>JBBPBS010000968.1:22481544-22509035 GCA_037974835.1 Cicer judaicum
ATGTTAAAATGAATAATTCATTTCAGAAATTAAAGGGGATAATATCATTGGTTAACAAATAAATCAATTATTAATATTAAATTCACATATATAATAGATTGTGAGTGGTTGCTATATCAACAACAATTGATTTATTCACTTTACTAATTAATAATTAGTGAATATAAAATTTTGAAAATGATATTTTTTTTTTCTTCTTAATCCTCTAGTTCCCCCACAGAAATGACCTTGGTAATTTAAAGTTTATAAGTTTTATTAATGATTGTTGCTTAATTAAAATTTATTGACCATTTGGTGTATTTGATTTTATGATGAGATTGAAACAATCACATTAAACTACCATAATTTTACATAAGTTAAATTCTAACTCAGTTGATAAACATTCAATTTCTCTAATCTAATCTTTTAAAAATTATTTTAAACGAGTACCATAAAAAATAACTCTACATCACTATATTTAAATAATATTAATTTATTAAATGAGATTCACAAAAAGCGAGAAATAAATAATGCTTAATGTAACATAACATCGTAATGACATTTTAACCTCCACAATAAAAGTATATCTTTAGTTTGATGCTAAATAGAGAAAAACTCTTTCACTATGGCCGGGTCTAACTTTAATCACAAAGTTCTTTCTAAAATAATTTTATATTAAAAACACAATAAATTTAAAAGAAGTCTTATAGTAGGTGATAAACAATCTTATATAATTATAAAATATATTGATTTGCATAAATCTAAACTTAAAGAAGGGAAATTTTTTATTTTATTAGTAGTAATTCTAAATTCTTAACCTGTAATTTGGAGCGGTTATAGATTTCATAGAGTCAAAGTCAAAACGGTCAAAAGCAAAAGCAGAAACTTGTGCCCGAATTGGCATGGGACTATTGTATCCATTGGAAAGAGAAAGAGTGAGAGAATAAAAAACATGAAATTTCACAAAAACTTTTAATCATCGTTTCCATTATTATTTCTTCAACGCACTCTCTTCTCTCCACGACATGTGCTTTCTCTTCCCAATTTAGCCATATCATTCAGAGAGAAACCTAACTTATTCATCCCAATCTCATCTCATATAGGGTTTTCACATTTTTTCTTTCAATTTTTCAATTCCACAAAGTTTTCCCCTTTCCCATTCTAATCCAAATTTCCCTTCGCCCCTTTTCATTTTCATCCAAAAGGGTTTCTTTGTGTTCGTTTCTTCTAGAGAGAGAAATTCATGATGGGAATGTAGGGTGCTGCTGGGTGTTGGTAACCGAGCAATGTTGGAAATGGAGAAGGATTTTGATTCAAAGCTCAAGATTCAACAGACTTCTTCCTCTTCCAATGGTGGTGGGAATGTTCAGAGATCCAAAAGTTTTGCTTTTAGGGCTCCACAGGAGAATTACACCATTCAGGACTTTGAATTGGGCAAGATCTATGGTGTTGGCTCTTATTCTAAGGTTCTCTCATACATAACCAAAACATTTTTGTTTGTTTTTTTGCTTTTGTTTGGTGTTTACTTTTGGTTTAATTATAACGGTTTTTGTTTTATTTAATGTTTTGATAAATGCATGAATCATGTGGATAATGTTGCCAATTGGCATTGTAGTTTTGTTACATAATCCTCAAGCCTTAAATATAATCAATACATCAACTTTTGTTGACCCAGAGTCTTATATTTAAGGCCAGAATGAGTATATAATACATGTAATTTGCTTTTCATTTATTGTTGAGAGATCTTTGGATTTTACTTTACCATTTTATTTGGGAATTTACCTTCATAGCTTCCCACCATGTCTAAAGAAAAAAAGTGTAAACTTTATTTTCCATTCATTTCACAGAGTAGGAAAGCATTCTGCATTTTATGAGCTATATTGTTTCTTTATAGCTTTTGTGGTCTGTGAACTAATTTTAGGATTCAGATTTCAGATATTAAACAATTTTTGAAGCAAAATGAATCCTCAACATTAATGGTAAAGTAATTAATGAAAAAGGCATAAGTCAGAGCTGGAAGTTATGCAAATTTTAGGCAGTAGAAAATGAAGCTAACTTAACTAACGATGGAATTGATTATATGGAGTTTATCCAACTGGAATTGACATGAAACTACTAGTTTATGTAATTAACATCATATTCTTCCTTCGAGTGCGGTATGTGATACCTAATTTCTTTTGTGAGGAGTTTCACCCTTCACGTGGCTTTCCATTAGTGTCTAATTATTTAAAATTCATTGCTATTGAATGCGAGTATGTGACATCTTGCCAAACATTTTTGTGTTGTTTACTTTTGTAGTGAAGTAAGTGAACTTGTTTTATATCCTTAACACATTTTCTCAACTTATTCCTTCCTTTCTACCAACTTCTTTTGGCTTGCTATTGTGGTTCTAAAACGATCAGTTTTTCTATTTGTTTGAATAGAAACTTTCTTATTCTTTCAACCCTTTGGCTCACTTCATTTTCCCCAGTTTCAGTATATGATTATCTACACAGAATATTGTGTTTCCAATTTTTTCAGTTTTGAAGGACAGTGTTCTGAACTTCTTGGTAGATCTTATCCTCTCCTTTGCCTCGTCTCCTCTTGCTCTTGCGCACACACTCTCTCTTTCGACTGCCGTACTTGATTTTTGATTTGTTTTACTTCTTTTCTTAACTTTTTTAGGCTGGCTGTGTGCAAAAATTATGACTTGAAGAAAATACCGTCCACAATTTGTATCGTTTCTGCACATTCTTTTTCTTTTATATGCTGTAAAGTTGTTTGAGTTGATTTGTTTTCTCTTGTATATTATCACCAAATATCTTTCTTATGTGTCTAAAGGTTGTGAGGGCAAAGAAGAAGGACACGGGAGTTGTGTATGCATTGAAGATCATGGATAAAAAATTTATCACCAAAGAGAACAAAACTGCTTATGTGAAGTTGGAACGCATAGTGCTTGATCAATTGGATCATCCTGGCATTGTGCGTCTATATTTCACATTTCAAGACACATTTTCTCTGTGTAAGTTATACTGGGTATATTTTCTCTGTTTATTTTCCCTGTGGTTTACTCCTCTTAGAATTATTTGAAATATCTTTTTGTTTTTTTATCTGTTCTTTTTGCATTGGAGAAGACATGGCACTTGAATCTTGTGAAGGTGGAGAACTTTTTGATCAAATTACCAGGGTAAGCTAACATAAAAGTTCATTTCACATATTCAGTATGCCGATGTATAAGTTGTGTCTAGAACACTCTCATGACATAAGCTGAAGGTGTGTAACATGTTAATCCAGTAGGAATGTGGTTTAGTCCTATGAATAAAATTATAACAGTTGCTTTGATTTTGTTATGAACTCTATAATTTTCCAAAATGAGGAATTATATACTGTCCCAGAAAGTTTTTCTAGTATAGGGTTTTCCTTGTTTTAGGATAAATTAGTATTTCCATTTTTTGTATCAATTGTTTGTATATGCATAAGTGCACATTTATAAATAATGTAAGGAGAAGTACACTCCACTCTTTGAAACTTCTTGATATCATCAAACTTATTTTTTGTTTAAACTCTATGTCTAAGATACCACATTTAAGCAAATTAACTAACCTTCATTCTAAACTTTTTACAGAAACATTCTTTTGAACACTAAAAAAATTAACGACAAATGACCACCGATGCTCCTAAACAATTTGCTTGGATATTTTTCTTTACGAAAAAGTTGAGTTACCTATATTTAGCTCAAGTTGAATTCATGTAGCCTAATCCACTTATTTGTTATCTGTTGATTATTTTAAGGGAATATATCTTTAGTGTTTTTTCTTGCTACTGTTACTATTATACTTCATTTGTCTTACAACGAGTGTCAGTTAAGATTTTTTTACACATATTGAGAAATGTAAATATTGTCAATCCCGGTGCGATGGAGGGCTGGCCACGACGCCACCGACCAGGAAAACGTGTTCAACGGTAGCGGCGCTCTTGACCGCGAATCCCACTATCATCGCGACCAGCTATCCCAGTCTGCCCGACCCACTATTGAACCACTATAGGGCTTTTTCAAAAACATGTTTTACTTTTTTTTATTTTTTATTATTCATTAAAGGGTATCTAGGTCATTCTGCACACACTTAAATCCTAATTTTTTATTTTTATAAACCCACAAAGGGGTTGGTTCAACAACGTGAAAAAGAAACTGTTTTCGTTCTTTTCCTGCTCCATTCGACATCGTTTTGTTCTGTTCCTGCTTTGTTCAACATTGTTATCTTCTTGCTATGTTGGAGTTTGTAAGTATGATTACCTTTAATTTTGTGTATTTGCTATTTTTTTAGAAGTATTCTTGCATACTGTTTGTATCGAATGTTTAGTTTATATACTGTTTTTTGGCCTTTACAATAACGGTCATGCCGCTATCTACGACCCCATTTTTAGGGTTTGACGCTCTGTGCCGCTATCTGAGACTAACAATTTTAACTAAACTAAACTAATCAGAAGAAAGAGAGAAGTCATTTCACTAAACTACTCATTTAACTATTGGTGGATTTTTCACTATTATCAATGCAAAAATAGTAATGCTTTGAAAGTTGTGTATATAGTAATCATTGAAGGGTAGTATAGGAAAAAAATAATTAAGGTTGCATTGAAAATTGTGAATGATATTCATTTAAAGACAATTTTTTTGCTAAAGTGACACTCATAGTGAGATGGAGGGAGTAATTATTCTTTTTCAGTAGAAACTCAAATTTGTGATTTTATAAAGACTTTTAACAATTTTATGGGCGCTTATAAAGACTCAAACTGTTGGAATTTGGACGTTCTTTTATATGTTAGTTCGCATCCTTCTGATGCTCATTACTAAATAATATCTACTAGCAAGTTTTCTGTTTTCTTTTGTGCAGAAAAATCGTCTAACTGAGGATGAGGCACGATTCTATGCAGCTGAAGTTGTCGATGCTCTTGAGTACATACATGGTTTGGGAGTGATACATCGTGATATTAAGGTAACTCTGTGGGATGATTATACTTCATTATTGCCATATATGGCTATGTGTGAAAATTAAATTTCTTCAACTGCAGCCAGAGAACTTATTACTTACAGCTGAAGGACACATTAAAATAGCTGATTTTGGGAGTGTGAAGCCTATGCAGGATAGCCAAATTACTGTGCTTCCAAATGCAGCATCGGGTAAGATAGGAGCAATGCCTAACCTGCTCTTTTTTACTTTATATTGTTCTTTTGTATTATCTTTATTTATTTGTTTAAAAACATTTCAGACGACAAAGCCTGCACGTTTGTGGGAACAGCTGCTTATGTCCCTCCAGAGGTTCTTAATTCCTCTCCAGCAACTTTTGGGTAAGGGTTAAACTTAAAATAGATTATTATTATTTTATTTTTTGTGATAATGCTTTTTCATATGTCAATTTTATATATATGTAGATTATTTTTTACTTCGGTTGGCGTTCTTTTGGCTAAATCTGTGATTATTTTTTACAATTCGGATGTCTAGTTTGATTGTGCTCTGAATTTCCTTATCCCCGTTGTTTCGTGCCAGCTCCCGTGTAGTAACCTCTTATGTATTTTATTTTTTTTCCTCGATATATTACCGCAGAAATGACCTCTGGGCACTTGGCTGCACATTATACCAAATGCTTTCTGGAACTTCCCCTTTTAAAGATGCAAGTGAATGGCTTATTTTCCAAAGGATTATAGCAAGAGAAATTCGATTTCCAGATTACTTTTCAGACGAAGCAAGAGACCTTATTGACCGGCTATTGGTTAGTAGTTAGTACATTATGACTGGACTATCATCCCCAGTGTGCTTTCTAATTTTTATACATTTTCGACAAACTGTTCTCTTTCCATTTTTGCAACCTTTGTGTTGCTTTTCTTTAAATTGAGTAACTTAGATAAAATAACAGAGTAAAAGTCTTAGGATTGAAGTGTTTTATTTCGGGCTTTCTTGTAGGACTGTATAATAAGATAGGGATGTTGTGCAAACACAAAGTTTGAATATTTTTTGTTTTTCTATAGAGGAACCCTTGCACTTCCAGAAAAGTAGCTGGTGACCAACTTTTCTTTTTATGAAACATTATTATTCAGTTTCTAAGCCCTTTTACAACAGTATAATTTATTTTCCGTCATTACAATTAACACTAGTACACATACACATTGATTACAAGGTACTCCCTCTGGTTCTATTTATAAGAAATTGACTAAATCACTAAGACTAAGGAAGCACATTCAAAGGAGTTAATGCTAACTTTTTCCCAAACTACCCTTAACACTTATTGAATGAAGCTCACTTGCACAGTGAAGATGGATTTCTAAGCAAAATAAAGCTCTCGGTAAAATAGGGGTATAAAAGGAATTTCAATACGTAATACACTTAATAAGTGTACCATGTTTCTTATTGTTAGAATTAGTCACATTTATTATTCCTTAGCTTCACAATATCAGTGATTAGGATTGGAGTAAGCAATCGTATAAATTAGTATGTATTGTATTTTATTATTGTAATCCTACTATAAATACAGCCTAGTGTGATCTGATTTAGACACCCAGAAACTCAAACTTCTTTATGGTATTAGAGCAAGTGGGAGTCTTCCTACTGACAATCATTTTAGTGGTGACACACTTATTATGGATAAATCATATTAGTGGTGTCTTCTCTTCCCACTCACGACCATTCCAGTGATGACTCTTATCCCACAGATGAATCATATTGGTGGCACATCTGTCAGCATACATCCCAAAGGTGACTTATGTTGGTTGTGATGCACCCTAGCTCAGTTGTTGTCAGACTTAGTTTCAAGTTTTGTGGGAAATTACATTGTTTTCTTGTAACAAGCTTAAAGCTTGTTAAACTTTAGCTTGAGGAGTTTCTAGCATTAGCCACATGCTATTGTAAGTTAGCTGCACAATATCGGCGATTAGATTGAGCAATCATATCAATGAGCATTTATTATATTTACTGTGATCTTGTCGTTAACATAGTCTACTGTGATCTGGTTTAGATAGACAGAAATTTAAATTTGTAAATCTTTAATTTAAATAGCAATGCAATTATTATGCAGGATTTAGAGCCCAGCAGGAGACCAGGTGCAGGATCTGACGGTTATGCTATTTTGAAAAGGCATCCCTTTTTCAAGGGGGTTGACTGGGATAACTTAAGGGCACAAACTCCTCCAAAACTTGCTTTGGAACCTGGGGTAGACTTCTGTTGCTTTGCTCTTTAAAATGTTTATGCAAAAAAACATAGGAACCTATGTTTCTTGTCCACTTTATTGGTCTTAGAACACCGTTACTAACTCAGAATTTTCATTTTTAGACTCAATCGCCTGCTGGTGATGATGTTCATGATTCATCGTGGAGTCCTTCACACATTGGCGATGGTTCTGCAGCTTCTTCTAGACAGCCTGATGGTGCTACATCGTCTTTAGAGGGAACTGGTCACATAACTAGACTAGCTTCAATTGATTCCTTTGATTCAAAATGGTATGCCGATTGCCGAAACATTCTTGTTGTTTATGCATTGTTTGCATCCAATCATATTCGCATAACATGAAATCGGTGTGATGTATTCACATCAAAAGTATATATTTTATGTAAACCATTGACCCTTTTTCAATCATGTCCTTGAAAAGCTCAATTATTAGTATAATTCACATGTAACCTCAAACTATCTCAAATAAAAGAAAAACTTTAAAACATGTATCCAAAGGAGATTTTCTGCATTTTATATGTTTTTTTTCTAATGGTACATGGTATGCTTATGTTTTTCATGATTTAGAGCTATTCACATTATAGAAACTGTATTAATTTCTGCTGGAATACATAAACAGGGCTAAACTATGTTAGATATTAGAATTAATTCACACATGTTGTTCAGTTATATGTCCACTTAAGACTTCAACCTGGTAGGATTTCATTTAAAAAAATACATTACCTATCATGTCAATCTGACTTTTTACGGAGATATGTCAATTTATTTCTAAATACTAGCAGATAAATTAGGAGAGTTAAAAGAAAACAAGAGAAAGGGTTTTATGTGTAGTGGATATTGAAAAAGCCTATGTTTACCTGGCTTGCAAACTATTAGTGAAATATTGTGCAAATCTTACAGGCAACAATTTTTGGAGCCAGGGGAATCTGTTCTTATGATCTCCATGGTGAAGAAATTACAAAAACTAACAAGCAAGAAGGTGCAACTCATCCTTACCAACAAACCAAAGTTGATCTATGTGGACCCTTCAAAATTAATTGTGAAGGGAAATATAATATGGTCTGACAATCCAAATGATTTAAGCATTCAAGTCACTAGTCCCTCAAATTTCAAGATATGCACAGTAAGCTTTCTCTTCTCTTTGTTTTTTTTTTTTTGTAATACGATTACAATATGTAGCATTTTAGAATACGGAAAACAGCACGCAAGAGTGTTTGAATGCTGACTGACTCTATGGCGGCCATGCTAATCGTTAACCTTTTAAATTGCTATATACACACACACTCTAATTTGTTTTTCTGTGACCTTCACATTTTTGTTATCAAATGTAATGATGCAGCCGAAAAAGGTAATGTCTTTCGAGGATGCTAAGCAAAGAGCAGCTCAGTGGAAAAAGGCAATTGAAGGACTTCAAAACCGATGAACTCATTCTGGTTTTGAGAATATATTCTTTTAGATATCCCAAACAATCAATTATTCGTTAAAAGAAAGTGAATTAGCAGATTTAGCTTTGTTGAAGCTAGTTCAAGCTAAATCCTCATCACAGCTTAATTGAATTTATGATGAGTTTTGCCATCCTCTACTGCTTAGATGGGATATATGATGAAATGTGGAAGTTCTAATTGGTAGCTATGTTGGGGGTTGGAACCAATACTTTTGTAAGAAAAATATCAGTTATTATTTTTTTATATTATATATTATTAGCTGAAAGATGATAGCATTTTGGTTATCCTAATGTATGAATCATTGAATTCGTCAATTTATTGGTTCTTCAGCCAAAGGTCAGAAAGTGGGTGCATTCAAGAGAGACACTCTTATACTTCATCAAAATTTGCTTAACATGTGGTCCAGATTGCAGATAAAGCAAGTCTAAGCATTTCATTAATTCATTATCTTGTGACTTACCATTTTATGTTTATATCGTGATAAACTAATAATAAATCTTCAGGGGGATCAATAGTTGCTAATAGTCAATACACATTAAGTCTAAAAACTTAATAATCAATTTATGTACCAATAATACTGGTAGGTTGGGTAGACCATATTTACTCATCCCAAGGAAATCAATAAAATTGTTATCTTTCTTAGAAATCCTATTTATCTTTTCTCTGTAATGCCCTTAATTTTTATTATCTAATTTTATTTATTTCTCTTTGTATAGTTAACTGTCTTTAATTTCTAACTTAATTGGGAAAATGTCGATATTCTTAGATTAAACGTCATGTTTTGGGTTCGAATTTGAGATTTTATAGATGTGTGAATTTTTTGTGGTTATTATCATTCAAACTAAAGACAAAATGTTCGACATATTGATAACTAAAATTGCATTGAATTTTGAAAATGATAACTAAATATGGTCAATTTTTTTTTATACATATGCAACAATTAAAGAAAACAGTTTTTTTACTAAAAAATTATATTTGTTCATTCAAATTTGATATAAATTACATTGATAAAAAATATTACAATCTAAAGTCGCTAAAACTAAAAAGGATGAATATTTAAACAAACTTACATTATCCACGTTAATAGCATGTAATGGAAAAATATCAACAAATATGACAATTTACAAAAACAACACAATTAAGGTGTTTAGAATATCCATGTTTTAGAGTTGTAATGTTGATGACATTAAATATTGATTAAATTTAGACTTGGTAGAATTTAATTTGTTAAATTGAAGCAAATAACACTACAATAAAACCACAATTCAAGAAGCCAAACAAACACAGTGCCACACAAAGACGATAAAATCATGAAATAAAAATAAAAAATATGTTAAAATCACTTGAGCTAAATCCTCTACTTTCTTTCTTATTTTCAACTATCAAAAGAACCAAGTACTCTGATCATTATTCCAAAAATTATTTTATATTGTGAAGTTTCAAAAAGTGTTAAAATAATGAATCTCTTTACAATGTACAGTACATACTAGAGTTAATTTCACAGTGCCCAAGAATAATTCAAAATTTTCAATGGACACACTGGCAGGCGAGAAGAAATTAAGGTATATATGACCCTTCAGGTGAATTAAACCAATAGACTCTCAAAAAGTAAATTAATGATGAAAAGTGAAAAAAGCCACTGCCATGGTTGCTAGTGGAACAGAAATGTTGTCATCTACCACATCAGTAATAGGAAGTGATTCCACCACTGTTGCTACAATTGAAACTAAAGCAACTCTTGGCACAATGTTCCACCAATCAAACTGCACATGTCCTAGAGCTGAATAGTAATATAGCATCCTACATGGAATAAATATTAAAAACAGTTTCAGTATCAGCAATATAACTTTTCACTTTTAATTTTCTGAAGTGATGATTGAGTCATTTTTTTTTTCTATAATAAGTAAAAGAAAGTGTACTGTTAGAAAAGTTGGATGAGTTTATGAAGTTTGTAACACACCCAATTGAAACCAAGAATCCAAATATAAGCATGGATATGCTACCAGCCCAACTCTTTTTTTGGTTGTAAGGAATCTTCATGGAACCATATCTTCTACCAATAATATCAGCTACACCTATTGTAATTACCATCAAGTTCAATTTTGAATAGATAAACTGGAAAACATATTATAAATATGATTAGAATGTGTAAAGGAAAATGTATTATTCCCTGAATCAATAAAAATTTATATATTTAATCTGTAATATTTCAATTTTTATTGATCCAAAAGTCTCTTATAAAAATACCAGAGGAAGTACTAATTTTGTATTACCATCTCCTCCACACATCATTGCCAAGGAAACCACCCCAATTGGAGAGTCACGCCAAAATACAACAGCACATAACATCAATATCACAACATAATAAAGTGGACCTCTTAGCAATTCTCTGTAGGTCATGTAAAGGTCATGTAAACAGTAAATGCTTAGTACATGTATACAGAAAAAAATAGAGATCAATTATGAAAATAATTTGTGATTTTTTTTAAAATGCAGGTAATCTGGATCCAAAAAAATGAAAGAATACATTTAATTACTTTGGATCTCCTTCTCTAGTAACAGATTTGATGAGTCCTTGATCAGAAGTCAAGGAGAGACCATTCACCAAAAGCCTCAAGAAATTCACAAGAGGAACAAAAGCAGCAAAGTATCGAGCTTTAGGGGAATTGCTATCCTACCATTAACATCAAAACATTCAAACATAATCAAAATCAATGCCTCAAATTTTCCTCAAAAGGAAAATAGCAAAGACACTCATAAATAAATAATTAAAAAAAAATGAAAATTTTATGTAAAACACAGAAATGGGGTACCTGAAAATTGGCCAAGAAACCAGAAAAAGCAAACCAGATAATATATGAACCAGTTTTCTGCTCAGACCCTGTCATATCACATCAATTTTCAAAGCAAGCACAAAACTTTCCATTAAAAAACAAATCAATAAAAAAAATCCAGAACTCAAATTGAATAAAAAACAAGAAAAAGAAATGGATTAATTCTATTTTTTGGGAAATTGTGTCCATATATGCATGCAGAGTGAGGTAGTAAATTTTATTTGATTCAACAGCGTGATTCTCATGAAACGAGACTTTAGTAATTGAAAGTTCAACAAAAAAATAAGTAGAATTTGGACAAATTGTTTCATCTAAAAATTAAATTCGGATTGAGAGAATGAATTGAAGAAACAAAAAGCAAAGCAGAAGTACCTGGTTAAGGATGTTTTTTCTAGTAAGATCATCAAAAGCAAAAACGAGAGCATAAGCGCCGCCAAGGACACCAGTGGTGGCTCCAGCATTGTGGATTAGATCTTGAGCATTTTCAGGGACAACAAACCTTGCTACAAATCTTTCATCTAAACGGATACCTCGTTGTATTATAGAAGGAGAACGCAAAAACCTGACAGTGTCGTTTGTTCTTGTGAGTTTGAGCCAGGGAAGGTGGCATGTGGTGGTGGATGGTGCCGGTGGACGGTGGTTGACGGAGGGGGGTGGAAAGAGGCGAGAGGATAAGAGAGTCATGACTGAAGAGTGAAGAGTGAAGAGAGAGAGAGTTTATAATTCAGTCCACTTCAAAAACATACAAATGTTTTCGATCACTATTTGACTTTCTAAAATAATCTCTTAATAATTATGAAAAATCAAAATCATATAATATTTTATAGTAGAGATTTTTTTTTACCAATTATAATTAAAAAAAAGTTAATTTTATTCTGTTCTTAAGAAAACAAAATCAATCAGCAACCGTACAACTTTCAAAAAATCACAACAAAAAAATACTACGTGCACAAACATAGTCAAAAAAATGAAAAAGAAAAAAAGGAAAGGACTTATTAAAAGGAAAGCTTTTGGATCTGAAATAAAATCAATTTAATTTTTTGTGCTATTTAAGACCAAATGATTTTCATTTTAGCCGATGTAGAAAAAAGGCACTAATTAAAAATCAGGCCCAAAGCTTATCTGATACATTAGATACATTAATGAGCATTCTTTATAGGGATGGTAAACCGAATTCGGTTACCTAATCCAATGTATTTTGATCTAATTCTTTCAAATTTGGGATTAATCCAAATTAATCAATTTCAATATGTTTGGTTTGAACATTGAATTTAATTTTTAAACCCATTGATATATATATATTAATTTTTTTTATTTTTAATGTATAGTTAAAATTTAGTTGTTAGATGATTGAGAATCTGATATTAATTTAAGTGTTTTATTGTACTTATAAATGTATTTTAAATATTAAATAATATGTTGTAATATAATTTTATTATTTTTTATATGTTTAAATATTTAAATATAATCATATTTTTTTAAAATAAAATACTTTTTTATTATATGTAAATTCAATCCAACTCAATCTATTTATAATCGATTTGGTTTTGTTCGAGTTTGATGAAAAAATTATAAATTGAAAATTCTGCTTAATCCAAATAAAATTCAACGGTTCATATATCGAATTTGATATAAAAAAAAAACGACATAACTCAATTCGTGTACCCCTCTAATTCTAGATACACAATCAGCAGGAATTGTTAATTTGAAAGCACTTATGTTAACAATCACAAATTAAATCAGTCTCCAATAATAAGTGGCCGTGGCCGTGGCCGTGAATAAATCCTATACAATATCATAAAACACTAAGTTGCACAATATGTATTTTTTTTTTTATATATACTTAACAACATGATTAAGACAAAGAGCATATACTCAATATTCAATTACATACATATATACATATTATCTATATACCATGTACTAATGCATTTGATTTCATTTTATAGTATTTTTTACAAGAGTTTTTATTTTATGCATTTTCTTCTTTTGCTTGTTTCAACTTTCTTCTCTATTTCCATATTGTTCATCTTATTTATTTTTAATTTTATTTTATGGTTCTTAATTCATTCAATTATACGGTTTTTTCTTCTTATTTAATCTTTTCTTCGTATCTAACATTTCATAGTTTGTTCATGTTATTTCTTCACTTATTCACTTCACTAAAATGTAGATTCCTCGGTCAATAGAAAATTTTCTTGCCAATATGATATTGGTGACAATAAGTTATAGAAAAAAAAAATGAGTGTATTTTCTTAGATTTTTATATGATTCTCAATTTAAAATGTAATTTTGTAGTTATGAAATTTTTTGAGAAAACTATAATAATTATTTTCTTATTAAATGAAAAACCATAAAAAAAAAACACATAAAGAAATGTTGATAAGTTTTGTTTAAGTTATAACTATTTTCTTCGGTTTTTGACGATCTTATGGTTGAAGGTAATAATATTTTATTTACATCAAATTTATTCAACTGGTTTGTAATTGGCTCATAAACTTGGCAAAGGATCTTAGTATACCACAAGAGCCAGAAGGATCATATGTGTAGATGACTTTTTGTCACAATTAGTCTTAGATTATCTATATCTTAACATATGAACTATTGACATTTTCTAATCTTAAACTTTCTAATGTCGCACTGATGCATATTGATAAAAGTTTGAACGTACATTTAAAATATAGAACTAGTGTCAAATCTCGGATGGATTGTCGTAGTATTTGAACGTACAACTCCTAAATATATACATATTTGTATACAAAGTTTCAACACCATAAAATACATCTATTTTTAGTATGTTTGAATTTTTGTTTTTAAAAATAAAAATTAATATAAAATCAAATACGGTGTTTAATATCAATTTTTATGTTTAAAAAATATTTATAACTCCTAATTATAAATAAAAATTGTTTAAAAATAAATATATTTCACTCAAGTGTCCAATATTTGGACCCCTCGAGTTCCACTAGAATATGCAACTTGCATATTTGAAATATATTTTTTTATACAACAAGACAAATCATTGAAATTTTTATTTTTTGCTTTTTATGTTTCCACCATAAATGCATGTCACAGTTTTTTTAATAAAAAAAAATCTGCCACATTTAATAAGTAGGGTTTATATATTTTAGAAGAATTAAAAAAATATCAAAAAATGATTTTTTATCCAAAAATAAATTGTTGAAAAATAAAAACAGAATAATTTCCTCATATTAATTAAATGTTTTTTTATTAGTTTTAATTGCATTTTTTGTCTCTATATTATTATTAATTTATAAAATTGATCATCTATTTTTAAAAGTCGACAATTTTAATCTATCTCTCGAATTTTTAAATTACAAAAATGATGATTTGACATTTTTTTAATAATATAATATAAAACTATCTAAATACATTAATTATTTATATGTCATTAATTAAATAAAAAATCTAAAAGATTTTTCAAGTTGAAATAAATATTTTTTATGCGACTTTATTTCAATTTCATATGTATTAATTATTTTACGTCATTATATCATAAACTACATTATTTAAAATATTTTATATTATTTTTTTAATTCAAAAATATAAAAAAAAAATCAAATTTTAAAATAAAAAAAAAAATTGTAAATCAATAAAAATAAAAAGATTAAAATTATAATTAAATATTTTTATTTTTATTAAAGCAAGTGGTTGTTTGTGTTTAGCTGATTTTAAGGCAGACCTAACATACAACCAAGATATGGCCATGTCGGGAGAAAAGTCTTTACAAAAGTAATATTTAACAGTTTTTATGTCTAACAGAATGTGAGATGAGCGAGGAAATAAAAAGGAAAAGATATTAATACTACTTTTTTCTTTAAGTCTTAACTAAAAACAGAGTAGAGATCAGATACTGTGGTAAAGGAGTGTTTGGTATTTTAAACAAAAGCGGTACAATCACGTGTAAGTAACGAATTATGTTACTTCATCTAGTACAACCTGGGTACTGGTCCAATCAAAAACTTGTCGATCATGGAACAAATCAATAATACAATGGTAATTCGACCAAAAAAAGTACACTGCTCTAATTTTATACTAGTATATACAGTAAGCTCTTATAATTTTTTTTATCAGAAAAAGTTTAAATTTATTATAAATTTCAATTTGATCCTACACTTTTGGTATTTTAGACTAGAAAACGAATTTAAAAGTCATTGATGGATCTCTCCATCCGGATTCACACCTATTAAAATATATAAAATAATAAATTTAAAAGTTATATTTATTATAATTAATATAGTAAAATAAAAATTATTAAATAATAATAAAATTATATTTTTTTTATAGAGAGAAAATTATAATTTTTAATATTAAAAAATATATTAAATATATAGAATATGTATATGTATATAAATTTTTTAAAATGACAATAATATTATTAGTGGGGCGGATTCGAGTTCGAGTGGATATCAACACCTCAAATCTACTCACTCGAATTTTAATTTTAGAGAAAGTTCACATCCACATCTAACTAAAATGGATTTTCTTAACCCAAATTGAAAAAGGTTCGGATGTGATACTTGTTGGAACGGGTTGTATAGTTATTCCTATTTTTGACCTAACGACTGTCTACCTCATTAGGTTCTTTAGAGGTTGATGCTTAAGATGTGTTTAGATTTTATTTTTTTTAATGAATCAAATCAACAAGAGTTTAGGTGTGTGTAAGTTTTTTCTCCTTGTAAACATTTTGTTTCTCTTCTCGAGGACTAGCTTCTTTTATAAGGGGACAAGATAGATGATTAAGAATAAGTTAAATAATAAATTAAAGTGTAAAATTTACATTTGTAATCAAAAGTTACAAATTTTAATTTAAAGTTAAAATAAATTTTTGAAATAAAATTAATTTCACTCGAAGACATTCAAAATTAATTTTAGATCTTCTAAAGAGAAAAATCAAAAATAAATTTAGAATGTAGCTCTCAAAATTGATATGAGCAAATTCTACAATAAGATTTATTGGAGTTATTTGAAAGTTGTGATTGTGAAGATGAGTTTTTGGTTGATTAGGTGATGTAGTATGTTAGTTGGCTCAATTACTCTTCACAAATTCTTATGCAATAGGGTCATTTATCCCCTTATACATTCATTATTACTTTATAAGGTTTAACTGCCCTTATCTCTTAGTCGTAGCGAAAGGAGTTTTGCATGGTGATTGACTTATTTTTTGGGCATTCTTATAGCATAGTGATGTGAGAGATTGTTCAAATTGTGAGAGATTAAGAGCTATTAAATTTTAGTCCTTTATCATCTCAATTATGTAACATCTACCAAACAATGTTTTAATTCAATTTTCTATAATTCTTCTTTTTCTAATTTAACATAAACCAAAGTGTTTGGGACAAACTCAAACACATAACAAACATGATAAATTAATATTTGTCACTGATAGATAAAATAATTTTATTTTTTTTAAAATAAACTATATAAATAAAAAATTCAGAACCACGTCTTACTAAAATGCATCTTACATAATATTTACTTAAAGCAAATGTTATACTACTCCAAAATATAATAATGAGGTGCAATTCGTGGAAGCACATATATATTTTACTAGTTAATTATATTAAATATAACTTTTAAATAATTATTTTATAGATGAACAAATACAGGTGTAGAGAAATTTAATATTTTTTGGAAATAGATTTTTCTTCATTAGTCGGAGGTGGAATGAGGAGATTAAATCAACCTCATTGTCGTTTGTAGTAGGGATGAGATTATCCCAATTTATTTTGCTCAAAATCTAAAAATTGTTCATATTTTCTTAGAAACTAAATTAATGAGTCACGCTAGCTGTTTTTTTAAGGATAAAAAAGTGTCTTCAGTTAAAAAAAAAAAAAATTCAACTTTCTTCTCTCATGTTCTTTTGTCTATGTTCAGTCATTTCTTTTACAAATCTATTTATTAATGGCATAATTTTTTACTCAATTAATGCATAAACTTAATAGTGAAAGAATTTATGAGTTGCTTACTAAATAAGATTCGCATCAAAATCTGAATTTCTATACACACATATATAGTAAAATTCAATCTATTTCTTGAAAATTGTTAATAACAAATGCAAAAAAAGAATATATTCAACAAATTAGAACACATCAATTAATTAAATAATAAAATATTTTTTAATTAAAATATTGTATTTCAATATAGTTAAATAAATAATGCAGCAGAATAATTTTACTGTCTGAAGATTAAAATGTATACATGCATAATTAAATTAATTCCATATCTATTAATAACTTTGAATCTTTCCCAAGATACGATTTATCAAATGTCTTATTCATTGGATGTATTTTGTATTTAAATAACGTAGATTAATTATGGGCAATAATATTTTTTTCATACGTAAAATTTAATTATTTTTTTTTATAATTCATTTCGAAGGGACTATGTCTATATATGACATTATTAGAAATTAACGTTTTTCCTGCGGAATTATCAGCGGATTACTTTTCGGAGGTAATATCCGAGGATTTTAAACTTTACAATTTTCCTATGAATTTATTTGCGGATGTTTCCGCATGAAACTTCCGCAGCAACTTCCGCAAGATTTTCTTGCAAATACTTATTTATATTTATAATTTTAAAAATAAAGTAGTTTTTTTTTTCTAATCTTCTATCATCTAACGCTTTTACTTTTAGAAAAATAGTTGATGCAACATCATCTTTATTTTTTGGAATAATGAGTTTGTTTTTTTTATTTTTTTGAGTAAAAGTTATTTTAGATGAAGTTATGTTATTGGAAAATTATGAATAAGTGAATAGACTAATTAAGAACACTTAAGTGATGTAAAATTTAAAATTTTAAAAAAAAATTAATGAAATATTTTTGTCTAATTCTATTATCTTTTTCTTTTTAAAACTTAATAAGGATTTTGTACCGTGCATCCCCCCATTTTACCTCCCACCCCCCAATTTTTCTAAAAGACTATTTTGCCTTTGTTTAATTTGTATAAAATTATGGAAAAGTTTACCATTCTAGTTTCCCCCCCTACCCCGACTTTCGAAAATTATAAAAAAATTCTTAACTTTCGAAATAATACCAAGTATTTTGATTTATTCGAAAATATTATGAAATTGAGAAATTTCGAAATGTAATTATGTAGAAAAAAAAATACTAATTTCGAAACTTTGAAAAAATATCAAACTTTTGAAATGAAATATTTCATAAAATTTAGAAACTTTGGATGAAAATGAAGTTTTCTAAGTGTATTTTTCTAGAAAGCTTCGAAAGTTTGGATGAATTTAAAACTTATGAAACTCATATATTTCGAATATTTCAAAAAGTAATTCCATTTCAAAAGTTTCGAAACTTTCAATTTTTTTAAAAAAATTACTGAAACTTCTGAAATTATATATCAAATTTATTTCATTCTTCATCTAATTTATTTCATATTTATTATTATTAATTTATTACTATAAAAATATTACTATTTATTATTATATATTTATTATTATTTATTACTATTAATTTATTGTTATTAAAATTTGATGGGTAAAATAATAATAATATTTGATTGGTGATAAATTTTTCTATAGAATTTATAACCGTTGTTGGTATTTTTTCAAAGTTTCGAAATTAGTAATTTTTTCAATGTATTTACATTTTGAGTGTATTGGCAATAAATATAAATATATTAGCAGTAAAAAATAATTGATAATATATTAATATTATAAACTGATAAATAAATATATATCTCATTTTTATTCTAGACTAATTCTGTATATACTCTATTATAAAAAAAAAAAATTAAAAGAAATGCTAACATGTATCTTTATAAAAATTATAATTATTTTAAAAAAAATTATATATTCTATTTTGTGATGTTTACACTGTCTAAATGTTATCATGATATAATAATTAATAATTAATAATTAAAAGATAGCATAAATTGGAAGATTAGTTAGTGATTGAGAACACTTTTTCGCTCAACCTTACTAATAATACAGATCCACATCATAACTCACATTCACATTCACATCCACATGCAAAAAGCTTAGTTCTAACTTCTCAAATTCCATATCCACCATGTTCCAACTTCACAACCCTTTCTATGGCTTCTGAATCTGCCACTGAAAAGATGAAAGATCGATTAATCGTAGAAGACGAATACATCTTCAAAGAAGAGATCCATTTCACAGTCCTCAAAACCTCTCTTTTCTTCTCCGGTGATGGTTTCACCGTCTATGATTGTAATGGTGAAATTGTCTTCCGAGTTGACTCATATGGACCCAATAATCGCGACCTTGAAGAACTCGTTCTCATGAATACCTCCTTGTTCGGCCTTCAACTACAGTTAAAAATCATCAACTCAACAAGGTATGGTATCGCAAAATTACATTGTTTTAGGGTTTAGTCATTTAGTTGATTCATTATTCGATTGAGATTATTAGTAATATATTTGTGTTCTGATATCATTGCTAACGTTTTTCATATGTTCAAAATTAGGGATTTTATGTTATTCTTCAAAATTGTGGATTTGCTTATCATATTTTCATTTTCTCTCCCACAGCTTCTCATTTACGTTGATTTTCACTTCTCATTCCTCAAATCTTTCTCAGCATTTTAAGCCGATTTCAGTTTCCATTTAGAGGTATTTGATTCTATCACTAATGCTACTTTCTCGTAAGTTTGTGACATTAATCGTGGTACATTTCAATTTGTTTTTCTGGTTCACTTGATTTTGTGTTTGTTTAGAGTCATAGATTTGAGTTGATGCTAATTTTAGTTTCGCTTAGGGTTTTGAATGTCCAATTAGTTGTTGTGTATGTTTAGGAAATGATGTTTCTGACTTGATCTCACATACTACGTTCGATATTGCTGGTCATAGTCACCAACTTAAAGGTTGTTAGTCTTGGTAGTTAGTTTCTGTTGTAGTGTATTTGGATTTCTCTCTATTGTTCAAAACTTAATTAGATATCATTTTAAAATTGATTTGAAGTTTTATAGATTGAAACTCATGTCTTTCTTTCTTCTATTTTCATTTTCAGATCTAGAAACTTGTTTATTGATTTCTCTCTTTATTGTCACACAACCTCTGTTCTTCTATTTTCACTGTTGATTATTGTGCTTCTGTCATACCATCTCAATCAAAACCACCCAACAGAACACCTGAACCATGGCTTCAGTCTCTTTTTGTTGTTAATTATGCCTTAGATTGCTTGTGATTGTGCATCTAGACAATGAAAATGACAGGCTTGAACCCATCAAGGATCTATTGTAGGAAGCATTACCTTTCATTTCTAAGAGGCTATTGTGGCAGCAACCACTGCTGTCAATGATATGTCTTCAAATTTTGAGCATTTATATATCTGTAGTATAAATCACTTTTTTTTGTCTTTCTGTTATCATTCATATAGAAATGGACACTCGTTCTGGTAGTGTTTTTAGGGTTGGCTGCTTGCACCATTATCCATCCAGTCAGGATTGACATCATGTATGTTTTCCTGTTTGATCACAATTTAAATTCACAGGGGCGTCTTGAGTTTTTTTGTGATTTATATAGGAGGTGTTTGCGGATCCTAGCCGCAAAGATAGCTTGATCTTTGAGCTTTTAGAGTTTAAGCTTGATGTTGCCGATAATGGGCGTGCTGAATGGTTTCTTCAAGACCTTGCTTGAGAGCAGGATGCTGAAGGAACTGTGGTATGTTATCATTTCCTTTTAGTTTTTTCAAGTCAATGTGAAATTCGACATTGTAATTGGTATACATATAAACTTGATTCTGTTGTATTTATCATATGATGCAGCAATGAATTATAATGGAATTTGTGGATGATACTATGAGTAAGCACATTTTTTTGAAACTTTTTATTGTTTTTTCATACTTTTTGGCCGCCGAATGGATGAATTTTGCTGAGATGTTTAACTTGGTAATAGAAGGATTGAATACAATGTCATAAACCAATTATTCCAAAAGTTTAAGCAATTAAGTGAAAATGCATGAATGATAGATATGAGCATTGTGTCTATGACACTTTTGTTGATAGAATTATTTAACACTAGCGAAGCTAAAACACTACAATTTCTCTAAGTGTGCATGCATTCACATATGCATTGCATCCCAACATTAACGAACAATCCTTTCTATATGAGACCAAAATTTCCTTCAGCTCAGTTCCTTTACTGTCTTATTTGTTGCAGAATTCTGTTGTGTGTAATGATTATCTATGCCCTTTAAATTACTTCAGGTTATTGAGCACTCAGAAGTACTTGATGCACCTGGTTTGACGTATAATAATACATTGGCTGTTGTAACCACTGCAGTAGGCCAAATGGTAAAGTTTTTATACTAGTTTTTGATTATCTGTTGTTTAAATCGTGATATGTCTGAAACATTAATTTGTACTCAATTGGTTGAGTTATTCTCTCTATGAATTTAAAGACTTCAATATCCTTGAGGACTTTGATACATCTGAAAACATTGTTACAGGTATTAAAATTATGTAGAATGTTATTATTTGTGTTGATTTCTATATAGTTGGAGGAGCTTATCTGCCACTGCATTTGCAGTTGGTCCATTTTCACAATTACAATAGTATTTCAATTAATGACTAATATTAAGTATTTAAAAAAAATTCATATAATGATATAAATTTCAATGTTTGTCAATTAATGATATAAAGTATTTAAACTTTCAATTAATGACTAATATTAAGTATTTAAAATTTCAATTATTGATATAAATTAATGACTAATATTACAATAGTTGTCATATTATTTTAGTTGAAATTTTCATATAAATAAAAATAATCAGAAAAACTCGTTTATAGTGGAAATTTAAGCAAATGATATGTAGAATTTTTTTCTAAAACAATTTTGATTTACCTGCGGATCTTCAAACAGAAGTTTTTTTTAAACAATTTTGAAATACCTGCGGATTTTCATACGAAATGTATTTTAGTTCAAAATTTCAGATGGATATACCTGTGGATTTTCATACTAAAATATTTTGCAGAAATAGTGCTGCAGATATTTCTGTATGTAAAGTCATAAAAAATCCTTTACGTTTTCCAAGTATTTGCCGCGGATTTTATTTACTTTCCCTGCGGATATATCCGTAGGTAACTTACCTACGGTTTTAGAAATCCTCAAGAAACAGTTATCCGAGGTTTTACGTGGGGATATAGTTCCGTCAGAAAATCCGCAGGTAGTGTGTGTTTTCTTTGGATTTTTAGCTTAAATCCGCAGGTAAAACACTGATTTCTTGTAGTGTGATGGTATTTAATCTTTTTCTGAAAATATATTAACCACCGTCAAAAATGGTCTATTCAATAAATTAGATCGGATCAACCTGTGAAATAATAAAATATATTTTAAAAAAAATTGATTTCAATAGCTAAATAAATAACGCAGTAGAATAATTTTAATGCATGGAACTGATTGGTTTATTCCTTCACTCAAATTTTCAATGTCTGCGATTGAAACTATCTTTATATATTGTGCTTGAACTGACTAATTAAAAAAATTCTAAATTTATATTTATAGTTATTTCCTTATAATATGTAATAAATAAAAACGAGTTTAGAAGATGTAATTACTTGCTTGCTCCATCTTCTTTGGTGAGAATTGATAGCTTAATTTCCTATTACTATATTTTTATCTTTTAAGAAATTACTTCTTCGTCTCATAATGAGTTGCCGATGTATTAAAAAAATTGTCTTAAATTATAAGGTTTAGATAAATAAATAAAAAACTAAAATAATTTTAAATCTTTTAATAAAAAGTAGTTTTAGCTTCACGTCTTCCTTAATATTTATCCACATATATTTGTAGTAAGTAGTCTTTTATAAATTATCGTATTCTCGTTTTTATTTTTTAGTTTGAATAATAGATTCATAATTATAGTCGTCGTCGAGTTAATGAAAGTTCAATATATTCACTATACATCATATTCGAAAACTTATTTAGCACATGCATCATTAAAGTGTAAATTGTAGTCGTGACTTCATAAAAATTTATGGTGATTTGAGAATGTTCTAGCCGTGTTTTAATTTTTAATAACTTTAAGAACTTGTGTCTTTTTTATTTGATGAGATAATTTACTGTGATTTGAAAATAGTTTGAGTATAAAATGTTACGGTAATTTTGTATATTTTTTTGTTTATAATTAAATTAAAAATTTGAATTATTGATGAATTTACAGTGCTATAAAAGAATATATGTTATTTATGTGTTAATTTTAATATGAGATGAATTCGATGAATTTATGTATCGAGTTGATGTATCAAATTTACTTAGACATATTTGACAACTTTGAACATAACTACATATTTCGTAGAAATGAGAATATGTGAAAAACAATAATGAGAATATGTGAAAAACAATAATGTTCCTCGAGTCAAGACAGTAAAACATATGAGAAATGAGATAAATAAATGAAAGACGTAAATGCATTAAAGAACTAATGACATATAAAATACATATAAAGGGAGAAGAGGAGAGAGATGAGAATAAAAAGATGTGAGAAATGACAATAGAGGAGAGAGAGATGTGGTGAAAGAAATAAGAAATGAGAATCCTTATAAATCTAAGTAGTAAAGATTTTTTTCCTACTAAAAACTCACTAAAAAGTTTAACAAAATCAATTGAAATTCATTTTAAAAAGCAATACATTAAATTTCATAAATTTTTAAATATTACTAAACTTTTTATAAATAGTAAAAAATATCAATTAAATACAACTGAATTTTTATAATTTATTTAAAAAATCAAGATAATCCTAATTAAATAAGTCAAGACTTATTTTAAAATACATTAAAATCTTGATTTAATATCTCAAGATTTTTCTATCTCAAAAATATCTATTAAAATTCTTTCAAATCTTAATCGAATAGATCCTCTTAGTAAATCTATAAAAGCATTAAACTATTTCTCTTTTTTTCTCTTGTAAATAAAT
Source organism: Cicer judaicum (assembly GCA_037974835.1). Taxonomy (NCBI): domain Eukaryota; kingdom Viridiplantae; phylum Streptophyta; class Magnoliopsida; order Fabales; family Fabaceae; genus Cicer; species Cicer judaicum. Next base: position 22,505,914 of record JBBPBS010000968.1, read on the forward strand.
TTTCAAGCAAAATATTATATTTGATACTCCTCATTAAATTCGTTGTATCAAAAGTAAACGCAATTAATTACATGTAAAGACAGACACATAACTTACGGGTACAAAATACAAGAAACACAACACTTCCTCCAAAGGTTGCATCTATCTACCTATTCATTCATCTCTATATAAGTAAACAAAAATACACACACCCCATTGTACTTATAATTCCTTCATCTAATGGCAAGTGATGACTTCAACAACATTGCATACAACGAAAAATTCTTTGTAGATTCAACTTGTGATGATGATGAAACCAAACTATTACAAAGAAAGGTTTTCATCAACTTCATAACAAACTCAATTTCACATTACACAAACCATCATCTAAACAAATTCACTCTCAAACTTTCAAACCCTCAAACTTGTAGCGACACAATTGAGCGTTGCATTATTTTTGCAACGCAACACGGGGTTAAAGAATTAACCCTTGATTTCTCTAATCCAAAATACGATGAAAATAATTTCAACGATAACAATGTTTTGTTTCATTTACCAAAACATGTTTATCAACTTAGTTCATCGCTAGAATCAATGAAATTGTATTTGTGTGATTTTTCTATACCTGAATATTTTTTTAACTTTAGTGCACTCAAAGATGTTTCTTTGGGTTGGACCGAAGTTAAAATCGACACTATCAAAACTTTGTTATCAAATTGTAAGACGATCGAGAATTTGAGTCTTGAAAAGTGTTGGAATTTGAAACACTTTGATTTGGGCGATGAACCAATTAGGTTGAAAAAATTGGTACTAGATAAATGCAATATAGATTCTGAATATTTGAAATTGAATGCACCAAACCTTAAGTATTTTAAATATTGTGGAGTTGTGTATACTTCGGATATAAATGTAAGGCCACATGTTATTGAAGAGGCAGATATTGATTTTGCCCTAGAATCAGAATTCTATGAACGTGGCAATGAATTGTGCAAAATATTGCAAGATTTATTTCCAGCCAAGATTCTAAGAGTTTGCAGTTATCTACTCCAGGTAAACTTTTTCATTTCTCATTCTAACAACTATTAATGTGTTCAATTTGTGAATTAAGCAAATGTAAATCTTATACCAACATATGTATTAATAGGTTGTTCCATCCGAAGATGAACCAATTCGGTTACAAAGTGAGTTGAATGTAAAACATTTGATATTAAAGACCGCAATGCGCATCCTAATGAATTTTGCGGATTCGAATTCTTACTCAATAGTTGCCCTTTCTTGGAAAAACTCACTTTGGACATAGCTCCAACACTTATTTTTCAGGTTAGTCAAATTTAATACTTTACATTTCATGTCTCTTTTTTTATTTTATTTCAATATAGTCAATAATCACTATTAAAAAAATACGGGAATTTTCTCTCTAATTCCGTCACTAAATTTTATAGTGAGAGAATTAATTAAATAATAATTTTATTGTTTTCTAGTAAAAAAAAGTGATTTTAATATATTACAGGATTATACACCTCCCTTTGATGATATGGAGCTTAGCAAATTTTGGCAAAGTCGTAGAGTGATTCCACAATGCTTAAGAAGAAGTTTGAAGGTGGTGGAAATAGTTGGATGTAGAGCAACACAAGATGAACTCATTGCTTACTGTTTTTTTATGCAAGCAGGGAGAGTTTTAGAACATATTAATATCAATCTTTATAATGAAGAAGATGCTTTTCTAGAAATGCGTCGTGGACGTGCACAACTTTTACTCAAATCTCCAAAGGCTTCCAAGAATTTGCAAATATCAATTAAATGATAAGGGATATGCTTTTTATTTGTGTCTTTTTAATGTAGTTTGTGCACTAAATGTCATCATGCAATATTAATTATAATTAGATTATTTAATAAAATCATATACTTTAAGAAGGGAAATTTTCATGATTGTGTGTTACAATATTTTTTTTTTTATGATTTAATAAATTTCAACATATCGTTATAAAAAACAACAGAATATAAATGTTTTATTGAATGTAAATGTAAAATTAATTTACTATCTTTTTTATGAAATTTTGATGCTGTTCGGGGAGACTGAATTCTTACTTGATCCAAATTGTGTGTGTGTTTTGTAACATAATAGTACTAGTTTTTTTTTTTTTTTAAAAAAAAAACAAATTAATTAGTTGATGATGTTGATGCTTTGAATTTGATTCGAACTATAATTTAATTACTCGTATTGAAAGAAATATGGTCCTCACCGTTATGAAACTAATTAGTTGACTCAAATGAATTCATGCAAACATTAAAAGTTAAATTATTAAGATTAACCCCTCCAGTTATACATAGGCATAAGCTTCAATCTATCGATCATCAATCAATCAAATAATCTTTATGAATACTATTTAAATCACATTGGTCATTACCAAGTTATGTATTTGTTAATGATTATTATATTGTGAAATACGTTTTTTTTTTTTAAAATTTCTATGATGACAAAATACTACTTTTTCTTTGGTTGAAAAGGTACTTAGGAGACTTGTGGATGTGTCAATAAAAGGTTAATGGACAAAAGTTGAAAAGAATGATATGATACAACGTTATGATGTGTTTCGATTTATGGAGATTGTCAACTACTCTACTTTATATATGCTCTTATCGATCCTTCTCTTGAATGAATAATATATGAATTTTATTGTTAACAAGGGATTGAAATTATATGATTAAATTTGATTTGATTTTAAATAAATAAATGAAGTGTAAGTTAAAATATACAAAAATAAAATTTGATGTTCAATGAAATATGTGTATTTTAAAATACAGCTGCACCATATTATTGCACATAAAGCATTGCATATATATATTTAAAATTAATTATATATTGGAATTTGTAATGTATTACATTTAGGACAAATTGTATTTACAAATTTATTATTTATTATACGTTGAAGTATTTAATATTTAATATACATTGAAGTGATATTATTTCTTTTAAATTTGTCAAAATTTACTATTTAAGTGAAACAATATTATTTAATTATTAATTAATGAATTTTAAATTTGAGAGGTTTTTGAAAATTGTATAAATTAAGTTTCTTTTAACTCACATATATGTTTGATTGAGATTTTTTAATGTAATGTTTTTTATAATTACATCGGAT
>JBBPBS010000968.1:22509542-22523770 GCA_037974835.1 Cicer judaicum
TATATTTCTCTTACTTTAATTTGAATTAAGATTATTTCATATAAATTTTTAGTGCAAATATTTTCACAATATAGATTAATAATAACTTTTCTTTGACTTTAATGTAATATTAAAAAAAATAACTTTAATTATAATTATTTTAAAATTCACACATACGAAGTTGTAATTTTTAACTGTATAATATTTTAAATACCGACACTAAAGTAAAATTAAAATCTTTGAATAATAAATATAAAACATTGTAGAGCGATAGTCTATCTTTTAGAGTTGACTTGATAGTTTTCAATTTTGATAGAAATTTTAGATTTGACTTTGTTTTGTTAGAAAATTGTAGACTTGACCTTACTTGACTGTTGATAGAAAAAAATAAAAAGACTTGACTTGATGGTCTTCATATATATATTATTTAATGTATCCTACATTTTGTCAAAAATAGCATATTCGTACGTATATTTGTACTTGGATTTTTATGTAAATTTGAGTGAATGAAATAATTATTTTCATTTCTTTAGTTAACTTTACTAACATTATTAATCTCTTGAATGATAAATCATATAGAAAATTTGAGACTTGCTTTGTTGCTTCGTTTGATCGAAAATTGTAAATTTGATTTGACTTGATAGTTATACCAAAATAAAACTTGATTTGATAGTCTTACATATATATTTATGTAGGATTTTCACTCCAAAGTATAATTTATATATATTTTTTTTTAACTACGTACCCTGCATATATTTATAGTTGAATTTTTATATAAGTTTTTGCGAATGATAAAACTTATTTCTTATCTTTGTTTAGCTACATTGATATTATTAGTATATTGAATGATAAATTAATTATCTAATTCTAGATGTAAAGTCCATCTATTATAGAAAATTGTAGATTCGATTTTATTTGAGGATAGGTGGAAAAAAGAATGATCTCAATGACTGTACATATATTTACACAAATTTCACTCTAAATGTGTATCTTATATTTTGTTAAAAAAAATAGTGTATTTTTTTATAACTATGTTAGAGATCTTGTTGTTTAGTAGAGATTAATATTGGACGGAGAAATTATTGTGCACACAAGATATATTTGTCTCTCATCCATTTTTTTTTTATATGTAACAGTTAGGAATTGAATATTGATTATTTACTTAAGGAGTTAAAATATCTTATCACTCAAACCAATCATATGTTAATTGTCACTATTACAATTATTATTATGTAATATATTTTCAAATTTAAATATGATTAGGTAGAGTAATGGTAGTTTTTTTTTTTTTTTTTGACAACTAAAACAATTGTTACTTATGATCAATTCCTCAAGTCCAGGAAGCTGAAGCTCTAAGATTGTTGGAGGGGGGCAATAAAGTGCTTGGGAGAGTTGACTAATAGAACTATACTGCAAAGCAATTGTTGATAGTCTTGGAGTTGACCTCCCTCACACTAACGTTGGGGCGTAGTTGAGATAAATGTTTTGATAAGATCCACCAATAAATAACACTCACTTAAGTTTTTTAAATAATTGATAATTTTATTCATTCAGAAATTATTTTTACTTCATAATTTTGATATAAATTTAGTATAATTTTTTACTCTAACACACTTCTTTTGACTACTATACAATGAAATCAAGGTTTGGAACTAATGTTTTCAGTTTTTCATTTATAGCTAAAGAATGTGTACGAATATTGAAGATAAAAAATGAACAAGGGAAATAAAGGCAAAATTTGGATATGCTTTACTTGAAAGGCAATATATATCAATATCTAAGGGTAAAGGCTACAGATATCAAATACAACATGAAATACAAATAAAAAGCATAGAAAATAATAAAAGCAAAAAAAAAAAAATGGTGACTTAATTGGACAAAGTTTAGTTTTGAATCTTTATGATGATGGTTTCTTACGAGCAAACCGCTGTAAAGATTTTGGTAGTTCAACTCCCTCGTTAGTTTTCTGTTTCTTTCTAGATATGTCTTTTTCCTCTTGAATTTTCTGCTCCAAGTAAGGTCTCTTTGCAGTGGCAATTGCATCTTGCTTTTTCGGCATAATTTTACCAGCCTTACTTCTTCCTTTTGTTTTCTTTTTCAGTTTTTTGCCCTTGACAGCTTCAACAGCGGCTTCTATCTCAGCCTCTCTCTCTTGCACAGTTAGCTTCTCTTTTCTGGTTTGTTTCACAGTACCAATTTTGCTGGGATCCAACATGATTGTCTCAGGTGGAAGCTTATCAAGAAGAGAATGTATTTCCTTTTCCCTTCTCTGTTTAGGTGTTTCAAATGGGTTAGCAACCCATGAATCAAAGTTGGGTTCTCCTGCTCCTGGAATAAGAATACTAGACCATCCCATTGAATGCCCTATGCCTAAAACATCTTCATATGGTCGAAAAGCTAATTTTCCAATCTGGTAACCCTTTACCATGGAATGAGTCATGTACTTTGAATAGTTCTGTGCACCAGAAACATCTCTTAGAACCTGGATATATGAACCATTACCACAAGCAAGCAAACCTTTTTGACTAAACTCCAAAGTATTTGCATGGCCTGGTAATGTTTGAAAAACCTCAAACTTCCTCAAGTCCCAAAGTTTAATTTTTTTATCTTTCCCAGCAGTGGCCATTATGTGGCCATTTGAGTGAAATGCGAGGGCTGAGACTGGCCCTTGATGACATAGCATCTTGACAAGGGGAGAAGAACTGGTCGGTTTCCACATAGTAACTGTACCAGCTGAGTGACCTAAAGAAACAACCCCATTGTAGGGGTTTACTTGCATTACATTTGTACGTCCTAAACCAGTTCGATATTTCCCGGCTATTGTACCCATTGTAACATCCTGATAAAGAAGCAACCCAAATTTGTTGGTAGAAGCCAAGAGAAAATGATTTTCCAGAAACTGAAGCCTCAACACTGAACCATGTTCCTGAAAGAAAGAAAAAAAAGGGCACAACTCAGCTCCATAAGGATGCATCCAATAATTACAGTTTCAGGAGACATAAAAAAAAACCCACCATAACTACTTTGAAACTTTTAAGAATTTAAAACTAATGAAAAACAGAACACTCTAGGATATATATGCGCTGGTGTTCCACAAGTGGACACGCCTCAAGCCAATATTCAGAATGACAACTTTATACAGTATACAGGAACCTATCTTATTCAGTAGTGAATGTTTTCAAATTAGTATCCATTACAATTTGAAGCACTAATAAGCATTGATCCACACATCAAAATCAGGTTAATGAAGTGAGGGTAGTATTACTACAAAAAATTTAATGCACCCTTAAAGTTAGCCATTGAAATATGTGGAAAAATTGCCAACATCGTAAATGGCTAAAATTTAAAAATATTGTTCAAGCAATAAACCAACCTTTAAGCAGTGAAGCTCTGTGCCATCACGATTATATATGTATGGATACCTGTCAAATTTTGAAAATTCTAGAGTCATTCAACAAGAAGAGATTATGCCCTCACATATAATATTTTGACGAAAAATATTTTAATCATCTTGTCCAAGAGTACCCCCCCCCAAGCCACTCTTATGTCACAATTGTATGGATCCAACTTCTTACAAATAACAAAATTTATAGATAAACAGAACAATAGCAAATCAGGGAAGAGAAATTACTTTTTCTGAGCGGCAGCAACAAAGAGCTCATTATGTAAAAATACCACATCACGCACGGTTTCTCTTACCTGAAAAGTCAAATATTAAAATAAAAGGATAATATTCTGAAAAACTCAATAAAAACGAATGCTTTTAAAATTAACCTCAAAAAAGTAGTTCTAGTGCTTCTCTCAGTAGCTAAAAATAGTAGCTCCTAATATTCACAGCACTAAAATTGGTCCATTTAAATATGGCAGGGTGAATATCTCCATTTTAGAAGATAAATTCAAACAAACATTTTGAAACAAACTTATTAAAAACAGAGCAAGTTCAATGATGAGTAAGCATACCTGAATCTCTCTGATCAGGCTCAGATTCATCATGTCCACAATTGCAAGGTGGCCCTTACGGCCTCCAACAGCCATATACCGGCCACTTGAAGTAAAGTCTAGAGTATATGGACCAAGGTCTGCAGATAATAATTGTAAAAATATAATAAATGACAGATCAAGAGAAGAACAAAATTGTTTCCAGTGAAGGAGGGTTTTATGCATTGTGCATCAGTATATTGTATGATAGAGTATCAAACAAAGACATGTAAATGAAACTTGTGTAAAGCTATTACAGGGATAAGACCAAAACAAATATTATCATTATAAAGCACTACAACTAGTCATATACCAAGTAGATGTCAACTTTTCTGCAATCCTAACAACTATACAGCACAGTGCGGCAACAATTTGTTGTGAGATTAAAGTCATCTTAAAGGAGTTTAAGTGAGGAATTGTCAATAATAGGAGTCAAAATGAAAGATGAGAGAGAGAGACTGATATTACAAACTACAAATTATAATAAAGACATAAATCTGACCTAACCTGAGATACTATTAACAAGCAATCAATTAATAATAATACCTGGTAAAGTAATATCATATTGGTTCCTTGAACTTAAGATATCTACTTCACGACCTATTGTCTCCTGTTTGATCCTCCATGTTTTTTCTATGCCTTCAGCCTCCAAATAACCTCCATCACTGGGCATAAGCCACTGCATAATCAAAATTAGAAAGCCACTACATAAAAGATGTAACTATTGTTATAGCTAATAAAAACTAACATCAATGACACAAATTATACAGGATCTAACTTATTTTTGAACTAGTTTATGCATCACTACCATCCCTCAAAATAAAAAAATAAAAAATCCAATAGATCCCTTGGTTCTCAACACTAATTAAGCCAATTTAAGGTGACTGATAGAATATGTAGTCACGACATCATTAAAATCATCAAAGTGTTAATGTTTGACTTAACAATGTGCTTAATATAAACAGACCGCCTAAAAGTCATTTATGCCACTTCATAATTCTGAAAGAGTTGGTAGTGAATGACTTGACAAATGCTGCAAGATGATTCACAAATGCGGGAAACTGCGAGGCTAACATCTCTGTCAACTAATATGTTATCTCAGAAAGATTTTGTGGTCATATGTTATTCCTATCACTCTTCATCATTATATGTTAAAAAGGATAAGGCCAAGGCATTTTTATACTTTTCTAAACATATAAAGCTGAATAATGGTAGGAATGTCATCTGACTACAAAAACACCCATGTTGACCACAATCTAAAAGGTAACTTAACAAATTTGTTAGAGTAACTATCCTTAAATTCTATAAATTTTATCTTGCAGAGAAAGTTAAGTTTAATAAAATTCTTTTCGTACCAATTTTCAGTTTAATTTCATCTTATTTATTTATCAATTAAATCCATGAGAGCAAATATTGAGCTCGACCAAGATCAAGGATAATCTACCTCAAAGCAAAACACAAACTGAAATACTGAATGAAATATACCACACAGGTGATTTTGCAGTCAGGGCTTAGATTATCAGTTGTAAAGAACAATTGACCCCCGCATGGTGCATAAACGCAAAACAAAACTAAAAATGAGTTCAACTAAGTAAACAGGAAAACCAAATTAAAAAGAACTAACTTTCTCAGTTTTGGCAGCAGCCTTTGCAGATTGTCCATATAACTGTTCTCTAGCAGATAACTGAGTCCTGAGCTTTTTATCCTTTAAACCCTGCAATTCATAGTTAACAAATTAGCATATAAAGATAAAGTTATTTTCGAGCTATATTTCAAATCCAATAAACTTAAGGCTTATAATACCTTCAAATTTGCACCTTCCCCTCTGAGATACTTCTTTGATCTCAGTTCTAGTTCATCAGTTATGTCCTACAAACAATGTATGGAATAAAAAGCATGCTCCAATCTTATCCTAATAAATAAATATAAATAAAACTATGCTAGAATGTTAAAATCCAGTTACGAAAAATACAACATAGACAGAAAAAAGGATAAACCCTAATTATGAACGGTGAGTTCGAAATCTTAATAATAGTTAGTTGAGTTTATTTGTACCGCTACAGTGGAAGGATTGTTATTTGGAAGCGTGTCGTTATTGTGAGTCTCCTCCATGTCGCACTGAGACGGAGCTGCAATCTCTATCTGTCGCAACAAGGCGACGGTGCTGAGGGAGAGAGGACGCCGCAGGTGAGAGGGTTTAGTTGGAGTTTTGAACGATTTTTCTGTTGCAAATTCTTTTGAGGTTTATTGGGGGTAATGTCGTAATATAATATTTTACAAGGGTATGCAATTTACAATTTTCTTTTTAAATATTGCACTGCGGAAACGGCTGTGCTTTGTGAGCCCTATAACTATTTTTTTTTTTTTGTCAATAACCCTATAACTATTTTAATCGTTGGGCTTTGTTTACAAAATGTATTGGGCTTAAACTCTTTAAACATTGGGCTTTTTGTTGACTTTTTTTAAATAATAATGAAATCTACTTTGACACCCACATTTGTACCTTTTACCCTCCCTACATTTTCGAAATCCCATTTTTTCTCGTTTGACAAAAAGAAAAACATCAAAATTTTCAGAAAAGTTTCTCTCAAAATTTAAGTTCAGAAATAATTTCTTGATAATTAAAATTGAAAAAGTTTTCAATTTTATATATTGGATATTTTGACTTTTATATAATTGATATTTTTAAATCAAAATATGAAAAATTCGGGATTGAATAATATATTAAATATTTCAAAAATAAAATAAATTGTAATATTAATCGCATATCTGATTTTTGTACTGCATAAATGTTTGAAATATTAAAAAAAAAATTATTCATTACGCTTAATTTTTGTTTAATAAATGAGAATTTGATATGTCTGCTATGTCATATTTGTCAATAAATTTTATTAATATATGCATTATTAAATAACTATATTTAATGTAAATTGATCTTAATTTTGTTAATGTGTATAATGAGATTAATTGGTATTGTTTTTCATATATGTTTCAGATATATTTCCTAATAACACCTTTTGTTTCTGAGCTTAATTACAACAATGACAACTTCTTAAAAAATATTTGAAACTAACATAACTTGCTTAGAAAGAAGATTGAGCTTTCAAATATTATTTCAAACTTGTTGCTACTGTCTACTAGTGGCCTCGTTTTTAACTAGATCTTCTAAATTTGAGATCAGATAAAATGGTAATCAGACCTAATAAAGTAATTGTTATCCTTAGTCTCCAAATATAATAGTCCATTTAATCTATATTTTATATGAAAATCAGATAAATTTGACGAGCATTCATCAAATAAAAAAAACTGATTGAAATAAATAATATATTGTATGTTAATTTATTGACAGTGGTAATATTTATTTGAGTTCCAACTATTTCGAATTTTCCAAAAGTACCATTTTTCAAAATACATGAAACTTGACCAATGTTTTTCCAAGTATAACTAAGTGTCATCCGTTCTTTAGCTTTAAGAAAAAATAGATTATGAAAAATGACAAGCCTAGTGACATTTGAGATAACAAGTCGGAAATATTTATTCAAATTCTTCAACCATGTTCTTAAATCTCTAAAGTCCATGCCACCATTTTTCTTTTCAACAAAAGAGAGTTCCAATTACTCCAATGAATCTTCATAATCCTTATAGATTTGTAGGAATAAAAAATATTCTACAAGTAGAAATGACACAAAGAACAACTTTGATTAGAATTTCCCAATCAACAATAAGTAAATTGATTTCATTACACTTTTTTTTTTTTTATTATTTTTGAATTTTATATTTGACAGAGTTGAACACTTAAAATTTTTGACTACTTACAAAAATAAAAAAAACTAATGTACTTTAGATATTAATCTACTACTATAAATTGGGGCCATATATAAAAGTAGTTACTTCACTTGTTGAAGTATTTATACTAAAATTTAGTTTTGATTTGTCATGGTTATTTAGTTGACTAAATGGAGTTTAATAAATAGATCTTTAACTTCCTCCTTTGTTGTCCCAAAAAAAAAAATACTATCATCAACAAAAATTAAATAGTTAATTTTAGGAGCCAACGTAACTAACTTAATTTAGAATGAGTAAATCAGGAAAAAAAAACTGAGCACAAATAAATTATACATTTACGTTTAGACAAGAAAACCTCATTGAGAAAAACTTTAACAAGACAACAGTGCATAAGAAGAAAGAGTACCACCATATATAAGCTATTATTTTTCCAACTAGAGAGTCTTTTCCGAATTCAACCAATCTAAGAGTTCTATAAGGTCAACCTCTCTAAATTTCCATTAATATAAGCAAACACCGTTATTTAAAATCCAACTATATTTGAGAGAGTCACTTTTATCATTAAAAGATTAACATAAATCATCCACCGTTAAACAAAATGAATTTTAAACTTTCATCAACACTAATTTTTACATATTTTGTAAATAATAATAATTACATTTATAAAAAGTAAAATCTTAAAATTCAATTTAGTAAAACTAAGCTATAAATTAATTAATAATAAGAAATTCACAAATTAGGCAACAATGTAAATTAGTGGAACATTTTACTTTATTTTACAAACAAGTAAAAAAGTAATAACATTAAAATAATAACGTCTATTTTGGGAAAATAAAATAAAATAAAACTTAAACAGTTATTAGTTAGGAAATAAATAGTTAAAAGTAGGTTTGATTTGCAAGTGTTGTTGAGTAGTGAAATTGGCACGATGCGGCACAGCACAAGAATCTCTGCATAAAAATGCCGCGTAATCTTTAACGAATATTCGACACAGTTGACAATGTTTCTTCATTGTGCTGCAGGACCCACCTTCCTTTCCATTAAACAAATTACTTCAAATTCTCAACCCAATTAACTAACTAAACAAATCACCTTATTTTTCTCTAAATCAGGTAAATCAACTCTTGCCTCGTCTTTATTTTTTATTTTTTATTTATATAATCTTCAAAATAAAAACAGCAAACCGTAACCACAACCAACAACCTCAAAATCATCACATAAAAAAGGTTAGACATGTCAACTTCATATATGTGCCATTGAATAAGGTGATACCTTGTTTCATCGTTCAATTAATCAATAAACAAAAACAAGGCAAAGCCACTTTGTGTCCTACTTGCGCTCGTTGACCCTTTTCTTTTTTCTCTTTCAGAATCCCTCTCTTTCCTCTTCGGATATTTCTATATAACCCTTGCACAAAATATCCAATTCAACGATCTCAGAAAATAGCTTCATTTCCAGTACCCCAATTGGAAAAAGAATTGAACTTTGGATCCATATTTCCGATTTCAGAAGACTTGGATGGAGAATGATGCAGGGTCGCCGCAGGGTCCGATTACATGCGGTTCGTGGATTCGGAGACCCGAAAATGTTAATCTAGTTGTTCTAGGAAGGTCTAAGCGTGGAAATTCTTGTCCTTCTCTGCTTCAGATTTTCTCATTCGACCCCAAAACCATTTCTTTGTCTACAACCCCTTTGGTATTCCTCTCAAATTCTCAATCTATATGCATGTGTATCATTCTATGTGTTAACTCAAATATAAGAGTTCAACGAAGAGTACTTTTAAGAGTTTTGTGTTTGGTAGGGGGAGTAATTTTAAATGGTTTTTATGTTATTTTGATTCTCTCCCCTCCAAAATGGAGGGAGAGTAAAATGAGCTATAGGGGGGATTTTAGCTTCCTCCCTTCTTTCAAAAGTTGAACCAAACATATTAAAGGCGTTCACATGTGCAGCTGTCTCACACATTTCGATATATTTAATCACTTTATTTTTTCAAATTATTATGAGAGTGTGTGTGTGTCTGTGTCAGAGTTTCATAGATTAGAATGTATGCATGTATTTGTGTGTGTAGAATGATCCATTTGAAACATGAATATGTTTTGTGCATACCCTTTTTTATTTGAAGTTTATAAATTGTTGTTTTCTATATGAGTGGAATCTGTGTATGTATGTGTGTATAGACCATGTAGAGTGAGGCGTATGACAACAGGACTTATTTTGTGCATACCCTTTTGGTTTTAGCTGAGAAATTGTTAATTTTTTTTTCATGAACAAGATTGTTGGGGGAAGTAGTTTTTGTGCACTAATTTTGCTATTGAAGAGTATTTTTAATGTTAAGTTTTTGGATTGATGAATTGAAGTACAGTTTGTTTTTGTTCTAATAAGTTTTTTATTTGTTTAATCTTTCAGGCCAATTTTGTATTAGAAGCAGAGGAAGGTGATCCTGTTGCTATTGCTGTGCACCCTAGTGGGGATGATTTTATGTGCTCTTTGAGCAATGGAAGCTGCAAGTAAGCTGCTTTTTCTAATAGCCATGGGATTGAAATTTGGCTCTCTTATCTGAATTCATGTATTGAAAATTACTTTTATAATTTGCTTCAATGTTGCATTTATCAAAATAACATTTACTAGGGGTGGGAATAGGCTAGGCTTTGCAACACCCGAGTCCGATGTACTTTGAAAAGTTAGATTTTAGTTTGACTTATTACCTGTTATAGGCTCCTTTTTAAGAAGGCCTCTGACCTTTTTAAAAGTCTGACAAGACTAGGCCATAGACACTTGACATATTCCCACCTGCAGACTACATGCTGTTGCTTTAAATAATGCAAGGATCAGAAGACAAGCATTTTTTCTTCCTTTAACTTTTGGAAGGACAATATAAAACCATAGGCTCAGTTGTACCAAAGTTGTTTCACACAGTTTCTTGGAGCTAGGAGAGTGTATGACATAATAGTTGAACTTGTTTCTTAAGTGTAGCTTGCAGATATTTTGCCTCGAGTTATCATTGTTTCTCCGTTGGGGACTGAACGAACATATATAAACTGAAGTATTTCTTCATGGCTTACAGATTGTTTGAGCTGTATGGTCATGAAGCAAACATGAAGCTGTTGGCCAAGGAATTGGCCCCTCTACAGGGTATTGGATCCCAGACATGTATTACTTTTAGTGTTGATGGATCTAAATTTGCTGCTGGTGGGTTGGTAAGCATCACTCTAGATTCCAACCAATTGCTTTTACAATTTTGTTTACACTGAATTTTTTCGTCGTTAGAATTCGATCGTATGTCTTACTTCGGTCCTTTACATGTGTAGGATGGACATCTCAGAATTATGGAGTGGCCTAGCATGCGTGCAATTTTGGATGAACCAAGAGCGCACAAATCTGTCAGGGATATGGATTTTAGGTAGAAAATTGCTAAGCAACTCTATCTGGATCCTTGTAAAAGATATGTTAATCTAAGCATTGCTAAGAATTCTAATAAGTACTTGATAAAAATGACAACTAGAATTATGTTGTTTCGTGTTCTTACAGCCAGTTATCGATGATTTTGCTTTGCCTTGCCATGCCTGCAATAATTTGACTATGTAGATACAATGCTTTAGACAATAAAAGTATGCTCACATTATAAATATCTTAATCGTGAAACTTTGATGACATTGATACTTACTGTATTGTCCTTCATTTTGTCATACTTCAGTCTAGACTCGGAATTTCTAGCTTCAACTTCTACTGATGGTTCAGCAAGAATCTGGAAAATTGAGGATGGCGTTCCTTTGACTACTTTGTCTCGCCACTCGGTATAGTGTGATTGATTTAGGATCCTTTGGAAAGATCTGTGCAGTATTTGTACCCTTTGATCCAAAATTTCCCTTTTGTCTTTTTAGGATGAAAAAATTGAATTATGTCGATTTTCCAAGGACGGAACGAAACCATTTTTATTTTGCACCATTCAAAAAGGTATATGAGTGTCTTGTTTTGTGTATATTCTAATATCCTATAGTATTAATTTGTAGATGTATATCTGTCAAATATCTTTTTGATCAAACATGACCTTAATCATCGATACCTCTAATTTTGAGCAGGAGATAAGTCTCTCACTGCAGTTTATGACCTGAGCTCATGGAACAAAATTGGACATAAGAGGCTGCTTAGAAAGTCTGCTTCGGTAATGTCCATTAGCCACGATGGGAAATACCTTTCTCTGTAAGAACCTATATTTACCATCTGACTTTTGGTCGTATCATAATAGGTCACATATTTGAGAAGTGCTTTTTTGAAATGCTATGTGGTTTTGTCCCATGCCTTGTTTGTCATGTCTCAGAACTAAGGCTTCTCTTTATCTCATCAAATATCTGCAATTTTAGGGGTAGTAAAGATGGAGACATATGCGTAGTTGAAGTAAAAAAGATGCAGATACACCATTATAGCAAGAGATTACACCTCGGTACGACTATTGCAACGCTGGAGTTCTGTCCTAGTGAAAGGTAAATTTCTGCTCTTTATCGGTTTAATTTAGCACCCTTCTGATAAATATCAATCATCGTGAACACAGACTTTGGGGTTAAGCTGTTCATTTGAATATTGGAACTTGCATCGGATTATGAACTTATTTAGACCTTGACATTGAAATATGATAGGATGGTGAGTGGTATAGTAATATCATATGCCAAACAGTTTGTTCTATTAGCCTAATCCTTTGGGTGAACAACTTAATCAAATACTTATAGCATAAGTGCTTATGTAAAAGCTATTTCTATAAGAAAAAATAAAATAAAGTCAAACTATTTTCATATAAATTATAAGTTGTTTTCATAAGTTATCTTGGAGAGTTTATGCAAATAAGCTGAAAATAACTCACATACATATTGTAAGTTGTTTCCATAAACTCTGAAAAAATCTCACAAGTTTTTAAGTTAGTCGATGAGTTCAAATAAGTCAAATCAATCAGGCTCTAAATAAGTTCTCTTGGTCTAGGCCATTCATCTAACCCTTTGTTATTTTATGCAGGGTTGTACTTACAACCTCAGTAGAATGGGGAGCATTGGTCACTAAACTGAATGTACCTAAAGATTGGAAAGGTTATCTCTCTGTCTGACACACACGCTCGTTCGGATGCATGCACACAAACACACACTCGAACACGTTGTTTCTAAGACCATAAATATAATGTTTATTTAATTTGACCTTTTAAGTTTCTTATCAAACATGCAGAGTGGCAGATATACTTGGTGCTTTTAGGACTATTTTTAGTATCAGCGGTTTTGTTTTACATATTCTTTGAGAACTCTGATTCATTCTGGGGATTTCCTGTGGCAAAAGACCAACCAGCAAGACCAAGGTTTAAACCAATGATAAAAGACCCTCAATCTTATGATGATCAAAATGTTTGGGGACCGGTAGACATGTGACCGCATCGACATTCTTCAATATTGCTCGATTGAAAGCAGTATCGGTTGCTGTAAGTGGTATATCAACATTCATCTCAGGAGAGTAGATTTAGGCAGTTGAATGCTATTACAAGGATTTACTTTTCTTTTTATTGAAAATTTTAAACCCAGAGCCTGTTTTTTATATGTAATTTAATTTTTTTTTAAACTTTAGGGATAATCAAATTGCTTATTGAAATCCTCAAGTTGCACTTGAGGTTGTGATGTTATCAGAGATGGCCAGAAACATTTGGGGCAATTTTTCCACTAGGAGTTCGATATTTCTCAATATTATACAGGGTTAGATAAGGCTATGGGACAACAACTTTCACAAGGACTTAGGATTATATTAACTAAATTTAGAATTATGATTAAAAAGGGAATTTTGAATTTAGGTTTGGACAAATTAAAAAAAACGAATTCTTATTACGGTTGAAACAATTAATCTACTAATTTGAGTTTCATACATTTTACATATTCTATTAATATATTCAATTTTTAAATTGTGATTCTATTTTTATTTGATTATAAAATTCATCAAACAAATTTAAACAATCTTATGTGAAGTATGTTTCTTTGATTGGATTAAGTATCACCGTAATTGATGTATTATAGTTAACGACCAAATGTCGAAAAAATTATAATTTATTTAATTTAGAAACTAAAATTTGTTAAATTAATTTTACAATCATATTGAAATTTGAATTAAGCAATCAAAATAATAATATATTCGAATAAAAAGAAATCAATATGTCTTGATGAAATTCTGAAATAGTTGATTAATTTGAGAAATTAGTCTTCATAAAAAATATTCTATTTATCTAAAAATTAAAATAAAAACCAGAAAACCTTTAGGTAAAAAAAATATAAATATAAAATCCTTAAATAATCTTATCTCACAAGTACAACGAGTTTTATTTTTCAGATACAACGTTAAGAAATTTTTAATTCAAATTATTATGAAAAATAAATAAATTTAAAAAAATTACAGCATACACTATCTAATAGTTATTAGGTGAGAATACAATCACTTATGCGTTAATTAAATTTAATAATTATCAT
>JBBPBS010000968.1:22527063-22563606 GCA_037974835.1 Cicer judaicum
TTATTATAAATTAAAAGATAAAAAAATAATAATATATATTTTAATCAATTTTTTGTAAGATAAATAACATGAAAATTTGTTTTTTTTTTTTGAGTTATTTCGATAATAATTAAATAAACTTAATACAACTCTATTCATAAAAAAGAAAAAGATAAGTGAATAAATAAATTAGTGAATAAATGAATGTGGTAGTTATTTTATATTACATAAAAAAATTTAAAAAAGATTAAATTCAAAGACTACTTAAAATAACTTATCTAAATTATAAACTGATAAGAAAATTTATTTATCAAATACTTTTTTTTAATCCAACAAATTTATAATTTAATTTAATAGATTATAAACTAATATTAGTGTTATTAAATAGTATTTTGGTCTTTTGTGGGTTCTTTGGGGAGTAGGGGTTATGCCTATGTCGACAGATAATTTGAGGGCAAATATCTTGATTTTATTATTGTGTCAGTAGTACCCATAAATAATTTAAAGGGAAAATTTACGGTGCTTTTGATGTGTCACGGATTGAAGTGTATAAATTTTATTTTCTAAATTATACTTCTAATGATTTGAAAATTGAAATATTATATTTTTCAATTAATTTTTGTTTTATTTTTATATTAAATTCATTGAAATTAATAGATTAACTATGATTTAATAGTAACATACAATAACTTTAACATGTAGATATGAAGTTATAGATATTTTCATCATTTTACTATTTTATATTATTAATAATAGATATGGTAAGTTTGATCGCAATATATTATTTTGCATTTTGATAAATTTGTATTGTTATAATAATGTTGAAATATTATAGGGAGAGCTTAAAAGGTGTTATCTTTTTTGTTGTCTGTTTCCTGGTGTATATAAAAGAGAAGAAAATGATAGCAAACGCATCTCAAACATTGGCACACAACCCAACACTCAACTCAACTCAACTCAAGTTAGTGATCAGAATAAGAATTTAGTTCCAATGTTGAATTGTCTTCAAAATCTTCAGAGGTTCGTCTTACTTAATCCTATTCCCCATTCCCAAATCTAATCAGATTCCTTTCATGCTTACTCTTTCTTTCTTTACAGGTTCTCTGTTTTACCCTTCGATACAGTTGTTTCGCGCCACCACAACATTCTCCCTTTCTCTTTTCTATCCCTGGTATGCTATTGCTACTTCACTCTTATTATTGCGTTTCTCAAGTTATTAATGCCTATGCCAATTTCTCCATCTTCTTTTTTTCTTTTTCTTGTAATGCTCCACGGACACAGAGAATCTCCAGTAAATCTCATCACTATCCAATCATGACACTTAAGGTAACTTCAATATTTACTTTGTGTATTTTTTATTTTTTAAAAAGAAATCTCAACCAAGTTTTGTTGATTCTATAATTCTAGCTTTTATGCTTTTCAACTTCATCTATCAATTAAAAGTTAGATAGTTTTTTCAATACACTTTTAATAATAATAATATTATAGGATTGGTTTTAGGTTGTTTAATAGCATTGTCATAAATCTGAATCAGTTTATGTGGAGACTACTGTTGTAAAATTTGCCGCCAATACAACTCGATCCATATCTTCATCACCGACTCTGGTTTGACCTGAAAAATAATCAACAAACATGAGGCATGACTATAGTCACTGTCCTTAAGGATTTATCCACTTTAGGATTTAAGAGACCCTTCCCGATCTGAACCGAGGTAACAAAACTGGCAAGAAATATCTCGAAGATCACAGGAAGATGTATCCAGTAGATGGGAGAGATGGAAGAAGAAAAAGTAGGGGGTTTTCACGTTCTATGAAAATAGGTTTTATGACACATGCCAAAATGAGTAATGAGGTTCACATATATATAAGACGGAGAGTAGTTAGAATAAAGAGATGTATGTAATGTGTTAGTAGAGTAGACCTAGTCAAAATTACCACAATTAAAATAAATTAATAATATTTTTCTAATAAAATATATTTTCATATTTCTCACTAAAATATAAAACAATTTATTTAAATTTTTTGAAATATCCTCAAAATTTACAACTACAATGTGAGCAGTGATATTTTTGCGGAGCTGTTAGCACCGACACTTCAGATTCAAAATGTATATGATATCTAGCACATGATGGTGTCTGACACTTACGGTGTTACATTCAATCATTTCTATTTTTTTAAATTACTATCGGAAGAGCTTGACCCTTCTTACCGGCAATATACTCACAATTTTTTCGTCCCTTTTTCCCTTTGGAATTAGCTAGTTTTTACCTTCAGTGGAGTCGAATTCGGTACTTAGGAGATATGTAACACTATTCATTCACTCCCACTATTATTTGAGCTAATTTCCAATAGAGGAAAGGGAGGCGAGAAGATCGTGAGTACAATGCCGGTCAAAGGTGTGGGACTGTTATAACTATCAATGTCTATGTGTCGGTGTTCATATCATGTTTAATGTCTGTGTCGGTGCTTCTTAGCTATAGAGTGTTGATGGCATATTCTGAAGTCTGCCAATGTCAATGATGTTGATGGCTTTTCAAAAGTTGTTTGTACATTTTGTCATTGTGAAGAAAACATGAATGTTTGATTAGGTAATGAAGAATTTTTTAATATTATTTTATTGTGTCCTCTAAGGAACATGATTCATATTTTCCTGTGCAGGCTGCTTCTGGTTCTATACCCAGTGCAGAGACTAGTTCTGATGTCAAGGAGGAAAAGTCTGAGACATACAGTAATAATATGACAGAAGCCATGGGTGCTGGTATGTTTAATCATATTATGGTTCTCATTTATAACCAACAACCAAGCTATGTTCTATTAAGTGGATATTGATCAAACAATGACAGAGTTCTGACAAAAACCCAAATTTCGCCATAGATTCATCTAGAGCTAGGGAGAGG
Organism: Cicer judaicum; assembly: GCA_037974835.1. Classification (NCBI taxonomy): domain Eukaryota; kingdom Viridiplantae; phylum Streptophyta; class Magnoliopsida; order Fabales; family Fabaceae; genus Cicer; species Cicer judaicum. Next base: position 22,529,939 of record JBBPBS010000968.1, read on the forward strand.
TCTTTCGTAATTGTTTCTCTTAAAGCTTTCTTTAGTGTTCCGCTGCCTCTTAAATCAGACTATTTTTGCTTCTGTTGGTCTTCACCTGCTTTGTAATTCTAGTTTGAATACCAAAGTCAAAAAACTTGGAAGCCATATCATGGAAAACATTTTTTCTTTTATTTGAAGCTTCGTGTTAATTGTATCTTTTTGTGTGAAATGTGCTAAAATAGTTCAAATTGTAGAATTAAACCTTCACATTTTTTTTGTTAAGATTAGTTGTAGCAGCCTTGTGATTGTAATATTTATATTCGGCTAATAATTTGGATTAATTGATGTTTCACTTCTGTTACGAGCATGCTTAGCTTGTACTTATGTTCTTTGAATATTTGATTCTGTTACCCCTTTCTAACAAAGTGCTAAACAGTTTTGACTTATAGGCATGAATTAGGAATGAACTACGACTTCATCCGTCCAGACTTGATTGTCGGATCGTGCCTGCAGGTTTTCTTTTTGTTTCAGTTACCTGATCCAGTTCTCTCAAAAATATAGTTTGGTACTCTGACTTGTTTGTTTTTTATCTTAAACCACCAGACTCCTGAAGATGTTGATGAGCTGCGTAAAATCGGAGTCAAAACTATATTTTGCTTGCAACAAAACTCAGACCTAGAGTATCCTAAACATTTTTGTTTAATATGGTTCACTTTCAGCATTTGAGACATAGTACACATATTTAACCTATCAAACAAAATCATTGTATTTCTTTATTACTGTTTAGATATTTTGGAGTTGATATCAATGCCATACGAGAATATGCCAACACATGCGATGACATTCAACACCTTCGTGCTGAGATAAGGTTCGTAATGGCAGGGCTTTTTATATTATAATAGTTGAAGAATTTATTTATGTTTCTTACATATGGTGAAGATATTATAAGCTATCGTATAAATATTTTGACAATATCATTATGGTGCAACTCATTTTGGCCTGAATTATTTATATTAAATATTAATGTTAAGCTGTATACTATAAAAGCGTTTTTTTTCAAAATATAGCTAGAATAGTTCCTGCACGAAAACCTATTACTTTGTTGCATTTTCTAAATATATTGTACTTCTCACAGCTTATGGATTTTTGGGTTAGACTAGTTGGTGATATTACCATTTATACACAGTTTCTAATTTCATAGTACCCAATGGGTAAAATTTTAGTCCTATATGCATTTTGTGATTGTGTGCAATATTAGCATTTCTATTTACTCATGGTATATGCAACTAAACAGTGATGTCTTTTGCATTAAAAGTAAACATTCAGATGCTTTTGTATGTCGTGCACTTTTTCACATTATATGATATCTAATGTTGACGTTGCAGGGACTTTGATGCATTTGATTTACGGAAGCGGCTTCCAGCTGTAGTTAGCAAATTATACAAGGCGGTCAAGTCCAATGGAGGTGTGACATATATTCATTGCACTGCTGGACTTGGAAGAGCTCCAGCTGTTGCGGTATGTCTCTTGGTTTCTTTCTGATGTACATGTTACTACCAGATAATCAGAAATATTTAGCCTGAAATGTTATTGAGTTAATTCTTGGTATACTGAAGGAAATAATTTCTCATATAGTATGTTAAATAAAGAAAGGACTGGTGCTGAATGTATTCAGTCATTTCAATGATCTCTCATGCTGAATGGTTTCAGAACTTTGTCACTTAAATATGTTGATATATGGAAGATAAACCCGTACATCATTTTCATCACATGGTTGAATTTTCAAAACGAGTATAGATCAAAAGTATAGAACAAAATAGCTCTAGAGCAGAGGTAGTCAAGCGTTGCCGCTACAGCATCCCCTGCTGCACCCGCGTTTCAGTTGAGCAGGAATGCCAAAAAGGCCTCGGAAATTAAACATTTGGGACATTTGTGGGTCTATTTTAGGGATTTCATCCTTAAAATACACCACAACATTTCTTGAGATTTAGGGCTTGTTTCTCTGCTTCATGAATTTTGAAATTTTTTTATCATTTTTTCCGTACATTATATAAACTGTATATAAAATTTCAGAATAGGGGCTATCCCACTATCTTCTATCCTATTATAGTTTTTTTGGAGTGAGTTGCTTCACTATGCTATCCGAGACTAATAACACCACTTTACCGCAACATGGTTGTTGCCTTGTGAATTGGCTGTCACATGCTCTAGTTATAGAAAAAGATTCTGCGTATCCAGTTAAGTATACTAGGGCCATTTGAATTGTTAAGACTTAGGTGCATTCCATCCAGTTGTATAAATTCCTAATTTCAAGATGTTTTCTGAAGCTGGTTTTGTTTCTATAGAGAGAGAAGGCTGAAAGAAAAATCTTAAAAATTAATATTTTTCTTATTTTCTCAGTAGAGAAGTCTAAACATAAAATGTGAGCTTTGTGGACTGTATACTCATAGGTACTTTACATCATAGAACTTTATAATGATCAATCAAATGAAAGCCCAAGGTATACAACAGGGAGAATGGGTTAACCAATCCAAACCACCATGAAGATAGAGTTCCACAAGTTAGTGGGGTTGAATTTTCTTTTTCTCCAATACTTTGGCATATCATGTGTCATGGTTAATCTGAATTTCTAGCTTAGCCAAATTTGAGATGATAAATATCAGTTTGTCTCCATTGGTCATTGTCTAACACTTTGTTTTGTTTCAGTTGGCATATATGTTTTGGGTTCTGGGCTATAAACTCAATGAAGCTAATACACTACTTCTGGTAACGCTACTCAGTACTTTTTTTTCTTGTTTCACATTCTAGTATGTCTATTGAGGTTCTTGGTAGATAATATGAACATATGATGTTTTACGACTTTACAACATTTTTTATTTCTGTGCATAATGATTGGGTAGCAATTATCAGTGCCACAACAGTTATAGTTGCATCACTATCACATTGGAATGCTACACTTTTTAACTTTGTTATTTGTGAATTATAGATTGAGTTGTTGTTGAGTTCTCAAGAGTTTTTTATTCTTGCAGAGCAAAAGGTCATGTTTTCCAAAACTAGATGCCATAAAGAGTGCAACGGCCGATATTGTGAGTCAATTTATTTTTCTATGTTGATATGTCTGTGCTCTACTGTTTTGAACTGTAGTTTTTATTTTCTGTCATTCTCATTTATAGTCTGCTTCTGATAAGTTATTATGAAAAGGTCATGATGGTAATTTAATTCATGATGCTCCTCTCTTTGTTGTTTATCTTTTTATTGTACAACCATACTTTTATATGATTGAAGTATATATGATTGAATATACTATATGGTCTGTTTGTATATCTCTTTCCTTTTTATATCAACTCAAATATTGGGATATCATATATTTATATACTGAATCTATTTTAATCATATCATTAACCATTAATTATCTATGGTCCTCAAAGCTTACAGGCCTCAATAAGAAGCCTATTACTTTGTCTTGGGAAGGTGGAAATTACTCTTTGGTGGAAATTTCAGGACTTGATATTGGATGGGGGCAGGTGATGATTGAAACTTCATGTTTAGACTTAAGAAATGTCTCAATTCCTTCTAGTTTAGAAAGTGTAGTGCTACATTACATAAGATATTTTTAAATGGCATCATCATCATTCATCGTCACCATTAACTAGTTAATTGCTTCAGACTTCAGTTACAACTTACAATATTTATCATCTTTTGAAACATGTCCACACGTTTTGGTTTTATATTGGGATTTTTATGCTGTAAAACTTTTATTGCAATATTTTAAAAATGTCTCGTGTTGTCTCTAGCTCCTATCACTGCAAGTGTGACTTAAAAGTTATGATAATTTGCTATCAAGAGTTCATACTGACAAGGTAAAAATAATATATGTAGACATTTCCAGTTTGGTCCATAACTAAATTTGATGTTTCGCTAACATGATCTGCTCAATAGATGATATAGTGTTATTTTTTATTCAAATCTTCTGATTTTTAAAGATAATCCGAGTTATGTAGTTTGAATTATTTAGCAAGTTTAAATATATGCTAAAACCTTATTAGCTGATATGATTTCATGCCAAAGACTTACTCAGTATCTATTGATCCCTTTTCAGAGAACGCGCTTAGATTTTGATGACAAACAAGGTTCATGGTTTCTCAAGAAGGAATTGTTTGTAAGTGCACTCGCTCATTAAAATTATGCAGTTGTTAATTTAGAGGCTTGTCTCATTGACGAATGATCGAATAACTTGATATCAGGTTTCCAGCTGTGTTTAAAGACAATAATACATAAGGAACTGTACGATAAAATAAGACATTATTGAATAATTTGTTTCTTCTTGTCCTATTTACCAGGAAGGGCGCTATGAGTACAAGTACATTGTTGATGGGGAATGGACAATCAATAAGGACGAACTTGTAACCTCTCCCAACAAAGACGGCCATGTCAACAATTTTATCGAAGTAAGTTTGAAGTTTCAACTACTTAGTTAAGAAAAGAAATTTTTTATGATCGTTAACTTTTTACATCATACAATGTACCACAACATATATTTCTCAAAGTGATAGTTTTTGTTTTATCTCCTAAACAAATCCTCACCATAGGGAGGGATTTGCGTTACATCATACATATTTTATAAGGCAATAGAAGTATCTACCATACACTGTTAATTCATTTATAACATATTTCATTCTCTCTGAACAGGTCCTTGATGACTCAGACGGTGATCGAGTCTTCCTTCGGGAGAGATTGACTGCTGATGATCCTGATCTCACAAAGGATGAACGAGTCAGAATAAAAGAGTTTCTGGAAGCTTGTCCCGACGAGGATTTCTGAACCGTCAACCCCCTCACTCGTTGATATATGTAAAGTAGTAGCTATACGTATACAAATGTACTGTCTAATAAAAGATTGAATCTTTACCTTACTTAAGATCTCTGGAAGTTAGTTTAATGTTAGGATGCGGCAGGTTATTGAGTTTCATATTAATCAAATGTCTGTAGCATTCTTTAACTTGTACAACACTTCAATAAACCATGATATTGTACGCATAAATAAATATGAGGGTAAAGAGTTATATTCTTCTTTACATACCAATGGAGAGATATAAAATCCTATTTGATAACAAAACAGATGGTAAAAATATTTGAAGTCCAATTTCATCTTTTAAAATCCTAATAGTTGATATAACGAAGTATTCAAAATTATGTACAAACAAAACTAATCTTGTTTTTTTGTCATGGGCAAAAAATCTATTCACACATGTGATATTTCTTGTTGCATTGATTAATATATATGAAACGGGCAGACACAAAAAGAAAAAAAAAAGGTGTAAGATTTTAAATAATGCATAAGAAATGTTACTTCAATTTGATTTATCTTATTTTTAATTACATAAACTTCAATTTCTAAAATAGTATGCTTATACAACGACAGAATAAACTTTATTTCTTTTTAACTTCGATGACAAAATAACCTTAGTCACTTTTCAGCGAGTTGTTTGTATATACTAACTAGTAGTAGTAGCAGCAAAGTAATATGCAATTTGAGTAGACATTTTATTCGAAACGGCTCGAATTCAACTGTAGAAAAGTGATAATGCTACGTCTTTCCAATTTCTCTGTCTAACGTGTAGCGTCGACGCATCGTTAATAATAGTAAGATACAGTTCTGGAAAAATGTACAAAACTTACCCTCAATCAATTAAAATCCAACCACATATACTCCACCTATATCAATCACTATTCATTGACTATATCAAATCTAAAATTCTAAGACAATCTAGATTCGACCTACATATAAAAATAATACCAAATATAAAATGTAATGAAATTAAGAGAATCTTTTTATGGCATAGTGATACCATTTTAATTAAATACCTTAATCTCCATGTTAAGAGTCTTCTATAGAGTGAGACAAGAAGTAAAAATGAATCTAAGAGTACTTTAATTTGTAAATTTATTTTGTATGAATAAGTTATATTCAATGCAAAATTTAAATTCTAAAATGATACTGTAATTTATTTAAGATTTGTTAGACTTTAATGATAACAGCAAAATAAAGATATATTTAAAGAAGAATACATGCGAACCTAAATCACTTTCGAAAATTTTAATATAATGATACATGTATTGTTTTTTATACAATAATATTCATATTATATTAATATTAATACATATAACTGTACACTCGTAAGAACACACATACATAACTACACAGATATATAATATTTATTTAATCACTTAATTTTAGTTTTAATAAAAACGGAAATATGAGTATTAAAAAATTAAAATATAATTGTCATAATAATTTTATATTTGGTAATTTTTTATAAATATTTTTAATATTTATGATAATTTGTATATACGTTTAATAGTTTTATAAGTGAATTCTTAATTAAAAAGTCTTAAATAAAATAAAATTTTAAAATATATTTATAAATAGAAGATATATTTCATTTTTCGAACTAATTTAGTAGGATTGTGTTAGACGCGAATGATATATCTACTTTGTTTAAATTAAGTTTAAATAGTTTCTACTGTGAATTTAGGATTGAACGTTAGAAGACGTTTACTATATAAATTAAACTTCAATCAACAAATATTTATCAATTTTTTTAAAAACTATATATACTTAAAAGTAACGATCAAATCTGAAGAAAAAAAATTATTATTAATATCGATGATAATAATTATAATTTTACGATTGTCTCATACAATTATCAAACTTTTATTACTAAGTTTAGTAATTTGTCCTAGTATCCATTGGCAGTATAATTCAAAATATATTGTATTTATTTTTCATTAATGGCCAGCAAATCAAAAGGCATACAAAACAGAATACTAGTAATATTCTTTTATGTGTAAATACTAGTATATATTATGTAGGTTAGGCTGACTGTTGCCCAAATTGACTAATTTATTTTGCATTCAATAAAATTAAGTGTTTCTTCATAAAAAGACTATCAAATAATTATAGGATTGAAAATCCAAATGCACAACACTTAAAAAAAATACGCAACATGCCGAAGATAATTTGTTGAATGATTATACAATAGTGTTGAAAATGAAAAATATACAACAATAAATTTTAAAATGTGAAAATACTAGAAAAACATAATTCATAGATATTTAGGTGTCTTTAATTTTTTGAATATAAAAATGTACATATTTCTTTGTAGTCTTTAGTTTTTTTAATTAAAATTATACTAAATAATTAATGAGTTTTATTTAAAAATAAATCAAAAATTTACTCAACATTAATATTAGTCTGATTTTATTTGTCTCTTAATCAAACTTTGAAAGAAAAAAAATTATACCTATTCGTAAGTAAAAAAAAAAATCATTATTGATTGCTCGTGTAACTATATAAGCATAAGTAAAAAAAACTATATAAACAAAACTTCTATAAAAAAGAAACTAACAACAGCCTTTAATAATTTTTATCATAATTATTTTTAAAATTATTCTATAAATGAATGTGATACATTGATGTAATTTTTTTTACATAATACATAAAAATTAAAATATTTTTTCACAAATGTTTTAATCACTCTTGTTGACATTATCCTAAAAAAGATATAGTAGAGTTTTGATGAATAAAAAGTGTTTGAGTTAAACGTGTAAATAAACAAGTGCAATGCATGCAGGTGTGTTTGTAATTTGTAATAGAAAGAGAAATCTCGTTAAGTAATAAAACACGACAATCACATTAAGAAGGTTGACAAAAATGAATAGTATATTGAAGAAGAGACGAAAGCAAAACTAAATCTTCCAAATATGAAATCAAACTACTCTTAATTGATAATGCCAACTCTTTCTTCACTCTCCAAATCACATCATTGAACAAAACTTACTACATTTTCCTTCACTTTCCCGGGAAAATCTTTCCATCTTTTTATTTCTTCTTTTCCCGGATGGTTCTGTCCCGCAACTCATCGTCTCAACCGGAGATCGACGATGCCGGCGGCGGCAGCGACGTTGGATTCTCCTCGATCCGTGGCCGATTTCCTTTCAAAAGGAACCCTAACCTCAACCGTGACCGACACAGATCCTCTTCCGATCGCCAATTACCTAGGTCCGCTAATAGTAGCCGATCTCACCTCCACAATCGTTTCACTCGTAAAGGCTTTCTCTCTCTCTTCCCTTTCTTCAAAGGCAAGTCCGGATTATACGCCTTGATCTTCGCTGTTGTCTTCCTCTTTGCACTCGCTTCTATGGTGATGCAGAACTCCATTACTTCTGTCTTCCGTCAGCGCAATGAGGGTTCCAGGTATCTCCGTGAAGGTCTCAAGTTCGGTAGTACGATTAAGTTCGTTCCTGGAAAGGTTTCACAGAAGTTTCTCTCCGGTGATGGACTCGATCGGCTTCGTTCACAGCATAGGATTGGTGTTCGTTCACCAAGGATAGCTCTAGTGAGTTCCGTTAACTTTCTACTTTCGGATGGATTCTATACAATGATTGTGTTACTTTTAATCTTTCAGTGTTTTTTATTCAATTGCAGTTTGTTAATGTCTGTGACTGTTAATTTTCACTGAGTATGGGTTAGGACCTGAAGAAAGGAATTAGTATTCTGTTGGACTATTAATTTTTTTTCTTCAGTTGATGGAATGTGTATTCTATTTGAAGGATCCGTTTTAATTATGACAGGATAGAAGAATCATACTTTTTTCATTTGGCTATTGGTTATTCTGTTTTTATAGAATGATTGTGTTAGTTTGTTACTTTGATGTAGACTGGTTTTTTCTTCTGCTAGTTTTGTAAGAGACAAAAAAATGGATTTAATGGACTAGATATTTAATTATGGGGAAAGATGTTTACTATAATGGACGCACTTGAGTTATGACGGGAAGAGAATCGTGTTTTTCCATTGGAATTACCCAAATCCAGGCTTTTAATTGGTCAATGAGCATAAATAATTTGCATTCTCTCCCAGTTAGCAAACAAATTTTCTCTTTGAATTAAGGCTAAGAGGAACAGAAGTTGCGCTTACATGTTGTGGAAACTGAATGTCAATAATCTTAAGAAATCTATGTTCCTGATCACATTTATACTTCAGAAGTTTACCAGCTGGAAATAACAATGTTTGCACTAGAGTGAACTAAACTCTATGGAAGGTTGTTTTTTTATGCTATTTTTTTGGTTTCTCAAGTTCTTTTTCTTGGGGATGTAATTTAATATATTTTAATTCATTAAAGGTTGAAGATACTTAGTTCACTCTCTGTCAAAAAAATTAGTTTGTTCACTCGTATAGGGGGATAAATTCTTCAACATTTAGTTTCAATGTAACTTACTATTAAAATATGTAATTTCATAGGTGCTATACTTGATGTTCGCCAATTTTATGTAAATCTGAAATCTGTGACAAAGAAGTGAAGATTTGCTTCAATGAACTGGTGCCCCTGTATTAAAACATGCAACAAACTTCTAATTTTATGTTTTTTTTTTTAGTTATTAAAAATGGATGATTATGAAAATAATAGAGGATAAAGAAGGTCTGCTCTTTGCTATTATCATTGGAAGAGCATGTCCACTGTCATGATGTAATTCCACGTGCAAAGTCTATCTAGTTTTCTTGTACCAACATTCATTAGGCACATCTTTGTTCCTCTCTGTTATTCAAACAGAAAAAGATGAAATGTTACAAGTTGCTCTTAAGACTAGAATCTCTGCATAAGAACTTCGATAGTCATGTCTATGATTATGGGTTGGTTCATTAATTGAGTAATGAGCATAACAATCACCGCTCAAAGAAAAGATTCCTTGCTTTTCAAAGCATTTGTAAAGGCACTACTTCTTGGTGGCTCTGTAGCCCTTGGGCCAAAAAAAGGGATGATTACATTAAGTTTTCAACACTTTTGTGTTATCAAACTTCCTGAAATTCAACTGCGGCACTTAGCATAGTATCCTGCATCTGCATGTAAAGCATCTTATTAAATTTTGTAAGATTGAATGCTCTTAGTAGGATAAGACTTTGTTGTTGTTATTGAATGCTCTTATTATAATTATTTGTACTTGTTTTGTATGGCAGATTTTAGGGCACATGTCAGTAGATCCCCAATCATTGATGTTGGTTACTGTAATTCAGAATCTACAGAAGTTAGGTTATGTTTTTAAGGTAAGTCATTTGCATTTTCTGTATGATAGTATCTTAACTTTTCTGTAGATGCTGATGGTGCTTTGTTAAAAACCTGGGCTTGAGATTCAACTCCCATAAATGAGTGTACTTGAATCATTGTCAAAATAGGTTTATCTCTAACATTGATGCTGTAGCTGGTTAAGTTATTCATCTGGTATTATAATGAAGTAAACATTTTGAGAGACCCCTGCATTTTTTGTGTGTCTGTTACCAGATTTTTGTAGTAGGGCGTAGGAAAGCTCACTCAATATGGGAAAACGTAGGTGGCGGTCTTTCTTCTTTGAGTACAGAACAGCAAGGCCAGATTGATTGGTCAACGTATGTGACTTTTATTAAATTTATTTCTTCCTGTTTTATGTTGGGCTAGTACAAGTTAGCTTTACTTGTGGCATTTTTTTGTCTTAACATGTTTTTTCTTTTGGTACATCTGCTTTTGGCACAATATCTTGTTTTAACTTGTTATGGCAGTTAACTCTATTCCTCCCTTTCCCTTGTGGTCTCCCTGCAGTTTTGAAGGTATCATTGTTGACTCCCTAGAAGCAAAAGAAGCCATTTCAAGGTGGGTTTTCATTTATAGATCAAATTCAGGTCTAAAGTTGCAAAATCTTTGAGCTTTGGAATTGCATGTTGGTCTTATTATGGGTTTCTAATTTGGTCTCCAAAAGTTGAACTGTGTTGCTATTTTTTTGTTTTTTTGGGTTTTTCCAGTGCAGTATTTGTCATTTTGTCTAATTTGTAGTAAGCAAAAATTGTTGAAAAATTGCCTACTTTTTTAGCGAAGTTGCTAAATTGTTGTATGGACTGAAGATAACTTTGATTGGTAGGTTTAGCAATTGAAATTATTCTGCAGATCACGTGAATATATTTTTATGTTGATAGATTGAACTTTTGCATTTTGTATGGAATGGGTGATCAATAGGGATGCGTTTTGTTTGTAGTGAAAGTTAGTGATGAAAGTATGTTTACCTTGTTTGGAAACAGAAAATTGAACAGGAGTGAAATAAAACTGGACATGAAATAGGATGAACAAGTAGATTTTATTGTGGATACAACCCTGATCAGTATCATTATGATTCTTAGGCAAACAATGATACAATAGAACCCCCCTCTTTGTAATTCCCGTATTTCAGAGACCCGGTTTTCTCTTTCCCTGAAGTCTAATTTCAAGTCAAAGTGCCCCTTAAACTCTGTAACTTCAACACTAAGTAACTAACTGTTTATATTGTTCTCAACTTATTGAATCTGTTCCTTTCTGACTAACTAATTGCTGACATTTGGGCCAAATATCCAGCAGAATGATAATGAGGAGATTTTTAGTTTCCTGTTTTCATTCCTCCCACTTCCTTTTGTCTCTGATAATTTTTATGGGAAATGTTTTGATGTTGCTTATGTCCTAAATATATGCAAAATAATGAATTGTTAGCTCGCTTTGTATTCATTAAGAGTTGGGTTTTTATTTTTTATTTTTTATTTTAATGTTGATTGTGATAATTTAATTTTTTTTAAAGTTTTAGATGCTATGATTAGTGAGTTTTATATTTGTGCAGCCTTATGCAGGAGCCTTTTTGTTCAGTACCATTGATATGGATTATTCAAGAAGATAGCCTTTCAAGTCGTCTTCCGGTTTACGAACAAATGGGTTGGCAGCATCTAGTTTCTCACTGGAGAAGTGCTTTTAGCAGAGCCAGTGTCGTTGTCTTTCCAGATTTTACTTATCCGGTAAAGATGCAGTTAGATTTGCTCAAATACTTGGACATTGACAATATTAGGATCTCTTCTCCATTAGATCTTTCTTAAATGTTTTGAAGCTAGTGCTCAGTTATTTTTTTCTTTCACGTATCAGATGTTATATAGTGAGCTTGATACTGGAAACTTCTTTGTGATTCCTGGATCGCCAGTAGATGTGTGGGCTGCAGAGAGCTATCGTAAGACCCACTCAAAGGATCAGCTCAGAGAACTTAGTGGATTTGGTAAAAATGATATGGTGGTTCTAGTTGTTGGGAGCTCAATTTTCTATGATGACCTATCTTGGGAATATGCTGTTGCAATGCATTCCATAGGGCCTCTGCTGACAAAATATGCAAGGAGAAGTGATGCAGCTGAGTCATTCAAGTTTGTTTTCTTGTGTGGCAATTCAACTGATGGTTATGATGATGCTTTACAGGTAGTCTTTCTTCTTAAGGTGTTCTGTGCATCATATGTTATTTTAGTGCTCGTGCAATCAAAGATGACATTAGACTGCCGTTATTATTTATGTATTCATAAGAAGTTTTAACCTGATCTTCCAAGAAATAATTGATGAATAGTTGAGTAGAAGAAGAATTTCCCGTTACATGGGAGGTAATAGGAATAAAGGTTACATACGAGAAATGGCAATGAAATGGAAAAGAAACAGAAATCTTAAATCAAATTATGCTAATATCCTCTATTTTGTTACATTCAACTTGTCTTTAGCTACATTATGTCAGCCTTCAATATGTTGTCTTGGAATTGTTTACTGATCCTTTATCTTTTGGTGTAGGAAGTTGCTTCACGTTTGGGACTTCCTCATGGTTCTATAAGGCATTATGGCTTAGATGGTGATGTGAATAGTGTGCTACTGATGGCTGATATTGTCCTATATGGTTCTGCTCAAGATGTACAGGGTTTTCCTCCATTATTAATCAGAGCAATGACTTTTGAAATCCCAGTCATTGCACCTGATTTTCCTGTCTTAAGAAAATATGTAAGTTTGTTCTTGTTCTTTCTTTCATTGATTTCCTTTACCATAGCTACTACTTCATTTTCATTGAGTTTTTCTCAACTCACAGATTGTGGTTGGAGTTCATGGGGTTTTTTATTCTAAACACAATCCTGAAGCTTTGCTGAATGCTTTTTCGCTTTTGCTTTCAAGTGGAAGACTTTCTAAATTTGCTCAAGCTATTGGATCATCTGGAAGACAGTTTGCTAAAAATGTGCTTGCTTTGGAGTGCATAACTGGCTATGCAAGACTTCTGGAGAATGTACTAACTTTTCCTTCAGATTCTTTACTGCCTGGTCCTGTTTCTCAAATTCAACAGGGAGCATGGGGATGGAGTTTGATGCAGATAGATATTGACATGAAAAAGATAGATGACGATTTTTCTAAGGGAAGAGTTACTGTTGTCCATGCTGTTGAGCAGGAGTTGGCTGGTCTTAATTATTCAACGAACATCCTTGAGAATGGAACAGAGGTTCCAATGCAAGACGAACTAACCAAATTGGACTGGGACATTCTTAGAGAAATTGAAATAGCTGATGAAAGTGAAATGCTTGAAATGGAAGAGGTACCATGTAATCTTGCAATAGTTGCAATTTGTTTCAACTTTTTATTTTCCAACCTGCCTTTTTCACTGCCCCTTTATTTATTTCATCCTTTTGGAATTAATTATCAGTTTATTTTAGAGATACCTGGTTCCAAAAACCATTTGTTTCTGTTGTAACCATTTTTTTCTTTTGTAGGTTGAAGAGAGGATGGAGAAAGATGTTGGTGTTTGGGATGAGATATATCGTAATGCCAGGAAATCTGAGAAACTGAAGTTTGAAGCCAATGAGCGGGATGAAGGGGAGCTTGAGAGAACAGGACAACCTGTGTGCATTTATGAGATATACAGTGGTACTGGGGTGTGGCCATTTTTGCATCATGGCTCTTTATATCGTGGGTTGAGCCTTGTGAGTATCTTTGTCTGATGTTAAGATGATTCATAACTTTGTCCCCTTGTAGTCTTTTGTCCCCCGTCCCCCAATTTATATATTGCAAGTATATATAAAATTTTGATCAATATGTCATTCTAGTACCGCTGCAAAAGAATTCCAATTCAGAGTACTCCTCTTTTATTTATTGCTTTTGTTATTCCTTAAAAAGCAAGAGAAAAACATGAATGTGCTATTTTATCTTATACATAGTTTCTTTTGGATAATTTTTGCTCCATTTTCCTAGGGATAACCATATTGTTTGAATTTAATAAAAAAAGGTTTGATTTTGTTGGTCTCACATGTCAATCTGCTGGAATTTTTTTTCTCCCCCCTAATAATAATAAAATATTACTTCTGGCAGTCTAGAAAATCGCAAAGACAAAGCTCTGATGACGTGGATGCTGTTGGCCGTTTGCCTCTTCTGAATGACACATACTACCGGGACATTATCTGTGAGATGGGAGGAATGTTTGCAATTGCAAATAGGGTGGATGGCATTCACAGGAGGCCTTGGGTTGGGTTTCAGTCATGGCGTGCTGCTGGTAGGAAGGTATTCCTTATGATTTTTTGACTCCAAGAAGTATAATAGGTCTTTGTGTTTATATTAAATCATCCTAAGTAGCTTTCAGAATTTAAAGAATCTCTTTGGTTAGTCCAGCCTTCAAATTTAGTTAAGAAAATTAATATATCTTATATTTTTAAACTTATGCATCAACTGACGCACAAACTAAGTTTTGCCAAAGCAGGTAGCACTGTCAATGGATGCTGAAAGGGCTTTGGAAGAGACAATGAACGAGAGTTTTACAGGAGATGTAATATATTTTTGGGGACGCTTGGACCTGGATGGGAGTGTTATAGGAAGCAACAATGCACTTACTTTTTGGTCAATGTGTGATATCTTAAATGGCGGCAACTGCAGGTATATAATATGGAACACAACCATATACTTTCATTTTGTTCATTGCTATATCTTTCAGCTGTTAGAGAATTTCAAGCATTGCAGTCTTCCTTGCTATATATAATATTCTAAAGTTGCATCTAGCATTCTACTACATATTACAATGTTTGGAATCAGTTAGCTTAATATAGTAGACTGCTTATGTTGAAAAAATGAGACTTGCTCTAATATTAAATGATATTTGGAAGTCCAAAATAATGTTTCTGGATGTTGGTCTTTGAGTACGTGCTTGGTGCTTCAAACTCGTCTAATATTATGCTTCCTATTGCATCAGGAATGTTTTTCAAGATAGCTTCCGCCGGATGTATGCATTGCCCCCCCATGCTGAAGCACTACCCCCTATGCCTGAAGATGGTAGTTATTGGTCAGCGCTGCACAGTTGGGTGATGCCAACCCCTTCTTTCCTGGAGTTCATAATGTTCTCTCGGTAATTAATGAATTCATGTTAGCTTTCATGACAATCAGTTAATAATTAAAAGTACTTGATGCTAATGAGACTGAAAACCCAAAATGTTTCCTGGAGTGCAGGATGTTTGTTGATTCCATTGATGCTTTGCACAGAGACTCCGGAAAACACAACGTGTGCTTGTTAGGCTCTTCAGAGATTGAGGTAGGCAACTTGCTCACTGCTTTTGAGATTTCATACATTATTTGTGTTTCTTACTTTAGTTCGTGACACAGGAAAAACACTGTTACTGTCGAGTGTTGGAACTTCTTATCAATGTTTGGGCTTATCATAGTGCACGAAAGATGGTGTATATAAATCCTGATACTGGTTCTATGGAAGAGCAGCATGTAGTTGATCAACGGAAAGGTTTCATGTGGGCAAAATATTTCAACTTTACATTGTTGAAAAGTATGGATGAAGATCTGGCTGAAGCTGCTGATGATGGTGACCATCCAAGGGAAAATTGGTTGTGGCCAATGACAGGAGAGGTGCATTGGCAAGGGATTTACGAAAGGGAGAGGGAGGAAAGGTACAGAATAAAAATGGATAAAAAAAGAAAAACCAAAGAGAAATTATACGAAAGGATGAAATATGGTTACAAGCAGAAATCACTTGGACTATAAGAAAGCTTAGACTTGAATGAAATTTACAAAAACAAACACTTCTGGACCCAATTTTGCTTCTTTCGGGAAAATTAACAAGCGAATTGGAGAAGCTTTGATCCTAAGTCCTAACAACATTGCCAAATTGGTACAGATCATAGAGACAGTATTTTCTGTTTCTTTCTTCGTTAACTGAATACGTATATACTCAAGCTCCTGTCTCAGAAAAGCTTGACACAGAGAGCAAAGGAAATGAGTTTGACATCTTCTGCTGTTCACTAGTTTCACGACCTTTTTTCATGGTCAATTAAGCAGCATGGAAGATGCAAGTACTTCCGCTTCAAAGTGTACTCAATAGTCTATAGAAATCATTCATCAAATTACATTTGATTTAGCTCAAATTTGTATTCTTTCATTTTTGTATATTCGGTAAACATTAGTGGCAATTTTGAGTAGAATAATAGCTGATTTTTACTCGAGTAGTTTCATTATTTTCATTTTTCATTATTGTTGTACTATTATTATTGTATCATTGTCGTTGTAATGTTGAGTTTCATATTCACTTGAAAGTGAGAGGAATTTTGAATGAATAATGTTAGTAATATACTTTTTAGCATACATTTTGATTAAAATTTACATAAATTCCAATAAATTCCACTATATTGATATGGGATTCACATGCTTTGGGAGGATTTATTGTGTTATTATTTGAGAAACATTAGGCCAATGGCAATGAAAAGCTTTGCTTGGCAATGACAACAGTGATGGAGCAGTTGCGACAATGTTGGACGGTGACGAGCAACAACGATGTAATAGTTTTTTTATGTGATGTTAGATGAGATGATGCTTCTCTTTTTCGTATTTCACATGATTTAAATGTCAATGATGACGAGAGGGTGGACCGGAGAGTGTCAAATTACTTCAGTAACGGAGGTGTGCAATGATAGCTGACAATGGGGTGAACTACCACGACTGCAAAGGATGTCTTACTGTTAGTCAAATTGTCAAATTCAAATTTTTAAACAAATAGTTTTGTCTAGTAAATTAGATATTTAAATTTATCACATAAATTTATCGAATTTATCTCTTATTAAAATTAATATATTGAATTTATATATATATATATATATATATTTATATATATATATAATATTATAAATATATCAATAATTCAAAATTTGATATAAATTCACATGAATTTATCTTAAATTCATAAATCTATCCGTATCGATTCTATCTTTAATATGAATTTATCAAACTTTGAATTTATTAGAAGGTTAATTCGCTTTTGATTCCTAAAAACATAAATTTTTACCTATTAAAACTCAATTTTAATGGTGAATAATTGTTTCTATATGAATATGTTCATCCCATCAATAATAATAATATTATGCAAGATTGGTACTATCTAGTTTTTACTACAATATTAGTAATTATGATTGCTTTTTATTAATTGATAGATTTTGTAAAATGAGGTTTTAAGCATAATACTAACACTTTTTAAAATTTTTGTAATATCCGAAAATTTCATTTAATTACAACCATTGAAACAATTTTTTTCTTCAAATTACAAGTAGAAATACCACCGTATTCTTTAATAAATATACAAATGCAGTACATAAACAATATCCTTTAGTTCTTTTACCATTTATTTATTAAAAAACCAACATAACTTTTAAAAAAATTTTAAACGCGTCACATTACTCTCATATTATTCTCAAAAAATCTAAAATATATTAAATGAAAATCTATGAATTTTGTACATTAAAAATAGAATTTGAGTTATTATTTTAAAAAACAATATTAATTTAAAGAGAAATAATGACATATATAGTCAATATAAATTATACATTTAAATAAAAATAGAATATAGAACAATTTTTTTTCAAAAAAAGTTTATGATATATACTATATAGCAAGATGATTATTAGTTGATATATTAGTGAATGCATAAACATTTAGTCTAATTTTAATTAATTAATAATATATGAAAATGACAAAAAAAAAAAATAGTCTCCCGCGTCTAGACATGGACCAATCACAATCGAGAATCGTAATGATTTAATTGAATGCGACTATTGCTATTGGCGAGTTGCGAGGGTTTGGTTTTGGGGTTTAACCTTCCCATTTCATTTCACTCTTCCCGGCAAGTCTATCATCTCTTTCACTACGTTTTCCTCAACTTCTTCTATTTTATACTACCAACCCTCTTTTTTAATTCTTTTATTAACCGTTTTTGGCAGGTTTTGTATTATTCATTCTACAGAAACTTGTTTTCAAAATGATGCATTCTGTAATAAAAGGTGGATGGAGGCCAACATTTGCTCTTGCTAAGCAAAATGATTCTGATGGGAGAAAGTCTCGGATTCGACGTTCTAAAGAGGAACGAAAGGCATTGGTCGAATCCTTCATTAAGAAGTAACTACTTCTTTTCTTCCTCATTTCATGGATATTCATTCATACACTCTCACCCTCCCTTTCTACCACTTTTAATGTACAATTAATTCAACTCTATTTTTGTAGTTATCCAACGGTTGTGATTAATTGACAATGCATATGAATTAACTTCTTATGCTATTCATTAGTTTAATTTTTCAGGCTGTGATTCGATTTCACGTGTTTTCTTTGTTGTTTTTTTTGCCCCACCGATTATGAAATTGATGAACTAGAAGAGAGATTCGCTTGTTTTGTTGGAAATGGGGAGTGCACGTTTTAGATATTTGATCATGTTTTATGGTTGGTTGTTTACTTTTGATGTTATACATGCTCCAAACCTGCTAGTTATAAATTGTTTATAAATTTTATTCGAAGGAATGGAAAATTTCGTCTGCACAATGTTTGATCTTATCCATGACTCATCATATGGGTTACTTTTGCAGTAACTATCTCTTGATAGTTCAAATGCATTGAAAGAAGCAATAATGACTAATCTGCTATATTTTATCCTAAGTTTGATGTAGCAGTTAAGACTGAAAAGTTGATAAATTGTTTCAATTACAATATTACTAATAAAACTGATACATGATTTCTTTTACCCGTATATGCTAAATTAGTATTTACAGACTAGATGTTCTGTATTTGTGTTTGATGATTTCTGTTAATTAATCATTCAGCTTCTCTCTCCCATTGTGTTATTATTTGTTTTGAAGGTTGAATACTCGAACTCTTCAGTATGTTCTTGTTTCTCCTTTATTATGATTTAAGTCAAGCTTTAGAAGTCTGTATTGTATATGATCTGTTGAACTTGAATGTATTTCTTGTATTGACTGTATAGTTATTACTTGACTTCAGGTACCAAGAGTCAAACAGTGGAAACTTTCCATCTCTTAATCTTACGCATAAAGAAGTTGGTGGCTCTTTCTACACTGTAAGGGAGATTGTACGGGATATAATTCAAGAAAATAGAGTGTTGGGTCCTGCTAAATTCAACTTAGAGGAGTTTAACACTGAGCAATTTTTGGAACAAAACCCATTGGGTTCAATTGCAAGAGGTCCTCAACCTTTTCTGGGTGCATCTTCAAATGAAGATCATCCTGAACATAACGAATTTCCTGATACGAATGGCAAACCGCTTTCTGTTTCTGATAGGCATTATACTGAAGCCGAGCATCAGGTGGTTGAAAATGGTCATGTCATAAATGTTGGTCATGTAGATGTCACTACCAAGGAAACCGATGAAGCCAATGTTGTTTCTGATGGGTGTTATACTGGAGCTGATTATCCGGTGGTTGATAATGGGCATGTCGTAAATGGTAGCCAGGTAGATGGGACTAACAACGAATCCGTTGAAGCTGCTGATGTTTCTGATGGGCAGTGTACTGGATCTGAGTTTGAGATTGTTGACAAAGTGCACGACGTAGATGCTAGCCAGGTAGATATGACAAACAAGGAATCAATTGAAGCTGCTGTTGTTTCTGATGAGCAATGTACTGGAGCAGAGCTTGAGATTGTTGACAAAGAGCACGACATAGATGGTAGCGAGGTAGACGTGGCAATCAAGGAATCCAATGGAGCTGCAATACCTGAGATGCAGGTAAGTAAGCTTACGGAATCTGAACAGAATATCAAACAAGAGTTGGCAGCTACCACAATGCCATTGGCCAAAGTAAATGCTCTCACAAAAGACTTGATAGTAGAAACATTTCCATTAAGGTCTGTTGCAGGGACAAGCAATGGAATAGAAGGTATTGGAGAGTTGAGGGACTCTGGTAGTTCTCTGGAAAAGGATGAAAAATTTGAGATTGCCCTTGGAAACAAAGAATTAAAGGAAGTATCCAACACAGAGCATTATAAGGAGAAAAATCCAGGAGAAATATTGGCAGAGACTGCAGATCATTCTACTCACAAAGAACATTCGAGTCATGAATTTAAAGGTTCCACTGACCCTCAAGTCAGAGCATCTCATCAAAAAGCCATAACTTTTGACACAAATAACCAGAGTCATATCGAAGACGGAGCTAAGGTTAGCCTTTTTATGCATAGTTTCTTTTAGAAAAAATCATCATAATCATAACACTTCACTCTTCAGTTATTTGTATTTTTTGGTCTGTGTTTTTTAATATGGCGGTAGTTTATATGTTTTTAGTTAATTTATTATGTTATACAATCACATATTGGATATTTAAATTTGGAGGTGTCAATTTGTATTTTCTTTTCATGATCCTCAGCAACTCCTTCAATTTATATGCATCTTAAAATATTAAGACTCATGGATCATAAAAAATAAAGAACAATTTTTTAAAAACATTAGTGGTGAATAACTGCATTTTTTCTAGTTATGAGAGGAAAATTTTTCTGGTAATATTTAAATGCATTTTGACAGACAAACATTCAAGCCAAGAAACTCAGCACAACTTTTACCGAGGGATTGACACCTTCAGATGAAGGCCTGCATGAAGCTGATAAATATAGAGTTGATGGTCTACTTAGTGGCAATTCCCACAGAAGAAGCAACCCAACTGTAGATAGGATCAATCTGTAAGCATATCTTAATGGTTTTATCTCAAATGCCATTTAGTTTATTGAAGTAAAATTTAATTTAATTGGTTCTTTCTCAACATGTAATTTGTCATTTCTAATGGTTTTCATGCAGTGAATCATGGGATGGAAGATCCAAAAGTTCTGCAAAAAAGGAACCCAACCCTCTTTTAGCTCTATTGAAAGCCGTTGTCAATGCGATCGGGAAATTTTTGTCTGAATGAATGTTTTAGTACTTGTTTCTTTTTCTTTTTCTAATGTTTATTTTTGTGGAGTTGATGTGATGTACTTGATGAAGAATGAAGAATAATTTATGCATAGTCAATGTATTCCGCCCCTCCCTTTTTATTTTTTATTTTTGGGTATGTAGACGAAGTGGTAAACACTACATGAAACTTTCACATATCCTAAGTTCAAATCGAATGAAGATGTCCAGTCTAACAATATTGAGATTTGTTACTAAAATTAATTTTTATAAATTCTTTTGAAAAAAATTTAACTAGATATGGTATTACTTTCATATTGAAATTTGTGTAATAAGTGCAACAGCTACAAATAAGATACTATTTATGGAGAAAAAAATAATGAATTAAATTAATTAAAAATGGAATATTAGTATTATGCTTTTCAAGATCTTTTTCCGAAAGCAATTTTTTTTTATTGTTAAATTTAAATGAGTGACCTTATTTCAAAATAGTTTAAGAGATAAACGAGGATGTTGGACATAATGTGCTGTTAGAACTTACAAATAGTACTCTTTTGTAAATAAATAATCACTTATTTGGATATTTTTAAGTTGGAATGTATTTATATTGTTTTATTTCGTATTCTCTGAAATTGAGTAGAAGAAAAAAAAAAAGGATTTAGAAGAAAAAGAAATTGATCTTAAATATTAATTTAATTAATTTTTATTTTTTATTTTTATAAATTAATGGAATTAGTCATCTTATTTTAAAAGTCGATGATTTTAGTTTCTCTTTTAAAATTTTGAACTAAAAAAATAACTATTTAATATATTGTAAATCACGTGGCATTTAATTTTATGATATAAAACCATTTAGATACCATAATTATTTATGTTATTAATTAAATTATAAAAATAAAAATAAAAAATCCGAAATTGAAAGTTAAATTTCTAAAAGATTTTATTGCAATTTCATATACATTAAAAAATTTATATAATTGTATTATATGTTACATTATTTAAAATATGTCACATTATTATTTTTATAGAATCAGAATTAAAATAAAAAATATTAAATTTTACATTGTTATTTTTATAGAATCAGAATCAAGACAAAAAATATTAAATTTTAAAATAGATGAACTGATTTTATAAATTAAAAAAAATAAACTTATAATTAAAGTAGATAATTTAAGTGGATTATTGTCAGGTGACACTCACACGAATAATGGAGAGGCAATGGGAGCACGAATGGTATGTATCTTTATTCTGCAACAAAACAAACCAAGTGCCAAAAATTCTTTCTTTATCTTAGCTCCAAAGTTAATAAGTAGCGAAAAGATACCCAAAAAAAGGAAGAAAAAATTAGAAAAGGGAAATTTAAAAGAGGAAAGATCATGAATCTGGAATGTGCTTTTATTGAGGTGGAACACTATTGTGAAATTAAAAGGAATCATTTCAAAATTCCAGAAATAAAAAGGAAAGGAATTATTCAGCAGATAAAAATTGGAATGTGTTTTGAGGGGTTCTTTCAGAATCAATCAATCATTATTAATTCGGCATCAAAATTTATGGGATCTCGCAAGTGTGCTATAAAACCCCTCCTCTCATTCTTAATTTTGGTGATGGAATGGAATCTCTGCATGCAAACTTCAGCCACATCATTTCAGGTTACTTACTTACTACTATACACCTTCATCAAAATTGCATTCTGATTGTACCAGATAAATTGCGTTTTGAAATTACAATAACATGAATTGCATTGCAATGTATGAGGTTATGATTATGATTATGATATAATTTTGAAAGGCAATCCATCTTGTAAATACAAATGAAAATAGTTTTTTTGTTTAGTATGAATCAAATGCCGTACTTAGGAGGTTACATTAGTCACACACACTACTGCTCACTAACTATTTGCGTTAGACTTTGATGGTAATTTAAACACAATAGTTAAACTATATATTTGTTCTAGAAATCATGCATGACTAGTCGAAGAAAATGAACATATAACATGTACTTATAATAATGGTATATCATAAGTATTTAAATCAATAGTATGTGATTTTATGGCATTTTCAATGCAGACATCAACAGAGAAGGCTGATCACATCTAGAAGACTCAATAAATCTGCTTTTCAATGGCATTACAGTCTTTGTCTTTCGTGATCTTGCTGGTAGTATATTTATTACTTCATGCCATTTTATATATTGCTTCTTGTTAATATTCTTGGCATTAGTACTTAGTCACTCAGCAAGGACTTCTTTTTCTTCATGATTGGATTGGCAATGACTTTTTGATAGAATCATAGTGTGCCACTGTGGTTTTGACAAACTATACTTAAAAGCTTTGACAAAAACTATACTTTAAAGCTTCAACAAAATCACGGTGTCACGATGATTTCACCAAACTCACCGTCGATCCATACATTTGTGTACTTTTTTTTTTCAAGTAGAACTACTTTTTTTTTCTTTACATTTGCATGTGTTTTAACAAACATTTGTTGTAGGCATATGGTTCACTGATAACTCTTGTCGCATTGACGCCGTGCTGGTATGTCATGGTCACGCATATGGAGAAACGCGCGAATTTGAACTCACAAAATATTGTATCCCAATTGCAATCAGAAATTGAGTACTCAACTGACCTGTTGCACCCAATGAAATCGTCATCAACAAATTTAGCTAGATTGTTGAATTCACCCCTTGATTCTACTACTAACATATCTTTCTCTGATATTAAAACCAAGGTTCTCTTCAAAATCAAATTATATTGCTATACTATTTGATGATTGTCTATATATATATATATACATATGCATATAATGATAATGACTTTCTTTATGATTTTCATTTGTTTGTTTGGCAGATAGCTCCATTATTATTTCAAGCATTTGAGACTGTTCCTCACTTAACTCAAATCTCATACATAGGAATGGAAGGTTTCTTTTTCTCATATTCTAGTGATCATAATCAAACACTAGCAATGTACTCTAACTCATCATCTATGTCTTCTAGTGGAATTGCCTCAAATAAAACCTTATACTATGTGCAGCCTGTGAATAATGAAACTGGAGAGGTTTTTGGAGAAGCCATAATATCAAACTCCTCTATTAATACAAGTTGGATTAAGAAAGCAGCTAATCTTTCAGATGGATTTGTCTCATTAGGAACCAAATGGAACAATGGCAGTGATATTTTGTTCCTCAGTTATGCTAGAGTCACAAAAGTGGGAGTGATCTCTCTAGGACTTTCAGCAAAAGCAATAACTGATTTTGTTACTCGTGTCAACCGTTTAGGCACAAGCTCGTATTTGGCAACCAAAGATGGAAAAATTCTTGTGGAAGGGATTCAACATATCAATTTGATTATTTCTAATGATTCAGTTAACTTACAATCAGTGAATGCAAATGGAGATTTCATAAAGAATGAGGGTACTGTCTCATGCAAGGATGATGCTATTGCTACTAGTTTGAATATTCAAGATATTAAATATCTAATCCAATGCTACCCTATTGATATGATGGGAATCGAATCAGTACGTTTAAATAATTGTTGTACTAACATAACATGTATGAATGTAACTATAAAAATGAACTTCATTAATCATTTTTTGTGCCATTTTAATTTATCATTGGTATCAGATAGTTTTTATTAAGACTAATTTGATTATATTTCAGGTGTATGTTTTGGCTGTCCCAAGAAATGGATTTGATGTAAGTTATAAGAAAAAGGGATTGGCTTTGTTGAATGTAATGATGGTAATGATACTTGTTGCTGTCTTTGCTTTTCTATTTATAGATTCTAGAGCCATAAGGAGAGAAATGCATTTGTGTGCTTCACTAATCAAACAAAAGGAAGCTACACACCAAGCTGAGAAAAAAAATATGAACAAGAGCCTTGCTGTTGCTAGTGCCAGCCACGACGTTCGCGCTTCGCTTTCAGGCATTATTGCTCTGATCAAACTTTCCTCTAAGTTAGTTGTCCCTGGTTCGGAATTGTCATCCAATTTGATCCAAATGGAGGATTGTACACAAGACTTTCTAGGTAACATTATTGGTTCATTTGAAGCTGCCCAAATTTTGAGATTGTACCATTTTGTTTTCTCTGTATACAATTCTCGTGGCATCACTAATTTGTTTTCTCTGTATACAATTTTGTTTAGGACTATTGAACTCTATTCTTGACACAAGCAAAATTGAGGTAGGAAAAATGCTACTCAATGAAGAAGAATTTGATCTATCCCATCTGCTAGAAGAAGTGGTTGATATATATCATCTTGTGGCTATGGAGAAAGGTGTAGATCTTATACTGGACCCTTGTAACGGTTCTATCATAAAATATTCGCGGGTGAAAGGTGACAAGCAAAGACTTAAACAAGTTTTGTGTAATTTGCTGAGCAATGCTGTCAAATTTACAAATGAAGGTCACATAACGGTTCGGGTTTGGGCTCAGAAGCCGACATTAAGTAACTCTATAATCAAGACTAACCAACATAATTTCACGAAACATTTGTCATGCTTATTTTCTAAGAAAAATGAACCAGAGGAGGACCTAGAAAAAACCATGAACTCGGTCGAACAGGATCTGCATTCTATGGATTTTGTTTTTGAAGTGGATGATACAGGAAAAGGTATTCCCAAAGAGAATTACAAGTCTGTGTTTGAGAATTATGTTCAAGTCAAAGAAACTGATCCTGTCCAAGAAGGAACTGGCTTGGGACTTGGAATTGTGCAGTCATTGGTAGGTATCACATATTGGTTATTACTAAATAAATTTGAAGGTTTGAATATGTATTTATTCCTGCATCTATACCCTTTTTTGCTTTTAGTCCTTGTAAAATTAGATTTTGTTTTTGGTCCTTATTGTTTTGTTTTATTCATTGCAAAATTTGTTTATATTAGAATTAGTCCCTGTAACATGTCGAATATTTTAGTTTAGTCCTCACAATATGAGCTACAAAAGGATTAAAATAAATACTATTATATGTATTATATGGACCGATTCCAATATAAACCAACTTTGCAGGGACTAACACAAAATAACAAAGACCAAAATCAAAATGTGGTATATTTTCAAGAACAAAAAAAATATTTTTACAAGGACTAAACGCAAAAAACAGAATGTTTGCAGTGGTCAGATGCATATTTAAACCTAATTGTGAATTATTAGTTCGAGTGAGCTACAACTTTTCTTTATATGTAGGTACGTTTGATGCATGGAGATATTGGAATTGTGAACAAGAACATTGGTGAAAAAGGAACATGTTTCAGATTCAACGTGCTCCTAAGTATATGTGAAGGTGAAACAGTGACAGATTTTAGCACAAGGGAAGCTCTTGAGTGTGGACCAAGTAACAGGAATCAAGCTCAAGGGAGAACCTTTCATCCTATTACTTCTGGTTCAAACATTTGTTCCATGAGTCCCATGTTAAACATTTGCAGCTCTAGTCCTAGGCCCGAGGCTTCCCGTGTTGTTCTTCTCATCGGAAACGAGGAGCGTCGGAGGACTTGTCATAGGTTCATGAAGAGTTTAGGGATTAAAGTTAAGGTTGTGAATAGCCAAGAAGATCTGTTTGATACTCTAGAGGAGATCAAACAGAAGGGCTGCCGTTCTGGTGGCCCGAGTTCTCCTGAGTCTTCCAATTTGAGTTTTTATTCCGCATCTCATAATTCATTTGCAAGAGCCAGAGAGGTTCCCTTGAGTGCTATGGATGGAACTGAGTATATATCTTCAGTATTCAAGAAGACAAATACTGGAGCTGTACCAGGTTTCATTTTGATTGTCATTGATGCAAATGCAGGACCATCATTTCCTCAACTT
This sequence comes from Cicer judaicum, assembly GCA_037974835.1. NCBI lineage: Eukaryota > Viridiplantae > Streptophyta > Magnoliopsida > Fabales > Fabaceae > Cicer > Cicer judaicum. The sequence goes on from JBBPBS010000968.1 coordinate 22,556,737, forward strand.
TGTGGAATTGTGTCAACCTTCAAGAAAGGCCTTCACAACCGTTGTAATGTTGTTTGGTTGGATAATCCACATATTCATCGTATCGATTCTAAAACAATTGATCAAAATGACATTGTCATATCGAAACCGTTTCATGGCAGTCGCCTATTCCAAGTCATAATGCTTCTTCCTGAGTATGGTAATATTTGGCAGCAAAACATTAAGATAGAAACAACTCATGACAGGTCAAGTTTATCAAAACATCGGTTGTCGGACAGATCAGATTCAGAAGTATTCTCATTTGATGGAAGTCCATGTCTAAGTGTTTGGAAGGGAATTCAGAAATCTTGCATTCGAAAATCTCTGGTTCATCAAGGAGAAATACAAGAAGTTGGAGACTCTTCTAAACCTTTGCATTGCAAGAAATTTCTGGTTGTTGACGATACTAAAACTTTACGGATGTTAGCTACAAGTATACTGGTTTCGCTTGGTGCAACTGTTGAGCAATGTGAGAATGGCGAAGAAGCTGTGAGACTAGTTCATGAGGGTCTAACAAGAGATCTTCCTAACCTTCCTTATGATTACGTCTTAATGGATTGCCAGGTAAATGGCCATGGACTATGGTTTGGTTTCTGTTCTTATTCTTGTTAGCTTGTCAAACTTGAATTCTTAGAAATCTACTAGATACAATTGAATCATTGTTAATAAATAATTCCAGACAGTGTTCTCAAATAGCAGTGCCGTAGTGTTATAACACATCAGAATTTGAACAAATTGATATTGTTCCATGTTACACTATTTAGTACAAAGTGTTCTTAAATAACAGCTATAATGGTGCTATAAGACCGTGGCATAGTGCAATTTGAAAAAACCACTATCTTTTGCCATCTGCAATTTGACGACACTGAATAATTCACAATCTGACTGGTGGTAACTAAAAGGATGAAGGACATTGATTTCTAAAGGAAGTGCTTGATTTTTCAATGTAATATAATGTGTGCTTTAAATTTCTATGGTGAATTTAACAGATGCCAGTGATGAATGGTTTTGAAGCAACAAGGCGGATACGAGAGATGGAGAAGTCGTACAGTGTTTGCATACCTATCATTGCATTAACTGCAGATATTGACAGTTCGACGGCGGTGACTGGAATGGACTTTCATATAGAGAAGCCCCTTAGAAAAGAGCATTTACTTGAAGCCATCAGATACTTAAACAGTAAAGAGTGACATAATGTAGAAGCCTTTTTTACATTATTTTGTAGAAACTACAAAACCAGCTATTTGTTTGAGTATCGATAGGAGTGTATTTTCTTTTGTTGTTGGGGGAATATATTTTGCTTACTTGCTAGTTCCAAACCTCTTATGTATTGGGAGATGTTTGATAACTCCTTATCAATATCGATTTTTCAGTACATTTTATTGTCGATTATTTTATTCATTTGAATCTTAAGCCTAATAGGTCTTTAAATTGATAATTTCTCCTAAACTAGACAATTCTCGATGTGTTATCTATTTCTTTTGTTTAGCTATTGCAGGTAATCATATGAAGTGGAACAATAGGAGGGAAGTGACATAGTCTGGTGGTGAAAAGAGCTCCAAATGTGTTCAAGTTGTCAAGGCTAGCGAAGACAAAACAACTGGTTGCTTAGGCAATGCTGAACTCAATCTCTGTAGAGATAAAGTAACTTGTTATTATTATTACTATTATTTGAACGATTCAGTATACTTTTAAAAAAGTTATCAATGTTCAAATAAATGAAAAATACTGTAACATCACATTTTTGGACATTCTCTAAGCAGCATGGTATTGTTTATATTTGTCGTGAAACACCATCAAAACAAAACAAAAGCTGTGAGGAGGCAACAAACAAGTAGCAGAGACACCATCATACAGGAACAAAACAAAATTAAAAAAAGACAAACCAACAAAACTGAGACAAAAATTTAGCCAGTCAAATTTCAAAAGCAACAAAACCTAAACATTATTCAACAACCTTTAATCATTCATAAAAAACCAAGTAAAAATCTCATGGAATTTCACATCACAACTCTTCCTCAAGTGGTTCCACAAAATTAACTTTTTTTTTTTAAGAAGCAAAAGATGACTTATTATTTAATTAAAAAAGACATGCCAAAATGTCTAAAGTTGACATATATTTACATTGTTTTTACCCCTAACATTAAATCTGTACATAATTGATTAAAGTATTTTCAGAATACATAAAGTTTTGACCAAGTGTTGATTATGCCTCTATGTAATTGTCTAAAAATAGTAAAAAAAAGAGTAACAGAGAGTAGTAGTATCTCTAACCTTGATATATACATGACATGTATTCTTGCATATAATGAAAATTAATGATGTATGCCGCCAATAACTATTCCTTCATGTTCACATCACATTATGATGTTATTTATGTGTGTCCCTCTTCATCAATGCTTTCAATTGGCCCCATCTTTATCCACTTTATTGTATATCTTAATCAATCAGGTTTGGTGTCACTATCAGCATGTGCTCAGTTTGATGCTGAACTGCGCCTACTAATTCTGCTTATCTAATTTCTATCCACTCATTTATTGCTCATTTTATTATCTAAATTTAGCTCAATGAAAATTTTGAATATTAATTTACTTTATTACAAAAGTATTATTTATTTTCATAAACAACTCAATGGTAGGAGTTATTTTGTATGTAATAATCTATGCATTTTAATAGTATTGTACAAGCATAACATCTCATAATAATTTTTGCTTTTAATTCCATTTGAGTTTGACTAAATTGTCCTACACCTTTTTTAAATAATTTTTTTTTACATAAAGCTGAACTTTTGTTACCAATCCCTTTCATCATAATTTTTGATTGGTTCCTTTCATGTAATTTCTTATAGGGTTACAATTATATGTGGAGAGGCATTTATGCACTTCAACGTATTATTGGCACATGTTATGCGCCTAATGTCCACCTTAATTAATCTTAGGATTATCATTGACTTTTCACTTTCAAGGTGAATTATATATAAATCCTTTAGATAACACCTCACTATATATACATATCTGATTATATTAATTGCTAGTAAATCTTTTTTTGATATGCATACAATTATTATTATTTTTGTTTGACTTGATATGCATACAATTAAATCATGCTGTCAATTATTTTATTTTTATTAATATTTATTTGGTGAGATGTAATTGGTGTATAATATGTAAAAATAAAGTTTTACTCTAATGGTACATATAATTAAATCATACATATATATTATATGGAATTCTTTGAAATCCACTAACTAGGAAAAAGTGCTTGATGATTTGGGGTCATCATATTAATCATCAATCATGGACCAGCTTTTAGAGCCCATATTCACCTAACAGGCTATTTCAAATATAAATAATGTCAATCTTTACAGCTGGATAATTACAAGTGAACAACCTAGGTAAATGACTAAATGTGATTTTTTTTAATAAGCGAAACAACTTTTTGAATGTGCATGTGACACAATACAAAACCTTCCTTAATTGTGAATCTTAAAAGAAGCTACGTACTATTTATTTCATTTCATGGACATTTGGTTCCGTTACAATCAAAGTAAGATTCATGACACATAAACTATTACTCAGTGAATAAATTAAATGAGTAAAAAAGTGAATACATTAAATATTCATAGAAGTTAGAATACATTTAAGTAAGTTATGCAACAAGATAAGGAATCACTTTATTACTTTGTTTCCCGAAGAAAATAGAATGGACAAAATTGAAATTAAATTAATTTAGATGTGTTTATGTTTGATTCAATTATAGAAAATCATGTGTGTTATTTTATTATTAAAATACATTGAATTCTACTTATATTTTTTAAAATTGTAAATTTGAATACATTTTAATGATCAAATAATAAATATGATCCGCCAAGATGATTGAGATCCGAATTAAATGGTAAATTCATGAAATTAATTGTATATCATATATGTCAAGTTTCATTGATAATAATAATCCATCCCTGTCCATTCGTGCTACTTTTAACACCTACCAATCAACTCAACATGACATAAAATTACATCCCTTTTGAAAAGCCACTGTCTGTATAAAAGTTGTACCAAGAGAAACTTACTATAAAGCATACCATTTATTTTTCCAACCTCTTCACTTTACTAGTTGTGTTTACACTTTATAGGAAAGCAGTGCATTGCTTGATAATAAGACTATTCCAATGTAACAAAATAAAATAATAATAATAATAATAATAATAATAATAATAATAATAATGTTAACTTTTCCATATAGATTCAAATGATCACATCCAAAAAATTGGGTTATAGACTCTAACCAAAGTATGATAAGAAAGGAATTACGTATCAAAAATTGGGTTTTAGAAACCTAACCAAAGTTTAATCAAAAGTAACATATATTTCTTAATTTGCTATGGTATTGTATATGAATTAGTGTATTTCTTATAATTAATCACTATTTATTTATCTATAAAAAAACAGTAGAAGATGATAGAAGACTCATTATTATATCTGCAAATATTCGTTGTATATTAATGAATGATTGAAAATATAATGAGCTACACAACACAAGTGTCCATGTTATAAATGTTCGAAATTTACTATCTACATCTTGTTGGTTGTTTGTTTCAACTGAAAGGATACATTCACTAAAAGCATAATGTGGTTCAGCTACTTGGCATATTTTAAATTGATATCCTCAACAACATTGCTTATGTTATTTATTTTCGCTATATCAACATATCCATGTCCAATATATATATTTTTAAGGTAAATTTTTTTTAACTAAAGATTTATTATTTTAACCTTATAGAGACTAAAATTGCTACAGTTAATATTTGGAAACTACAAATCAAAGAAAAACCTTCTATGATATAAAAAAAAACAAATAGAAACTAAAAACAGATTTACTCTTATATTTATACTCTTGTATTTATACATTTATAATAAGTAGCTAAGTTTCTAATTTTACTGACAAAAATTTATATTATATAATTAATTAGTTGTTCATGACTTTAAAATATTGTGATTTTAAAAAAATAGAAATATTAATAAAATAAATCGTTAAAATTACGTGAAAAATAATAAATTGTTCTACTAATAGGTCTTTTACAAAGCTATTTTTAAGAACAAAAATGCAAAAGAATGTAATTTTTGTCCAAAGTTAAAAAATCTGTATAACTTGAGAAAGAATTTTAACATTTTTTCTCTAAGCTAGGTTAAGGTCTCCCTTTGTTATCTTTTTAATGATTTTTAGTTGAAAAAAAAAAAAGTTAAGTTTCTTCCTAAAGTCACTATATAAGTTACATTTTGTTACTAACTTCTTTCAACTACTCCAATATTTGTCATGAGCGACGTTGATTTATGAAAAGTGCTATTTAGTAACCAAAAAATTATTAGAAGAAAAAGAAGAATATATAAAAATATGACTTTTGACCAATCAAGTTTGGCTAACCATACACAAGAATAGTAAATAGGTGATAGTGAATGATTATTACTTAAAAAATTTAGATGCTAATATATAAGATCCTTCTGTTTTTTCTTAATTTTCTTCCGTAACAATAATTTTTTTTTATTATTTATTTACTCGAGGGCCAATGTATTCATTGTACAACATCCTAGCTAGGTTACGTAAAATAAGTTACAATCTTAGTCTTCGGGACAAGTTACTGTTTCTACTTAGAGACAATCTCCTTTTCGTTCTTAAAATTTCAATAAATTATATGACACATTTTTCACACTACAAACATAAGCTAAGACTATGTAAGCTGTAGTTTTGTTTGTTTGCCAATATATTGATGTGGATTTCTATATGTAGTCAATGATACAGTTAACTAGGCTTGTGTAAAACCAAAATTACATGGATGAAATCTTAGTAAAGTATTGCACGTGTGAGTAGTAACCTCTCCATTCATAAAGTCTAAACTCATCCCAAGGATGACATAAATTAGGTTGGAATTTCTTTGATTTTGTAGTTTTATATATATATATAAAATTGAAGTTGATTTGCATATGATCAAAAGCAAATAAATAATTAAATTATTATTATTACTATCATTACTGTTAATTTCTTGCACTTCACGGCACATAACAAGTATTATAATATTTTAAACGAAGGTTAGAAGAATATAATATTTCCAGCCTCAAGGTCCAACGAGTTAGATAGATAGCATTGGAGGTGGAGGGCGATTATGATACTCATGCAAAGTGTGATGTCATATGAGATGGATGGGAAAGCAACTCATATTTAATTTTTCATTAACGTGTATTTCATTGTGTATTAAAACTCTATTTGGTGGTCCACACCAAAGTAATTTTGTTAGTAAGTTCAACAACCGTTAAAAGAGTTTTAAGATATTGAGTTTGATTTTAAAAATTAATATATATTTTAATTTATTAATATTTGTTAATAAAAAATTATATGGTGGTGTCTCATTTCAAGAAATAACTTTTTTTTTCTCTCGGCCTCTCTTTTTTTTTTATCATAGAAGATAGATGATTTATGAAATTTTTTTATCCAAAACAATTTTTTTACATCATTTTTCATCTATCTTTTTAATTAATAAATAAGTGATTTTCACATCAACTTATTTTCTCTTCGTGTTTATCTTCTAATATATTGCGAGGTATGTGCCATGTTTGATTTTCTCGTCGTGTTGTAGTATATATTTTATTCAAACTAATAAATTAATTTTAATTCTATATAAACAACTTTAATCAATAATTTAACGTTCTCATCATCAATGACTTCTGCATCATAGACAATAACTTTAATTTAGTAAAATTTATAGTATTTTTTTCGTTTTATTTTATTAATTCAAATATTGTAAGTTTGTTCGCGAATTTTTTTTTTTTTGGACAAATTTATAATTGTATTATTCATAAT
>JBBPBS010000968.1:22563668-22583771 GCA_037974835.1 Cicer judaicum
TTAAAATATAACATAAATGTGTTTAATAAAGAGATGGTATATATTTAAGTACTCTAACCCATACAACAAAATCCCTGAGACAAATGTAAAACACTAAACAAACATAAGAGAACATTTCTTATAATCATACCTTGAACGTTTATATTATTAGACACTGGCTTGAGGTAACTCTTTCTAAAACCTATTTTAAAAATAACATTTTTTTTATAAATAAAATATTATTAATGAAAATATAAAAAGTATTTCAAACCTCAGAACAAAATAGTGCATATTGAAGATAACATCTTAATCTCTTCATGGCAATATGCATACTTCCATTTTATTAACTATTAATAACAATGTATTAACATTAGTTGTTAAGAAAAATTAAATCTTGCAAGAATGTCGTGTCTATAAAGATTATCACACTTTTTCTGACAATTCCATTGAATAGACTCTAACTTGAGCTAATTTATTTCATAATGCTATTATTAATTTGTGCCTTGTTTGTGGTATCCATGATTAGTCTGAAAAACACTTGTTTGTTATATGTGAATTTTTCTTCCTAGTGTGGTGGGTTTTCTTTTAATTAGTGGTTGGGGTTGGACTTGGACATGCCTTCGAATTTGTTTTAGTTGTCTTCTTGTTTTTGTTTTTTTCTCATTGACTTGCTTTGGTTTTACATTTAGTATTATGGTGGATTTGAAACTTTTAAATGTTAGATTAATTATTTAATTAATTTTAAATAAAAATTAATTATTGAGAATTGTTATTAATTTTATTTATGTCTTAAATAAATTATTCATATGTAAATAATGTGTTGAACTTTATTTGTAAATAAATTGATGAATCACACTATTTTGAACTTTTGTTATACTTATTTTAATTTTAGATGAGTTTATCCACTTATTTTAATTTTAGATGAGTTTATCCACTTATTTTAAATTAACGATGTCACATAATAATAAAATCTATATCACTAATAAAAAGACATGTCATAAAAAAGAAACATAAAACTAAAGAGAATTTAAAATATATTTTCGGTAAAAATAATGAAATCAAAATGAATGTAAGTATTTTTTAAATTGTTGCAATAAAAAATCTACCAAGATGTAAACACTCCGAAATCATAAATTATACCCATAAAACCAATGAGATCCTCAAATTAACTACTCGTTGTACAAATAAGGGTTGACCTTAATCCTAATCAAAACCATTTTTAAGATAGAACTTTATTTTGTTCATTCTATTATAATTAACTTCTTTTCCAGTTTTATTGATAAAATATATACCTATTTTTCTCAAACAATTGTTTCTAATATAAATCAACAATATCACATTATTAATAAATATGATATGTCATAATAACAAGTCTGAAACTGGATTGTAAATTTAGACATAGATAGCTAAGATCACGTTTCAGTTAAAATGTAGAGATCCAAAAAGTAAATTTAAACCTTTAAAAATTGATAAAATAAAAGTGACAACATGATAAAATCTCAATACATGGTTGTCTAAAAAAAGTAATTTTCAGTTAATATTTCTTAAAATCCAATTATTATTAACCAACCATTGGAATATGTAACAATAATTAATTAGAGACATATAAGGCTCGTTTGATTTGCTAAAAAATATAATATAATATAAGATAAGACAAAAATATCAAAATACTCTTATTATTTTTTATTAAAAAATTATTGTACCATCCCTCTCCCTCCCTTATATTTATCACTCTATTATTTCATATCTCTCTTAATATATCTATTCATCTATATGTCTATCTTCTCTCAATCTCTCACCTTTCTATCTTTTTTTGTTATTGCTCTATTTCTTTTTATTTACATTTACATTCATATATATATAAAATATCATAATAAATTATGCCTAAAAATTATATCACTTTATATATTTATACGATGTATAAATTTATCAAACAAAGTAAAAAGCAAAATTCTTTGTTATATGTATCAATTATTATACACAATGAAATACAAAAAATATCTTATACAATTCTATATTATCTTTATTATTTTGTTTAATACTTACCTTTTTTTTTTTTAAATCAAACAAACCCATAAAATATCTTTTGCACTCTTTGACATTTTTAATGGTTCCCTTAAAACTACATTTAACTATATGCTTACCCTGATCACTTCGTAATTGATATATGGCAACCCTCTCACTAAAATTTAAAATTATTTATAATGGGTTTCTGCGTAATGTTGTCTTTTTAAGTTTTTATATATATTTTTTATTGAATGAATTTTTTATATTTCTGCAACTAGTTCATAGGATTCCTTTTAAGTGACGTGGCAATATAGATTAGTTTTAAACGTTGAAAACTAGCTACATGATTGAACAGGTGAGACGTGGCTTACTTCTTTACACTTGTGACTATACTTTTAAATATACTCTGCCATCCCTTTTGTTGAGTATCATATCTCTACCAATTATTTCATTTCATGTTTTTCTTTATTATATTAAATTATTTTCAATTTTATTCAAATTTTAATTTTGTACAACAAATATTTTAGATACTAAATAAATTACTTACTTCTAAAAAAAAAGTTAGAAAAAAATTATAATCTACCTTAAATTCTTTTATGAAATCACAAATATTAAAAAGATAATTATAATATTAAATAATTTGAATTCTTTTATAAATTTATATTTGATTACAAAAAATTAATCATATAATAAAAATAATATAATTAAAAATATTTAAGTGAAAAAATAATTAATAAAATAAAAAAATTGATAAAAATCTTATTAAAAAATAACTAAGGAAAATTATGAAAGATTTTAATATTTAGTTATGAATGTAGTTGAAAACTGTTATAGAATTAGAGGCATCAGATATGCACATATACCACAAAGAATGGTGTCATAAAATTCTAAATTCGACTGTATCGAGGTTGATAAACTCTGTGCTAACAGGGATATGTTACACTGTAAATTAAATAATCATTAGACAAAATTACATTATATAAATTCAACTTCATCACCGATCATTATTTTTAATTAATACTATTTATATAATTTTTAATTAATATCTTTTATTATACATTTATAAGATCAATAATATATTATTATTTAATAATAATAATTTCATAAAAATATTATTATTAAAATATTATATGATCGTGTCTTCCGGTTGCGGACAATTACCATATCCCATTGAGATAAGTTTGTTCATATTAATTTGGATGTATTCAATATTATGCAGGCCTGACACATGCATGAACATGCATCAATTTTTCTTTTTTAATCTTTAGTCACATCTTTTTTTTGACGGCAAGATAATTTGTTGCAATGTGGGTTGTGAGAGGAATATTATTTAAATTGTGACAATTATAATAATTTTAACTATTCCAAACATCTACAAAGTCAAACATGTTTCCCAAAACCGTAATGGAAAAAAATATGCTCTATTTAAATTTGGTAACATATAGGATACCATGTCTTTGGTATAAAAACCAAGATATTATCTCTGATATTTGTTATGGGACATTACTATTTTTATCCGATTCCAAAAAGATCTATTGTACAGTTAACTCATTATACATGCATCTCTATTTCACTCAACTATTGATCCATGTGTGACATGATTGATAGCTATTAAAATATATGGAGTTTATATTAGATGTTCAAGATAAAACATTTTAGAGTAATAATGCATATAATTACAAAATTAATATAAACAACTTCCACCATCAATTCAAGATTAGACTAATTAAATTACAATGTTATGCTTTAATGGTAGAAAATTCAAATCCCTAATTTTAATATTTATTAATTAATCATGTAATTTGCATGATTTAGAATTAATAGAAAAAGAGATAAAATATTAGTTATGTATTTATAATTTTGTCTTCAACTATGAGTAATTGCAATGTATTTATAACACGGACTTTTGACATCATATTAGTCTTACTAAAATTCGAGGAATTCATCTCTGTTATTATAGTGTGGGGGATTTCTTAGAGAAATATATAATTGATGTATATGTATCTGAAATTATTTAATTTTAGAGTATTCTTAATTTGGATATCTTGATAATGAATTTAGTTTCTCAAACATTCAATTTACTTTTTAGAGACAAGAACGTTGATGGTTATTTAGCCTTGTTTGAACCATTCAAATAAAAATACATTATTTTTTATTTTATAATTTAAATTTAAACTATTTAATCAAGACTGAAATAATTATAAATGCCAAGTGCAGTAAATCCAAATTTCATGAAAATGAAGACATAATAATAATGACATAGTAAGTAGATTCATGATGAATAGATATTGAAATATGAACAAAATAAAAGATGGAACTAAAATTTTACCTATGAGACTAAATTCCCCTGTAATTGGAGGGTGAAAAAACAAATGGAAACGCATATAATGCCAAATGTGTAGCTGGAGAAAACATGGTGATGAGTGAAGAAGCAAATGACAACAATAAGGATATAAGATTCACTAAACGCGCGTGTATTGTCTTCTAGCCAATTCCTTTTTATTATTTTTAATTTGTTAATTTTCTATCGGTGGTAGTACACTTATTTAAAGGAATCTTATATATTTTTCACTATAAAATACTATAAGCACTTCATTTTCATTTTTGTGCATGTATTTGGAAAAATAAATCACGTTGTTTAGATTCTCTCAAATTCGACTTTGATACAAAAATAAAAAGAACTAATAATGTCAATGACATCTATTCACCGCTTCAATAAAATAATTAAAGGGACAAACAAATAGAACATGGTTGAGACAGAGCAAACTTGATGCAGAAGCTTGAGATAAAGACAGATTGGAAACATGCAAACGAAACCTTAACAAACAAGGAGGCTTCCCATAAACTCTCTCTTCTAATGCTTTTCGATCTGGCAACCTGTTTCATTCATCTATATATATTATTGGAAAAACTTTAACAAAATGTCACAATTCTTCATTAATTAACATTTACGCCAAAGAGTTAAAGTGTTAGTTAAGTAGGTGATGACTCTAAGAATATACTACTTCATTTCTAAATTAATACTTTTTACTCTTATTCACTTTAATAAATAAAAAAATATTTATTTAATTTAATTTAGTTTATATTTTTGAGGATGGAAAAAGTAAATTAGTATTGGAAATGAATAGTATGGTGTAATAAAACGGTTACATGGGGTTGTGTGGAGTTCAATCACAATCATTGTAAAAACTTATCTGCACGTGCGATCCTGAGTCATATTCTTACTGATCATAGTCATAGGGATCAATGACACATATAACTAACTCATCAGACCCATATATAATAAAGTCAAAAAACCACAAACGTACCTAATTTCTGTAACGCCAAAATGGCCAAATAAACAACGCTATAAAATGTTACTAGTACGTTTCAATTTTTTAACTTTATTGCAATTATTTTTTCTCTATTTTGTCTCTTTAAACTTTTTACATTTACTTACTAAAACTATTTTATAAAGAAAACATCTATTTTTTTTTATCGAGACAAAAAAAATTATTGATTATGTTTTAGAAAAAATATATATCTTGTGGGGGGCCGGAATTGCCCCATTCTTTGTATAAATGGATCCGTCACATGCCCACATGTCTCATGTCTCATTTTACTTGATTGTTTTTTCAAAATTGAAATTTCAGATTTAGAAAATTACTCCTGAGTAATTTTATAAGCTAAAAATTTCATTGAAGGTTGTTCAATTTTATTGTATTAATTAGGACTATATCCGCAGACAATTTTATTTTATGTGATCCAAAGACAATTATACCAATGAATTGAATTAAAAAAAAATATATGATTTGGTAAATAAATAAATAAACATAAGTGGTTTGGTTATGATTAGCGGTGAAAACCAAGCACATAAATGTGAAGTAAGTAGACAATGCACGTGGAAAGATTCATTTGATGATATGATATTGATATGGGTTGGGTTGGTATATTTGGTAATAAACCCAATCCACACTAAGAAACACAATATATTTTATAGATATAGAAAGAAAGAAGTAGATGGGCGTATTGAAGGCTCTAAGATGGTATCCTATGCTCTAATGATGAAATAAATAGAAAGAGAAAGAGAGAGAGAGAGAAAATTAACACAAGAAACTAAGGCACAGAAAGATAGATAGATAGGTCGTGTTGAATTTGCATGCAATGTGCACGCGCATCTAGTGTGGCGTGTGGGGTGGATGAACGTTCTCTCTTTATAAGTGTGATGGGGATCAGCTTTGCGTAACAGACAAGAAGATTACCAACACATGTTTATGTCATATTACAGGGGACAATCAATACTAGTAATAATCAATATCTTTACTATTCCATACTTCATCTTGCACTTCTATACTCGTACCATAATATCTTTTCGGATTCATCTACTTATTATATTGTTTGCTAGGATAAATACAGATCAATGTACTCTTCTTTTATTGTATTTTAACTTATACACTATCGTGTAATCATATTGCACCTTCAAAAATAACTAATTCATTATATCTAAAAAAACAACTTACTTTGCTGTAATTAAGTACTCTTTTGAACATTTATTTTAAAGTTTAATTGTTCTGTTAAAAAAATTTATATCATAATTAATATATATGTAATTTTAAAAATAATTATAATAAAAATTCAATTTTAATATTATTATTGTATATAAGTTAAATCGTAAAATATTTTTTCAGTGTGAGTATAAATAAATTAAATTATAAAATATATTTACGTCATTAGTGTTTATAAATTAAATACTTTAATTTATTTATTAACAATTTTGTTTTAAAATAAAATATCAAATAATAAAAATAAGAATAACTCATTCGGTCTGGTCCGATAGAATTTATATGGTCCAACTTATATACGTCATCTTTAAGTTAAGCCGGATTTTTATTAAAAAAAGTAAATACTTTTTAAGTTTATAAATCCAACTTTTATACACTATTAGTCGAATCATATATAAGTTAATTATATGTATTCCATACGTATTTGTGACTAAGATATAGATTAGAGAGTGCCTAAAAAAAGGACTGAGATGAGAGAGTGTATAATATTTTTTACAAAAATAGAGATATGGTGTCGTGATAAAATGAAGGATATCATATGAAATTATAATACTCACATACAATATAACTATGATATATCAAAATTTGTATAACACTTTTCATCCAAAAATAATTTGTATAATATTGAAATATCGAGACTGAGAGTCTGTACCAAGATCATTGTAGATTTGTTGGTCCAATTAAGTTTCTTTTTACTCAATGATCCAACTAAGCTAGCAAGTTAGAATTTGTACGATGAGTTATCAAAACTCAAATCTTTAAATTTTTTATTATAAAAAATGGAAGAAAAAAATATTATAGTAAAGAAAAAAAAAATGAATGACAAAAAACTTTTAAATTCAAAAAAAAATTCAATACTGTTAAATTGAAAAAAAGTTGAAGTAAGAAAATATAGAGTAGAACACAATTTTGAGTTTTGAAATTATAAATAGTTAATATGTGACCTTAAATTTATAAAATATTAAGTTATTTTTTCAAATTGCATAATATTTATAAAATAAAAACATAAAAATAAATTTGAATTTACATTAAAAATAATTTTATATTTCATATATTTTGAGGTTATAAATTTATCCAATCCATATGTAAAATGGTAGTTTATTAAAAAAAATATTTGGGAAAAAGTCAAAATAATTTGAGCAATTGTTTACATGCGCTTGGTATGGCGCGTGATAAAGAGGCTATATGCCTTTTGCAGTTTAGCGACTATAACGTAAGATGAACGTACCATCGGCATTAATCAATAATCACTCTTCGTAAAAGCAAGGGACCGTGATAGCCGTTTCGTCTAGCAGTTTTTTATCTGCTACAACCGAGTCTATCTAAGTTCCGATACGTAACATTCAAAAGGACAATTTTGTCCAACCAAGTCAAATGCTTTTTACACGCGCAACGAGCTTATTTTTCGTTTACTACACCCCTCGTACTACTACTACTACTACGATAGTGGTCACATGACTTACAATCTACACACAATTTACCCTTGTTATATATGTAAATCTCATTTTATTTTATTTTTTATAAATCGTTTATGTATAATATTACTTTTTGTCTTTTTCTCTCTCAAACCCAAATTATAAAAGAGGTGCATGAATGTATAACCATAATATTTTCAAAATTTAGCTGTCACTTTTAGTTTTTAACACAGTTTTTATTTTTTTAGTTGTACTCTTTAATTTATATACTCTCTTCATGTTATAATTTGAATGATTTATTTGTAATAATGTTATTGAAAAATAAATTATTTTTTAACTTTAAAAATTTAATTTTTTTAACTGTATTCTCTAATTAATTATATTTATATCAATTTGTTTGTATTTGTGCAAAAAATAGTAAATAAAAATAGTAAATAAAATCTCAAATTCAAAAAATAACATAATATGCAACATAAATATATATCGACATTTGTTATTTTAGTTAAATATTTATTTACATTACCTTTTAAGTTAATATCATTCATCATTCTGCATTAATGATAATAATTAATAAATGTAATTTAATAAAAAAATATTATTCTATTATTTCTATTTATTCATTTGTCTTAATATGTATCAAATGATTCATTATAAGACGAATAAAGATATTAATTATTATCATCAACTCTACGTTTATGATAATTTAAATACTAGTTCATAAGTATATAATTTGGAAAAATTATTGTCCCCTCTTCTATTTATTTATTAAAACTTGGGTGAAACAATCATATACAATAAAAATTGAGAATAAAGAACTTGCACAATGAATATAAAATTATTTTATATTATCAAAAATAATTCTCAACAACAACAAATAATAATTATCTTTAATTTAAAAATTATATAATGTAATAGATTAAATAGTTTTAATAAAATGACAATATAAAATTATTTTCTATTGGGAGTACATTACTTCTAAATTAATATTAAGAGAAATTATTTGATAGAAGGTATAAACGCCCCCAGATGTTGAATTTTTTGATGGAGCATGAGCCATTAGGAGTTAAGAGTATTATTTCAGGACCATTATAATAAAGAATGGGCCAGGTTTAAAGCAGTTTTATCTACCTCCATTTATACAGGATCGCATAGAAAAAGAAAGTACCAGTGACTATTTAGATTATGCAAGAAAGTAATTAAAATTTAAAGATTTAAAAATGAATATATTTTCTAATGCGGAAAGTAATATATGTATTTTTTAATGGCAGTAATTATATGTAGTTAAGAGTTTTTAATAGTATATAAAACTTGAACTGATTAAAATATGTAGTACTAATGGGATTAATAAAAGTTTCCTATGCAGTGCTCCCGTTATCCGAAACAGATCTTCTGCGTTTTCTCTGCCTAATTTGTCAAGTCTCTAACTCCAGTTGTACACTCTTGAAATTATTATTATTGACAAATCCTCAATACTTAATTTATTAGGTAATGTAGATAATGAAAAATTAGTCAGCTAGTAAAGTCCAAAGGAAAGCCAGCCATGCTTCACTAATATATATATAGCATTCTTTGTGTAAAGGACGCTATTATTAATTTCTAAAATAATACCATTAATAATATATTCTGGTATATAAAAATACTTTGATATTCTTTGAAAATCGAGATTAAAAATATTTTCTTCATCCTAAAATAATTGTCACAAAAAAATTATTATAATAAAATTGTTACTTTTCATTTTTAATGGAATTTTAATTATTTTTTTTATTGTATCATATAATTAATACAATGATATATATAATTTTCAAGTTAATATTCTTTATATAAACACCTAAATCAAATAATATATTAAAAACGTAATACTGCAAACTTAAGGTTGATTGATCAGAATAAAATTAATTTGTTCAAACATTCTCTGTTGTTATTTTTCATAATGTGTATTCATTTTAATTTCATAAAAAACTTTTGAATAAATAATTGTCAGTGATATAAAATAAAATATTTGTTAACTAACATAAATTTCTGAAAATAATATTTTGATATATTCTTTTTTACTTTCAAAAATATAAATAATTGTTCACTTGATAGGTCTTTTAATTACCTCCTTATTATAAACAAGTAAAAATAACACATATTTAATTTAATGAAAATGTGTTAAAAAACATATTCCTAATACTTTCAAATTGTGTAAAACTATGCATGATTGGGACAATTCAAAGATATGATCCACAAATTTGAAGTTTAGACAAAAAAAGTTGTAACATACTTGACAATTACATTTTTTACAAGACATGGCATTACTATAAAATACAAAAAAAAAAATGAATAAAAAGAAAGTTAATGAGAAGAAAATGAAAAAATAGAGGAAATTGAGCAGATGTAATTGAATTGAATTGTAATAAAGGTATTAGTAATTAGTAATTAAGGTAATGTAAACTGTAAAAGAAGTAAAAGTATTGAGGTGATAGTAATACCCCACCTCCAACCAAAACACCTATCACTTTCTAATTTCTCACTCTTATCTCTCTCTTTCTTATTACCTTCTAAACCACGCTTTGAAAGCTTTCCATAAAGTTCTTTTCTCACAAACCAAGCATCAAGTAGTATATATACACAAGAATAAAACGCAGTTTCACGCACTTCATCATCACGTTTAGTAATTTTCATTTCTCACCATCCAAACACCCCCTTCCTTCACGGGCCATGTCCACCGATCTCCACATCCACCACCAATTGCCTAAGCTCCGAATCTCATCCGCCGTCAACCTCCTCTCCTCCGATCAATTTCCCCACGACGTCGACGCCATGTCGTCAACCGTTATCGCACCACCTGAAATCAAAATCAAAAGCGAAATTGAAATTGAAATTGAAAATCAAAAAGAAAACGAAAACGAAAACGAAAGCGAAAGCGAAGCTGTTGTCGGTGCTGTCGTCGCCGATGGAGAAAACGAAGAGAGTTACCGGACTCCGACTTCAAAGGAAAGCAAGATACCGGAGATCATGACGTGTCCACCGGCGCCGAAAAAACCGAAGCCGTTCGTTTCGTGCAAAAGGAAGCTTATGGATGAATTTCAATTCTTCGAGGTATCAAATAATGAAGACATGGATGCGTTTTTCAGATCCACTTTTCCAAAGAGGACTTGTCCTTGTACATGAAAATTTCAACCTCTCTCATATTTCTTCGATTCACTACCTTAGTGCTCGTTGATTAAAATTAAACTACGTAAATTAATTAATTACACGATTTTTGTTTTACTTTTATCCAATTCCCTCTTCTTTCATCTCAATTTCTTTCTTTTTTTGTTTTTTCATATGTTAATTATAAGATATGTGAAATATTGGATCTGAATCGTATATGTGAATTAATGGAATCGATATCAACATAGTGTTGAATTCTCTTCATATACTCAATTTTCTTTTATTTATATTTAATTATTAATTATTTGTTTTTATGATGTTTTTAGACGTGTAAGACTGTACAATTCCCAAATTCTGGATGTTTTCTGCGGTATGATGAATTCTCATGATTGATATTTAATTGTTCGTACCAATACCGAATATATCGGTGAATTTTATGAAATTCTTGTCTTTCTTGTATGATATAAATTTCATATTTTGTTTGATTCTTCTGTATGATACAACAATAATAATAATAATAATAATAATAATAATAATAATAATAATAATAATAAAAATAAGATACAATGGATTTAGAATATGAGAAATTCTCTCTCTCTAGATCTAATTGTGGTTACGATTACAGCATCATAAAGTAGCTGAGTAGCGGCTGAGGATAGTTCTATCTTTTCTGGATTCTTTTCATGATTAATTGATCTAAAGTTTACTTTTTTGGGGTCATTTTGGTAATTAGCAAATTTATATATTCTCGTTGGATTTATGTAAATAAATCATCTTTGTTATAAGATAGGGGTAGATGGGTTGGTTGGTGGCTAGCTAGCTAGCTAGCGTTACGTAGTGGAGTTAATCTCTACTATTTTAGTAGAAAGCATGGAATTCGGGAGTGTATTAATTGGGTAGGTTGGTTAATTTTTACCTATAAACTTCAGTGACTGGTTGATTATATGGTACTATTATTTTAATGGAAACGCTGATTATTATAGAATCAATATCAGTATACATCAACTAAACGGTTGATATTTTCACAATTGTGCATGAATTTTTTGACGCGTTGTGGTGTATACGAGAGATTGTGAAATGCTATAATTTATTATTTACATGATTATTACAAGATGGCCTATGGGGTTGGATGACATATGGCATCAGGCCCGATCTGTACCCTGTGATTTTAAAACACTAGCTATGTTTTTTGTCTTTTT
Organism: Cicer judaicum; assembly: GCA_037974835.1. Taxonomy (NCBI): domain Eukaryota; kingdom Viridiplantae; phylum Streptophyta; class Magnoliopsida; order Fabales; family Fabaceae; genus Cicer; species Cicer judaicum. The sequence continues at coordinate 22,575,945 of JBBPBS010000968.1, forward strand.
ATTGTGACAAATGTAATAAATTTGAACAATTGAAGTGAAAATTCAATTTCTTAGATGCCCATATTTGAATTTTATTGGAATTCTATTTTTTTTTCTTTTTAATTTTGTTGCTGGGAGATTTCTTCATTTTATATGCAATTCAACCAGGTGAGAGAGTTTTCTTAATTCTGTCTTTATTTAATTTAGCATTAAATTGTTTATTTAACTAATGTATATACATGCCTAAAAATTTGCTTATACTTGAAATTTTTCATAATATTTCCTTTAGTGTATGCAATATTTTTAAGGTAGGATTATTTCTTCCAGTTGAGCTAAACTGTTGTTTTGTTTAAAAAATAATGATAACTATAGATTTAATTTATAGTATTTGTTAGTGCAGAAAAATTGCATATTTATGCAGTTATTAATTTGTGAAGAAGCTATGTTTAATCTTATAATTATATATGATATATGAAAACTTCCATTATTTAAGATTCAATTTATAAGCATCATTTTCTAGAGAGAAAACAAAAACACAAGGAAATTTTTTATTTTAAAAAGATAAAAAAGTCCAATTCTCTTAAATTTTTAAGAGTTTTTATAATTTATTTTACTTAATAAATTTTATCAAAAAATGCAAAAAAAAAAAATTGAATAAAAATATTAAAACTTAAACATTTGTTATTTTTTATCACCACGTTCCTACTTTGAATTAATGATTTTTGTGTTTCTTGTATCTATCAAACAATATTCTACACATTCTACTTAAAATAAAGCTACAATACTTACATTTAAAGTGAAATTTTTACCCATAGTATCCTTTAACTATATATATTCTCACATCTTTGATGGTATTTTGTCTATGCCGATATCAATTTTTTGAAACTCGCCCCTTATTTTCTTTTACTACAGAAGATTTCAAAGATTATGATCAACCACAATCTCTTTGTCTAGAGGTCTTTAATCTCCCAATTGCATCCACCACTATTTATATTCCCACCACCACCCTACAAACCTACCAATGAATGCCTGTCCACCACATGCTCCTCAAAACTCATCCTCTATTATGCTAGACTCTCACACTCCTCATCCTACACCAGAGCTATCTATTGCTTCGCGTAAAGGTAATAAGTCGTCTTGAAATCATAATCCTATTTATGCTTGTCATTTGAATTATAGTTGATTATTTACATACTATTATGCTTTTGTAGCTTCTTTGAATTTTGTGACTATTCTAAAAACTACAACTAGAGTTATGTCTGGTCCTGCTTAGTGACAGACAATTATATGCTTGTCATTTGAATTATAGTTGATCATTTACATACTATTATGCTTTTGTGGCTTCTTTGAATTTTGTGTCTATTCTAAAAACTACAACTTGAGTTATGTCTGGTCTTGCTTAGTGACAGACAATTATAGGTGAAATGATTGCTTTGAACTCCAACGAGGCATGGGATTTGATACCCTTACATAACTGCATAACCATAGGAAGGTCTAGTTGGGTCTATACAGTTAGGGTTGGGCCTGATGGAAAGATACGTCACTTAAAAGCTCGTCTTGTGGCAAAAGGATATGCACAAATATTCGACTTTACATATGGAAATTCTTTCTCTCAAATTGCCATAATTGCACCCGTCCAACTTTTTCTTGTCGTAGCTACTATTCATCACTGGTCTCTCCACCAATGAGACATAAAAAATTTATTTCTGCATGGTGAGTTACAAGAGGGTGTGTATATGGCATAACCATTAGACTTCACTTTTAGTAGTGTTTCTCACTTTTTATGTCAATTATCTTGTTCTCTATGGCTTGAAACAATCTCCTCATGCTTGGTTTGGGAGGCTTAACATTGTGCTCATGAGTATGGTATGACTAGATGTGAAGTTGGTTACTATGTCTTCTTGTTGATAATTTACTAGCCATTTGCATCTACTTGTTGTTTGTTTATGTTGATGATATCATCATCACAAGTAACAACCAACTTGGCATTCATCAGCTTAAACAACATTTATCTAAAAACTTTGTATCTAAAGATTTGCGGTCGCTTAAATATTTTTTAGAGGTTGAGGTTGCTCAGTCTAAGACATGTATATCAATTACTCAATAGAAGTATGCTCTTAATATACTTGAAGAAACATGCATGCTTGGTTGCCGCCCGCATGATACTTCTTTAGGTTCAAATGTCAGGTTCTTATCAAGTTAAGAAAAGCCATTACAAGACCATGATAGATATCGACGACTTGTTGGCAACCTTAATTATCTTACTGTAACTAGACATAATATTCCATTTGTTGTATACATGTAGTCACTCAAATTATGAATGCTTCATAAGATAGTCATTGGAATTATGTTATTCATATTCTTAGGTATATCAAGAATGCATTGGGTAAATGATCACTTTAAGAAAACAAGGGTAACACCAAAGTTGTTGACTACTCTGATGTTGATTAGGCAAGGTCACCATTAAATAGAAGATCCACTTTAGGTATTTTGTCTTTGTTGAAAGTAAGTTGAAATCGTGACAGAACAACAACCAAAACATAGTCGCAAGATCGAGTGCATAAGCATATTATCGGATTATGGCTGCAACAACTTGTGACCTTATATGGCTAAAACATTTACTCAAGCAACTCAAGTTAGGAGATGTCAAGGCAATTAAACTAATTTGTGAGAAACAAGTTGTACCTCATATTACTTCCAATTTGGTCTATAGTGAGAGAACAAAGCACATAGAGATTGACTTTCACTTTGTAAGAGACAAAATTCTTTCTTGAAAAATCACAACTAATTTTGTTGGTTCAAATGATCAATTGGTTGACATATTCACTAAGTCTCTTAAGGGTACTCGGGTCAAATATATTTGTAAAAAGCTTGGTGCATATAATATGTATGCTCCAACTTAAGGAGGAATGTTAGAATTTAAAGTGTGATTTTATTATTCTTTAATTATACAATTTCATAAGTTCATTGTTAGTATTCATAATCAATACAAGTTCTTAGACTTTGAATGTAATTATAGTAGTCTCATTATCAGGGTCATCTCAATATTTTTGAATGTCTTGTTCATTATGGCGATTGGTGGTGGCGCCTCGTAGGCTGCAACCGCTATCACATATTTATAGTAGTGGAAAAATGGATTTTATTCTAGATATAAGGTGTAAATATATAAAAACTGGTATTTATCATAGGCATGAAATACAAATAAAATTTTATGAGTGTTCAGTTTACAAAATTAAGATATCAATGAAATTTTCATAGGCTAGGGTATACTATAAAAAAAAATTGGGATCCTCTCTAATTATGGATCTATAGTAATGTTTTGGTTGCATGGATTGATAGTCGATCCTGCTCGTTATTAATAGACTGTTTATAATCTTGTTTGAAACACAACTAAAACACAAAAATCATATCTTTCTGATATTCATCGTTAATCGAAAATTGTAATTAATTTGAATGAAAGCACAAATTTATTGCTATTCTTAATTTAATTTAATAAATTAAGTTGTTTTCGTAAAATAAAAAGTTTAAGTTGTTTATCAATATCAAAAGACCACATTTCCAACTCTTACAATTATAAAGACCTTGAGTTGTCTTCTCATATATCCTTTCTTGATATTATTTTTTCCATAGTATTGTCACTCCTCCATTGGTTCCATCCAAAATATCTACATAAATATATTGAGAAAGTTTTATGGTGGATCATAACACATTTGTCATCTACAACTACCATGAGACACCATCAAAGAATTGTGGCAGAGTCCCGCACATATGTTTCCAGACTCCATTGAAACTCTACCTCCTTTCATCTATGCATGGGACTGATTCGTCCTCCGTTAAATTAACCAAATATTGTAATGTTTTAATTAATTTGCTTTTAAGGTTATAGATATTAATTTCTCTTTTAACCAAAAAGTTGAGATTATGACCAATTTACTTGGTGAGAGACAACAAAATTCCAATATATAAATCTTGATCATATATGCAATTACTTCCTTCCCAACTCTTTGAGAGTTTATTAGATAAGAAGTTCACGCAGGTGCTCACGAGTGATTTTATTTATTATTATGTTTTAACTTGTGATATTTTTATTAATTTATATTTCATCTCAGTGAAATATAAATATAAATAAAATTAGTAATTATAAATTTGATGTATTTGTTTAAAAAATTAGTTAAGGTATATCAATTTTTCTATTTTTAATTTTTTTGGTTTATAACTCATTCTAGATGAAGCATTTCGATTTCGATTTTGTTATTCATGATATAGATGTAGCTTTTCATTTTGTATTTTTTTGGGTAATTTTCTTTTTGTATATGTACTATATGCTGTCTCTCAAAATTTCTACTGTACGTATTCATTAACTATAAAAATAATAGTTAAATTAAAATAATGATAATATTCTAAATTTGTGTGCGTAGTTTGTTTACAATCCTTAACGAATGATCTTGCAGTGTACTATTTCTATACACTACGTTTTGCGGAATAAATATTGGGATTTTGAACAAAGTGCATCGTAAAGCTCAAATAGTCATTTGTAACATTCTATCATGATCATGTTACTAGTTTAAAACTTACTCGCTTTAATGTGCCATTATATTTTACTAACAAAAGGATTATAATAATTTAATTGATTAAGTAATCGATTAATAATTATTTAGAGTTAGTAAACTAATCTGATCTCTTTTATATTCTAATTTTGGAAGGAAAAAAACCCCAACCCCCAAAATCCATTATGTTAGCCTAATTGATCAACTACGTTAGACCTATCTTTTGAAAATCATAAATTCTACTTTATACAAGGGTCAAACTCTATATTGGAGACACAACCAAACCTATTATCTAAAGCTTGGTAAGTCTCTATCCTTTCAAATGTGAGGCTTTATATATATGCAAACTAATCTTTGAGTTACTTATCTCCTTAATTATACTCCTTGATTTATTTCATGCCAATCTTTTCTTCGGAGACTTTTCGAATTAATTTAAAATTTATTTAAAATTTTTTATCGAGGGACGAACATCTTGAAACTATATTTTGCATATTCAAGGGATGGGATGATCATTCTATGCATGTAAAGGTTTTAGGATTATGTGTTATAGTAATTAGGGTATTATTTATTCCTTTAATTTGATAAAACCGTAATTATGCATGGAATCCTTGTTATACGCTTGTATATGTGTGGTGCAATATTGTTATGTGACTAATATATAATGATTCCAATGTGAAATTTACATGATGCTGATGATGTAAATAATCTGTTGTAGGTTTTCTTTTCAACGGCTAAATTTGTATAAATAAGAGTACACGTTGTATTCGAACCTAATACACCAAAAGTAAATTAAGACATAAGAAATATACACTAAAACAAGAAGAAGAAAAAAAACTAAATAATGCAGGGTTTTGAATCTTAGGTCAAAAGCAATAGAAAATACAAGTTTTTCAAAGGACACATACTATGAAGCTAGTCGGAAATCATTACTCGGGGATGCGTGTGGCAAGTTAGATGATTAAACAATTTTGCTCTATGTTTTTAGGAGTTAACCCCCCCGAATGATATCACCATATTGTCAACGTATTAGTGTACTTTCCTAGGGTGTAACCCCTCATAAATTTTTATTTTTTTAAAATTATTTAATTGTTTAAATTATTTTTATTAAATAAAAGTATATTATTTCCAATATTTAAAATAAAATAAAATAAAATAGGAAGAGAATGGAGCAATGTTTCAAAAATCAGATTGCATCGGGCGTTTCAATCGGAAACCAACATGTCATCTAGTCCTATTAACTTTCAAAAATATCCATGCAATAAATCGTGAGAGAAAACTGCCATTTGGTTAGCTCACATTTTTTAATGTATTGATGCATATTTTTATGGAGCTGATTTGCAGGGGTTCAAGCATGTGGTAGATTAACTCTTTTAGTGTCATATATGGGAGAGGTTGGAAAATTTGATATTAAGAAAGGAATCAAACTAAATTTGGGTGACTCAAATACAGTCCATATAACTATGATCAATAGTTTCAATATAGGTTAAACATTTGAGACAAAAGATGAGACATTAAACCCTTTTCTACTAAGATTATCATTAATTTGTTTTCATATTATACTAAATCTAAAAACAAATTCACCTTTTTGTGCAAAACTCAATTTCACTTTAACCAATTGTTTAAGAAAAGAAAATGGTATTTTTTTTAATGTTTTTAGGATTAGAATTTTTGTATCCCTATAAATATATTATATTTCATTTTTAATATCTTCAAATCTTTTTCTTTAAATAATAATTCCTCAAATATTTTCTATTTATAACTTGAGTCCCTTCAATTGAATATTTAAATATAATAAGATGATTTCAAATAATAATTAAAATGTTAAATACTTTAAAAAAAATATTGATATCATTAAAAATATCATTTAAGTAATTAATTGATGTGAATTACTACATGCATGTTGTCTCTGTGCACACGCATATATTTAATCCCATGACTTAATTTTTACGTTTCTTTGTCTTTACTCTTTAAGATGTCCTAAAAGGTGGGCGTGACTAATTCAATAATGAGAAAAAAGTTAAGTCAATCGTCTATGATGATGACGATGGTGATGGAGTATAAATCTTGAAGGCAAACTAAGAATGAAAACAATATAATAAAGAAAGAGAGCTTGATCTTTATGGAGTAACAATTGGATAAGGAATAAAGAGCCGTATACAATAGTGTGGCTCATCAAATTGAAGAATATACACTATACATGGTAATAATGCAAAGAAAAAGAAATAGAGATGCTAAATTGCTACTAATTGTACTTATAATAAAGAGAAAATAAATTATATAAGGGAAATTTACTAAGCACAAGTTTCAACGAGGATTGTTACTTTTCATTTCACAACTAAGTTAGGAAAAGAATATAATTAGGAGAAAAAGCATAGGATGCGTCATTGTCACGAAAATGATTCTAAGAATGCAGATCTATCGCCAGGTGGGGGCTACACCCAAGAGGATGTTCCTCGTGGAAAATGTATATATATATATTTACTTGAATGAATGAACAGTTACCATATACAGTATACACTGTACATTAATAGAGCTAAATATATATGTTGCCGACCCAATAATGCAGATATGCTTTCTTGGATCTTACGGGGTCTCATATAAATGCATTCATTACGGAATTACTTCAATATTTTTATAGTAGCTAGAGGTCCAAATAACTTTAACTTCGTAAGGTTTAAGTTACACTTATTAATAAAATTTAAAGATTAAATTTGGAATATATTATATTGTATGTTTATATTTTAGACTTAAATATAATTTTAAATAAATTTTTTGATATTTTATTTAAAAAAATTGTTTTATTTTAATATTTTTAAATAAATAATTAAATATATTTATAAATAAACTAGTGAATTAAATGTCAATTAAATTATATTTTTATATTTAATATAGTAATTTAAAGAATATAATTTTATATAATATTTTACTTTTATTCTATTTGATAATAATAAATTAAACATATCAAAAATTAAAGAAAAGTTAATATACTTAAATTATTTAAAGTTTAATTCCCAACAAAAAATTAAAAATTAATTATTAAATAGTAATAATAAAAAATATTATTCACATTTATTTAAATAAATTTATCTAATAGATTTAAAATACTTTATTATATGACATACAACTTAATCGTTTAATTAAAAAATTGATCTAATTTAACGTAAACTGAACTATAAATATCTTTTAATTGATCTCACTTATTTCTATCTTAACATTAATTTTGATTTTTTTTTCATTCAACTTACTGAATACTTAAATATTTATTAAAAATATATTTATACAATTAATAAATAAATTCCAT
>JBBPBS010000968.1:22588074-22630416 GCA_037974835.1 Cicer judaicum
ATTTTTGATTTTTTTTAATTACTTTGAAACATTAAAAACGTAATTTTTAATTTAAAAAAAAAATTTCGAATTTGTGAATAAACAGAAGAAAAAAATTTAACTTTTTATATATAATAAAAAGAGTAATATATTAAGTGTTTTCGGGTGAAATATATAAAGTAGAAGATTCAAATTGTAAATAGTATTGGTTCGGTTAAATTTTTATTTCTTTTATAAACAAGCATCCGATATTCTTTGATTTACATTAATTTTATTTTTTATCTAAACCAGAAAATAACATATAATTTTCGAGTTAGTTTGATTTAATTGTTCATATTAATTAAATTTATTTGGATCATTTACACCTACTCTCCGTAAATATGTAAGGGTGACAAACGAGTGAATTAGTAAAAATTATGAGTGATATTTTGATCAAATTATCCATTAATCGTCCAATTTATCCAACTATAAATCCATCAAATTCATCCACTACTTAATATATATTTTGATAAATTGGATCCTATCCATCCAACTTTTTTCAAAATTCAATGCATTACATAGTTTATTTAATAAATTTCATTTTTTTAAATATATATAATTTCAAGAAAATATTATATATTTATTTTCTAAAAATATTTATTTTATTATAAAAATATTTTAAAACTAATTATTTACAAATAAATAGTTTTATTTATTATTTTTTTAAAAGTGATTCAAAATTTATTGTTTTAAAAACTATTTATTGAAAAATCAAAAAAATTTATTATTAATTTTATTACTAATATCTTTATTATATTTAAAAAACATAATGTAAATAATGATTTATTTTTATTATAAAACATAATTTTATAAAAAAAATATTTTCTCAATAAAAATGGCAGACTTTTTTTAATAATTTTTTTTTTATAAACATGAAAAACATAATTTATAAAAAATTAAATAATAATTTTTTAATTATTTATTGAAATACGAAGGTGATTGGTGGTGGTCCGCAATTATCGTCATTGTTTGAGAACCATCTCGAGCCACCACCCTTATAGTTTAATTATTAATTAGTAAATTAATTATCTATTTTAAATTAATAATAATAATAATAAATTGTTTTGTAAAAATAATATAAAAAACTGCTTTTTAAAATACTTTTAAAAATATTTAAAAACAGCTATTTTTTATACTTTTTAAAAACAGTTTTATATTTAAAAATAATATAAAAAATAGTTTATTAATATTGTGAAAAATATATAGTCTTTAAAATGATAAAATAATTAAATTTAGGAATAATAAAAACGATTATATGTTTTTTGCTATAATATATAAAAAAATTATTATTATTATTATTATTATTATTATTATTTATAGTTATATAATTTATTATAATATTAAACAAATTATTATGTGATTTGTATGGATGTGCATTTATTAAAATGTGATAATAGATAAATTGGATTATTTTTATTTTTAATGGATTGATTGAATTTGATTTTTTTAAGAACTTTTAGTTATTTTAAATAGATTCATGAATTATTTTAATCCATATATTACAACTTATATCCATTCAATCTGTCTATTTTGCCACCTCTTCTAAAAATTGAGTTGAATTATGGGTTCATTTGGTATAGTTTATTTGTAATATTGTTTGTTACAATTTTATGAAAAATTAAAAACTAAAAACTGCTGAATGAGAGAAGTTGGTTTTAATAGTTTCTAAAAAAGATATTTTTTTATAATTGATTTTTTAAAAAAAATTGTAACAAACATACACAAATCTCATTTTGTTAAAATATCTAAAATATTATATCTAAATTATAAAATACCAAAATCTATTATTTTTATAATTTATAACAAACGGTCTTATAATATAATGGATCGATAAATAATAATATGTTTAGTTTGAAAGATGAGATAATATTATTTTTGAATAGTTTTGTGTTGGTTTATGGGGAAGAGGGTTTTAATTGTTTTGTTTAAGTTATTTCGGATATTTCTCTAAATCCTCCAAAATTAAGGAAGAGTAAAATAAATTTTAAATTTTATTTTGATTTTGATTTTTTCTAATCTCTTCCTAAATATTAAATTAAATATATTTCATTTAAAATATTTTATCATCTCTTTTCTCTTCCAGCTACCACCAATTAAACACACCCTAAAACAAAAGTGTTACAAACTTAACTTTACTAGACAAACTTACATTGGAGCTTATAATTCCATTCGAAATACAAGTTATGAAAGTGGTACGTATTCATAAACAAGGATAGTGTGGGTACACCCATGTGGAAGGCCATCATAAAGATATTGAATGCTCTGAAAGATGATTGCATTTCGAGATCGGTGATGGGGACACAAATATTTGGTTCCAACCATGACAAACGATCATTGTATAATTTGATTAATGATATATCTCCTTCTAAGTTAAGGTTAAAGGTTAACGACCTATATAGGACAATGGAATGTGCAATAATGTTGCCTTGGCTATTGATTTATTGTTTGTGGTTGTTAGTTCAATACACAATTTGAATCATAGTTTAGTCTCTTCAATCAAATACCCTCGTGTGTAGAAGTCTAATTTGAACGATATGTATACTATAAGAAGTGTATATCTTTATCTTCTCACTCCAGATGACAATGATATCTCTCACGATAATTGGAGTTAGACATGAAAGTTACCTATTGTAGTAAGTGTTTAATTATTTATTTGACAAATTTGTCATAACTTCATTCCTACTATATAAGTTTTGGGGCATAAAAGCGTGAACATCTCTCCTTTTTGTGTGTGCTCTAATGATACGAATGAGACTAATTCTCATTACTTTATGTGGCATCCATAAGCAGTTGAAGTATGGCGAGTGTGTAGGTTTCATATATCATTTTTTCATGTTAACTTTGGGATAAACAATTTTGCAAATGTCATGCATAAGTTAATAAAGTGGTTTGAATATTATTTTCCATTTGATAGCATGATATATTTGGTGTTCAACAGATAAGTTGGTTTTCGAGAATGTTCAACATACGACGAGTTCAACAACAAATTATATTTCCCCTCACAATTTTTAGGTTACTAAACAAACAATATTTCATACGACTTCGACCCCATATTCTAGTATTGTTAAATAAGTTATTTGTCTAGATGTTGATGATGAGACAATTGTTCTTAATATGGATCAAAGTGCATAGTTCAAATTCAAGGAGATTTTGCGGCTTGGTTCAAAATCATATTAACATTTTTCAATTTGACTTTTTATGATTGTGTAGGTGTGTATAATGTGTTGAGTGCATAATATGATATTAAAAACATTTATGTTTTTTCTATCCTTGTACAATTTATTTGATGGCAAATAATTTTAATACTTCCATCATTATATTAAATCTATTTGAAGTTATTCGTGAGTTTTTTTCACATGATTATAATTTAGCTCTTCATCACTTTATTTGAAAAATAAACTTTTGCATAGATATACTAAGTTGAAAGCTAAACTGCAGTGAAATCTTTGACTATAGTTCGTGAATCATTCTTGAATTTGTTCTCGCTTTTGTTGAGTGGTGTCTTATGAGTGACCTTTTTGAAAATTTAGTTGTATCTACTCTTCATTGTTATTTCATCTCATGTAAATAAGAAAGGCAATACTTTAGTCTTTAACAATTGCATGAATATGCAATCTTTTTAAAGTTTTTCCAACAAATGTCTAAAAAATATTATTTATGGCTGTAACAAAAAAATGCGTTCATGAATTAAGTAAACGTATTTGTATTTGTTAAAGTAAAATATAAAAAATATCAATAGTTTTAAACTGTATCGTAGAAGAAATAATATTTTTGTTGACCAAAAAAAAGAAAAAAGTTTAATTTGAAAAGAATTTATTTAAAAAAAAAAAATGTTAGTGAGAGGACATACTGGTAAATCGGATATGCTCGAAAAGAGGGTGCGAAGAAGGATCTCAGTACTCACATAGATCTGAATCCTCTTCATTCTTTCCTTCTTTCTCCATCTCCATTTTCTTCCCTTAAACCTAATATCTAATCTCTAATTTCTAATCACACCCCCTTAACATAGATCTCACCCAAAAAATAAGAAGAAGAAGAAGAAGATGTTGACCAAATTCGAAACAAAAAGTAACAGAGTTAAGGGTCTTAGCTTCCACCCTAAGAGACCATGGATCCTCGCCAGTCTCCACAGTGGCGTCATCCAGTTATGGGATTACCGCATGGGAACTCTCATCGACAAATTCGACGAACACGATGGTCCCGTTCGCGGCGTTCATTTTCACAATTCTCAACCTCTCTTCGTCTCCGGAGGTATATCTATATCTATACATCATTCTCAATTTTCATTCCCTTCATTTTTCTTATAATATATTATTATTACTCTAAATACTTTAGATCTGAACTTAAATAACCGTTATAGATTAGATCCTTCTCAAATTCCAGATTTCTATTGTCAGGTGATGATTACAAAATCAAAGTTTGGAACTACAAGTTGCATAGGTGTTTGTTCACTCTTCTAGGTCATCTAGATTACATCAGAACCGTTCAATTTCATCATGAGAGTCCTTGGATTGTTAGTGCTAGTGATGATCAAACGATTCGCATCTGGAACTGGCAGTCACGTACCTGCATTTCTGTTTTGACTGGTCATAACCATTATGTTATGTGTGCTCTTTTTCATCCTAAGGAGGATCTTGTTGTGTCTGCTTCGCTGGATCAGACTGTTCGTGTTTGGGATATTGGGTCTCTTAAGAGGAAGAATGCATCTCCTGCTGATGATATATTGAGGTTGAGTCAGATGAATACGGATCTTTTTGGTGGTGTTGATGCTGTTGTTAAGTATGTGTTGGAAGGTCATGACCGCGGTGTTAATTGGGCTTCTTTTCATCCGACATTGCCTCTCATTGTCTCTGCGGCTGATGATAGACAAGTTAAGCTTTGGAGGATGAATGGTAAATATCAAAACATTCCTTAGTTATTATCAATTAATAGCGACATAAATACATGACTTGATTGGCATATACATCCGGCTTTGCATTTTTGTTTGTTTTAAATGCTATGTTTATTGGATTTTCATATAGTGTTGATGCAATTCTGCCTATTATATTAACATGTGTTTGCGTAGTATATGGGAATTTGAAAACTTAAACTTCATTTTGTAGTATTTGAAATATAACTAGTTTGTGTTGCTAATCAAATACCGATCTTTTTTACAGACACAAAGGCATGGGAAGTGGACACTTTGAGGGGGCACATGAATAATGTTTCATGTGTAATGTTTCATGCCAAACAGGATATCATTGTGTCAAACTCCGAAGACAAAAGTATTCGCATATGGGATGCAACGAAGCGAACTGGAATTCAAACATTTCGCCGAGAGCATGATAGGTTTTGGATTCTCGCAGCACATCCTGAAATGAATTTGTTAGCGGCTGGTCATGATAGTGGCATGATTGTTTTTAAGTTGGAGAGGGAAAGACCTGCATTTGTGGTTAGTGGGGATTCTTTATTCTACACAAAAGATCGGTTCTTGTGTTTCTATGAATTCTCAACACAAAGAGACGTGCAAGTGCTTCCATTTCGACGACCGGGTTCTTTAAGCTTGAATCAAAGTCCAAAGACTCTTTCTTACAGTCCAACTGAAAATGCATTTCTTTTGTGTTCAGAGGTAGATGGTGGGTCGTATGAGTTGTATTGCATATCAAAGGATGGTTATGGTAGGGGAGATGTGCAAGATGCAAAAAGAGGTCATGGGGGATCAGCCATCTTTGTTGCTCGTAATCGGTTTGCCGTGCTTGAGAAGAGCAGCAATCAAGTCCTCATAAAAAATTTGAAGAACGAGATTGTTAAAAAGAGTGCCCTTCCAATTGCCACTGATGCTATATTCTATGCAGGAACAGGCAACTTACTTTGTAGGTCCGAGGATAGGGTTGTTGTGTTTGATCTTCAACAGAGGATTGTTCTTGGTGATCTTCAGACCCCATTTATCAAATATGTTGTCTGGTCCAATGACATGGAACATGTTGCTCTGCTCAGCAAACATGCCATTATAATAGCTAGCAAAAAGCTTGTGCACCAATGCACTCTCCATGAAACCATTCGTGTAAAAAGTGGAGCTTGGGATGACAACGGTGTTTTCATTTATACTACTCTAAATCACATCAAATATTGTCTTCCCAATGGAGATAATGGGATAATCAAAACATTAGACCTTCCAATTTATATCACAAAGGTTTCCGGTAACATAATCTTTTGTTTAGACCGGGATGGAAAGAGCAGAGCAATAACTATTGATGCAACTGAATATATCTTTAAGCTTTCCCTCTTCAAGAAAAGATATGACCATGTGATGAACATGATAAGGAACTCACAGCTCTGTGGGCAGGCTATGATTGCTTATCTTCAACAGAAAGGCTTTCCTGAGGTTGCTCTCCATTTTGTGAAAGATGAAAAAATTCGATTCAATTTGGCTTTAGAGAGTGGGAACATTCAAATTGCAGTTGCATCAGCCACAGCAATTGATGAGAAAGATCACTGGTATCGTTTAGGGGTTGAGGCTCTTCGCCAAGGTAATGCTGGTATAGTAGAGTATGCATACCAGAGGACAAAAAATTTTGAGAGGTTGTCTTTCCTTTATCTTGTAACTGGGAACTCGGAGAAGCTTTCTAAGATGTTGAAAATTGCTGAAGTGAAGAATGACGTGATGGGCCAGTTTCACAATGCCTTATATATGGGTGATGTCCGAGAACGTGTCAAGGTCTTGGAGAATGTGGGCCATTTGCCTCTAGCATACATCACTGCATCAGTCCATGGGCTGCATGATGTTGCAGAGCGGCTTGCAGCTGAACTTGGAGATAATCTTCCATCTTTGCCTGAGGGAAAAGTACCATCTCTTTTGATGCCTCCTTCACCCGTCATGTGTGGAAGTGATTGGCCCCTTCTCAGGGTTACGCGAGGCATGTTTGATGGTGGGTTTGACAATGTAGGTCGGGGAGTTGTTGATGAAGAAGAGTATGAGGCTGTTGATGGAGACTGGGGTGTGGAGCTTGACATAGTCGATGCAGATGCTCTGCAAAATGGAGATGTTGCTGAAATTTTGGCAGATGGAGAAGTGGCTGAAGAAAATGATGAAGAGGGTGGTTGGGAGATGGAGGATTTAGAGCTAGGCCCTGAAGCTGACACCCCAAAAGCTTCTATTGGGACACAATCTTCAGTTTTTATCCCCCCAACCCCTGGCATCTCAGTAAGCCAAATATGGATGCAGAAATCATCACTTGCAGCTGAGCATGCAGCTGCTGGAAATTTTGATACTGCAATGAGGTTGCTGAACCGACAACTTGGGATAAGAAATTTTGCCCCCTTGAAATCGATGTTTCTTGATCTTCATACTGGCAGTCATTCCTATCTGCGCGCCTTTTCATCTGCTCCAATCATACCACTTGCAGTTGAAAGAGGTTGGACTGAGTCATCTCCTGCAAATGTGAGAGGCCCCCCAGCACTTCCTTTCAAATTGTCTCAGCTGGATGAAAAGCTTAGAGCTGGTTATAAGTTTTTTACTGCCGGGAAATTCACTGAGGCTCTTAAGACATTTGTTAATATTCTTCATACAATTCCTTTGATTGTGGTGGAGTCAAGGAGGGAAGTGGATGATGTGAAGGAACTGATTATCATAGTCAAAGAGTATGTTTTGGGTCTGCAGATGGAGCTGAAGAGGAGAGAAACTAAGGACAATCTAGTAAGACAGCAGGAGCTTGCTGCTTATTTCACTCACTGCAACCTTCAGGCACCTCACTTGAGGTTAGCTTTGTCGAATGCAATGAGTGTCTGCTTTAGGGCAAAGAACCATGCCACTGCTGCTAACTTTGCTAGGAGGCTACTTGAGACAAATCCCACCATTGAAAACCAAGCGAAGACAGCAAGGCAAGTGCTGGCAGCTGCCGAAAGAAATATGACTGATGCCACACAGTTGAACTATGATTTCCGAAACCCATTTGTAATTTGTGGTGCAACCTATGTACCCATCTATCGAGGACAGAAGGATGTTTCTTGCCCATATTGTACTTCTCGTTTTGTGCTAGGCCAGGAGGGGCAGCTTTGTACTGTTTGTGATATTTCAGTGATAGGGGCTGATGCTTCTGGACTGCTCTGTTCACCTTCCCAGGTACGCTGATTGAGCAATAGGACCAGGAGCATTTTGTCAAATTTTGTTTCAGGTCAATTTTCTGCACTAGATAGATCCCTATTGTTTAGTTAATATTTTCATGGGACTGTGGTAGAAGCAAGAAATAGTCAAGAGGAATTACTGTTTGCTCTTCAGCTTACTATTTTGTTCAGTTAAAAATGATTTTCAATGTAATAAATCCATTTCGTATCTTGAGGGTTGTTAGTTTTTCATACACAAGAAAGTGAAAGGTTGTACTTGGATTAAATTTATGGTTATAGGCTTATATGTACGACTCAATTGTGCGTTTTGTGGCGTAGTACATGTCACATGTGCTCAATCGGGCTTTAGTCCCTTGGTTACAAGAATATCATGTTTCTTTGTAAATTACTAAATTCCTTATTTGATTGTCAGTTCATGCAATTTAGTAATTTACTCTTTTGTCTTCTGGGCAGGGTTACTATGTGATTTCTTGCATATTGCTACTTTCTATACCTGCTTTAAAAATTTGTCTTTTAAATTATTAGTGGCTCTAGTTAAGAACTGTAAATAAAAATAAAGTTCAAAAGAGTATTTGGTAGTTTGTCTAAAAAAGAGTATTTTGATAGCATTCCTTATTCGTGCACTGTTTACCACCTGACAGGGATACCTGGTTTGTACTCTGGCATTATAGAGTAATATCTTAAAAAAAATACCTTTTATTAATTCTATATCAATAAAAATATTTGAGAGCTAAGGGAGACTTACAATTTATAAAGATTTCGATTGCGCAATGGGCTCTCTTGGATGTTCTGCCCCATTGTATGATTTTTGTTTAATCTCGTAGTTAATTTATTTTCCCTGAATACATATATTATAGACTTTTCTTTTTTGACTGAAAAATATACTCCACTCAAATGTCAAACCAAAAATGCAATAGGTTAGGCAAATATCTTCTAGCCAAATCGAGTCAGGATTAAAAACAGCAAACCTATCTAAAGAGATGGGTCATTGTATTAGCTGAGGTCAATGGCTCGGTCCTTGTTACATCTAACGAATCGTGCCCTCCACAAATGAGTATTATGGGGAACACCTAAATATATTTTGTAAAGGAAATCAATTATATTCTCATATATGAAAGTTTGTGGCCCTAACCCATTCTCCACATACTGGCTCTCTTGATAGTGATAGTATCGTTAACTTGATGGACGCCTTGTGAGTTGTGACCAACTTAAGCCTTTAAGGAAGTCTACCGTGGGATGATATCTTGCCTACTTTAAGCATTGAACTAATAAGTAATCAATGTTGGACAATGATATCCATCATCCCTTTTTGGCAAGGACAGTAATCATATTGAAACCTTTGGAACTTCTAAATTCCATGCCTCCAATCCATTTTAGGCTGCATAAAGAAGTCCTCTTTATCAAAGTGTGCATCTTAAGCTAAGAGTTTTTATGGATCACTATTCAATCATCTCCCCCTTCTTGTGGCTCTTAAATTTACTTAAATGCTAACATGGCAACAAAAAGCTCGACAATATCATGAAGTTTCTTCAATGTCTCAACCCTTACTACCAGACTACATTTTCTAAACTATATAGATGGGATTTTGGCCATAAGTTGTTAGATTATTTATTTCATGGGGCCTAGAGGCCCTTGAAACCACCAAAGAAAAAACAGGCCTAGTTGCATGTATTCATCCTCTCTTTCATTATAAAATGCTTGACCTTCGTAAAAAAAAAAATGATAAAATGCTTTAGCTTCTACTCTCATTTTTGTACTCCTTAGTCCTAACAAGGGGGCGGAATTTTTTTTTCAAAAACTTATGTTAATATTAGGGGAAGTTCTAAGAAATTGGAAGTTGACTTTGTCTAACTCAAACAAATTCAACCTTCCAATTTACTGAACAAAAGAATAAATTGACAAAGTCAACTTTCGGAACATTGATTTGGTGTCACATTGATTTTCAACAAATTCAAACACTGAATTTTTATAAAACATTTTCATTGCAGCAAATTCCAAATTAACATTTTCATAATTTCGAAAAATTTAAACTTTGAAAAGTTTGTTGAAATGTAGATTTGTTCCGACAATTTTAAAATTTAGTTTTTCAAAATTGTAGAAAATTTTTAATTTGCCAAAACAATATTTCAATTCCAACAATTTCAAACTCTTAGCCCTATTTATTTCTCAATAACATTTTTCAATTTTATTTTGTAAATTTTATGTTTATTTTAGGCAATTATATCAGAATAATCTATCTTATTTAATTGTGATATATTTGTCTTTTATCTTTTATTTCTTGTTTAGGTCTTATCATTTAAAACGTTCAAGTTAGCCATTTTTTAATTTTTTATTAAAAAAATGTTGAGGTAGCAAATCTCCTATAATTATTATTAATAATTTTATTTTTAAATATTTTTTATTAAAAATAAAGAAATCCATAAAATCTTTATGATCATCATGCTCAAATACACCTCTAAATATCTTTTAGCAATTTTAAATTTATGTTGCTCTCCATCAATATATTTTATCAATTTAAATATATTATAGAGCTTATAATTTACGTAATAATTTTAAAATGTCTATTAATTTAAAGTAAGTGACATAGTTAGTGTCATTTCCATTAAATTTTGATTTAAACAAGTTATAAGATATGTATCTTTATATCGTGGGTTTGGACACAATTAGTGTTTTTGAACAAAGACAAAGATAATTATTGTGAAAAACATAGATCAATGAGTAGTTAATCAAAAATTGTTTTTGATTTTATAAAACTAAGATTAATCAGATTAATGTCAAGAATATTCTCTATTTTCTGACTGAAACAAATAATGATTAGTTTAAACCAAAATTAAAGTTTATAATGTTAAAATGAACACACACAATTGTTAATATAATTTAGAGTTAAACTCCTACGTCTGAGAGGACTGGATCCGACTTCAAATTATCACTAATATGAGATGAAAATAATTACAAAGTAACTTCACCTGTTTTGCTGCCAAAACTGCTAAGTGCGTACAAAAACTGAGTTTTCAATTTTCTACACTTCTATTTATACAAAGGGTTTATTACAAAAGTAAGTTATCACTAACTAACTAAATTAACAACTCCAAAATTAGATTATTTGGATATAACCATCTCAAGTTTTAAAGTCTTCTTAATTGAGTACTACTTTTTAATAATAATTTTTTTAAACTTGTCCAGTACTATAAGAATCAAGTTGTTTTTGTGTATTATTTTTTTGATAAAAAAAAAGCATATATTTTTTTTCTTTTGAATTGGATGAGTTTTTTTAATTATTGCTATACTGGTCGAATAATTAATTATCGATATCATATTAATCGGCCTTTAAAAAAAGTATATGACTTTAATTAATTTTAAATGATTTGTTTAAGTTTTTGAAAATATTATTGTCTTTTAATAATGCTAATGGCCAACTCCAAACAAAGGCCAGTAGTTTCTCTAAACAAACAATCTCAAGAAGTCAACTCCCATGTCTTCATTTGCACTGAACAAAGGCCAGTAGTTGACTTCTTGAGATTGTTTGTTTAGAGAAACTACTGGCCTTTGTTTGGAGTTGGCCATTAGCATTATTAAAAGACAATAATATTTTCAAAAACTTAAACAAATCATTTAAAATTAATTAAAGTCATATACTTTTTTTAAAGGCCGATTAATATGATATCGATAATTAATTATTCGACCAATATAGCAATAATTAAAAAAACTCATCCAATTCAAAAGAAAAAAAATATATGCTTTTTTTTATATTCTTTGACTTCTTGGATGTAAAATTATAGCATTGAAAAATTCAAACTGAAATAATAGATAGAAAAAGAAATAGTGTAAACATATGATCATATTCTTTGGTTGGTTTTATTAGTATATTGGAGAAAGCACATGCAGCAAAAAATATATTTCTTTTCTAAAGAATTCTAATGGGTATCTCAACTCAAGGTAAGGTAATCCTAATGTCAATGCTCATGCTGAGAAGGTCTTAGGAATGGTGAGTACAATCCAATGTCTATCAATTTTCATTTTTGTCATACATCAAATGTCAGTATTATCCTTAAAATAATGATTACTATATTTTTTTACCTAAAGTGTGTCGTGTTGCTTTTTTATACTCATTTTTTAAATAATAATCCCAACCTTTTCGATATTTTTCATATTGTATGTTAGGAGAGGAAATACATTTTAGACCATAAAATATAAAGTCATAATATGAGAATATAGTTTAATATTCTTACATCACATGTCATTCACATCTCAAACGATAATTATGATTAGAGAATTGCCATCAACAAATTAATTCAGCTTATACTATTGCTAAATTCATAATTTATTTGCGTAAATAAATAATAATTTATTTGTATATAAATCTTAAAACAACGACATTGTACAAAAAAAGTAACTAATTAAGGATGGAAAATATGTTTAGAATGGTCTAGAGATTTAAGGATAGAAAATTATTACAAGATAGTGATAGCATCTTTTAAAACTCTGAATGTTCATCTCTTGAATCATCCCATTGAAATTGCTTAAAGCGAATAATAAAATCAACGCGATAATTAAATCTTATTTTATTTTTTATTAAAAATATTATTTTACTTTTTATAAAAAAATCTTCTTTTATTTTGACTAACTAGAAAGATTGCTTTGTAAATATCTGAAAATTGGTAAAAAAATCTTGAAAAAATTTAACCAGATACTATGTAATAGGATGTTTATATTTCTTGAATTATTGAATTATAGGTGCATGATGCAGCCCTTCAACTCCGAACAAAAGAGGTAGTAGTGTTGGGAGCTGTCAAATTGGGTGCAATTATCATAAAGGGAGTTTCGTGATATAATAAGTATATATAATCTATTGTAAGAAATGTGCTTTTAAATTTTAGATGTATTCCTTCATAATGCAATGGATAAACATTTTCCACTTCATTTTAAATTTATTTACATTTTATTTTATTTGTATAAATTTGTTTACATTGTTACAACATGCATAACGGAAATAAATAACCAAGGTAGAATAAATAAAATACAATGTTAAAGTTAAAATGAACATACAACAAAATAAACTCAATTCTTTATTATTCAGTAAAAAAATTGTCATGAATTATTATGAGTTATATTAATGAAATTTTTTTAATCTTATATTAATGAAATTTTTTATGAAATATTATTGATATCTATCTTTAATTGATTACTTTGTTCTTAGTAGTTTTTTCATCATCCATTGATGTAAGTAGTATATATGTTTTTTTTTCCTTCCGATAATTAAGTGGTATATATAGGTTAAAAGTTATTTTCATATATTTGTAAGACTAAAAATAAATAAATTTAAAAAATTTAATTTCTTATAATATTACATTTTTTTATTAAAGAAAATTTAATTCTATAATCTTTAGGTCACTATTCATAAATATAGAATTATTAAAATTAATAAAAAAATTAGTTTAATAAGATTCTATGTTTTACTTTTGTCATTTACCTAATTCTATTATAGAGTTAAACGACTTAACTAATGAGAAAGTCTCGTTGCTCGATATTATAAAGTTCATTTGGTGAGATAAAAAAATATGATATGATATATTTATAATATTCTATTTTAATTTTGTATTTAATGTTCATATGATTAGGGATAATAATAAAATTTGTACATGCAGATATTCATTCAAATTCGTTTAATTTGAGTGGGAAAAATCCGTTTTAATCAAGTGTGGATGCAGATTTTTTCGACAATAAAATTTGGAGGCGGGGTCGGATTTGAGAGTGACGATGTCCACCCCGCAAGTATTATTATGGTAATTTTTAAATTTTATATACATATACATATTTAATATATTTAATATTTTTTTAAATATTAAAAATTATAATTTTATCTCTATATAAAATATTTTTTAATTTTATTATTAATAATTATTATTATTTTATTATAATAAATATGGTTTTTAAATTTACAATTTTATATATATGAGTGAGTGCGGGTACATGCGGAGAAATTCGTTGCAAGGAGATGAATGTCTAAATTTTACACCCACTATAAAACAAAAATATGTGCGGATGCGGGTTTTTCCCAATTAATCGGGGATTCGGGTGTGGACGAGGCAAAATCCGCCCCCGTCCCACTCCGTTGCCATGTCTACATATGATATTATAATCAAAATTTATAAATATAAAATTTTATCTTAAAATAAGTTAAAATAATAATTTTTTAAATGACTGACGCTAACAAATATTTTGTTATTTTTTTCCTTTCCTACTTATTTTTTTTATCTTAAATTAAATATAAGCAAGTGTACAATTATTTTTATCATAATAAAGTTACAAAATAAATATATAATAACTCTACTAGTAAGTATTATGTGTGTGTGGGGAAATGAGGAAGGGGTTGGAGCCCCTTGCCCCCTTTGCATCTACCACCGAAGATAACCACATATAAATTTTATCTTAAATTAAATTATTAATTAATTAGTTAGATGTCTTTCAAACATTTCATAATCTGTTAAATCTTAACTTTTAATGTATATTTTATATTTTATTTTGAATATAAATTTAATTTGCATGTATTAATAGTGGGTAAAATATTTTATATTATCAATATATTATAATATTTGTCTTTAATATTTTAATAATGATTATTGAGACAAATATTTTTGAACATCGTATATTATAATTTTATTTTTTTAAAACAGAGCATGTAACCGACAACTTTTTTCCTTTCTTTTCAATTTTTTGACTGTATTTTTTTCCTGAGAATGAGAGAATTGCAAAGTAACAATTGTCAATTTTCTATGAGTGTTTTAGAATGTAATTTTCTATGAGTGTTTTAGAATGTTTTACATAATGAAAGGTCACTTTCTTTTATAATGAAATGATAGGTTTTAGATTACAACATTGTCCTTGTACTAACTTACATTGATGCCTTTACATAATTTAAATAGCACTAATAATTCAACTTTAATAAAAAGAATAGTAAAAAACTTAATAATATATTGCAAAAGTCAAAAGTAAACATAATGTTGTCTTTGATAATGACATCAAGATAATGGGTTATCTTTGTCAAAAGTAACCACGATACTTTGTCTGAGAATCTTTAATTATAACAATTGGTTTTTGTTGTTTAATGCCTTGGGTCCCCAGTGCCGTCACATTTTTGTTTCAATAATTCCGCTAACTTTAATAATTTAGATGTCACATTTTTTCTTCAATAATTCCTCTAATCTCAAATAATTTAAATTTCTTCTATTCCATAGCAATCATCTTCATTATAGTATCAAAGTCTTGTAACATGACTCTGAGAAATTAAATTATATTTTTATATTTTAAATTTATGTTTTTAAAATCTATTTTAATAATGATTATTAAGACAAATATTTTTTAACATCATATATTATAATCTTATTTTTTTTAAAACAGAGCATGTAACCAACAACTTTTCCCCTTCCTCTTCAATTTTTCGACTGGACTTTTTCCCTTGCATAGGGTTCATGGCAGGCAGCAAAATGCAAAACCAATTCCTTTTGAAGTTTAATATTAGAATATTGTCCCTCAATCTATGTTGTATTGTAAAATGATATCATTTAAAAATTAAACATTCTACAAATTTCATCACTTTTCATTTTCTCCTTTATGATTACTATCCATGCTGGAAATATTCATGGGGTACCCTCCAGGATCGTGATTGGTCAATAAAGCAATTGGAGGCTAAGCTTATTGTTAAAAATGTGTCTATATTAAACATTGTGAACACTAAAAAATGTGTGGCATAATAATTATTTACAATGCATGCCTTCAAAAATGTAAACCATAAATAGCCATTTACAATGTACTCCCTTCCTTATTAAAAGGAAGTTTAATCAATTGCATATTTATTAAGGAAAATAGGTAAAGTTAATTTTTTTAATTTAATAATATATATATTCATTTTCACTTACCATCATCTACCTAGAAATAGATAATGTGAAAGTTTTTCTTGAATTATTCAATTAATGTATAAAAAATTGTTATAAAAATTTAATGAAGGGTATTATATGAATGGTAAAATTAAAAATTGAAAAACTAGTTAAAATTGCTTATAATAAAAAATAAAATAAAAATTGATTTTTTTTCTTATAATATGTAATAGAGGAGTATGATTTTACATTTCTTTTGTGAATTAATTTATGATAAAAAATAAATATTCTCTGAAATAAAAACTGAAGAAAGAAATGAGTGAAAAATAAAGATTAAAAAAATACTAAAAACAAATATGAAAATGCAAATGATTTTTTTTTCTTTTCTGACGGGAGGGCGATGTTTTGATATATGAGGATATATATATATAAAAAAATTATTCTATATTCTATAATTATACTCTTATCCCATATTTTAAATAAATTATTTATTTTAACTTTTTTACGAAAAATTAATTCATTTTTACATTCTTCAATTGTGTTTCAGAAATTTAATATTTGAATTTTTTAAAATATAAATATATATTATAAAATTTAATTTTAGTTTTTTTAAATATAAATGTGTTTTATAATAAAGTTTAAATATCTCAAAATATATTTTTATTTTAAAAAATTTAAATTTTAAGTTTGTCAGAATAGATTTGTTTATCAGTAAAATTTTATTTAAATTTTTTAATAAACAGTCTCACAATTTGTATTTTTTTAAAAAAATTTAACGTATTGAGAAAATTTTCAAAAGTGTTAAGATTATAAGTAGATTAATTATTTTAAATGGTGATTAAGTGATTTTTAACTTTATCTTTAAAAAAAATAATAATAAAATGAAGTTCCTATTAAATGTGGGGTAATAGGGTAAAATTTTGTACATCGAAATTGGGGTAAAACTTAATGCAGCCCAAAGTTTGTCTGGTTTGGGCTCTCACTGAAAAAAAGAACACTAACGTTAGTTATTGTCCGAATAAGGCAAAACCCTCTCATTCCAAAACTATTGGAACCACACTATCCGTTTTACTTGTTTACGCCGCCGCCTCACGTCTCTACCCTCCACGTCCCTCACCGGAGGTATTTCTCTTCATTATTCTATCTCTATTTCCCATTTCTGTGTTGTCTGGTTTCTCTCCATTTTAAGCTGTTGGGATTTATTTCATTTTTTTATTGAATTATTGTTTCTATGTTTATCTCGAATTCGAAGTGTGGTTTTATGTATTTATCGATTGTAACGTATTTTTGGGTTTCAATTTGTGGAACTGGTTTAAGAAGTTTGCTGATACAGAAAGATTGAATTGGAGACAATGGATTGTTTGTGTTGTGAAGTTGATACAATGTTTAACATGGAAGGAAAATTCGGATTGTTAGAAGTAAATCATCATGTAAATATGGGATCATTTTATTTGTACTTTCATTTTTTATTCACATTTGTAATTAATTTTGTGGAAA
This sequence comes from Cicer judaicum, assembly GCA_037974835.1. Taxonomy (NCBI): domain Eukaryota; kingdom Viridiplantae; phylum Streptophyta; class Magnoliopsida; order Fabales; family Fabaceae; genus Cicer; species Cicer judaicum. Next base: position 22,605,567 of record JBBPBS010000968.1, read on the forward strand.
TATGTTTTGAGAATGAAGCGGTTGATTCTTTAGTTAGCTCTTCTGAAACAAGGTTCTATAGAGACATGTGAAGTTAGTAGATTAATTCTATAGGACCTGTGAAGATTGTGGAGCGGGAGGTAATGAAATTTTAGATGAATACTAAAAAACTGGATTACGAAAACCAATTCGAGGAAAAACTGGATTTTGGGCCGACCCACATTAAAACTAGGTTTTGGGCCAACCCACTTTAAAACCAGATATTTGTACTGACCCATTTTAAAACCAGTTTTTTAAGTGTATGACTGTTGTTGTTCAGCAGTCCCCATTTGAAATAGCTGAAAAGGATTTTCTAGTTATGGCAATGGTAATATCTAGTTCACACATGCAACCTTTATGTTCCTGTTCTTGTCATCATTATTCATGATAAATGATTGATATTTTAAATGGCCTGTCAAATATTTCTATCTTAATCATATTCTCATAGATACCATTGGAACAGGGTAATTTCCCTTTTAATGTCCAAGTTGATTATTATTTGTATTTAAATAGTTTGCATCCCTTAGGCCAGGGTCTTGGATCCGCCACTGGTCATCGTTCCACCATAATCAACCAGCATCGTTGCCATCAATCACTGTGTAACCTTCCACTTCCACGGTAATCACCATTTTCCTCCATTCTTCATATACTCAAATTTTAATATTAATCAATAATAACAAATCTTTTTTATTTCTTTGTTTTATTTTTATTTTTATTTTTATTTCCTCTTTCAAAGTGAAAATGAAGAGAATGATAGCAATAGGATTCGAAGGTTCAGCAAACAAAATAGGTGTTGGTGTAGTAACCTTAGATGGAACAATTCTTTCAAATCCACGCCACACATATATAACACCACCTGGTCAAGGTTTTCTTCCAAGAGAAACAGCACAACACCATCTCCAACACATTCTTCCGCTTGTTAAATCAGCTTTGGAAACAGCACAGATAACTCCACAAGAAATTGATTGCATTTGTTACACTAAAGGTCCTGGTATGGGAGCTCCATTACAAGTTTCTGCTATTGTTGTCCGCGTGCTTTCACAGCTTTGGAAGAAACCTATTGTTGGTGTTAATCATTGTGTTGCTCATATTGAAATGGGTAGAATTGTAACTGGGGCGGATGACCCTGTTGTATTGTATGTTAGTGGTGGTAATACTCAGGTTATTGCATATAGTGAAGGACGGTATCGAATTTTTGGGGAGACTATTGATATTGCTGTTGGGAATTGTTTGGATCGGTTTGCTAGGGTTTTGACACTTTCTAATGATCCTAGTCCTGGATATAACATTGAGCAGGTGATTTTTCTAATTATCTATTTTATTTACATTGTTTATGACTCATCTATGATATATGAAGGATATTTTTGTTTTAATTTTTCATGAGTTGGGTTGAAACTTGGGAGCATCTAATGATTGTTTTTTTTCTTCAAAAAGGGAATTGAATGTGATTGTCTTTTTCACTTTGGGATTTCTGATATAGGAGTTGGTGCTTTTGATTCTGTGTTATTGACATAGTAGACTGTGATAAGTAAATTTGATATTTCTTTTCAAGCTCCAACTCAGTGGTGTCTTAATTTTTATCCATTTTGAAGACTCATGTTTCCTATTTTTACATTAATTTCAAAATTACCACTAGTTTTCACTTTTATAGTTATTTTTTGTAGATTTTTTTTGCACTAAATAAGTGAAAAAAATAGTTGTTCTTCGGATAGACTGTCTAACCAGATAGACTGTATCCTTACAAATATTTGGAAACAGGAAATTAAATGAAAATATAGTGGTAGTTTTGTCATTCAAAGTAAAAACATGAAGTCATAAAGTATTCTATCAAACCAATCAGGCCTCAAGTTTTTTACAGTGTTCATTTACTATTTTAAAATATATATTTTTTTTTACAGTGATTGTATATAGTCTTGTCGTGTTTTATCATGCTTAACTGATTAATGTTGTCATGAGTTGATTTGTTTGAATTTGAACTTGCCTTATATAGTTTTCTTATCCTCCAGCTTGCGAAGAAAGGGGAGAAATTTATAGACATTCCTTATGTTGTGAAAGGGATGGATGTATCTTTTAGTGGAATATTAAGCTATATTGAAGCAACTGCTGTCGAAATGTTACAGAATAATGAGTGCACGCCTGCAGACTTATGCTACTCTCTGCAGGTAAATTTCATTCGTGTTGATCCCTTTCGAGCTTTTCCTCCTGGTATATTGTATAGTTTTATTCATATAATAATTAATGACAATTTGTGAGTTGATGTTTCTTAGTATATTATAGGAAACACTATTTGCTATGCTGGTGGAGATAACCGAGCGGGCCATGGCTCATTGTGACACAAAAGATGTTCTTATAGTTGGAGGTGTAGGTTGCAACGAGCGCTTGCAAGAGATGATGAGAACAATGTGCTCTGAACGTGGTGGAAGGTTGTTTGCCACTGATGATAGATACTGCATTGATAATGGTGCAATGATAGCATATACCGGTCTCCTTGAATTTGCCCACGGTGCGTCGACTGCACTGGAGGATTCTACATTCACCCAGCGGTTCCGGACGGATGAAGTCAAAGCAATCTGGAGAGAAGCAAGTTTGGCAAAATCGAATAGTCTTGCAGACAAATCTTCTGATTTTCAATCTTGAGGTGTGTGCTCTTTTCCTTGTGCACAAATATATTATTTATATTCTCAGCTTCAGACTTTCAGTTAAGAATATAAATGTCTGTTTTTATTATGTAATTTTTTTTTATTTCTATTCAATAGTCAAGCTTAGGTGGGAAATTTCAATATGCTAACAAGTTAAATCCGTTCATTTTGTCTTGCAAGCAAGCCTTCCTTCTTTTACCAAGCTCTTGTATGTGTTAAAAGGTCTTAGCTGCATCATTTCAAAACTTACTACATTCTACAAATTTTGACTAGGGGATCAAAACTGAATTTTAGGGAAACTAAAGAGACAAACATTAATCATGTGAGCCTAACTTGTTTGTTTGCAAGATGTTTTTGAGGGCTCAAAAACCCTTATGGAATATCCCTTACCACATATATTCCCTATCATGTCCCTTTAATGAATAGACTTCTCTTAGGTCTTTGCAATGTTGACAATTGCAAAACTTGGAAAATAATAGTTTGTTCAAATTCCACTAAGCTATAGTTCTTAAGCACTGCTAGTCTGCTACAGCCGCAATTCAACAATAATTTGTGCTAATCAGCATATTGCAAAACAACAGTTGTTTGTTAAAATTATGCTACACTAGTGTTATAATGCCCCTATATCCACCATTTGACAATCTTGGTCTTTGTTAGGTCTAGTACAAAAAAGGAGACAAACTAATGGGACCGAGCCTTCTCTAAAGATTATCTATCTATATATCTAAATTATTACTATTCAGTTTATGTTAAAAAATCTGTGAAAAACAAGCTGTATAATTGATTATTGCATGTTTTCATTATATAAGAAATTTATTTTCCCTTCTGACCTCACAGGTTTGAGTACTCAATTGTGACCGAGAGGTGTGAAATGGAATGACCATGGGACTAATTGATATCCATACTCAAGTACATTAAATTTATTGGCAGGGTAAACTTATGTATGAAGAAACTCTTCAAATTGTTTCATATCAGGGTGTAAGAGCACCCTTTCCACCTCTCATAGGATACGAAAAATTTCACTTTTTCTGCTTTTCTTGATATTGATAGTGTGCTACAAAACCGTAGTTTTACATGTTGCTTATTACACCCGTTGTTGAAATGAATTAGAAACTATAGTGTACTACTATTGATCATCCAATCCACTATGTGACATTATTATGAAAATCATTCATGGCTTCCTCAAAAAGTTTGAGAGATTGGAGTTTATTTATACTAAAAGTGAAAACAACCTTATTACACCAAAAATAATTTCACCTGAAAATAGATGATAGATTATTATTATTATAAAATCGTACTAGAGAATATGTTATTAGTTTTTTTTAAAAAAAACTTGATAGTTACCTGAGAAACTGAAAATAATCATATTTAATATTTAAAAATGGTTGAATTATTTATTTAATCATCTCATAGTAATTGCCTCACCCCACAAGCCAAAAAATACTTCGAATAATAACAATAGCTCTTCATATTCTCCAAACCCTCGAAAACAAGTATTAGATGTATATAAAATAGAAATAACAAAAGGAAACAAAAAAGACCAAATAATAATAATAATACCATGGATGTTTTCACCGAGAAGCAAGAGGCTTTGGTGAATAGTTCATGGGAAGCATTCAAGAAAAACATTCCTCACCTTAGCATTCTGTTCTATACCTTGTAAGTTTTCTTTGTCTTTTTCAGTTATAGTGTGAATATCTATTGCAAAAGTATATGATAAGTACTATGGGTCCAAATATGTGAGAGATTTCTAAAACATCTTTGGAACAAATGAACAATCACTGTTAATTATATACATAACGATATAAAGCTGACACAATATTCAATTGGTTGAAGTGGTTGTGTAGGCTATTTTGAATGCTGTCATCTAATAGTAAAATGATGTGAGTACTGGCCATTGTGTCAATTAGTCGTTTTGATTGTATTAGTATGGACTAATCGAAAGTAAAGTTTAATGTCTTTTAGAATTATTTATGCAACAAATTATGTGTGTAATTTATTAACTTTAAATCAAATATACACTTAGTATACGTGTGACATTTTGGTTTTGGTTTGATTGAAAAAAGGATATTGGAGAAAGTACCCGAATCAAAGGACATGTTCTCATTTTTAAAAGACTTCGATGGAATACCACATAACAATACAATTCTTGAGGCGCATGCTGAAATGATTTTTGACATGGTTAGTGCAATTCATGCTAAAAATAGTATCAAAATCCTATGAACATGTTTCTAATTATTTTTTTAGAAATGTTTTCAATTATTATTTCGTTAATTTTTTATTGTCCTGAATAAAAAAAAGACCTTTTAAAAGAAAAATAATTCACGTGTATGATACTATGGTTTTTGAATTATAGACACGTGATGCAGCTGTTCAACTCCGATCAAAAGGAAAGGTAGATTTGGCTGATGATGTTACGTTAGAATATTTAGGCTCTGTCCACGTTCAAAAAGGAGTAATTGATCATCATTTTTTGGTATGATACTTCCTAATTTTATATAAAGTTACATATCCAATATTATTAGTTACTCATTTTATAAGTTTTATGCGAGCAATTCATTTTTCAGAAAAATGATATGGATATTAGTTAATTAAAATTTTATAGAGGTTAAAAATATAATGCATGGAATGATTTGATTTTAATAAAAAAACTTACAATAATTTCTTATTCTTTAACATATATTACCTTAAAAGTTTTAGTTGCTCTGCGGAACTGATTAAGGAATGACTAAACAATATTTTTTTTTTAAAAAAAATCATAGAATTCAGTATATTGTATATTACTAATTTTAAAAACTATATTTTTCAATAAAAACTTACAATTTTAATTCTTAGTGCACAAATAGGATGTTATCAATTTTCTTTAATTAAATATTAGAGCTAATTAGCTAACCAAAGCTATTGTTTTATAGGTGTTTAAAGAAGCATTGTTGAAAACAATAAAGAAAGCAATGGATGATAAATGGAGTGAGGAATTGAGTTGTGCTTGGAGTATACCCTATGATGAATTGGCAGCTTCAATTAAGAAGGCAATGGGCTGGTGAAGTTGGAAACCAATCATAAACAAGTTTCTAATATATGATTTTGATTTCACTAAAACTTGTTAAAACAAGTTTCTTTTACAAATGTCAATTAAAAATAAGTTAGTCACGGGCAACCTTAAATTATTTTTATATCCTCCACCTCTCAAGAAAAAATTATGTCATCTAAACACTTATGTATGTGAATTTACCTTGTAAAAAAAATAATGTATGTGAATTTAAATATATGTTAAAATTAATTTTAGTGGAAGACGGTGACAAAACTTTCATAATGTTTGAGAAATTCATGAGATGTTATACGAAAAGCATGTCAAGCCAGTAATCGGAATTCATGCAAACACAATCACTTTGCTACAAATAATTGATTATAAAAACACTTTCATGCCCCCTCTCTCTTGCTTTGGATATATGACAGAAGATATGCATTAAAGGAAGACATAACATAGTCAATATTATTATTACTTTTTTAGGAATATGTAAGCAATACAAACAATTTAAGGTGTTTTTGAAAACTATTCTTCTTTTTCTTTAAAAAAAAAATAAAGAATATACACTTCCATAATGCTCCCTCGTAGATTTCTTAATTAACGAGTTAAATGACATCAAAAGAGATTTAAGCAGAGGTGGTCGTAAGTCCAAATCCAAAAACTAACAAACTTTATTAATTTACACATATTTGTCTATAAAATTTAATTGCCCAATGTTATTGTATTTTGATTTAAATATATTTTTTGTTTTTATAAATATATCTCATTTTGATTTTAATATTTATATATATATTTTTATTTATATTCTTGTAAATCTTTACCGATTTAAAAAAAATCTTTTATCAATATTTTTTAAGTAAAAAGACAGCGACATGACTCATTTTAAATGAAATGACACATGTGACTGTGTAACTATTTTTGAATAAATAATATTTAATATTTGAAATTAAAATTTATTATATTAATTCATTAAATTATTTAATTAAAAATTAAAAATTAAATAATTAATCAATAAATCAATTAAATAAGAAAAACTTAATAATATTCAACTTCAACAACAAAAAAGAAATTTAAACATTTTTCAGGTTAAAAAGAAGTTTCAAGGTTTGACACTAAAAAGACTATATATTAACACCCATGTTAATTAATATATTAGTGACTATATAATAATAATAATAATAATAATAATAATAATAATAATAATAATAATAATAATAATAATAATATATTCTCCCTAACAAACAAACACACGAACTTCTCATTCCATATGTGGCTGATGTCGGTAGTATTGTATAGTTATGATATTTAATTTTGGACTGCAGTACCATTGATCCTTCAAATGAATGAAAAGAAAGCCACTTTCAAATTATATTTCCAAAATTGGACCGCACGGATATCATAAGTAAAAAACACTTTCAAATTGTGATTTCCAAATGAAACCCTCTCAAGAGAGTAAAAGCCTCTTAATAGGAGTTAATGTTGTAACTTTCTTGTAATATGTTATACTTAACATAACACCATATCTTACATATAAGCACTTCATTTTTCTTATAATATGTTACATGTATTTCTTGTGTTACTTTCTTCAGTTCATAATGGCCATGTCAAGGTAAATCTTCTCTTTTGTTATTTCTTAAATAATACCGCTTCACATATTTCATTAGATATCTTAGTTAGTTTATATTGTTAGACTTAATCTTAGTTAGTTTGTTAAATAATTCTTAGTCTATTAACTAATTAACAAATTTTGATGGTTAAACAAGCCTAATATTATCAAGTTAGTTTGTTACCTTGGTCTACTATGCGCTCGTTTTGAAGTGTTTCTGTTTTTTTCTCTTCCACTCGATATAGATATGTGATAGTTAATTGTTCACTTGTAAAATTATTATTTTTCAACCAATTGTTCACTTGTAAAATTATTATTTTTCAACCAAGTGTAGAATATCAAATTTATTACTCGCATTTTTTAATAATTTTGAAGGTCTTGATGTTTCACCTTTATTTACTATAAGTGATCCTATTTTATTGCTAGTATTAATTGTTTTTTTTTTGGATTTAGAAACAACCAACCAATCATCATATTTTGCGGGTTTAAGTTGACTTTTGCATGAGATTGCGGAAATAATTTTGATTGTGTCATTTACATTAAAATTTTGCAGAATCATATAATGTAATGTCTAATATTTACTTAATTATCTTTTAATAATTGTCTGGCCCCACACAAAAAATACTTCTAACAACAATCACAATAGCTCTTAACTAGTATTAGATGTATGTGAATTGTTGCATCATAGAATACAAATAACAAAAAGAAACAAATAATAATAATAATAATACCATGTGTGCTTTCACCGAGAAGCAAGAGGCTTTGGTGAATAGTTCATGGGAAGCATTCAAGAAAAACATTCCTCACCTTAGCATTTTGTTCTATTCATTGTAAGTCTTCTTTTAATTTGATCTATGGCCTCTCTTTTTGATTATTTATGTAACAAATTATATGTTTATAGTTATTTAAGTTTAAATAAAATATAGACTTAGATAGATACGTGTGACACATTGGTTTTGGTTTGATTGAAAAAAGGATATTGGAGAAAGCACCGGAATCAAAGGACATGTTCTCATTTTTAAAAAACTTTGATGGAATACCACATCAAAATTCAACTCCTGAGGCGCATGCTGAAATGATTTTTGACATGGTAAAAATTGTATCAAAATCCTATGAATATGTTTCCAGTTATTATTCCGTTCACAAGAAAAATAAAATGTGGCATGATATATACTATGGTTTATGAATTGTAGACACGTGACGCAGCTGTTCAACTTCGAACAAAAGGAAAGATAGATTTGGCAAATAATGTTACATTAGAATATTTAGCCTCTGTCCACGTTCAGAAAGGAGTAACTGAACAACATTTCTTGGTATATATATTATTCCCTAATTTTACATAATATCCATATTATTTGTTACTTATGTTAAAAGTTTTATAGACAAATGTTATGGACTTTGGTTAATAATGAATTAATTTTGTTGTTGCTGAAAACATAGTTTTTGAAAAAAATAATGCATGGAATGACATGATTTTCAATAAAAAAATTTCTAGAATTTCTTATTAATTATTTAACATTTACCGTTAAAATTTTAGTTTTTTCTAAGGAACCGATTAAGGAATAAAAAAAACATTTTTTTTAAATAATAGAATTTAGTGTATTATAATATTACTAATTTTAAAAACTATATTTGTCAATAAAACTTACTCTTTGAATTTATATATTTTATTTAGTGCAGAAAATGTAGGTTATTAATATTTTGGTTGAAAGCAATATGAGAGCAAAGCTAATATTTTGTAGGTGTTAAAAGAAGCAATGTTGAAAACAATAAAGAAGGCAATGGATGATAAATGGAGTGAGGAATTGAGTTGTGCTTGGAGTATACCCTATGATCAACTGGCTGCTACTATTAAGAAGGCAATGGGATGGGATGTTCGGACCTAATCATAAACAACTTTTAATATATTTTTTTCATTTCATTTTAAATAAGTTAGTCACGCCCAACCATTAAATTATTTTAATGTCTTTCTATACACTTGTAAAAATTTGAGATATAATAAGTTATTCAGCATAACAATTTGTGTGTATTTTATTTTTTATACGAGGATAGAAATATTTTCACCCAAAAAAAAATAGAAAAGTTTCCTTTGTACCCCCACAATTAGCCTTGTATCCCTAAAATATTTTAAAAATACCAAAATTACTCTTAATTCTTTTTTACTATTTCCGGAAAACTTATACACATAAGTTTTCCGGTACATACATTTTTTTTTTAGTTTTTTAATTTTTTTTTAAATGTTAACCTTCTGTACCGGAGAACTCAAAAACAAGTTTTCCAGAATACTCTTATGTACCGGAAAACTTCATCAAAGTTTTACGGTACAGACCATTTTTTTTTTTAGTTTTTTAAATTTTTTAAATTTTTTTTAAATGTTAACCTTCTGTACCGGAGAACTCAAAAACAAGTTTTCCGGAATACTTTTCTGTACTGGAAAACTTCAGTCATTTTTTTTATTAATTTTTAAATTTTTTTTAAAATGTTAACCTTCTGTACCGGAAAACTCAAAAACAAGTTTTCTGGAATACTCTTCTGTACTAGAAAACTTCATCAAAGTTTTCCGGTATTATTTTTTTAAATGTTAATCTTCTGTACCGGAAAACTTCAACCAAGTTTTCCGGAGTAGAGTTCTGTACCGGAAATCTTATTATTTAAGTTTTTCGGAAATTTTGGAAAAAAACTCATTGTTTGTTCTGGAAATCTGAAAATGAAATGTGAAATTTTTTGGCAGTTTTTATTATTTATATGAGGGCAACATGGTCATTTCGCTGCTATTTTGGGGGTATATGGCTAATCTTGTGGGTACAAAGGAAAATTTCCAAAAAAAATACAATGTTTCACACAGATTTATTCTCAACGACCGGCCCATAAAGCTTCATAACCCATCCTTCCCACAATCATTGATGAATTTTATCTCTGTACGCTAATTAAAAAACATATAAATAGAAAAGGGAATAATATTTTTATTAAATATCAGTGTATTTACAATTACTTTGAATACAAAAATGAAATAAATTTAAATGGGAGAATGATTGTAGATCGAATGAATGGTAACACTCAATTTTGTGTGAAAAGGGTTTTAAATATGTTAGAAAGTATATATAAATGCAACACCTCCTAATTGTTCCGTATATGATCTTTTTTTTCTTTCTTTCTTCCTATTTAGATGTTGACTTATTCCACACAAGCAGTGTCGCATATCACTATTCCCATGTGGCAATTGCTTACTTATACTTCCACTAATAACAAATTAACGAAGATTATTTCATCTTCAGAGTTCGATTAGGATATTTAATTTTGGACTGCATTACCATTGATCCTTCATATGAATGAAATTTAGTATATTATATATATATAATTGGACCGCACGAACATTATAAGTCAAAATTCTAAAACACTTCCAAATTATGATTTTCAAAAGAAACCTTCTCAAGAGAGCAAAAGGCTCTTAATAAACGAAAATTCAAAGTGTAAGTTAACATGACACCATATCTTATATATAAAGCACTTCATTTTTCTTGTAATATGTTATACGTATCTTTTTCTTCGGTTCATATATAGAAGCATAATGGCCATGTCAAGGTAAATGTCCTCTTTTCTTATTTCTTAAACGATGTACATATATAAGTGATTTTAGCATGAACCATCAAATTTTAGATGTTAATCTTTTTGTGATATAATGTGAAAAATCGTTTCTAATAAACTAAAATAACTGAATGAAAACTTATACTCTTGTCTCCTCACAAGTAATTTTATTCAGAATTTAGTAAATATGTATTGTTTGTATAAATAATTCATATCTAACAAAAACCATTGATTGTATAGTTATTTCATGATAACGGTTACAGTCGTGTGGTGAGATCAACAATTCTTATTAATTGTCTATGTAAAAATGGTTTTATACTAACGGTGTACAATTTTTTCTATTTTATTGATATACTTTTTTAACATATTATTTTATTGCTCCATATAAAATTTCTTAAATAATAAAAATATTATATTATAAAAAGAGTATTACTAAGATTGTTAGATTTCCTTATTTATAAACAAATGTTGTGGCATGATATGATTCAATGGGGCAGTGACAAAGCTTATCATGAAAAGGAGAGACAATTGAAGGATAGAAAAGAAAAGAGGAAAATAAAGAGTTCTAGTAGTGGGCATAGCAGAGATAAATTTGAAGAGAGATTGGATTTCAAGTTCTATGACTTCAAGACTCTTGAGGTTTTTCTTAGTCTCACTCTCTTACAATGATGCTCATCTTTACAATTATCTAATTCAAGTTTTTTTGGAGTCATGTGATCAAAATATACTAGTAATAATTGTTGAATGTTTCTTTTCTTGGATGTGATGATTGTTCATTTTGTGAGTTTGAAAAATACAATATTTTGGTTATCATTTTGTTCAATTAGTAATAATGGAGTTGTTTTATTTATTTATTTATTATGATGTAGATTGAAAAAGGGTGGAACCAGCTTTTTGTTTCTATTATTTCTATGGAAACAGGGGAAACCATAGCCAAGTCTGGCAAAGCATTAGTTCAAAATGGTCAGTGTCATTGGGAAGACTCAATGTTAAGTACCATTTGGATTTCTGATTATTCTCATGAAGATAATGAAGCCTGCCTCCTTAAGCTTCTTGTAGCAATGGTTTGATTTTCTACCTTTGTTGCTTAGTTACATTTCATTTATATCAGAAAACATTTTCTATTTTCACTGCTAACTACAAAAATGCCACTTTAAAAATAGAAGAAAAGAAAAGAAAAAATAAGGTGACAATTTCATAATAAAAAATGTTTCTAAATGACATTGTGATAATACAGGGATCTCCCAGGTTTGGGACTCTTGGTGAGGCTACTATTAATTTAGCGAGTTACATTGTACCAGAGACCTGTACTGCATCATTGCCTTTGATACAACATGGTTCACATGGGGCAATCTTACAAGTAAGGCTTTTATTGTTTATATTTAGTTTCATAGGGAGTAAGTGACAATAATTTCACCAACTCTGGGAGCTATATTTCCAGCTACTATTATCCCAGTGCTACTCTAGACAGTGACAGTATGAATTTGTATTGTTCATATGTTAATGCTTTTTATTGCCTTGATATCGATTACCTTTCGACTAAGTAGATGTTTGATTTCACTTTTGGAGGAATCAAAATTGATTCTAGATATGTCAAATTGATTTGGACATGGTTGGATGTTCTCAAGTAGAATTAATCTTGCTTCTAGAATTTTTAACTTTCGGCTCTATAATTGAATTTTCGCCTAAAATTTATTGTTCAACTCACTTTCATATGAATGTACCCAAAACATAAAGTTATTACATTCAACTAACTTTTAGCCACAGTCAATTTTACAAAATTATTTCATTGAAAATTAATTGTTGTTACCGCAAAACCAAACACACCATGAAGCTACTATATAACAAAGCATATAATATGAACATCTTTTATTCTTCTATTTTACAGGTTAAAATTCAGTGCTTGACACCAAGAAGAAATTACAGGTCTGCTGTTTATGGAATAATGGCTTTATTCGTCTATAACTTAATGTATGTTTATGAATTCTGATAATGAAATATGCATTCACTCTTATGAGATAGCACAGAAAATATACAAATTCATATGGGGATGAAATGAGTGTTGGATATAATGATGTGGACAGTATATCCAATGCATCTGACACTACATTCAGCAGGACTAGTGTCTCCTCACATTGTGACCAATTAGAAAATATATTTTATCCAGGAGAACTTAGCACTAAGGTAACATGATTGTTTAGCTACTTCAATTTTATGCAACCAACCTTTTGCACAAGAGTGAAATATTTAGTGTTCCTAATTGACTTCTAAATGAAAAGTTTTATGAGTACTGATACTTTTACAAACTCACACTCATTCCTCGTGTGCTCCCGATGTTTCAGAGAAGAGATCCTCAGATGACATGTTCAGATCACGACGTTGGCTCTTTAGACAGTTCCTTTCCTTCTTGGATTGAAAACTTTCCCCAACAAAGTAATGTCAATGGATGGAAGACTAATGTGCAGGAGAAACAAGACACAACTTGCTCTAAAGATGGCCCCTATTCACTCTCTGATACCTCAAGTTTAGGGACACAGATTCAAGACAAAATGGAAGACTTTGGGCAAATTTCGCATGCCAATGACTCGGCATCAGTGAGGAGTGTTTGTTCATCTAAGGATATGCTAGCGGCAGCGCAAGTAACAATTGAGTTACTTCATGGCGAGGTGAAGATGTGGGAAGAAAGTACTAGAAAGCTGACGATTGATGTGGAGAGATTGCGGAAGGAGTTACACAAGAAGTCGAAGCATAAAAAGAATCTGGAAATGGAGTTATCAGCATCACGCAAAGAGAGCAGTGATTTGAAAGAAGAAATTCAGCGGTTAACCACTATGGTGAAACAAAATGACAGCAGAAATCTCATGCTTCAGATAGAAGAGATGGATAATGTCATAAAGGAGTTGAAAGATGAGATCAATTACCAGAAAGGACTTAATTATGACTTGGAAGTGAAGCTAAATAGAACACAGGAGTCAAACATTGATATTGTCTCCATTTTCCGGAACTTCGAAAAGATGGTAGAAAAGCAGAAGATGGAGATTGCTGAACTATCAAGGACTAATCTTCGGTTTGATGGTGAAAATAATAGCCATGGGATCGAAGACAGTGAGGAAGAGGACTTCAGTTTGAGCATAGATGTTTTGCCAGAGAAAATGAGAAAGGAGTTCTATGGTTCAGGTTTTGATCTCAGTACTAATGAAAATGCAATAAGATGCCTGCATGAAGGGATTGAACTACAAGAATTCAGGAATGTGGAGATTGAGCGCCAAGTCATGCGAGAGAAACAAAAAAACATGCAAAGTACCAACCAATTTCTGGAGAAAGCTCTGGATGACAAAGATCACGAGATGCAAAATGCCAGACGTTTTATGGCGCAAACTTTTGAAGAAAATGATGCAAAATGGAATAATAGATTGTTTGAGAAAGAAAAACAAATTGCAAACTTCGAAAAGAAGTTATATGATGGTTTTAATGCTTTTAGCAATGAAATCTTAGCTTTAACGCAAAGGGTGCAAGATCTTGAAGCTGAATTTCGTGAGAGGTATGGAGAGTCCAAAGAGGATCTTGTCAGTTCCTTTCCTTCCAATATTCTGCTCTTTAACTTTGATACTGCTATCAAAATCACAGAAGCATTCCTAGAGTTATATAAGCAGCTTCATGTTTCAGTAAAAAAACTGAAGGGTCAGAAATCTCTTCTGACATTCACCAAAAATAAGAGTTGTTTCGATATATTAGAGCTTTCGAAAGATGCAGATAAAATAGATTTGAGGGAATTGACTGATCTAATCTTGTGCACCACTATCCAGTTAAATAAACTGCTTGAATCAAAGGCTACTTCCTTAGAAAATGAGATTAATCCTCACGATGAAGTAAGGAATTCGTCCAAAATAGAAAGTTCAGACGATGATCAACAAGCTTTATTTGCACTAAAAGAAGAAGTTGTGCAGTTATCAGAACGGATATCTGGCTTGGAAGCTGAAGTGAGATATTTGAATGAAGAAAAGGAGTTAACTCATTTGGCGTTGGAGAATTCCGAAAATATTGTCACGTATCTCAAAGCTGAGATCAAGAGAATGGAGAATATGAATGAGTCGCGAAAAGTTGATTTGAAAATAATGGGGGAGAGCATGCAGAAAAGATGGACAGAAGCTCAAGAGGAGTGTGGTTTTCTCAAAGGAGGCAACTTAAAATTACAAGTTATTAATGAAAATTTGATTCAAGTATCTAAAACTCTTCAGGCAACAAATGGTGTGTTAAGAATGCAAAACTTGGCGCTACACAACCAATATACAGTATTGGAATCTAAACTAGGGGAGTCACAGATTGCATTTTCTGATATAATGAAATTGGTTGAAGACTTGGAATGCAAATTTACTTCAATGCTGGAAGAAATTGCTTTGAAAGAAAAAACCATAAACGTAGACATAGAAGCACTTCTTCAGGAAAGCGTAAAGCAAGATGAAAGGTTTATTATAGAAGAAAGATTTTTAACACAGATGTATATGGAAAAAGCAGCTGAAGTGAGTAACTTGCAGAGAGAGGTTGAACACCTAACAGATCAGATATCTGACATATTTGATAGACACAAGATAATAGCCTCTAATGTTGTTCTTCATGTCTATGATTTATGTTCTGATAAAGCTATGAAAGAAGCTGCTCTTCAAGAAGAACAGGAGAAAGTAAAGCTATATGAAGCAAAGCTTGATAATCTTCAAGCAGAGTATGAAGTCACGGTGAATAATTATAATGAAGAGCTAGCCGCTATGACAGAAAACCAAGAAAATCTGATGGTTAAACATGAAAAAGCAGTTGTTTTATTGGGAAACTCCAAATCAAATGAAGAGAAACTGAAGGGCATTGTTAGAAGGCTCGTGGTGGAGCTGAAAACCTCAGAATTAGAGAGGCTACAAGCAACAGAAGAAATTTTTGAACTTGAAGTTCAACTTCAGAAAACTGAAGTGCTTCAAAATGAACTCTTCATCCTCAAGAGATCATTATATGAAGTAGAATTCGAATGTAGAAGACTGGAAACTTCATATCAGATGTTGTCCTTAGAGTACGACGTGCTGAAGGCTGAGAAAGTATCCTGCATGCAAAGACTCTCAACCACTCAGGAAGTTACATCCGAGTTGGAGGACTGCAAGCGTAGTAAAGTTGAGCTTGAGGACAAAATATTTCGGCTGGAATGGGATTTAACCACGAAAGAAGCTTCTTGGCATAGTAATGCTCAGTTAAAGTATGAACTTGCCCAAGTGACAAGAGAAAATGGTGAGCTATTTAAGAAGAAAGATTATCTTCAACAAGAGGATGAAGATTACCAGAAGAAAGTTAAAGTTCTTGAAGAAAAGTTGAAGCAAAAAGATGAAAAACGAGATGAATATATTGACAAAGAATGTAGTACTTCTACAACTCACCAGGATGATTTGAAGTTCCTACAGGTATGTACCAGTAACTGATTATTTATTTGAGCTGTTAAAATCGGCAATGGGGTTCATAACTTTTGCCTTCACTCGCAGCAGGAGGATAATTGCAGCAGCATCAAATCCATTGAGAAGCAACTATCTACTGCCACATTTTTCCAAAATCACAACAAGATTTTCACTCAATATTCCAAGCTGGACTAGTTACAGTTTAAACCGACACAAATCTCTTGCTTCACTTTTTGTTTTGACCTACAATACTATAAAGTCACTCTTTGTTCGCATTTTTTTTTTACGTACAATCTTAATAGTCATAGTTACAGTTTATTGATTGATTTCAAAGACTGATTGTAGATTCATTTTCTCTCTTTTTTTAATAGGCAAAGTATTTTACATTAGTGGTTGTTAATTTTCCAAAGTTTGAATTTGAGACATTTTTAATACTCATTTGATATCTTTTAACTTACTAACTACAAGGGACCAACAAGTATTCATTTTCTCTTTTCACTCGACACCAACGATTATCTCTGTTTACACTTGTTAATAACATGTTACCCGGCTAGTCAGCTAGAATTATTCAACAGAACTTTTAATCAGAAAGTACCAAAGTTCAAGAAGATAATAATAATAGTAAACATTATTATTTTTATTATTATTATTATTGTGAGTTAAAGCAAGAGTAACAATCTGAAATTCATTTACAATGTCAAGTCATTCTAGATATATGGGTAAGAAAAATCTGGCTTTATAAACTTTTTTTTTTGTTTCTCATTATCCTCAAAAAAAAATTCTCAACATCACGTCATCAAGACAAGAAATTAGCTTTGGCTGGGGTAGTACCAAACAGGTTTAGATGTGTGCTTAGATATATTATTATCAATGGAAATCAATGTCATTCTAATTTCAGCCAAGGTTGACATGTATTATTTTCCACTTTTCACATTGATTAGTTGAGCCAACTATCTGTTTTGGAGCTCTGTTAAAGTTTGCATATACAAGGTCAGAAATTTCAAAGAAAAATATATCTACAGTAGATGAAAGACTTTTGTAAAGAATAAATGGGCCAACTATTTATTTACTCAAGAATAATGAATTAACAGCGCCATTTGCTAATCCAATTATACAATTCGTGAAGTTCCATATGTAATCAGAAAAACAAGACATCTACTGAACACTTATAAATAAGAACCTCGAGACATCAAGAACTGATATTAACACCCTCGAGATCTTTTCTTTTTCTTTCCGTGTCCTTCCAATTTTCCTTTTTACAGTATGGAATATGCTCGAACCACCTCAACAATCGGAGCTCGGCACAAAGGACACTTACCTCCTCCACGAACCAACTCAGTGGCACATTTAGAACAAGTGCACATGTGTCCACATCTGCAAGAAATTGCAATTCGGAGAAAGAAACAAATAGAAAACCACTGATCAGAAAAAACAACCAACATAACTTGGAATTTAGATCCCCACAAAAAGTATGGGGTTGAATTTTGTTCATTAGCACAAACTACGTATGCATAATGTGTAAATACCTGTACAAAAGCGAATCAATGTGGTTATCACAACAAACACAACAAGTTCCTTTTTTCACATGCCCCCATTTAGACCCCTCATCAGATGTCTCAGCAGCCAATCCTACAAATACATTGATACATGATAATGAGTGACTAGAGATAAAAGAAAGGTGAACAGAAATAAGCAACAAACTTTTGAATAAATGCAACCAATAGGGTTTCACTATTTCAAAAACAATAAATTCATCTAAATAAAACACAACAACGACATCCAACTGCATTGAATGAAGCAGAAGAAGAAAAAAAATCACACCATTTTCACCAGCTGAGCGGTTCAGAGCTGCAGAGACCTCCTGCCTGACAGATCTCTGTAATTCCAGTTGCATATCCATGCAAGCCTCCAGCATCCTCTGCATGTGATTCATGCCTTGCTGAAGTCTTGCCATATCTGATCTCAAATCATTCATTATCTCCCATTCCTGCTCCCAGACAGAATTCAAAACCAGTAAATTAAAAAGGACTCCAAACATAATTTGAAAAGGATACACGTAAGTATGCAAAAGTAAGAACACGAGAAATGAAAGAGAGAAAGGTAATTAAGTTCGTATTGTCAGATAGGCCAACATAGAATTTAAAGCTACTTAGAATTTCTATTTCACCTATTCAACTCAAAGATTCTTGGATATCTTAAGAAATATTATTTCAATCATTTAGCATGGTACTAATCAACATAAATATTATGCCAAAGTAATGCTAATTAGCATCCTGAACTAGATCAAACTTAATAATTTTCTAGCTTCAATTGGTACCTTAGCCGCAACTACTAATGCTTTTGCATAGAAGCCTATTGCAAGTTAAAGAATAATGTTAATAAGCAATATACTACTATATCCGGAATGCAATTCCATAGGTAATTGTTTGTTAAGGATTCAAAAGCGCTATACTATGCAGTATGAACACAACCAAAATACATGTAATTAAGGAATTTATAATAGAAAATTGCTCACAATTTCAGAGCGATGCATGTTATGACGAGACCATCCAGTTTGGTGCAAATCTTGGTGCCACAGTGGTTGTGGCGGGGGCACTGGTGGAGAAGGCAACACCAGGGAAGGTCTGTTAATGGCTTCATGCTGATCCTCATTATGTTCATCGCCTTGCTGATCCGGGTCTCGTTCAGGCAAAGCAGGAGTTGGTGTTGGCAAGTTACGATGCAAATCCCAATCAATTGGTGCACGACCTTGCCTTTCAACATACGACTGAATTAGTTGATCCAGACTTTCACGAAAACCGCTACGAAGAAGGTTAGATACACTTCTCCTGAAACATGAATATAAAAGATCCATAACTATCACAAGGCATGGTATGGTGCCTGGAAGAATTAAAAGCCAATAAATGAAGTATCAAGCCATGTTCTGTAGAAAAAGCCAATTTGTTCTCGTTTTGAAAAGGGTTAAACAAGTCTTTCCACATAAATCAAGACACATTTGGGAATGCATCTTTTATTTTCATCCCTCCAACACCAGGTGGCAATTAAATAAATATAAGCCAAGCAGGGTCAAAACCATCTGCAAGACAAAATATCCAAAAGGGAAGAATTACCTGCTCAGAAGCTCTCTAAGCTCCATGCTGTATACATTATCATCATCAGGGGGATGAAATCTATTGAATCTTCTAAAAGGAACACCACGGCGATTCCTTGAAGCTCCAGAAGATTCTTCAAACCAATTACCGACAGCTTCCCTTGTGTTATCATCTTGCCAAATTCTTTGAGATTCCGGTGGATGAGGATCTTCCCCGCCTGAATTGCTGGGAGTTTCCTGTGGCCAATCACTGGCTTCCCTTCCATCTCTGAGTTGATTTAATGGACCATTAATTCTCTGCGGCCAGTTCCCTCCCCCATTCTCAGCAATCTGTTCCTGCCAATCCTCTCCTTCATGACTAGCTTCTTGCAAACTAATAGTCTCAATTGTACTACTCTCCAAAGTTCCTGTTTGATTAGGCAACTGACGTGCATTAGTTTCTGGGCTCCTAATCTGCTCTTGGTCATAATTTTCTTGTTGGGCATCTATCAGATTGTTTGATTGGTTCTCATCGCGTCTTGTTTCATCAATGTTGCTATTTGATGAGGCATCAGGATTGGTTCCTGCTTGACCACGAACAATATTTTCTAATCTTGAACGAAACCCATCTCTGCATCACACAATGAAGTGTCAATAATAAGCAAAGCTCAACAAAAATCAACATATTTGAGTAAATGCCTGATCATAAACACGTTTAGCCCAGTTGTATAGAATAGCTACGTAAAAGTTTAAAAAAAATTATAAAAAAAGAGAAGCAAACCAAGGAGACACACTCAGTAGAACCCTCTGGCTCATTGAACCGCAGAACATAGATGAGCCAATTATGAGCAAAACCCAAATTTTAAAATAATATGTTAATAATAAATATATTAATTTAAGAAAAACTCATAGGAAACCTAAAGTGTCCAGCCATAACATAACTAGTAAAAAATTGATTCAGAACAGAAATGCCAATTATTTTGGCAAAATAATAATAACAATTCATTTAAAATCAATAATAAACGAATAGCCAAATTAAAAAATCAATAGTAATAAAAACTCCGCTACATATATTTCTATATCAAGACTAACAACAAATAACATAATGATTAAAATGAAAATCCACTGATGTGTCAAAGTTACTTATTATATACAAAGCATAAGGGTAAATAAACATCCGTCAGTGTGCCCATACATTACTTTTCCTTGATATAACGTTAGACCAACTAAACCACTTTGAATATTACTTCTGTACCAAAATGTCTAATATTTGGCATAAGACAGAAGTGGTTCCCATAACATGGATTTAAAGTAAAAAATTGATTTTATTAAAATTATAAGATAGCATGATTATTTCCTTTTATATCTTGGAGGGATCTAAGACACATAATCAATGTTTTACTATATCATTATCATATCAGTTTAGATTCTAAAAAAGTATAAAATAAATAATAAAAAAAATATTTCTAATCAGATTAACAAGTGATGAGCAGAAAAAAATGAACATCTCTGGAAGTAACTCTAGAATTGCATACCTTAAACCAGAGACCGTGTGTCGTTGTCTTAATTGAACTAATTCACTTGCAGCTGTAGAAGGAGGCCTCTCATCTTCAACAGTTTCATTTCTGAGGAATCTACCTCTAAGCAATGACTGAAAATGGTAACTACGTATAAATATTCAATTTACAACCAGAGGATACTTGGTGAAAAAAGTAAAAACAACCAAGTGATAGTACATAGCTAGCTATCTTTTATTAATTTTTTGGTGAGGAAGTAATCAAAGATAAGAGAATCAACTGACAGAACAAAAGTGAAACAATAGGCAGTAGTACATGTAACAACAAAAGGAGATACATTACAATATGCATTCATAACTCAGCCCATTTCCCACTACAACTAAAACAGAACAACAATGTAATAAAGTATATAATTTTGTTATTCCTTTCTGAGTAAAGGTTTGATAATACAGAAAACAGAATACCGCTTGAATAATAGTCTTAAAAAGTAATTTTCACTCACTCACTCACTCTTTTAACAAACATATTATAGTAATTTTCAAGCCAATACTACAAGGATGCTTTCCATTGATAAAAAGTCAATTCAAAGAAACAAATTAGAGAAAAGAAACACCCATCTACATTCTATCAAATTTTCTGGTACATATAACAGCCTTAAATACTGAAACAAAACCAGACATATCAGAGACACAAAAATATATTCAAATCATACCATATTACGGCAGAACATAAAGCATAATTAGAGAGTTTAATAAAGTTGAAATCCCAACAATAAAATATATTACTGGAGCCTTGAATTAAATATGAGTTCTTGTGAGACTTTGTTGCCTTCATAATCTGCTCAGGATTTCCATTAAGTGAAGTAAAAACACCATGATCAAGAGAAACATAAATTACAAGACAATTCTGAATTCTGATAGGGTACCCAACAGACCTGAATACGGTTGCGATGAGCAAAATCAGAAACAGCTCGGTGCTCCAACAAACCCTGCAGCTCTCTTTGTCTTTCCCTCTCTATCCTCACAAGCAAATCAACTAGGGCTTGTCTTCCACGCAACCTCATCATGTCCCTCCGAACATGCTCTGGCTGACCCTCATCACGGTCGGCTGCCGTATCACGGGTCTGATCAGCTTGAGCAGATTCACTTGCTTGAGCATCCCTACGGCTCCCACGTGAACCTCTCTGCTGGCTAGTCATTTGCACCCATTCCCTGACAATTCTCACCCTCTCACGCTCTGTTTCTCCAAGCCATTCTGACCTGCGATTGTTATTTCTCTGACTGACATTAGATGAACGATCACTAATACCACTTTCCATCCATCCCCGAACAATCTGTCTAACTCTCTCCCTCTCAACTTCGCCAAGATCAGGAGATTGTTCCCTGCTAGACCCATTATGATTCCCATGTGCATTTCGTGATCCAATCTGATCATGTGACCAAGTACCATAATCATTTTCACTTTCACTTGCATCCCCCAAACTCCCTCGGTTCTCACTGCCTCGACTATCAGACATGGTACTTGACACATTGGTATTAGCATCAGAATTCCTTTGCTGCCTCAACCTTTCTCTCATCCTTTCACGTGCTCGGTTCAACAAATGTTCATCCTCTAATTCGCGCCACATCTGCAGAATGGAAGATGCCTGAGTGCTCGGCCTCTCCACAGTCCCCTCCTGGCCAGAGGTAGGAGACTGTGACCCCCTCAGAAAAGAGGAGTCCAACATGGACACCGTATGTAACCCTGCAAGTGCCATCAACTCTGATTCTCGATTCCTCCTCTCAATAGTTGTTATCATCTCCTGCGCCTGTCGGGCAGCCCATCTGCTCAAAATCCGTGAATGGCGCCTCCGTGCTGCTGATGACTCCGCTAAATCGTCTCCTTCAAGATCAGACCTCTGTCTTCTCCGAACTAGCTGATCACTTTCATCATCCTCGTCATCTGGTGCTCTGGAAGAGCTACACGAAGCAAATGACATACAATCATCCAAATGACCCCGCATAAAATCCTCCAATCCACGCTCAAACTCAGCATGGGCATCAGCAGATTCAGGCTTCTGCTGTAGAGGCTGAAAATCTGTCATCCTCACAGAATCCTCACCACCACTACACTATACAGAACCCAACCAACCTCTATCCTTGTATCAACCCACAGAGCATAAATACACCCAAAGCAAACCTCATTCCTAAAACTGTAATAAATATACAATCCAATTGCTAAACCAACATTTCAATCTCTCGGAAACCAAAAAGAAAAAGAAAAAAGAAAAAGAAAAAAGGGAAGCCCAATCTGAGAGTCAAACTCATGGCAAAAAGGGGGGAAAACAATGAAAGTGCTTCCCTAATCAAATCAAAATTCAAAGCCCCACCACACATGCCACCTGATAAACGATAGGAGTCAAAATCAACATACACAAGCATCACACACACAAAAAAATGATTAAAACTTAAAACAAAAACAAAACGAAATTGTGAAAATCAAAGGCATAATTCAAATAACAAAATCAAAATTGGGATCACCAAAAATGGGAATGGGGGGATAACGTCGAAATGAAGCTAGTAGGGCACGAAATTGAAAAGGGGGCGTACCTGGGAGTGCGTTAGCGCGCCTATTGTGTGAAATTGTGATGAAGGAGGGAAAAAAGGAAACCCTAGATTTGATGGCAATGGGGGAATTGAAAGAGAGAAAAAGGGGTGAGGTAAAAATAAGGTGAAAGAGCAAAAGACGCAGAAACAAACAAAGGAAGAAGAGAGATGAGAGGAGCATATGATGTCAGAATTTATATATAAATAAAATAAATTAACAGAGGAGAGAGAAACAAGAGAGAGAAAGAGAGTGGCTATGGTGTGGTATGGTATGGTGTGGTGTGCTGCTGTGGCGTTGCGTCGTGGTGTCTTCTTAAATCTTAATCTTCTAATCTTAACACAAAAATTAGTGTTTTCCACTAACAATTTTTTATTAAATTAAATTATTGGATACAAAATAATAAATTGTTTTTTAAATTTCAAAATTAAAGCAAATTAAGCTATATAACGTATTTCCAATTCTGTATTTTAAACTTAAGAGTTTAATTAATAGACATGCACAATCTATATAAATGTTTTATATTGGCATTTAATACTTGTTGATTTTGTATTTTATGATTAAAATTTCTTTCTTAAAAATATTTTATTAGGTAAAAAATATTGGAATGTTGAATCAAATATATTAGAGAGGACGAGCAAAAAATAATTAGTGCCGCTCTCCCTTCCAATGAACCCCACGTGTCTGCCTCATGATTCGAAGCACTGGGGAAGAAAAAGACTCGACTTCACTTCACTTAGATTCAATTTACTTTGTTACTATTGGAATAATGGAAATCGTTAATAATGCATTAAATATTTATAAATAAATTTATATTTATTTTATTTTAATGATAATAGCCAAAATTAAACTACAATTTTTCAAATTTAATATATTTATATATTTTTACCTCATACCAAATCATTAGAGTTAGCTAAAATAGTTTTAAGATGGAAAAAACTTACTAAGAAAACACTTGCAATATTTATTTTAAATGGTAAATATTTATATATTATTAGTATTTTATTATGTGTGGAAATTAAATACCTGACTTTCTTATGTGTCTAATCTTTTAACTTATGCATTCACTTGTTTGTCAAATCTATCTTAAATTTCGTAAACAAAACATGCAACTAATTAAAAAGATATAATAAGTATGTATTGTTTAACGTAAATTTTTTATGTAAATACTATATTAAATAAGTTTCTAATCCTATAAACTTTTATATTTTGTTTTAATAAAAAAAATATATTCCTTGCTAAAATGTCACCAAATATTTTATAAACTTTTATATTTTGTTTTAATAAAAAAAATATATTCTTTGCTAAAATGTCACCAAATATTTTTAAGAGATTCTTTAGTAACGATGTTTATAATATTATAAAAAGTTCATTC
>JBBPBS010000968.1:22639957-22654041 GCA_037974835.1 Cicer judaicum
CCTCTAGATAAAAAATGTGAGCAAATTTTTAATATACATATATATATATATACGGGACAAAATAATATTATGATGTACGAATTGCTCTTCTACAAATAAATTAGTTAAAACAAAAAAAAATATTTCATCAGTAATTTATCTCTTAAATGTTTTTTAGATGAAAATATAAAGAAAAGAATTTATCGTACACTAACACAGGACCAAAAATTAATTTTACTATATATTAGATCACAAATGATAACAAATATATATCATTGTTCAATTAATTAAAAGAATAATATATTTCATGAATTAATTAATTCAAATCGAAATTTAAATTTTATTAATAATTTGTCTCTTGAATATCCACTATAAAAAAAGTGAAGAAAATTAAGATACACTTAAATATGATAAAACCTTTATCGTTGCTTCATAAAATGATAAATTTTTATTTGGAACTTGAACAAGATGCCTACTAAGTAGTCATTTTACAACCAATCCCTAATCAGAATTAAATTTCATTTATTGAAATTACAAAGGCAGACACAAATCACTACACTAAAATGACATCTCTATTCAATTATTAGTGTTTCTATTAAATATTGTTTAGATAAAAGTATCATTGAAGTAATTATGCTCTAATTATAATTTATTGCAAAAATCATACATGCGACAAATCATTAACACTGCATAAAATGGTTAATGGTTGTTTGAAATTTGAGCAAAACACACACTATATCTGTATCTTCAATGGTTTATTCTAGCGGTAAAAAGACAAATATTGATCTATAAGTTGTAGATTTAATCTATTTTAGTGCTATTAAAAAGAGACAAATATAAAACTATTTGTAAGTGTTTTGAAAATTCGAAAATCATCCCTACTTTAAATTAGAATATCCTTCTCTTATCTTAATTTATACTGTCCAAGAAAATTGTGATCGAGACATTAAGTAAGAAACAAATTTTAATCACGATTTTATTGATAAAAAGAAAAACTAAAAAAAAAACTTTTTTTAGAGTAGTTTTTTCATTGGTTCGTTGATTTTGAAAGATTTATTCAGAGACATCAAATTGTTTAGTCAAAAAATAATCAAATTGCATTCGTTACATTTATTTATCATTTGTTTTTACTAACTTTATTTTTCATATTTTTCATTAATATCATAATAGTGTTTTGTAACAAATTTCTAAATATTTTGACTCTATATTGCATCCGTAATCTGGTAACCACCCTTACACAATTCATGTTGTGAATTACTTTAAAGCTAGAGATAACCCTTACCAATATTAGTTATATAGATTTGATTGATATAAATAAATTATATTCTTTTGTAAAAAAAAAAAATCTAAATTACCTTTTTAAAAACTGTTTTTATCTTGGTTCTATAGTGATCATCCGAACTCTACTGAAATATTTGATTGGTTTAGGTCATGTAGCAGATTTGACGTTAGCTTCACGAATTAATTCATTTTGTGACGGTATCCGATTATTGTCCTTCGACGTCAAAAACCATAGTGATTTTTCATGAGTAAATTACTATCTCCATCTCATAATAATTTATCAGGTGCAATAAATTAAAAAATATCAAAATGAAAACGAGAAAATTATTTTTATCAAATTATTTTGTTAGATATTTGTATATTATAAATATCATAAATATATAGTGGAATATATTGCATTGAAAATTTTACAAGTAATGTTAATTAAATAACACAACAAGTCAACAACAAAAAAGTACATTAAAAATTAAAAGAATCATTCATTTTGAGATAATTAGTTTTCTTTAAATTGATCAACTATTGTAGGACAAAAAGAATACCATTTTTTTTCATAAAATTGTAAGTACCGATAATTTGAAACTTTAAATTTATAAAATACTACTCTGTTGGTTCAAATTGTTTATAGTCATTCAAAATGCTTATGTCAACTATTTTAAGGAATTTTTTGCCTACATGTAAAAAAATAAGGAACGTTTGATTGATATTAGAATATTTCAGAAGGCTGATATTTAATATATTTAAGAATTCAAATTGACAGATATTTATAATTGCAAATTGTGTTTAACTCAATTTTCATGATAACTTTGTTTTTATTCTATATATGATACGATATAATTTCTAAAGCTAGGCAACGAGAGGATTCAATTGAATTAGGGCCCAAAAATGTCAGATAAAAAAAAAATCGAACACTCCTAAATAAGATTCATTTTTGACCATGGTTGACCACGGTTTTGGCGAGACTCCGTTTATTCAAATAAGTGGGTCCATGAGGGAGTTTATTCGGTTTGGGTTGAAGCTTTCAAACCCTAATTTTTTCAAGAAAAAACAAATTCTAAAAATACATAAACAATTGAGTACTTAACTAAATTTCAAAACCCTACATTTTTCATCAAGAAAAAAACAATAAAAACACTCATGAATAAAAAGATATTCATATCCTTAAATTTGTATTTTTATTTAACTGAACCAAACACGTACTTAAAATGAAAATTCTTCATTTTTTTTATTTACGTTGACAAAATAACAAAATAATTTATATCTTTATGCACGTCTTTAAAAAGAGATAAAGGGAAAAAAGTTATTTTATTCTATCAACCTAGTGGAAAGTATTATGGCTTTCTTGTATAATTTGGATTTATGAAAATCATAAACTTTAATATTTCTAAGTTGTTTAATGTTTGTGCTAAAAAAATTATTATGACATTTAAATTATACAAAAATTATTGCTCAATATTATACCAACAACAACAAAAGTATACAAGATTTTCTTGTACTTGTTTTTCCAGACACGATGTCATTCATATTAATTAAATAAGTTTTAATTTGCCTTTATTAATATATTATATTTTGTTTAATTCCTCTAAAAAACTTATTCAAATAATAATTCTTTGAATATTTTCTATCAATAATTTTTGGTCTCGGTTTTTAATTCAACTCAGGTGTATCATTCAAACTTTTTTAATGATTTATGTAAATATCTTTATAACATTAGAAAAATATTCCCTACAAAAATCTGTAACTTTTTAAAAAAAGTAAATTAAATATAAATTTGTAAGAGTTAAAAGCCTAAAAAAATTATATTTAATTAATTTCTTATTAAAAAATTCTAAATTTTAGTACGAGAAATTATTATAATATTCTATAAAGGAATGCAAAAATTCAAATAGTACACATGAATTAATTTAAAAGTAAAGCTCGAAATTTTTTATAGAAAATATTTAAGAAATTATTGTTTAAAAAAAATTAGACGACTAAAAATAAAATATGAGATATTTATATAAATAAAAATTTTATTTAACTCTTCCAAATATACATCTAACCTTATGGGGCTTAACTTTTATTACTTTCCTCGTCTTACAAACCGCGTCCATTAATTGGTAGTTACACACAACACAAAATTGTCAAATTCAAATTGGTTTAAATATGTAATTTGATTATTGTAATTATAATATCTTTTTATTTTTAATTCTCGTAAAAAAATTTGTTTGATTAACATTTCCGTAAATATAAAATAGGTCTTCAATTTAATTTCTTTTACAAAAATTGTAACACCACAACGTTAAAACATAACCATTTTCAACACACAAAAATTCAAAAATAATTAAATTATAATATTTTTTAACATAAAATTAACCCAAAATATTTCAGTGTTCTTCTCTAAAAAATTTAAATTGGGTTTTCTTCTTCATTGTTTTAATCATCTTCCCGTTCTAGAAATCTTCACATTATGTCGCAATTCATTAAAAAAATTAAAAAAAATATAATGAATTTGATTAAAGGTTCAACTATGTCACCCTAGCGATTCATACACCATTCCTTACTATTATTAGGTCTAAGACTAGACCTTGGACTTTGTTCTTTTTCCCTCTGCAATCAAATTATACTTTCACTTTTAGACTTTTTCTTATACTCCTCTAAAATCCCTTATTCTCCATGCCAAAATAAAAAATTTGATTCAGAGCTAATTCTAGAATCCACCATTGTCCAAAAACTACCACTAGACGAAGAAAAGAGTATGGTGATAGCGATGAGAATTATGATGAGGAAGCGGACTAAAACAATGAAAAAGAAGGCACAATTTAGGTTTTTTTTTTAGAGAAGACTACAACATATGAGATTGATTTTAGGTTAAAAAAATATTATAATTTAATTGTATTTGGATTTTTTGGATTAAAAAATTATTATGTTTTAACGGTGTTATATTTTTGTAACATATTTTAAAATAAAATTATATTTGCAGAAATGATAATCGAACAAAAAAACATACAATAATCAAAATAAAAATAAAAAATTATAATTACAAGAACTAAAAACATATTTAAATAATTTAAATTTTTGTTTTGCTTAGATTGATTCGACATATAAAAAATCGTTGAATTTACTTCAAATTAAATAAATTATCTCGCGAGTTTAGTAGCAAGTAAAAGAGGGTTTGTTGAACAAACGTGTTTGAGAAGACAAACTAAAACTAAAAGATGTTGGTACGTGGAAGAAGAGTGGAAAAAAAAAATATATTTTTTGAATTGGATTTAAAAAAAACATATTTTAATATTTGGATAAAAATACTGTATGTGTTGAATTTTAACGAATTTAGCAAAATTACTCTTGTTAATTTAGTTTTTAAAATGAATTTATCAACTTTTTGAATCTAATGGCGAATAAATGTGTTGTTTGCATCTATATTCGTAAATACATAACAATTTATGTATTAAGACTCGATTTTGATAAAGCTACTTACAAAGATTTTATTAAAGTTTTGGGTTTAAACGAAGATTTCTGCCAAATCAGTGGAGTAAAAACAAGATTCAACTTCAAAATAAAATACACTCGGTGATAGGCATTTTGACCACAATGATCTTCAATCGAAGGAATGATAGAGCTTAGAATCGAAGATCAAGTAATAATTAAATAGAAGAAAGTCTTTGGAAATCATGCAATGTTTCGTTTACTAACTCAACTCAGCCGTTAGGTTTACCAACTATTAAACATGAAAGAGAGGAAACTAAAGATAACTATCAAATGAAAAAAAAAATTAAAATCATAGATATAATTACATTTATATGTCTAAATTAGACCAACTTTTACAGTAATTAATTTGTAACTAACTTTAAATATGTCTAATATGTAGTAATATTATTTTTAACTAGTCAAATTTTTGGAAGTTAATCACTAACTAAAATTGGGCCAAATTATGTTCAGCAAGTAGTCTATCTTTAAATCATAAACCTCCAGCCAATTTCGACCCATCACAATCATCCATGATTTTGTCGTTGGTCAGGTACTATTGTTTGTAGACATTCGTGCCTTCTGGTCACACATTGACAACTCTAACCATTAGGTTGGCACTCCTTCTAAATGGGCAACCTAGCTAGTGTTACAACACTCACATCATCGTTGAACAACGTCATAACAATCAAGCAAAAAGGTAACTTTTTGAGAAGATGGAAAAACAAAAAGTGGCATTCAAAAATTAGTTGACAAAATGAATACTGAAATATTTACCATCATCCATAGATAGGGGAAAAGATAAGTAACAACATTGAAATAACTATCTCAATACCCAAAGCAACCAAGTACATCATGTTAAGAAAATAGTAACACTGAATTAATTCTCAGTTCAACACGAAAAAATAATTAGATGCACATTACATCCGAAATGTGGAAGTCACAGGTATATCAAACTCTGCAGCCTGTGTGGTGCTCACAACACCATGTGTTTTCAACAATAAACCTACCGTGTTTTACTAGGCTCAACTTATTCTTAAAATCTATTGTGCATCCTTTGAAGGTTCAGCTTCCCAATTAGCTTCAAAATTAAGAAACAAATATCATAGAAACTGTCAAAAGCCAGAGTATATCGGATAAAGAACATAGTATTGACAATGACAGCCATGAGAAGAGTTTTAATAGTCTTGAGATCAATTTTTGCTACTCTTCAATGAACATATCCTAATTCAATGAAATGTATGAAATGTATGAAACTGTAACAA
Source organism: Cicer judaicum (assembly GCA_037974835.1). NCBI lineage: Eukaryota > Viridiplantae > Streptophyta > Magnoliopsida > Fabales > Fabaceae > Cicer > Cicer judaicum. The sequence goes on from JBBPBS010000968.1 coordinate 22,645,927, forward strand.
AGCCCTTTTGCTTCAAATAAAAGAAAAAACCAAAAATAAGTGGCAAGGTTTACATTTTAGTTCGGAATGCCGCATTGTCCACTGTACGGTTTAGTGAGAATCAACAATAGCCTAATTCTTCTAGAACATGTAAAAGGAAAAATTATAGTAGTTTCATCTTTGATTCCATCAATCTGTAGCCCACTTTCAAATATTTCATACAATTTGGTCTGTCTTGAAACTTAGGATTTGAAAGATTGTCAAACAGGAACAATACCCTAAAGCATTAAAGCATATATGTCATACTGTACTACAAACCATCAAAGTATAGTAGATTAGATAGAATACATGCATGCACACAGCAATCCTCATCACTATCAAATCCAATTTTTCTCTGCAATTTAATCACTTAGCAACAGTGCTTGAACTAAATAAAATTATTATTGTTTTGCACCCATAAATAACTTCTACCAAGAACAGTAAAAACTATGATGCGAGCAAAAGATTAATAGCTCGTGGTAACAAAAATTTAGAACTAATCAATAAACTATAAACTTTCTCAATCTCAGTGCAAAAATGAATCAACCATCAAATATCCCACACAACAGAAACAAACAGATCCTTGTTAATTCTTTTGAGTTTTGACAAAAGCAACAAGACCAATAGAATCTTTTATGCAACTATTGTATAAACTGAAAACACTGCGACTTACAGTCATTACATCATCCCTAATATTCTGAATCAAATGAGTAGGTCAGTTACGCAATATATAAATAACAGTTTCATGCTATCCCAAATCACAACCAAAATAAATTAACTTTCAGAAAACATAGTATGGAGCAAAGAACTTGGAATCGGCAACCATGAGCAGAGTTTTAATAGTCCTAAAACAAATTTTCACTAATCTTCACTCTTCAGTTAACAGATCCTAGTTGACTGCATTGTGCAGAATATTAAACATAAAAACAAGCATAAATATATGTGGCAAGCTTCACAATTCTCGTTTGGAATATCACATTTTCCACTGTATGGATTACTGTTTATCAAATAGTAGTCCATTTCTTATTCAACACAGTACAAAATAAAACTAGAGTAGTTAAATATTTAATTTTATCCAACAATAGCCCACGTTTTAAGACTTCAAGCAATTTGCCCAACCTTAAAAGATAGAGACATCCCATAATTTTGCATATACTATACAGATTCTATAGTTCCTCGCACCATCCAATATCACAGCAGAAAACAAACCCTAAAAGAATGTAGTTATAAAACATCAAAATGCAAGTACAACATAGACTAGTAGACTTATTAGAGAGGAACCTAGAAACATACATGCATTCACCACTCTTCCTAGGATTACCAGTATCATCTCTCCCTGCAATTTCATCAATAAACAGACTCAGTAATAGTCAAAGCAGATAATAGCCGGAAAAACTGTCACCAGATTCACTAAAAAACTAATAGCCTGAAACAAAACACAGCTTTTATTGTATATGTGGCCACACCAAACAACTGAAACAAACAGCTTATGAATTTAACAATGTCTTTCAAATTCAAAACATATTGTATTTCCATCATCACAGTAAATTAGACAACGAATAACGAAAATAAATCGCAGAAGACAGTCAAATAATAACGCAAATAATAAACAGTGTAAAACGCTAAAAAAATTATAAAAAAATATATAGAATCGAAAGCGTAATGCAAACTCGTATCATACAGATAGTAGGTTGAAGCGATCACAACAGAAACATGATAATTGTAAAAATATTATAAGGAAAAATATTGCAAAACCAAATTAGGGCAAAATGAGATTTCATTAGAGAGGTTCTTCAATGTTACATCAAAAAGTTGAAATCCAAAATATACATTATATGAACCCTAAAATTAAAGAAATGTGTGTTTTCAAGTGCTGGTAAATTTAGTGACGGCTTTGGTTCCCTCGGAGACAGCGTGCTTGGCAAGTTCACCAGGGAGAACAAGACGAACAGCAGTCTGAATCTCGCGAGATGTGATAGTAGGTTTCTTGTTGTATCGAGCAAGTCTAGAAGATTCTTGAGCGAGTTTCTCAAAAATATCATTGATGAAACTGTTCATGATCCCCATGGCCTTGCTTGAGATCCCGATGTCAGGGTGAACCTGCTTCAAAACCTTGAAGATATAGATCTTGTAGGTCTCGACGCTCTTCGACTTCTTCTTTTTCTTCTTGTCGGACGAGGATACGTCCTTAGGGATCTTCTTTTCTGCCTTGGGTTTCTCCACTGGTGACTTCTCGGCGACGGGTTTCTTCTCCGCTGGTTTCTTGTCTGCCTTTGCCATTGTTGAAGGAAATGGATAAACGAACGAGAAGAGATGAGTTTCAAGAGTGAGGAAACGAGAGGGGAGGAAATTGGATTGTGATGTGTAGTTCGGTGTGTGGAATAGTTTATATAGGAATGGTTGATTGGAGCTGATTGGTTGGGTTTTAGAGTACGCGGATCGATGACGTGGATTCTTATTTTTGGAGCGAGATTTTCGAACATGCTTTTGCGAATTATTTTTTTTTGGTTTTTGGCGGGGATTGTTTTTTTTTGGTCAACACTCAACAGGCGGGGAGTTTTGAACTTTGAATTTTTGGGATGAAGCTTGCGGGCTTGCCAAGGAAATGTGGGCCGGATTCTATCTTTTTTGGACTACGTTTCGTTCAGGGTGATTTTTAGGAGGAGTGATGCTACTTAGTACAAACCAAATCTCAAAGAAATACAAGAATAATAATTTGTGAATTTATGAAAGGTTAGTCAATAATTCACCCTATATTTAGTGGAGAACATGGGAGGAAAAGTAGAAAAGAAACCAATTTTTAAATTTTTATATTTTTTTTTTATCATTCAGCATTTTTCTCTGACGAAATTAAAATCGATGGATAATAAGTAGAGTTATCAATGAAGGCTTAAAGTCTAAAATTAACTTTAAAAAATCATCTACTAAACTCATATTATCAGGTTCTTTATGGAAATAAATTTTTAAAATTTGACTCATTTTTTATTATTTTTTGTGAGCTTATAGGTCTAATGTTTTATTAATTTATATTTTTTACTGTAAAACTTTTCAAAATTTATTTTTTTCAAAAAAAATTAAAAATGTTTTTCTCATAAAAAGTTTTAAATTGTTTTTTTTTAAATTGTGAGAAAAATTAAAAATTTATTTTTCTCAAATCAACAAAAATTCAAGAAAAAAAAATGATTTAATAATTTGTGAGAAAAAAATAATAATTTATAAAATTGACATCTATAGTGGTGAGGATGGAGGTGATTATAGATAGTGTCGGTGGTGGTGGTCAATGAGTGAACATTGTGGTAGTAGCGACAAGAATAAACGATGGTCAGTGGTGGTCGAAAGTGGGTGATCAGTGGTGATGACAATGATAAAAGATGTAGTGATAAATATAAGGGTTGATAGTAGTTGAATGTAAGTGGTGGGTGATAAGTGGTGGTGGTTGTCGAGGTAATGGTAGATGATTATTGAATAGATATTAATGTAAAAACAAAAATAAAAATTAATTAACTTTTTATATTTTTTAGTTTTTACATATATATGTCCAAAACTATGTAAAATATATATATATATATATATATATATATATATTTCAAATAGTTTTAATTCAAATGATATAAGAATATTTAAATCAAAGTAATTGTGAATTGAGATATTTTAATCTCTATTTAAATATATATATATATATATATATATTATTGATACACATAAATATATATTACAATATTAGTCAATGAAAAGTTACTTAAAAAACTTTAATTATAACAATTAAACTATTTATATATATATGTTAAACTCTCAAATATAATGCAAGATCGACTATCTAATTTCATATTTGCTTTTGCAATATCCGACTACGAGAACTCGAAAAATAGATTAATTGAAATCTAATATTGTGAGCAATAGAGTCAAAAAATAAAAATAACGTGAGCAGCTGTACGTGGTGGAATAATGCATGGTCCGCATGGATTGTTAAATGAATATGTTATTAGTTAAAAAAAATAGTTATTATATTTTACAATAGAATAAAGAAGTAATAAAAACAATTAATATATTACAATCCAAAATTATAAACCATAAATGGAACTTTAATTAGTATATCAAGAAAAATAAAAAGCTAGTGAAAGAAATTTATCCACAAACACGTTTCACTTGATTAAACAAGTTTATAAGTGATTTCAACAAGTTATAAATAAGCCTATTTGACGTTAATATGTATAATGGAAAAGTAAGGAAAACCACTCTCCAAAATTCATCTCTTATTTCTTGAATAGCAAATAATTATTTTCCATTTATTTTATTTTTTTTCTTTTTTTATTATTATTGAAATTTAATATTGACTAAAGATTTATTTCAATTTAAACGTGTGTGATTATGTTTTCCATAGATTGTAAATTAATTAAAAGAGTTGTGACTTATAGTAATATTTTGAATTGAGACATAGTATTAAAATCACTTAAGAATTATCAACTCTACGTTTAATCTATTACTACTTTTATAATTCTTGAGACTCTCTCGACAACTTATACAAAAGTCGTGGTTTAGTTTGATGGAGGAGTCAAAATATATCATAGTATTAGATTCTTATATTGAATATCTTACTCACACAGGTGCGAAGAAGGATTCACACTGGAGGGACATAAGATTCAATATATAAATAAACTAAATTATAGATATATAAAAATGATGTCTCAATTATATATTACTATAAAATTTTTGATTGAGTTATAATATTAAAGCTTTTTATATATAAAAATTAAATTAAACTTTAAATTACATAGGAATTACTTTAACTTTTTTATATAAACAACGACTAAAAAGAAATACAGTATGTGTATAAATTGTATATATAAATGCTAAAAAAAATGTACTGTTTCCTAAAAAGATATACGATGTTATAAGATTAAAACATTAATTAAATAAATTATAGTAGTGGTTAAATTTTTTTGTTGGTATAAGTTTAAATCTAATTTATAATGACTAATATGCATAAATATTTAATGCTATTATATATTTTAAAATATATTACTAAGTTATTAAGCAGGTAACTTTTTTGATATATAATTATTTCAAACACCGTTTAATAATTATTTTTTTAAATAAATTCAAAAATTAATATTAAAAAAATACTACATTTTTTTAGAAAAAAAATTAATTATTTAAAGAGTATTAGTGGTAAATAACGAAAAAGAAGCTATTAAAATTTTAATTTATTATAAAAATATATATATTAACTTTAAAAATTAACAAACGATAATGTTGTGCAAAACTGTAAAGTTGGAGATTGTTAATTTATAAATTAAATTTTCGGTCCTCGTAGTTGAAATTTTAACAATTCCAAAATTTTTTATACATGTTTATATATTTTATATTTTAACTTATTGTTTAATCTTTTTGTATTACAATTAAAAATTATTATTTTATCTATTTTAATCACAACTAATCAAAATATTACTAATTAATATTGCTTTTAAATATATACTCATTGAATAAGTTACAGTATAAGTATTAATATTTGGTTACTTAAATATATATTTAAAATATAATTTCTCATTAATATTAGATTATTTAAATATTAGTTTTTAAAATTAGCAAATTATCTTAAATAATTTATAAAATTAGCACATTAAATTTGAAATCCTGATTGTTTCCTTAATCAGACAAAAATCAAAAGTATAATTAAATAAAAGATACAAACTAATTAAATTTGAAATTTACTATACGTGCTTGTATATTATAAAGTAATCTTGGCATCAAATTATAAGGTAATAATTATCTTATACCGTGTAAACTATTTTTCAAAGGTAGGCAGGCCGTTCGTGGGGTCTATGATTTGGCCTATTTATGGCTCAATTTGACTTGGACTGATCTGTTTAGTAAAAAGACTAAGTTTATGCTGTTTTTAAAGCTTATTTATTTAAATAGATTAGACTCAGACTTATAAAAAATCCTATTAGACCTCACATACTGACCTATATATATATTTTACTATTTATTCTATTGTCCATTTTTTTATTCCAATTTTCATTGCACTCATTTCAACAAACAGTTATGGAAGCAACATATTTTTTTTTTATAAAAATCAATACTATTTATTTGTTACCTTTATATTTTATAAAAATTAATACTATTTTTTTGTTATTTTTATACATATTATTAGTATATAAACTTGGAAACCCTAATTGTTTATTATTACTGAATATGAGTTTGTTTGAGAGGATTTGTTTAGAGTTAATATTTTCGAGTTGTTTGAGAGTATTTGTTTAGAGGCAATATTCCTAGTTATTTGAGAGATAATAATAGGTATTAGTATTGATATATAGAAAATTATTTTGTTAAAAAAATCATTTTTTATTTTATATATATATATATACATATATATATATTAGCATTGATATATAGAAAATCATGTAAATCGGTATGGGTAGAGCTATCATATAGGTATAAATAATTGTTTATTTGTTACCCTTATATATTATTATTGATTATGATTTTGTTTTGAGAGATAATAATCAGTGCTTTTGTTTTAATAAAAAAATATTATTTTAAACCAAAAATGATTTTTTTATTTAATATATATATATATATACATTAATATTGATGTACGAAGAATCGTGTAAATCAGTATGGGTAGAGCATCATGTAGGTATAGATAATTTTTTATTTGTTATCTTTTATATATATATATATATTATTACTGAATATGATTTATTTATTTTTTTAAATTATTATTACTACTATATTATTATTATTATTTTCAAATTATTTTTTTTATCAAGTAGTATTTATTCATTTTTTTAATAATTTTGTCATTTATTTATTACTTTTTAGCTGAGTGTCTAACATATATTTATTTTTTCTTTTGTTTTTAAAGATTGATAAACAATAGATACAAATCACTTTAAAGATTTGATATCATATTTTTGTCATTAATTGAGATTTGAATGTGTTTTATTGGTTGATATGTGTAACTGTTTATAGGGTTCATTTTGTTTTATTTATAATTTTTGAACAACTTTATAGAGTTTATTAATTATGAATTCATTTTTTTTTTTGTTTTATTGGAAGGTCGTTGCATTACAAACTTGTTAATAATTATTTTATTAGTTTTTTTTTGTATATAAAGACATAGTTTAGCCTATTTAAAAAAATGTAAAATATAACATTTTAATATTTTAATTTGAATAAGGCTTTTACATAAGCTTACAGGTCAAACCATGATAGGTCGTAAGCCAAACTCAAACCGAAAAAAAAGTTTATGATAGACCGTAGGCCAGACTTAAGTCTAAAAAATTCATCATAGACCAGACTCAGACTTTTCAAAGTCTGGTCTGACCTGACCTATTCCCACCCCTACTCGTGGTGTGCGCGAAAAGATAATTAATTGAAAATGATTAATATTTTGAATTACTATAAAATAAAAATGTCAATAATAATTAAGTAATATAGATAATCAAATATTAATAATATTCATTATCATTGAAAAATATAAAAAAATCATCGTACTAAGTAAATGTAACATTTTTCAAATTATTGAATATTTCACATGAAGTTAAATAGTCAAATGAATCTATTTCAAACAATGAAAAGTTGGTAAAATTGTAGACCATTCACCATAATTATAAATGCAGTTATATTTTTTTGATGCAGGAGCCATCATTATCACGAAAAAAACAGAAGGAAAAAATCACATGATCATGTGAATTAATTTTCTAAAGTAAAATAAAAGTGGTATATAGTAAATAACGAACTTTAAAATGAATTAATGTGGTTAACATTATATTTGTAAGGGTAATGAAACGTCAGACCTATCAAAAAAGTAATGTAAACAGTGCAAAGTATTTATAAATATGTTGTGAAGTTAAACAATAACAAATAAAAATTCAATTAGTGGAAGAAATAAATAAAACAAATTTTAAAACTTAAAAAATTATAATAATCTTTATAATGCAATTAGTGGAAAGAATACATGGATAATTTTATTATAATGAGAGTAGTTTAAGCAATAAAATGATGTATTAAAAAAAATAAGGACTGATAAATTTTTTAAATAATGTGACTAAATAAATAATAATGTGATTATTTGGAGAAATAAATAGGTAT
>JBBPBS010000968.1:22656832-22690546 GCA_037974835.1 Cicer judaicum
AAAAATAGTGTTATCATATTTAAAGCTATAATTCTTAAAATACCGTTTAATAAATATGACTTTTATTTTTCAACAATTCTTATTATTCAAATGGAACAAGTTCCATTAAAGCATACTCCTGTTTTCAACAAAAACAAATAAAATAATATTCGATTCATTTTAAAATGAGTGTTGTTTAAATTTGGTTTACACATATTAAAAAATAAAATAATTAAAAAAAATAATAGTCTTTATCAAATGATATTCATTAATTACTTTTATTGATTGTTTTTTCACTATCAGTAGTATAAAGTAGAATAATTGTTTTAAAATTAATATATTTGTAATATAATTAAAAGGTTGACTTTTAAAAAAAAAAAAAAGAATACTGTATTATTTTGTTTATATATATAGGAGACAGGAGGGAGAGCACAGCAGTAGATTCATTTAAGCAAAATATAGAGGCAAGAAGGTAAGTGTGTGATTTAGTGTACGCAACCTATTTTGTAATTGTAAGCGCAGTGAATGTTTAACAGTAAATATACAAAGAGAAACGAGAGAGAAGGAAGCACCTACTCATCATCATTTACACACAACGCACGCACACACATTGACACATCACGCACAACGCAGCAGATAGATAACACAATAAACAAAACAAACGTGACGTTGGGTGGGTATGTAGACTGTAGAAACTAAATTAAAAGAAAAACTGCAGCACCTTCTCTCAATTCTCTCTCTCTCTCCGCCGTTTTCATTTTTGTTCAATTTTCTCTCTAACGGTTTTCAATTCTCTCATCGTGCCATTGTTGCTATGAAACTTTCTCACTCACTTTTTTCTCTCTGAATTAACCGTCTCTTTCTCTCTTACTCTTTCAAACGAAAGAAGGAGGATTAGGTTATTGTTCTTGTTGTTGCTGAAGAAGAAGAAGAATGGAGTCGACTGAATCGTCTTACGTGTCATCTCCGGAAGGACCGAGGAAGCAGCGCGCTACTTCACCTCCTCCGAAATCACCTTCTCAAGGTATCTATCTCTTCCGATCTGATCTGTTTTCTCTCTCTCTAGTATTCTGCACTTGTAATGTAGTTAGGTTACTCAATGTCGGTGCTGCTATTTCACCGTGGTCAACGTTTTCATTCTTAACCCTAATTATTTACATTTCCACTTCTTAGATTTGAATTTTCTTAATTAAATACGTAGAATCGTTTTTGTGCATTAATTTTTTGTAGTAATTTTAATTTTACTATTTATTTGTTTTTGCCGTTCTGTTTTGGTAATTGAATGATTATTTTAACATTATGATTTTGGAGTAAAGTAATTGTTCTGAATCTATACGTTTCTTCATTCTTTATTTTGGATATGTCAAACAATATAGAAGTATGCTCGCGAAGTTAATTGACGTGAATGAAAATATAGTGTGTTTTTTTTCTCTTTTAATTTCTTTCGGCTTGTTTGTTTTTTTCTGTTGAGTTTGGCCACAAGCGACAGTTTGTTTTCACCATTTTCAATATGTATCAAACAAGGACTAAGGTTAAATGGAAATTTTCAGACAAGTTTTTATGATGGGAAAGATTTGGAGTTAATTTTGGTTTGGATAAATATAAGCCATATTTTACAATATATTATTACCGAAATAGAACTTGAGATTTATCATGTAACTGAAATTTCACACTGGCTATTATTTCTGAGGGGATTTTTTCTAAGGTTTAATCCGGTATGGTATTCAATTGGAATTGGGAGTGGAGAATTCAGTATTGAGTTTGTCTTGTGATTTTATTTTTCATATTGTGTATGGAAGGAAAGCATACTCGGTTTTCATAACCTAGGATTAACTTAGGACTTTGTTTCCTAGTAAGGCAGGTATCTGAAGTATGAACTCTCCATTTGTTTTGTTTTGCTTTATGGGTATAAAAGTATGTTATTCCTGGAAAAAATGCAATGATATAATTTTCAGAATACTTTTTTTTAGTCAATTTTCAGGGTGCTTATTCAAAACTATGAAATTCAAATTGTTTTTCCCCCAACTGCACCAATTTTACTTTGATCTGTAAATATTTAAAAGATTATTTGTGATAATTTTTGCATAATGTTTACTTCTTTCAGATGATTCTGTGGAAAAGCCAACATATGTTAGGTTTCTGGTATCAAACTCTGCAGCTGGTTCTGTTATTGGAAAGGGTGGTTCAACTATCACTGATTTTCAGTCACAATCTGGAGCGCGAATCCAGTTGTCACGCAATAATGAATTCTTCCCTGGAACTACTGATAGGATTATCATGGTATCTGGTGCAATCAATGAAATACTAAGAGCTGTAGAGCTCATTCTTTCAAAGTTGCTCACCGAGGTAATCACTGACCTGTGATATTGATTTATTTAGTTACTGAAATAAAAGATGTCTCCCATTGCTTGCTTCTGAGCTTAATTTGCCTTTTACAATTAGCTTCATAGCGAGGATGACAATGATGTTGAGCCAAAAACAAAAGTGAGACTCATTGTTCCTAATGGTTCTTGTGGCGGAATAATTGGCAAGGGAGGTGCTACCATCAGGTACAAACCATTTTCTTTTGTCAAGTTCTAGGTCCTACTTGTTTGCCACATGCATGAAATTACTATGGATCAAAGTAACTTTTGATACTTATGCTTTTTTATTTGTGTTTTGGAAATATGTTTTGACTTGAAGAGGTTGTTTCTTATATGAATGCTGGTTCTTTTCCCTATGACCTATGCTTCCCCTGCAGCTACAATTAAGCATGTCATTGTTGGTCAATTGTTATTTTTTATTGCAAGATTTTTTCTCTATTATTTTTTATGTTATTTAACTTTAGCTTATGTATTCTTTGCTTTTGATCAGGTCATTCATTGAAGACTCTCAAGCTGGCATTAAAATATCTCCTCAAGATAATAGTTACTATGGACAAAATGATAGGATAGTGTCAGTGACAGGAACTCTTGATGAGCAGATGCGCGCGGTTGATTTAATTGTTTCTAAATTAGCCGAAGATCCTCATTATTCACAGTCCATGAATTCTCCGTTTTCATATTCTGGTCAGTGTCATTTTATTTGTCCCATGGAATATCTCTTATCCATTTTTGGATTTTGCTAAAACTTATTAATTTTGGAGCACCTAATTTGGATGATGGCAGTAGTTTTTCTAATCTTATAATGACTCTTCAATATCCCCCCCCATTACCCCTATTTATGTATGGATCACCGAAATTACAGTCTTCTTACACCTTTGTTTTAGCCTTTTAGGAAGGAAGTAGAGGGAGGCATTACTTTAATTAGTATATATCTTCCCCACTTATTGTTAGTCTAGCTTGTTAAATTCATGGACATTTCTACCCTTTTTCTCTCTTCTTAATGAGCTGTGCCCTTCTGTCTTTCTACTAACTGTATTATTTACTTTTACACCAGGAATAGTAATGGTAAGGAAATGTTCTAATTACAATTTCAAATAGTATCATATTTCAAAATATAACGTTATATCCATGTGTATGTGTGAAGGTAAAATGTGATTGAGATGGGTTCATATTCCATTTGAGCAACAACTGTGATTTATAACATACCTTTCAATTTCCCTAGATGAGGAAGACTTACTATAGTAGCTGGTTTAATCTGTAACTGGTCACCTCCCATGTCAGTTAGTCTATATAAAGCTTTTAATCTTCATTCAAATGTTGTAAAAACCATGATTTGGCTGTGAACTAAACAAACTGTTTGAACTACTGGCAGCTCAAACAGTTTGGGTGGTGGACAGAAACAGTTCCTCTCTCCATCTAAATTATCTGCTGCCCAGCTAGGCCACTGCTTCCATCTTTGGCTGGTTAAAATATGTGCCCCTCGTCAGGCCAGTTCCATGTTAGATGGATGCAGTTGGGCAGTTTTACATCTAAAACATGTTCTGTTGTGCTTGTGTAGAGCACTTTGTGCTTGAAGCTTGAACAAGACACAAGTTCATCTAACCTTGTACACAAATTGTTTCATAAATTCCGAGCAGCAAGGATAAAAACTTGACCACTTGTTCATACTCGTAGATTCTCAAATACCATGTATATGATAAAAATTTCCTAGAAGTTTAAGCAGTTAGGTGAATGATTTTATTTAATATCTAACATGCTCCCTCACACCAGAGTCTTTAAGGCTTGAAGTGGTCAATGCATAGGCCTACTTAGTTCTGAAATTCAATTTAATGTAACTTTTAGGAATAACAGCTGCAAGGTTCATACACCCATCCATGTAACCGACCCCACTTATGAAGAATAAGAGTGGCAAGGATCAAACTCTTGGTGATAGAGATTTTGGTATTATGCCAAAGAGGCTGGGGCCCAATACTAGTTTACATTCCTAGCTGTGACATTTTCTGAAATAGAGCAGCAATGTACTAACACAGTACCATGGATGCCTCTATCAATACACCACTAGAGAGCGTACTTATAATACAGCTGTATACTCATTTTTGGGAGTTATTTATTTATTTAAACATTTATTGTCTATTTTTATGGTAGTAAAGTGATCTTAGTTTAGATTTAATATGTTGTCTTGTATAAGTAACATTTTCTGCGGCTAATCATAATTGGTGAGCTTGATGCCAAGTATAACAGTAAAACTTTTTAACATGTATTTTAGGTGTTTATGTCCCGGGTTATCAGGGTGTTCCGTATACCTATGTGCTTCCATCTGTTGCACCACCAGCATACAACTCAGTGAATTACAGACCTAATGGTGCTGCAGGAAAGTTCCCGAACAGCAAGGTTTTTCTCGTTCCATCAATTTAATCTTGTTAATGGTTTCTAGTGTTTCAAGTTGCCATGTTCTCAGACACACACACACAAATCAAATGTGAAGCAAAGCTGTACACTAGTTATTGCTACTTAATAAGTATATCTTTGTAATTGTAATTGCAGATTGAGATCATGTTATGTCATTGCAGATTGAGAGCATGTTATGTCATTGCAGATTGTTTTTTATTTTCATAAGGAGTGTAGAGACACGGAAATAATTCTAAACAACAAAATGTGGCTATCAAAATAAAGATTTTTTGTTGTTGTAGTGTTTACAGAACAGTTTCCTGTTTGAGGGTTTTGTTACTTTATTTGGCTCACATTCCACCCGCCGTGTTGTGTTGTTCTTTTACAGTTTTATCTCTTAAATTCAACATGCTTTATATTTGTTTCAATCCATTGCATCCTCATGTAATGGTTATTTGCTCTGAGGTTGAACTGACATATTCCTTTGTTGTCCTCCAGGAAGAGCGAAGTAACTCAATGACCATTGGCATTGCAGATGAGCATATAGGGTTGGTTGTTGGCCGTGGTGGAAGGAATATAGCGGATATCACTCAGGTTTGCCCATGCTTAATGGTTTTACATGGTATAATGTGATTACTCATAATAAACTAACTTGACTAACCTTTTCCTTTTCCTTTTCAGGTTAGTGGAGCAAAGATAAAGATATCAGATAGAGGCGATTACATATCTGGAACAACTGATAGGTTAGTTTTGTTCATTACGATTTTGCTTCCCTTATACCTCCGGGGATTATCAAAAGTCCTTAGTAAAATGTTTTTGCGTAGATGTCTGACACATGTTTCTATTTCCTTGTTTTACAGGAAAGTTACCATAACAGGATCACAGAGGGCAATACGTACGGCTGAATCTATGATAATGCAGAAGGTTGCCTATGCTACTGAGAGAGTGGTGGAGTAATGTGCAAGTTCACCTGTTTATTGTTAGATTCTTGGTGAATCTGCTTGCTTATTGCTCATACATTTGCTGAATTTTGGGATTTGTTTACATAAATTATCGTCACATGATATACTTTTGGAGATCTTTATTGTAGTGGGAGAGGGCAGAGGGCAGAGGTTTTTTTTTCTTTCTTTCTTGAACTTAGACTGTTCTTACAGGATTCTTCTCAAACCCGTTCAAAAGTTAAGATCTATTGGGAAAGGCTTTCGTGCTTTTCCAAATGTAGTATTTAGAACTATATTCTTTTGTTGTAAGTCAACAGTTGCTAATATCATACAGAGTCGCAATCCTAGCAGCTGTTGACTTGTATCTTCAATGACTGGCCTGAGATAGGATGAGAATGATTTTATGTGCATGATAGCAACTGAGAACTAAGAATTCACCTGTGAGTTGTCAGAACCCTACACCCCCAAGTTGTGTTGTGCGTGCATGTGTTTTCATGTTTTTTGGTTTTCATCATTCTGCATTCATTGAACTTACTACCATTTATATTAGATTAATCTGATGGCTTGGTTAATGAATGGTTAGTTGCTTTATTAAGTCAGACCAAGCGTGGTGTCTTGTCTTGATACTTTAAAGTTCAAATTCTATAGAATTAAACCAGTAAGAACGTGTCCAGTTTTCTTTAGAAGTATGGTGATAAAATCATAACAAATATTTCGTATAAAACTCCAACATTGTTTAAATGACAGATTAAATATGTGTTTAGTCAGATCACTGTTTAACTTTCCGTGTCAACAGTTTATCCCATTATTTTGTGACCTGGTTGGTTGTGATGACTCCAAAAGTATTCTTGTTGTAATCGTAAAAGTGACGCTGTCTGTTCAAGTATGTTCACGCTTTGAAGGTATATACACACGCGAGATCGGTTCAAGTTATTCCTCATTGAGCTTTTTGAAAGTGGTGGCCGAATCTAGTTTGGTTACGTCAGGATATTGACATCCGCTGGGTCGCACATTCATAGTGAGTGGACCTAGCTAGCTACCTGTCCGACGCGTCTAAAGGATTTTTGTCTTCAAACAAACAAAGGATTAGAGTAGTTCTTTATCTAAATCCAAATTTTTATTTTATTAAATGACAACTCTGAATGCTAAAATTAAACGCGGTGTTATAGACAAGAATATGCATGAAACTTATAGACTTAGGATTTAAGGATTAAAAAAACAATAGGATAAGCAACCTGAAACCTTCGTGTATTACCATGGGCAAAGTGTCTCTTATAAGAAAATTTCAAGATCGTTGGTTTGTCTCATATAATTTTTTCCGGCTACGTTTTGACAATTACATTAGTTTTACTTGGTAATCACATGTATGCAGTGTGCTTGTAAAAAGAGTACACGCAAATTTCTCTTCTTGCTATGTGGCCCTTGAAATTTAATAACTTATATTTGTTGACCATGAAACAATTAGCATTTTAAGAAAAGAAAAAGAGTGGATATAGCCGTAATTTGTAAATCACAAGTTTGGTAAAATAAATATCATTATAATATAGTGTTGTAACCTATAAGTATAATTGCTTCTCTAACAAGAACATTTGTCAAGTCGGGGTTTACTTGTCAAGGTCAAACTATATACTACTTATTTATTTACGTTTAATGACTTTGTGATTATAATTTGTCAAATATAGTAAGTAATAACCGCACGAAGCATTCGTTTTCATTGCCATATCTAACGGAAAGAAATGCTTTTCACATCATATGATGATTTGTTGTACTATTTAAGAATATTTTAGATGGGTCTAGTTTTGAAGTGTCGTTGGATTAAAAAACTATTAAAACTATTAATAATATGATATTACATTATTAAAGTAATGTATTTTATCAACTTTTGATTATTTAATGGAAGACTTAATTAATAAATGAATGTATTAATCTATTTGCAAGTATATTTTGTTGGGAATGTTTGCATCACTCTAAGTCACCAAATCAACATCAATGCTTGATTTAAAGAAAAATAAGAGGTAGAAGAAATAAAAGGAAAAACAACTAATTAATTAAAGACTCTAACGACAACGAAGTATTCTTTTATTAATGTTACACTATATGATTTTGATTTCAACGTCACTTGCAATAATAAGCCAATGATGATGATAAAACCCTCCATGCATGAAGTAAAATGACTACTAAGTCACACTTCAAATTATTATTGGAAATTACATATACGAAGAAGATTGAATATTAACGCTATAGTTATTAATTTAGTTATAACAAGAACTCATACGTTTAAGGGTACTCATTTCCTCCCGAACCGGAACCATATCCCGAACCATACCCAGAGCCACTGCCATAACCTCCATTACCACCACCGCCTCCCCCACCACCTCCACCGCCACCGCCACCACCGCCTCTTCCTCCTCTTCCACCTCCTTCACCATATCCACCTCCTTCCCCATAACCAGAACCATAGCCAGATCCACCAGAACCACCACCACCACCTCCACCTCTACCACCACCTCCTCCACCACCACCACCTTCACCTTTTCCACCCCCAGACCCATATCCAGACCCTGATCCATATCCAGAACCATACCCTGATCCACCATTTCCACCACCTCCTCCTCCGCCACCTCCTCCTCTACCACCACCACCACCACCACCTAGTGATCCTCCACCATACCCTTCACCGCCACCCTCACCATATCCTGAACCATACCCAGTGCCATGTGCACCTAAACCACCTCCTCCTCCTCCACCTTCACCACCACCACCACCACCACCACCACCTTTGCCACCACCACCAAGTAACCTAGCAGCACATGCTAAGTCTACAACGAAGAGAACAAGGAAAACAGCCCCTATCAACTTGGAGCTTGCCATGTCTATTGCTTATTAAACTCAATGTATTTGGTATATATAAGAAATATATGAAAGTAGTAATGTGAAGAATATTATGACTTATCTATTTATATACGATAGAAAGCTTGAAGACAATAAGAATATTAAATGATGTTTTGACTTGCATATAAGTTTGAGAGGTGAGGGACTATTTATACACATTGTAAAAGTTAATTGTTCTAGTAACTTCCTTTCAATATATTATTTTCACCTAAACTCGTTAATATTTGAATTAGAAACGTGTTGGAGGGGAATTTCGTTAGTGGTGGTGGTGGTGTCAATCGATCTCTGTCTTTTTTTGTCCTTAAAAATGCAATATTGCTAGCTAGCTTGATTGCTACTATACACTGACTTAGTAAATAACCTTACTTTACTTTTTGATTAATTATTATAAGATAAGATTGCTTATATTATATTATTAGGAAAATGGATGCCAATGAGCCGCGTATCCATTTTGTCAACCTATTCACATATGGAGGCCACTAAATGTGTGAATGTTTGACCTCACAAATTAAGTGCACTTCCAAAACTAGCACTATACTCAAATATTATTGCATCTTCCTATTATTATAACTATAAACGAATTGTCGTTTCACTTCTACAATATTTTTCTCCTTCACTTAATATATCACTTACTAAGATCTTATAAACCTATATTTCATTTTAAGTGGATACTTTTAATTATTTCTTTCAAACTCTTACTTACACACATCCAAATATTATAGTTTATGATAGTGGTGACGGACAAGTAATTAATTAGCTAATTATTTATAGAAATATTAGTTGGTTTCACTATAATTTATGTCATCATCGCTATGAAAACGTTTATATAAAGCTCCACGAGTAACTATGGGTTCCAATTATTCTTTTTAATAATTTATTATAAATATTAATTTTTTTCAATTTAACAGTTGTTTACCGATATCTTATATTATTATAAAATACATTATTATTGTCAAACACATAAGATATAGTATAAATTTGAAACTCGTGTCATTTACCGTATATAAATCTAAGTAGATATTTATTAATATTTCTGTTTAGAGAAATATTTATTTATTTATTTTAAAAATATTAACTTATATTTTAAAAACTTAGTATACGTTTATTTTAAGTTATTTAATGAAATATTAATTGATATTTTGAAATTTTATGATAATATGTAGAATTAATCTAGTAAATAAGAGTTTGTGATTTGATGACTTTATTGGTGAATTTTCAATGTTTACAGCGACTCTATTTTTTTAATCCCTGAGATTAATACATGGAGATAGACTTGATAGAATTTATTTGATAGATTTTGTTGGTTATTGTAAGATTAATTAGTATTTCAAAAGATATTTTTTAGTGAAACTTAATATATTTGTTGAATTAATATTAGAAAATATTCAAAATAATTTAATTAATTCATGAATTTGTAGAGATTTGGAGTAGATAATGAAATATATAAATTTTCAAATAAAGAAAGCAATAAGAGACTTAAAATTAGCAATTTTAAAATTGAGGTAAAAAAATTGAAACCAAAATTATATTAGTTAATATTTATGACGCAACTCGATCAATATATGATCAAACCAATAATCAATTACATAAAAGTATGTGACCAATTCAACTATCTTTTAAGATTTATCTAAGACAATTTTCATAATTCAATAGAATAGCAAGATGATCTTTAAAAAAAATATCACACTTAAAAAAATAGAAAAATTAAATACGAAGAATAATTTTTTTAAGGATCTCTATTGAAAAAGGTTTTTGAAACATCAATAAAATGGTAAAATTAATGTATAAATAGAGAGTAATTAACTAGATAGAGTTAATTAGTAAAGTAACAATTGGACCAAATCATATATAACAAAATAAAAAATAGATCAAGTTAATTCTATTCACTAATAAAAGAAATATGCCAAGTTACATATTTGACCATTTACCATTACGTAACAATTTGATTTAAGAACATCAAATTAAATTAAATAGTTTATGGACCACCACCGTACCTACTATCCTAACCAAAATATAAAATATTCCTCTACCTAGCTTAAAAAACACAATCTTTGGGTGGATTATTTTTATTTTTCTACTTTCTTGAAACGTACATGTACTTTTTAATTAGAGTGTGGCAAATGGCAGTATACAATATCATTTCAGCAGCTTCCTGTATCGCACTTTGATTTCAATCATTATAGGATTGAACCATATATCAATGTTATATCACCTCATCTGAATCTGATTAAGAACAATGAACCACTTACATCTTTAATTGTTAGTATTATGGTGAATTATCATAATTTTTAAAAATTATAAACTAAAAAAATAAAAATTATTTAATTTTAAAATAGTTTTTTTTGTATATATTTAAATAATGTATCTAAATTCTTTGATCTAAATGTACTCATAATTTTGATTAGGAAGAGTATATATTTTGTGGGATATAAGTAGGGAGAAAGGAAACTTAAAACGCGATTGTTGGCACCGGTTGGTGCGTAACGTACACCTGTCTTATCTCACTCACTAGTTTCCCACCGATATTAGCTATCGTGTCACTGTCGCCAATTTTCATCTATATTTTTGTCTTTTTATATAAGAGATTACTTACAACACAAGCAACTCTGAAATAGTTATTTTATTGAATATTAATTCAACTTTTTATTATTGTCGTTCATAAATTAACACAAAATTTTATATAATTTCAACAAAAAAAATTAATAGTGTAATTTAAAAATCAATGTTCAATTTTTTATTTATTATAATTGTATTTAAAAAAAATAGTAAAATATTTAATAATTTTTTTTGAAAATTTGTATAGTTGATTTTAATCAATAAAATCATTTAATTTGATAGTTTGATCGATGAAATTTAAAAAATTATTAGGTATAATAATTTACTTTGTTTGATAGTTATTTGTAGATATTAAATTTTATAAATTTAATTGATGAATACTTTTATATTATTTTAATAATATGCACACAAAAATTATAAAAATTAAACCTCATTAGCTATAAGATACCATAATCAATATTTTATTTCTATTTCATAAAGTATATCCTACTAACTTTACTTGATAAAGTATAAAATATATTAAAATTGTATGAAAATTTATAAATTTGTTTTATTTGATAAAAATTAATAATTTTATCGCTGAGTCAATAAAATTTATGAGTGGAAAAAGTTACTACGAAGAAAATTCTAATAAAAAATATTCTTAAAATAAATTGATTTTTTCATCATATATAAAAAATTATAAAATAAACACATTGATAGATGGTATGCTGTAAAAGTGTTTAAAAATCGTTTAATATTCTGATGATCAACAACATACTTTAAATATATACTTTTTAGATAAATATAACAACAAACCATGAAATTTTCGCAAGCTTCAACATTTGTGGCCCTCATAAGACCCCCCACAAAAAACTAAGAACCAGGGTACTTTATTGGGGTCAAGGCCCTTGCTAATGACACATACTTTTTCGACGACTATAGCCTTAAAAAAAAAGAATATAAGCGCCAAACTTAAGATTCAAACATTTGTTATTTTTGAAGGCAGAAGCTCTCATGACACATTTACTCTCTAGTAGCCCATGCCCTCGTAAATGCATAACAAATTTTGGATGTTGTGTGCGGTGCTGGTCCAAATGTAAAATAGTCCAAACTAAAACTAAAAAAAAAATGTTTAGCAAAGTAGTTTAGACTTATTTTTAGAACTTCAAAAATAGAATTTCCAATTTTAAGAGAAGTTGAATAAGTTTAAAAAAATATGTCTATTGACATATTCTAACTGCATTTATTTTGCTTATAAATATTAACAATTTCTATTATTATTGTTTCAATTGATTTTTTTTTAATTTTAGGTTAATAATATTTCAATAAAAATTAAACGTAGTTAAACAGAAGAAAAATTAAATAGCTTAACTTTATTATAGTTTGAAAATGAAATATTAAATAATTAAGTAATTAAAACTAAGTAATTAATAAATTTTAATTAAAAACAAATCATTTGAGAGAATTTAAATTTAAATTCAATTGAAAATAAAATAAAATTAATTATTGAAATTTAATAAATAATTTTGCACCCTAGTTGTGCGATTCCAAGGGCCAATGTTCTCGTTAATGGTAAATAAAAGAAATCTTCATTCCCTTCTTTTATTCATCAATATTTATTTTCTCCTCCTTTACTAATATCTCATTCTACCTTATTGTTTTTTCACATCACTTTCCCTTACCGGATAATTTTTCTTAGTTTAGATGACACTATTAATATTTTTATCTAACCATCTTTGTATTACTATTTCCTCTATATTTCTCATTCAATCACTTGACTATTTTTTATTATTAATTTTCGCTAGAACTACTACCCGTACTCCTAACATTGTTGCAAGTTAGTCTCATCACCACTAATTTTAAATATTTAAAAAAAAATAGCATTATTAATGGTGTCAATTTTAAGAATATCAAACGTCACTTACAAACTCGTTACTTTTCGATAGTCACAAATTCTTAAAAATTACCAAAACATGTTTAAATGTCATTTGAAAATAGTTTTCTATATGCTGATAATTGATGGTCACATAACTATTGAAAGACTACTAAAAAGTGACATTAACAACCATTTTTTTATATTTTGGAAGGCATTTGTTGATAATATATGTTAGTTTTTCTTATAATTAAAGTATAATTATGCTAAAGTAAGTATCTAATTAGATTTATCGTACTTTGTTGGAGTATTAGATAGACACTTACATAATTAAAGAATACAAATCTTAAAATATATTTAGATGAACTTTAAATACATTTAATTTTTATAAACAAATGGTTATGGTCCAAAGTTGTAAATAACAAGAATATATCATAATATTTTTCATCCCATTAAAAAATAAAATTGGACAAAACTAAGGAATATATAATCAGAAGACTATTTCTTCGTATATTTGAATATCACTTTTATCAAAATTTAGATTCTTTAAATACATTTCTCTATCTGTCGTCTTAAATTGATGTAAAACTACATAAATATAGTTTTAAAAACATGTATTTCATTTACGTTGATTTTAGTTATTGAATAGTTAAATATTAAAAACAAAATAATTCTTTTAACATTTGTGTGACATCTGGATAATTAATTAAAGAGAAATTCAAAGACTATATAATTAATGATTATATATTGTTCCAATTAAACATTGTCAAACCATGATCAGATATTCAACATTTCAGATACTAGCATCTCTTATTGATGAATTATTCTCCTGTTCCTCCAATTTAGACTTTTAGCCTTACAAAATATATGTTAATCATAAATTGTTTACTTTTCTTCTTCTAATGCAGAGTATGAATCACACATTAATCAATAATAGCAACCCCAAATTGCACAAAAAACAGATGGGATAAAACAACATAATATCTCTCTCTCTCTCTTGATCATAAGACAAACAAAATGAATAAATATCAAAAGGAAAGCAACATATATAAAAACATTTGAAATACAGGTAATAAAGTTGTCTCAATTTTCTTTTGATAATAAGGACAATATATACCCATGGCTCTCTAGATATATATTATATATAAAAATGACAATTTAGGTGAAATGAAGGAATGATTCCACTAAGCAGGAATATGATTAAATTGATCACACCTGCTCCTGACTTCACCCTTCTTACCAGTCTTGACACCAAAGACAGAAAGTTTCTCCATAGCCTTAGCAAAATCATTAAAAAAAGCTTGTTCATCTTTAGCATAAAGTTCCACAAGTGGCCTTGTCCTTGAATCCACAGCCAAGAGATAATCAGTTGTCAATAATCCCAAACCCTTCAACACATTTTGAAAATAAGCATTATCAAATTTCCCTGGTGACCTAACATCATTAAATGCAGCCATTGTAGGGTCAGAAGTGTAATTTTTACAAATATCTCTTAACCCTGCAGCCAATTTAGGGTGCATTGTAGGATCAATCTCAGAAGTACTACTGAAATTGAATATTCTGTTGCTAAATTCTTTACAATGTGTGAAACCTATGGTGTGTGCACCAGTTAATGCAACCATTTCTTTAACAGTGAAATTTTTTGCTGTAAATTTGCTTATGATAGTATCCATGTTCATGCTTGTTTTAGGAAGATTTGCTTCAGTTCTTGAAGCATCTGAAACAAGACTATCTTTTCTACCTAACCTCACCGGATAATAAGGACCACCAACCATTTTAACAAGGTCTCTAGTCGATTGTGCCACGATATCGGCACACGAAACCACGCCGGGACATGTTAGTTCCAGTTCGTTTTTTATTTTAACTATAACTTCGAATGCGTCGCCGGAGAGGGAAAGGTTGAGATCCGCATCGCGTTCTGCGTGCGGATTGTAGGCCGTTGATGAGACCAGGATGGATGCATCGCATCCGTCCGTTATGCAATCGTGGAAGAAGAGACGGAGGATTCCAGGTGCTGTTGCGGGGCTTGCGGATTGTTTGTTGTAAATGTTTTGATTAACGATTTTTTGGAAGTTAGGACACGTTGTTTTGTAGTAGTTTTCGTTGAGTTTCGCTGTGGAAAATGGAAGGGCAATGAAGAGAAGGAATAGGATAGGGAAAGCCATGGGGTAATAATGCATGAGATTTTATTTATTTATTTATTTTATTCTAAGAGAAGGTTATTAAAGAGCTATAAGATACCAACTCTTTTATTTTTCCTTCTCTTCGGTTTGTAAATGTGAATCCCTTTTGGGGAAGCAAGAGATTTGGGAATGGATATGTGCCAAGTTTGGGAACAATGGGAGGTGGGAGGGAATGCTATGGAAGCTGTGGAAGAGAGGGGTTTAAGGACTTTTTTGTTATCATTTTCTCATTTTGGATTTTCAATTCCATTCTTGGTTTTCGGATTTTGCTATTTTTGTACCCTTCAACTCACTTGTTTTTTCTTTTGCATCTTTAATTTACTATTTTGTTTTCTACGTCTTGTATTCAACGTAGAACGCATTTCTCTAAAGAAAGTTATAATTAAAGAGTTGATATTAATTTAGTGAGATCTCTAAATCATAGAACAATGAGTTGAACCACAATTAAATTAAATAGGATGACAAATACATAAATATAAAATGTAAACTGATATTAATTTCTAAATTAATTATTTAAATTAAATAAAATACTAAAAACTATTTAAAACAAAAAATATAAAAATTAATGGAAGTTAGTACTAACTAGAGTTATTGCCGCATCTTTTGTTCTGCTCTGTGTCCGAAACAAGTCTCACTCTCGCACGAAGACTACGTTTCGACTGATATATCTCGACGGTGGCTCTCGATCTGCCACCGTCTGATCTCCTCCCCCACTTCAGACGACGCCGTTTTCAGATCTGAAATCTCTCTCCGATAACAGGTTTCATTCCCTTTCATTCTGCTTACATTCAATTCCAATTCATTCATTTCTACGTCTGCCAATTTCGAATTCCCCCGTTGTCGTCTTCAATGTTAGTTCACCGTTAGGATTTGGAATTCGCCGTGATTTTATAAGGTGTGCTCGATTTAGATTTGCAATTTCAGATACTTTGAGTATATAAACATTGCCGAAAAATCACGTCACTCTGAGAATTGTATTGTATTTTTTTTTTTTTAATTAAAGGTTTCTCAGTTCTCTGATTTTCTTGCTAGTAAGTTTATATTGGGAGTTGAAACTTGTTGTCTTGTTGGTGACTTGGTGTAGACTATGGAGTAATGCTATAGATTACGCATACTACGTGAATTTATTTGTTACTAATACTAATACTACTAACAGGAATACATTATAAGTAAGTAATTAAGTCAATGTTAATATTTTAGTATGTACGTAATTATTAATGCTAACATTTAAAATGTCGATTCTCTCTTTTAATTTAAGATTCGTGTTTTTGTGTTAATTTTATTTGGTGCATCATAGATGTGTTTTATATCTTAACATTTGGTGCATCCTGAAGCGACAATCGAGGTTATTTTTCTGGACTAAAGGAGAACCGCAGAGATATGGAAGTCAACAATTGGCATAAAGAACTTACATATGATAATTGGGTACCTGTTACTGTATCTGGTGCGCGTCCACCGGCTCGCTACAAGGTTTCTTTCTCTCCGTCTTACTCTTTTCATTTTTTTATTAGAGGATGTAAGAATACAAAATTAAAATGAACACATGAAAGTAACTAATGATTGGTTGGGTATTGTCATGAGCTATTTTGCTTTGAATGCTAAAATTAATTTGTCATTCTTGGCTTCTTAGCTGAAAATATTCCTTAGCCTTGGGACAGATTCTTACTCCATTTGTTGTCTTTTCCTTGTAGCATGCAGCTGCAGTAGTTGATGAAAAGTTGTACATTGTCGGTGGAAGTCGTAATGGTCGGCATTTATCTGATGTTCAGGTATATCGTATGCTCAGATGCTGCTGAATGTTGGACTCTTTATAGTGAGTCACGTGATTTAGCTGTTTGCAGGTTTTTGACTTCAGAAGTTTGATGTGGTCTTCTCTAAAACTAAAAGCTAACACCGGAGAAGATCATGGCAACAGTTCACAGGAAACTCTACCAGCCACATCTGGTCACAGCATGGTAAAAATTTATGTGGACGTATCTCCCTGCATGCATATATGTTTCAGTATGAAATCTTACTTTCGTTGGTTGAGTTTTAGTGACCATATGGATGTTTGATTTATTAGAGATTTGGAAATTTCTGCAGATTAGGTGGGGGGAGAAACTACTAGTTCTTGGTGGCAATTCAAAGGATTCTTCTGATACAGTAACAGGTTACTATCTGTAAATTAATATTTAAAATGAGGAAGAAATATGTAAAAGTGCCTGATTTATTTCCTATATGTGCATATCATATTATAGTATGGCGTGTTACATAGGAAACTCACAATGTTCTTTGGACTTCTTGCAGTTCGATACATTGACATTGAAACATTCCAGTTTGGAGTTATTAGTACTTCTGGAAGTGTTCCGGTAAGTGTGTACTGTGTCCATTGATTTTAAAGCTTGAAGTTCCATCCTTGGATGTAAATTTTTTGTTTGGTTTGGGGCTTAATATACTACTCTAAATGGTTTCACTGAAAATTTGGTTTATGAGAATTGAGAGGCTAACAATGTTGATTGATTCATGTAGCAAACCCTAGTAATGAGGTAAGGGTTGGTTGTTGCTGATGTGTTTATGTCCTTTACCCTACTTCTTATTCTTTTTGAATTATATATTTAGGATATTCAATTTGTGCCGTATTTCTTCTTAATATCCATTGTGAAGTGTGGGCGTCACTTTGATTGTTTTTTTTAAGCTAAAAATTTATTAAAAAAAAAAAACACAAAGAAAAACAATCCTAACACTGCATCAATAACAATAACATTTGGATAAGTCCTACTTAGCATCGTAGACTTTGAATGTAAATTAACTGCCGAAGCAGAAGAAATTTGATGGTTTTGAACATTGTTCTCCTCTAACACTGCATCACTTCGATTGTGGTTAAATAGACAATTGAATGTTTTTAATCTATTTTTCCAGGTAGCCCGTGTGGGACAGTCTGCAACACTGGTTGGTTCAAGAGTGATATTGTTTGGTGGAGAAGATAAGAGCAGGAAGCTGTTGAATGATGTCCATGTTCTTGATCTTGAAAGTATGACTTGGGATGTGATAAAGACTACGTAAGTAGTATCTATTTTACACTTCCAGAAAATGTGTTTTCATGCTTTAGAGAAATTTCGTTCGACCATACCACTTTCTTTCATTTTGATAGGCAGACTCCTCCAGCTCCTAGATATGATCATGCAGCTGCTATGCATGGAGAACACTACCTTATGATTTTCGGTGGTTGCTCTCATTCTGTCTTCTTCAATGATCTTCACTTACTAGATTTGCAAACTGTGAGTGACTGTTATTTTCGAACTTTTTTACATGTTTAATTAAATCAAAATATTAATAAGGTTGTTTCTTCTACTCTGGGGCATTCAGTTATTTCTGTATGTCACCCATATATAAAAGCGATTTTTTATATGATAGTTAGACTTAGACCTCCCATTACCCAAGTGTAAACTCACAAGAAAAAGGACCGTAGAGATTCAAGGGATGTGTGCCGTTTCTTGTGACGTGATAGCATAATCAAAGGAATATGTGTTAGTGAATTGATATCTCCTGTGATAACAGAATGAATGTCTACGTGGCATCGAAAGAGAGAAAGAGTGAAAATTAATTTATAGAGGAGGTTCGGGTAAACATGATGGGGGGAGGATTGGAAGAGACAAGTGAGGATTGAGTGGAAAGGTTGGGATTTGGGAAGGAGGCAGCAGACTTGAAGAGTCTGTAATCTGTACTATTCTGTTTGATAGATTTGGTGGCTTGGTTTTTGAATCCATTACTTGTTTGTCTAGTAACAGATATGTGGGAATTTTCAGTAGTAAAACCTTGAATCCATTACTTGTTTGTCTAGTATATTTTCAGACACATAGTTCAGCTCTTTTCTAATTTTGCGGTTATGGGATAAAGATTTTTATCTGCCTTCTTTGTGGATTACTATCAATGGATAGACTTTTGACTTATTTTTGTTTCTGAAAAATTAATTGTGTCTACCAGGTTGTTTTGTTTAGCATGTCAATTGTGTTGTCTTGTAGAGATTGAATGTCTTGTGACCTTTTTTGCACTAGACATTATTATTTTATCTATATAATATAATAGTCTTATTCTAGGTAATTATTTTGGTGAATCCATTCAATAGCGTTTGATGGTTGTTAAGGAAATACTTGTTATTATAAGATTGTGCAGCAACTACAGATGCTGCTAAAATGGTATTGCAATCTTGATATTTTTTTTCCTGGTGGCTGGTTAAGAATAATATAAAAGCCACTAACCCCAATACAGATGTTTGATCAACATTCACCCTCAGCCCTGTAATTTTATTGACTTACAGACCTGTCAAGTTTAAATTAGCTTTATACTTTTAATATTTCTTTATCCTGAAAAATGCTTAAACTTCGGCTGTGGATCTTCCAAGAAGTTGTTTTTTTCATTCTTACAAGTTAAGCATCAACAATCTAATGATCTAACAACCTCATTTGGTTCAGATGGAATGGTCTCAACCACAATCTCAAGGTGATTTAGTATCTCCCAGGGCTGGACATGCTGGTATCACTATTGATGAAAACTGGTTCATAGTTGGTGGCGGCGATAACAAAAGTGGTATGTAGTATGTACAAAATTTTATATGAAAAGAAATGGTATTAGAGAGAGAATGGAAATATATTAACTTGAGGGAAGCAGATAAAATATGCTCCAAATCATTAAATAAAGAAAAAGAAAATAGTGACAGAGAGAATCAACAACATTGCATTGAAGTCCACTCCATGTGAATTTTAGAAATTATGACTGACTTTAAAATGCTTTGACCTAAGAAATGGCATGAAACTTTAAATAGAATCCTATCTTGAAGCGCTGTCTAGGGGGAAAATGATTCCCTCTAAGGATGTGTAGGTATCCTGCTCCAACCAAATATATTGGAGGACTGTATAAACCCCACGCTCCAAAATAAAGTTTGCTTCCTTGTTTCTAAATGAATCATGCCATAAGAAACTTCTTAAAAGGAAGGCATAGTTAAATTTATTATTGACGTCAATTATGCATACATTATGCTCTCAACATTAATGAAACTCTGTTTTTATGGATGTATGATTATGTAATATTTGAAACAGGTTGCCCTGAAACCCTGGTCTTAAACATGTCTAAACTTGTTTGGTCAGTATTGACTGATGTGAAGCCAAAGGATCCACTTTCTAGTGAGGTAATTACTTTATCCTTTTTATATTTTTATTAATATTTCCAGGAATGTTGTATGGAGGATTATAGTTCTCTCTTTTCGAAGACCTGTTATTTATAAAATTATTTTGTTCTTTTGTTATCCATATTTCAGTCCTGCTAGGGGCAACAACCACTTGCCTTTTTGACCCATATTTGAGACCTTCTGATTAACTCCATGTTTGCCCTTCTCATTACCTAATTTGTAGAGGATACATCCAGATTAGGTTCCATTGCATGATAGGATTGGATTTTGAACCTCGTTCTAATCATCTTGGATTTATTGAAAGAAAACACACAAAACTATACAAAAGAACAGAAGTGACGGCCATGTTTGAAGATGAAAACTAGAGCTAGTGGGAAGAAAGTGGGACCTTCACTTTTATAACTTGCTAATTAGATAATCAATCAAAATGGGTGGAATGTTCTTTATATATAATTAAATATGACAGTAGTTGTGTGAGCAACTGCTTTGACCACAAAAAGTGCGATAATGATTCATGCCCTTTATATATTGATCTATATGTGACTTAAAATATGTGACTTAATCATTGATTTCTTATCAGGGTCTTAGTGTCTGCTCAGCATTGATTGATGGAGAAACATATCTGTTTGCTTTTGGTGGCTACAATGGGAGGTATAGCAACGAGGTAAGTAAGAATCTGTCTTAACATTGGATATTTAATAATTAATACCATTTGTATTGTCAAAATCTTAATGAAGATTCTTTTTGTTATAGTATATGGATGAAATACTTAGCAAATTGATTGAGTTGAATTCATGTAAATTAGGCTCTACTATGACAGTAGTCCCAATTAGTTTGTGAAGGAAAACCCTTGGTTCAGGTTGTTATAATTGGTTTCTTGGAATTATCTATTTATGTCTGTTATCATTGGCTATAATACCTTTGCAACTTGAATTATTTTTGCCGGATAGCTACAAGACGAGTTATTCTCTGTGGTACTCAATGTTGGGAAGTAAATGACATTTCCACAAAAGCTAAAATCGAGTGCTGTGGAGATCAAAATGCTGAGATGGATGAGTGATTGAGTGAACGTACAAGGAAAGAAAACAAAAACATTAGGAACTAAGATAACTGGTCATATTAGAAGATGACCATGGAGGCATCATTAAGAAAATCCGTTCAAATAGAAAATAGTCCAATTAAAAAGACTTCACACTAAATGGTTTTATTGAGAATTTGGTTTCAATGCTTATAAAGACTGGAGGCATCTATTATCCACATAGGAAGCTAGTGAGAGGTTAGATTGTTATATCATGCAAATTGCAAATGACATGCTTGCCGCAAATTCTAATTTGCTAGTTTTACATATTTTTAGGTGTTTTTTTTTAATTAAAATTTTAGTGTATTCCATAAAGTGGTTTCTGTCGCTGATGCTTAGGGACCTTGCAAATTTAGGTTTTTGTTATGAGACCCAAGGCAAAGGACACTTTGCGTCCCAAGATTTTCCAGTCACCAGCTGCCGCAGCTGCAGCTGCTTCTGTTACTTCTGCCTATGCATTGTCTAAATCTGAGAAGTTGGATTTCATTCAACTAGATGATATAAATTCCAAGTCATCTGTAAATGGTCATCATGAAGACAACATCACTGTTAAAATTGAGGCCATTAAAGAAGAAAAGCGGTTATTGGAATTGTCAATTACAGAAGTCAGGGCCGAAAATTCTAAGCTTGGAGGTGAGATACATGAAGCAAATAGTACTCATGCTGAGTTGACCAAGGTATGTATTATGATTTCTATGCGGAGTTGCACTAAAGTTTAATTGATAATTGTAGTTTTCATAACTGAATATGTATTTTCAGGAACTCCAATCAGTCCAGGGACAACTTGTTGCTGAGAGATCGAGATGCTTTAACCTGGAGGTTAAAATTCACTTTCCCAACTTTGAAGTAAACTTTGGATTTATGGTTGTGTAGGATTTGAGTATATTAGTATTGTTTGTTTTCAGGCCAAAATTACAGAACTCCAAAAGTTGTTGGAATCAATGCAGTCTGTAGAAGATCAGGTAAATGCTCTTCGGGAAAAGAAGTCTGCTTTGGACCAGGAGATGGAGCACGCTGCAACTGCTCAGAGGCAGAGTTCTGGCGGAGTTTGGAGATTATTTGGTGGGAGTGAAAAATGAAGATTGTGAGGGCAATACCACCTAAAGAGATCTGGGAGTTTAGTCTGAGAAATCTCAACTTACAAGCAGCTGATTGTATTGTGTTATTTAGTTCATACAGAAAATGGCATTTCATTGCTACAGATTTTTTGGGTCGTCATCTTGTATTGCAGTACATGATGGATAAGATGTTGAGCTCCAATTTTGACGGACTGCAACTTTCAAAGAGATGGGTATGCAAATTTTTTGTATTTGTAATTCATACTTTAAACAGATTTACTTTTGTCTGGTTCATTTCATACTAATGATTTCATTATACTCTACAGGATTTACTTTGATTTCATGATTTGAGTCTGTATATTGACATTTCATTCACTTGTTTTATTCTATTTTAATTTAACTGGTTAGTACTTTGCATTCAATTGCTAGAGGAGCACAATTTTAATTTTATTTTGTTTCAAGCATGATGACTTCTTTGGCCACACCTATATTATCATCTTATAGAATAGAACTATTTGATTCGTTGACCCGTGGAACTCCTGTAGCCCCTTTTTACTCTCATTCATTGGACGGTCCTTATGTTTATTTGTTCTTGGGTTTTTTTCAATTCAAAGAAGAATGATTATATGGTAAGTTTTAGGGAGGAACTTTCCACACTCCCGAAGTCACTTCATATCTAGACATCCCACAAAAATATGATTTTTGTGGCGTGTCCAAAAGCATTCTTTCAAACAAAATAAGCCATCCGGAAGTATACTTCCAAACACATGATTTTTTAGAAATGTGGTGGGGTAAAGTTGTTTCCTAAGTTTTATATCGCCATGGAGAATAAAACCTTCAAACAAAATAAGCCATCCGGAAGCATACTTCCATGACATTGTTCCCTTTGCTGGTGGTCCTTCCTTGCCTGTCATTGTTTGGTAATGTCTTGAATTATGGTGGTAGATTGATTGTCTATGGCAGAAGCATAATGCTCGTTTTCATGTATGCATATTGAGAAATTTGATAGGATCATTGATCCGATTGGCCCAGTTGATTTCAATTTTCAGCATGGTTTAAAAATATTCATATTGGAGCAAATACTTGTATAATTAAAGCCTCAAAAAGAAACAAAACAATACAGAATTCACAAATGTTACAAGTAGATCAAAATGACTAGCAGCAATATTATTTATTAAAGGTTTTATTTTAGTTGCTGATGACGGGAATTCTGATTCCACTGTGTCTAACCCAAAGTTTTACCAACATTGTCTACTGAAATATTGAAGTTCTTAGCTTGCACGAGTAAAGTCAAGGAGAACTAGCAAATTCAGAAGTGCATCGAAGTAGATTACCATTCCCAACTAAGTTCCTATTTGGTGGCTTCTGTTCAATTTTGAACTTCCCTTCATTAATTAAAGACAAATTAAAACATCCTGTAGCACCACCATTTATACCCAAGCTACTCATAACTTAGAAACAGGTTGGTATTTGCTTTGAGAAACAAGATCCTTGCGTAATATCTTTCCAGCAGCCGACCTTGGAATATTGTCAATAAAACTCACCCTTCTAACTTTCTTATAGGGAGCCACCTGAATATTCTCAAATTTAGTTTAACAAGAAAAAATAAAGAGAAACAAATTAAAATGACTATACGAAAAGAGGAAGCAGGAGCTAAGATTGGCAGAAATAACTCATTGAAGTGAAAAATTTCTGCAGTTACTACATCTAGATAATTTAATGAAAATCAAATGGTTTTCATCTTAAGTTTGTCACTTGAACCTATTTAGGATAAGTTAGAATTTAACTTAACCAAATCGGGTTTAAAATACGAACTCAAAATATGAACTGTTTTATCTTCATCCAAACGACCAAACAATGGTGATTAGACCAACTGCAGATTTTTTTACTGCAAAGAATCGGGATCCAAGACTGGCCTACCTGGCCTGCAACAAATTGAATCACTTGATCTTCTGAGAGTTCAGAACCAGCTGCTCTCACCACATACGCCATCGGTATCTGCCCAGTTTCTTCATCTTCAACCCTGCAACATATCTTTTCACATGAGAAAGTCGCACAGAGAATGAAAACAAGAGTGAAACTGTGCTGAGGATATCGCACGGTATAACTGCTGCATCAACAATAAGGGGATGACTTAGCAGCACCGATTCAAGTTCTGCAGGAGCAACCTGACACAAGCAGTCCACATATACATATTAATGAAAATTGAAACCGTTCCAAAATCAATTTGATACATTATAACTAAAGAAATTTACCGATATTTTAATTTAACTTCAAGAGCAACAAAATAGCCACTATTGAAAACTGAAACTATTATAGCTTTGAGTACCTGATACCCTTTGTGCTTGATTAGCTCCTTTATTCGTTCAACTATATAGACGAATCCATTCTCATCAATATAACCAAGATCACCTGTCCTCAACCAACCTTCTGAATCGATTGTCGCATTTGTTGCCTCCACATTTCCAAGATATTCTTTCATAATAGTACCACTTTTCAGCCACAACTCTCCTTCCTTGTGAGGAGGCAAAGGCTTCCCTGTTTCAATGTCTATCACTTTTGCACAAAAAGTTGGAATCAGCTTCCCACATGCTTCTGGATGAGCTTTAGCATCTATATCTGACCCAAAATACGTAGCTCCACCACAACTTTCTGTTAGTCCATAGCCTGGCCTTAGTTGAATCCAAGGAAACATCTTTCTGAACTCTTGTGTCATTTCTTTACTCAAAGGAGCAGCACCTGATCCAACCCTTCTTAAGCTAGACAAGTCACACCCTTCTTTTTTTGCATGTTTCACTAGTGCATGGATCACTGGTGGCACTGCTGGTATGTTATTAACTTTGTGCTTATTGATAGCGACGAGCATAGCGTGGAAATCATATTTCTGCATCAAAACTGTTGTAACACCAACACACAGCAACCCGAGTCCAAAGAACATGAGTCCATATACGTGGAACATTGGAATGAAGGCCAGGAAAACATCATCTTGAGATGCAGACACATCAGCAGACCAGCAGAGTAGTTTCATTATGGTAATGAGGTTTGCGTGTGTCAAAACAACGCCTTTACTTACTCCTGTAGTCCCTGAAGAGTAAAGAACAGCAGCAGTGTCTGATTGCATAACAGGAACATGTGGCAACTGCATTGAATCATAGCAGCCTTGTATTAACTCTTCAACTGATAAAATTTTTCCATCAGATGGACTTGAGGTGAGAATTGTAGGAACCCCAGTTGGGATCAATTTGTGTAACTCTTCTGGTGCGGAGATGGCTAGTTTAGCGCCCGAATCATGTACTTGTTTCGCGATTTCCGATTTTGTATTGAGAGGGTTGGCAGTGGTAAGAATTGCACCAACTGATAACACAGCTAAGCAAATGGTTGAGTATAAGATTGAGTTTGGAGACAATAAAAACACTACATCGCCTTTTCTAACCTCGAGTCCGTGGAACAAAGCTGATGCTAAAGAGTAAACAGATCGGCGAACCTCTCCGTAGCTTATACTTTGATTAGCACTTAAATCAATGAATGCAATTCTTGCATTAGCAATGTCTCCTGTTGGAAACTGTGATAGAACAAGACTTGCAGTGTTAATGTCTGGCTTTGTTGGGATTTCATGCTTGGTTCCAAGATTAACAAGAGAGTGATAAATTCCTGTTCTTGAATTGTAGCCACTCCTGTTATCAAATGGAGGCAGAGATTTCTTAGATTCTTCCTCAACGGATGACCAAATTTCCTCTCCTGTCATTTTTTTTCCTGCAAAATTGATTGATTTGTTAGGCAAATAATCAATGGTAATGGAGTGTAGCTGAGGTAAAATAAGTGTGAACTATTAACATATATACAAAGTTTTTTCTCGTAAAGTACTAGGATTAACATTGTATACTATGTCAGTTCTATTGAGTTTAAGGTTAGTAAGACAATTATATCATTTGTGGCCGGCCAAGAGAGTGAGACATAGATAGCAATAAGTATTAGTAATTAAGTAGCGCTATAAGATATGTAATTGATGTTCTCTACATAGGCCAACAGAAATAATTGAATAATGAATATTCTTTTCATCAGCAATAGAATATTTGACGCGGATACATACTTTTCTAACTATTTTTTTATAGGAAAACTTTGTGGTTACATCGTATAAAACTCTGAAACAAACACGAACACTTGGAGATGACATTTACATTAACATGTTGACAGTTAATTTAAAAAATTAATAATTGAATATAGTCATATGTATCGGTGTCGAACACTGACACATATGAAATACTAAACACATTTTTCATAAAGTATCAGTTAAGTGTCTCTCAATTCACCAAGTGAGTTGTCGTCATCATGGGACATATTTTGTCTACTATTGGTTTACATTACATTCTTGGATGTTACCTAAATTAATATATGATGGGATGAGTAGCTTCTCCTATATCTGTAAACCAGCTAGCTTTTCACTGGCATGTGTCTGGTAAAGGTTTAGAAAGAAAATAAAAACGATATATAGCTCCATTATCTTCTTGAAATAATATTTTTAAACAAATACTATGCAATGGAAACATCTAATATTTCAACGAGACAGTGACACTTTGGTATCATAGAATTCAAGTTGTAGTTAGATATTTTTGTGTCCTGAAAAAAAAAATTACTTGGTGCTTCGGAGAACTTTATTGCAAGTTTGCCGGTTATGTTTGTTTTTGTTTTGAAAAAAAAAGGTGTTATTTTTAATTTATTTTTTAAAGTAAAATGGGTGTTGTGAATAAAATATGGGGTAGAGTAGAGGTATGATTAAAGGGATATGAGATAAAATGTTCTTCTTTTGAATGGAATTAACATGGAAAGTCCTAATATATAACTTTTATGATGTTAACCATTAAATTGACCGACATTTAAATAATTTGAATATTAATTTAAATTTTAATTAAATCAAAAACTACAGTGATAGTATTGTACATTTTCAGATACTAAAACAATGATTTACTAATTCCAACAAGTGAGGTTAAGATAAAAAAAAGTTAAAATTGTCTCTCATGCTCAAATTAACTTTTCACCATCAATATAATAGTATAATATTCTACGATCTAAATTACATATTAAGTAATAAGTATTTGCAAAAATGTCTTTCAACAAAATGAGTTTTGTATTAATGCCTGATAAAAAAGAATATATTAAAAAATTAATATAAACACTGATAAAATAATATATTAATGGATAAAAAATTCTTTTTTAACAAAAGATGAAAAAATTCTGATAACTGATTGTAATTCTTTTTGAAGGAAATAACCGATTGAAAATGAAAATATTGAGATTTATTTTATGATACTGGATGTATGTTTTTTTTTAAGGAACTGAATGTATAAATTTTAATCTTTGTTGTTTGTTGGGTTAATAAATTCACAAGTATTGTTTTAATAATTCATAATATGTCGTCATTGAGAGTAGTTGTAGCGAAGAACACCATGATTAATTTACATAATAACACAATTACAATACATAGATCAACTAGAATTTAAAAAATAAAAGTATAAACTTACGAAGAATATAAAGAACTATTGAAAACAGTGAAACAAGACACAAACCAGATCTTGAACATAACACCTATATTGCTTTTTGTATTATTGACTAACATTTTAATCATTTCATGATTAATTGAAATTTTTTATTCAAATATTAAAATGATATCATCTATACTTCTAGAGACTAAAATAATCATAATCTATATAAGAAATAGAATGTCCAAAGGTTTTTAACCAAAAAAAAAAAAAGAAGTTGTGGATTATGTTTACTGTGACTTATGTACCTTGACAAGTGTCATTTCCTTAGCCTTATACTTGTATTTCAAATCATCTTCTTTCATCCATTGTACCCTCCTTTTTTTTCTTTCTTCTATACCGCTTTTCCTCCACTTTTCAACCTCTTAACCAAAATTTTATATCTTTTGCTCATTCTCTTATACCCTTTACAAACTTCTTCAAAAGCAGTTTTTTATTTTTTATTTTATTTTTATTACTCTACAAGAGCCACACACAGTGGTTCTTGTATTCTATTCTTGAACTCTTTTTTTTCTGCCATGGCTGTGACACAGTTTAAAAACCCCACTTGCTCAAAAACCCAACTTTATTCATCACAACTCTCATTTCTATCTAAGACTCTACCTAGGCACTATCACTGTACTTTTGCACCACTTCACAGAACTCAGCATGCCAGAATTTCTTGTTCTGTTGCGCCAAAGTGAGCAACTTTATTCATTTTCATTCAACTTTATGTTTATTAAGCTACTTGGGTATGAATCAATTTTCTTACTTTTTATTTTCAGTCAAGTGCAGGTGCCAGCTGCACAATCCCAGGATCCTAAGAGTAAGCCTGATTGCTATGGTGTATTTTGCCTTACCTATGATTTGAAGGCTGTGAGTATTCATTCATTCCTACTCTTCTCTATTTATTCATGAATCTGTATATGTTGTTTCAGCTTGTTTTGTATCCAAATTGTGGGTTCATGATTCTGTGATGAATATGTGTTTTGTTGGGTATTTGGGAGCAGAATTTTGTTTTAAGGATCACCAGTGTTGTTTCTCAATATGTGCATGTTGATGCACATTTTGATTATTCTTTTTTTTTTTTTTATCATGTATATAGGCTATATATATAGAAGCTGAACTTCAGATTAAAGACATATTTGAGTGTCCAACATGTGTCGGTGTTTCACGCTGACACTTATAATTACATATGATCGTTTCTATTTTCTCAAATTATTACGAGTGTGTGTTGTGTCTGGTGTCCGTGATTGTGTTAGTGATTCATAATTCATATTTGAGTGTCCAACATGTGTCAGTGTTTCACGCTGACACTTATAATTACATATGATCGTTTCTATTTTCTCAAATTATTACGAGTGTGTGTTGTGTCTAGTGTCCGTGATTGTGTTAGTGATTCATAATTCATACCTAGCTGGATTCTTCCTCTTTTGTGAATAAAGTTATTGGCTGTTTCCCATATCAAAACTGTGTTTCTCATTGATGCCAAAATGCAGGATTTAACAAGTTTTTTACTTCATTACTCATAAAGCTTCTAATGAGTAAATTTCAATCTTTTTGATGTAATAGGAGATCACCAATATTTGAGGGAAGTCTAAAAGAAATCTGTAACAAGTATCTTTTATGGTTGATGTATGAGCAGTTTACGATCAAATATCTTAAACAATGTGGAGTTAATCCATCGATTCGTCCTCCACGTGATGGCAATTTAAACAGCTACCCTAATCCAATTAATTCCTTTAGATACAAAGATTTGCCGTCTTAGAACTAAATCCTTTGTTTCATTTGGCATCCTTTCGAATTTTCCGCAATTCTACTTAATGTAACGATTAGAAGTCTAGGTGTTAATATCTTTGAGAATATGGTGTGACAGGACTAGGATGACAATGCATCTTTGCTTTAGTAACTTGTAACAATGACTTTCCAGGCTTCTGTTTTTATATTCAAAATTAGATATCCAATCTAATGGCTCATGGATGCCAGAACACAGTTAAATTTAACTATCTATGCTAAATGTGTTGATGTCTTGTGGACGCATTTGGCTAATGTGTTTACAGGAGGAAGAGACAAAATCCTGGAAGAAATTAATAAACATTGCAGTCTCAGGTGCTGCTGGAATGATTTCTAATCATTTACTTTTCAAGGTGAGACTGTCTTGGATTTAAATCAGGACCATGTTGGTAAATCAGAGAGTTTAATCTCGCATCTACTTGGAGGTTTCTTTTTACAAGTGATGCACTATCTTTAATGGTCAAAATTTAGTTTCATTATGAGTTAATTTCTTATGTCAGCTTGCATCTGGTGAAGTTTTTGGTCCAAATCAACCTATTGCTCTAAAATTATTAGGATCAGAAAGGTCAATACAAGCTCTTGAAGGTAAGCTTCCTACATGCGTACTATACGAGTACGCCCCCTTTTTTGGAGTATACATGTATCATATGATATGATTGTTCTAATTCAACATGCAGGTGTTGCGATGGAACTGGAGGACTCATTGTTTCCGTTGCTGAGGGAGGTTATTATTAGCATTGATCCTTATGAGGTGTTCCAAGATGCAGAATGGGCTTTGCTAATTGGTGCAAAGCCTCGAGGACCTGGAATTGAGCGTGCAGCTTTGCTAGACATAAATGGACAGATTTTTGCAGAGCAGGTAATTTGGTATTCATAATTTAAGCCATGTCTAAAGTTTTCTGCTATAAGACAATTAACTATATTATTGACACTGTATCTTACCATGTGTACAACAGGGACAAGCATTAAACGCTGTCGCATCGCGCAATGTCAAAGTTATAGTTGTGGGAAACCCTTGCAATACAAAGTCAGCTTGGTGCTTCATGTGTAAACTAGAAGTTGTGCCTTGTTGTTCTTAATGTTGCTAATGTTCATGTGTATTTTAATGCAGTGCATTAATATGCTTGAAGAATGCTCCAAATATTCCCGCAAAAAATTTCCATGCTTTAACTCGTTTAGATGAGAACAGGGCAAAATGTCAGGTAACAAAGCATATAAACTTCATTATTACATAGAAAAATTGTGTTGCTTCAGAAGAAATAACAATTATATTCTCCGCATTGCTTCAATCGAATTTGCAGCTCGCCCTCAAGGCAGGTGTCTTCTATGATAAAGTATCGAATATGACGATATGGGGCAACCACTCAACTACTCAGGTCATTGAAGATTAATGACCAGAATAATATGCATGCATGAACTTTTTTGATTCTCTTTCATGATATGTCATTAACTTGTTTTCAGGTTCCTGACTTCTTAAATGCCAGAATCGATGGTTTGCCTGTCAAAGAAGTGATTAAGGATCATAAGTGGTTAGAGGAAGAGTTCACTGAAAAGGTTCAAAAGGTAAAACTTGTAATTTGCATCCATGTAGAGTTAAATATATATGTGGAATAGAGAATATTTAGTTTCCTTGTGTAAGAAGTTAACAAGTTATTATTTGATTGGTAGAGAGGTGGCGTGCTTATTCAAAAATGGGGAAGATCATCTGCTGCATCAACTTCAGTGTCGATAGTTGATGCCATACGATCTTTAATCACTCCTACGCCCAAGGGTGATTGGTTTTCTAGCGGTGTAAGTTGGTTTTACGTAAACAACCACATGATTGTTTACTTGACATTGATAGAGTTAGATGATCTTTTCAGAAAGATGGCAAACTTGTTTTGCAACTTGACAGAAACAATTTAGTCAAAATAATATTTTAAAGTTTAATTAAAGGCCTATAAACAGTTTTTGTCTTTATTTTTTCTGTTTTCTAGTATCTACTTCAATCATAAAGTTTGCAATTGCAATACCAGGTGTATACCAGTGGAAATCCATACGGAATAGCTGAAGATATTGTTTTCAGCATGCCGTGTCGATCAAAGGCAAGTGTGTCTACTGTGTTCTTCATTCTTTACTATAATTTTTGAATTGTTTTTGTTCCTCCGATGACAAAAAAAAAATCATTCATTAGGGAGATGGTGATTATGAACTCGTCAAGGATGTTATATTTGATGATTACCTACGACAGAAATTAGCCAAGGTGAGTGTGAAACTTCATATTTTTTATCATACAACATTAACATATGCATATTTGATATATAAAGAAATAAATCACAGTTACTATTATGTACTCATAATTGTTTTATGATATTATTCACATGTGCTTGAACCTTGAGTATATGCATTATTTGTGAATTTCATCATCCATGTCAAAATATCATATTTTGCAGACGGAAGCTGAGTTGTTGGCCGAGAAAAAATGTGTTGCTCACCTAACAGGCGAGGTAAATATTGCAGCTCAAATTGCGGTCATCGAAAGTTCTTTTTTGAAACCCTACATATT
Organism: Cicer judaicum; assembly: GCA_037974835.1. Lineage (NCBI taxonomy): Eukaryota > Viridiplantae > Streptophyta > Magnoliopsida > Fabales > Fabaceae > Cicer > Cicer judaicum. The sequence continues at coordinate 22,689,145 of JBBPBS010000968.1, forward strand.
CATGATATTCACTTTAATCTAAACATTTATGTTGTCTCATCAGGGAATTGCTGTTTGTGAATTACCTGGTGATACCATGCTCCCAGGAGAAATGTAACAAGCAAATCTTCTGAATGTCAAAGCAGATTTGGAAGATCACACCAATTGATGTAAAAATAATGGTTATGTGATAAAGGTGAAAAACATTTATTGAGCAATTATTTAAATTTCAAAACATTCATTTGATTTTAAAACCATATAAAGCTCTCATCAATAATGTAATAAGTGGGATTTTTGTAGTTATGAAGCTTGAGATGAGTCAGTCTAAATGTCCATGTTAGACAGATTGGAGTACAGTTTCAGTGTCTTATGCATGCTCTACAAATTCTTGTATCATCACATTGAATTCGACTCTTTGAGCTAATTTTAAATAAAGTCAAAGTTTAAAAAAATATTTTACTCAGTAACTTTCACTTCAAATAATTTTGAAGTAAAACACCAAAACTATTTAGGAGTCTCACATTGTACATTGTATAGTGATATTGATAGAACAAATGAAATAGTAAAACATTGATTGTAATAAAATACAGAGAAAAGAAGACTAAACAAGCAAATGAACTACGGAAGAAAATGGTAGAAATCGCGACAAATGAATGAAAGAGAGAGTGAAAAAACATAAAAGAATTTATCAAGAAGTAACTCCTCTTGTTAAGATAAAACTCAATTGAAAAATGGAGTTTCATTTTCTAAAATAATACGAATTAGATTATGGCCCGTGTGCTGTACGGATATTAATTAATTTTATAAGTTTTGTAAATAATATTTTATGTATTATAAATATAATTATCTTATAATATTATTTTATTGATTTGTAATAATTGAATATGATTAGGAAAATTAAAATAATAGAAAATTATATTTATCACAATTATCTAATTTAATTTTTAAAATATTTTTTAAAATTCGTATGATAATTTATTATATAGGATAATTGTTTGACTCATTGTAGTGTGATTGTTAATTTATTTTTCAAATGATACTTGTATTTATTTGGTGAAATAAAATGTAAAATACAAACTCAAAAATAAGATGTAAAAATTTAAAAATATGATTGACTATTTAATATTTTTTATTTTAAAAAAATATTAATATTGAATTATATTGTAGCGTAGTTTAAATTTATTTGTTATATTAGTATGATATTTTAATTGTGAGCATGAGAAGTTGTTGTAAAAAAAATTATTGAATATATTTAATTAAGAGTTTGTAAAAAAAACATACATAATAGATAATAGTTTTTAATAATTGGAAGTAACTTTTTTAATAATTTTTTATATATTCGAATTTTATGATTATTTTTAATAAATTTGTGTATTTTCTGTCAAATACAATATATATTTTTATTTTATAAAAAGTTACTAAA
>JBBPBS010000968.1:22698148-22712784 GCA_037974835.1 Cicer judaicum
AAAAAAAAAAAAAAAAAAAAAAAAAAAAAAAAGAAGGTTCTAGGAGAATTGAAGTGCCATGGAAGAGAGCGTGTGGGTTTCAATACCGCTACGGATCGGTGAGTTAGGAAGTGTCACGCGCGTCTCACGTGATAGTGTTGGAAGAATGAGAAAAAGTGTTTCGAACACTATGCATTATGCAATATGGTGGGATATGATTGGTAAGGTGATGGTTACACAGACAAAAGAAGGAAAAGAATGAATGACAAATATAATAATGTGATAAATCATAATGTCACAAATATAATAATATAATAATGTGAATACAAGGCAAGTACTAGTGCAAAATGTGATAAATCATAATCTCACAATTATAATAATGTGAATATCAGGAAAGTTCCGGTGCTAAATACTGCTTTTACTGAAAGATAATAAATGAAGTTTATGTATAAATATATATTTTTTTTTTAAAATAAAAAAAAACTCATAAATATATCTTACCTTAAAAAATAGGTTTCATTGTAGTTTTGATCTCTATTTTAATTGAATTACGAAAGTAATTTTTTTATTTTGTTTTTTATCAGTTTTAGTCTCTTAAATAGAATTTTGGTCTAAAACACGATGAAATTTCATTTTTTTTGCATTTATTTAAATTACACAATACCTCAAGATCTCATTTGTAACAATTATACCTGAAATCTATGATCATAAATGGTGTAGTACGGTTTTAAAAAATAAAATTTCATCAAATTTTGGACCAAAATTCTGTTTGAGGGGGCAAAACTGAAGAGAAACAAAATGGGGAGACTACTTTCGCAATTTAACTAAAACAGGGGACCAAACTGCAATTAAACCTAAAAAATATATACTAAAATGTTTTGCTTCTTTTAACTTTTAATAAATCGTATTTTTATTTTACGATCATATTTTTATTTTCTACAGATGTTGTATTCTTAAATTATAATTACATATAAATTATCTATACACTTTTTTCTTTTTAACTAGAAGTATATTGGTCAGTTTTTGTAATATATAAGAAAAAATCAATAAATTAGTTGTTTGTCACCTATCTTAATAAATAAAACTATGGCAATTTTGAAATAGATTAACTTTGTTAAGTTGATTATTTGATAAACTGAATTAATAAGAGTTTATTAATTCGATTAAATACTAAATTGAGCTAACATGTTAATAAAAAAACATATAATTTAACCAGTGAGTTAACAAATAAATTATTTTAAATATTACGAAAAAAAAAACAATAAATGTGTTATATTTTAATTTTCATTCATCTTTTTCATAAAACTCTTCAGGTACTACGAATAAAAAACTCTTATGATGTATTTAATAACTATACTAGTCATCATCTATTAGCACCCTTTTGAACATTAAATAACTTGTAGTAATTATTTTATATTTTACTTATTGATATATAATTATAATTTATAAAAATATGAATTTTTTTGAAAATAAAGAGGTGTGTTCCCTTTCCCTCTTTTTGGTACGTACATGTATGAAGTAATGTTTACATTTGGAATTTAAGGGTTTGAAATGAAAAAAAATAATTTTTACTATGTTACATTTAGGGGGTTTGAAATAGATGATTAAAATAGGTCATGCATGTGAAGTTTTATGATTGACATTGAGAATAAATTAGAATAAACTTGAATTTTCTTGATGAAATGAAAATATTTTCTCTAGATGTGTTTGAGATTAATGACATTGAATTTCACTATTTTGACAAATTATGTTGAATAAATTGATATCGTGATGTAATTTTCACGTATTTATTTTTTGATTTATTCATAATTTGTACCATTTATAATTGCAAACATTCATTAGAAAATTAGTGTGATTGAAAGAGTGCTACCAGCTTTAAATTCGCATGACATATGTGTGATGTTTTAGTCGTACCTTTTTCTCTAAAACTTATTTTCGAATGATTGTTAGTTTTATGGAAATTATATTCAATTACCTTCAATTTGAGTATAAACTTTGTCATATTTGATTGAGTATTGATGCTTAAAAATAAGTTATAAGTTATACCAAAGTTGTTGTCCTATTTTAATGATCTTGTATATTGTTTTGATAAATTCACAAAATTGTGGCTTAATTTGAAAAATAAAATAAAACTTTATCTATAAACTAGACATTATAAGTTTTCCAAAGAGTGTTCGTTTACTCAATTTTGATACTTATAAGTTTGTCTATCAAGGTTGCAGTGAGACTCGATTTTGTGTTGTTTTAACATAAATTTTGGGTTATTTTGGGAAAAATAAATCCTTATCAATATTATATTTTCTTGATTTTTATTTTACATTATATGATTAGTATGATATAATTGACTTAATAGTGCATGCTATCATTTGAATGAATGATGTTTTATGTTATGTTGCTTAAAATCATAAGAATTTACAAGGTTATGTGTGTGCTAGTTTTTAATATCTTCATTAGTAGACGATATTGTAATTAATAAGCTATTATATGTATGTACTCTCATATATTTAATAGATGTTTGAATAAGGTAAGAAATATAGAATTCATTCTAGTTAAATGAATTATTCTTTTATATACGACGGAAGTCAGCAGTAAGTGAGGGTAAGTAGAGCACCGCCAACCAACATAATTAGTTTCAGTCTTACCAAAATAAAGTTACTAATAGGGATGGGAATATGTCAGGTTAGGTCAGACTTTGAAAGGTTTGAGTATGACTTACGATTTATTTTTTAGTCATAAGTCTGGTCTACGATCTATCATAAACTTTTTATTTTTGTCTGACCTGACATTTTTAAAAGTATGGTCTGACTTAGAAGTCTATTTAAAAGTTTTATTCACATTAAATTATTTAAATGATCTACTAATATCGGATGATACTCTCCACATAACAATATCAATGTCTATATATCTATATATATTAAACAAAAAATAGTGTTTCTAACAAAATAGTTTTTAAAAAATCTGAAGAAAAAAAATATCCTTTAAACCCTAAAAAATAATTTTTGGTTTCAAATAATAGATTTTTTTTTTCTAAAACAAACACGCTCATTATTATCTCTTAAACAAATATGGAACAACTTCTGAGTGATTGACTAATTGAGCGACTATCAAATATATAATCGTTATTGAATATGGAACGGCTAATGAAATATGGAATGATTACTGAGTGGTTGTCTAATTGATAGAATTTAAAAAAAGAAATAATATTATTAATATAATAATAATAATAATAATAAAATGATATTAATAAATAATAAAATATATATATATAGGTCGGTCTATCAGATCTAATAGACTTTTTATAAGTCTGAGTCTAATCTATTTAAATAAATAGGCTTTAAAAACAGCATAAGTCTAGCCTTTTTATTAGATAGGTCACGTCATACCATAAGTAAGTCAGACCATTGGCCCTTAACAGACGGCTTAGCCTATTCCCATCCCTAGTTACTAACAAGAATAAGACATCGATAAAACTAATGTAGTTTTTATGACATGTTTGTTACGTAGAGTTTAAGTCATTAGATTACTCTTGTTTAATAGTTTAAACATTTAAGAATACTCAAAACTAAGGATAGATGATGTAAATCGAGAGTAATTTATAAAGGAAGAGAAACTCATATCATAAATATATCATTAAATTAAAATGTCAATTGATTTGATTTCATCCCTTATAAAGTCACTACGTTATTTAAATGATTTACAAGTAAAGAGACTTAGATCAAGAACGGGAAAAATGAAGCATATCAATTTATGTTATAGTTGTTTAACATTTTTAGGAAATTATTTTGAACCCTGTTTTCTCTATTTATTTTTTTTAAAGATTAATATATATATATATATATATATTAATACATTTACATGGTTTTGTCTCACATATTAATCATATTTTTTGTCAAATTATATATTAATGCTCGAGTTATGTTAGAAACAATTAACTCAACTTCACTTTTATATATATATATATATATATACTACAAAAAAGTACTAAATATAGCTGCGGTTTTTCAAAAACCCCTCAAATATGGCACGTTAGCTTGTTGGGAGTTAGTAAACAAATTTGAGGTGTATTCTTTTGCAATTGAGAATACTAATATTCATTCTTTCACCAAAATGGAGATTTTATATTTTTGTGGCATTGTTTCTTGGTTTCACCTTATAATGACTAAGTTGATTGTTTCGTATTATGATTTCAGGTTTGGAGAAGAAGTTAGTTGGCATATCCAAGGAGGGGACTTGTTTGATGTATTTGACTTTGGATGATATGGTACTATTATAATCTCCATTTTGTTTAATCTCTTTTTTGGATGACATGTATTTGATGTTATAGAGTTGTTGATGGGCCAAACTGCTTTTATGAATAAAGGAAGTTTTTCTCTTGCAACTTTTTTATGTTCTCATGTAAAATTTTCATTGGAATATTGTTTTTCTAATATAGGATTATAGGTAGGAGTCAAGTGAGGATGAAGTCATGAAAGTGAGTGCAAGAATCAAAATGTAAAAGAAGTTGTTACCATGCAAAAGAAAGAATTTTTCCTTTAAATCTTATAAAGAGGCAGTATATTTCGATAAGTTAAAGTTTTCACATTTACAGGTTAATTGGAATACTTAGAAAAATACCCAATGCAATGAAAATTGTGTTTTCCTTTGTCATTACTCACTATTGTATATGGACAATACTTGAGTTCAAGGTTTTAAATTGCATTCTACAGTCGCAATGTTTTAGTGAAGTGTCTGCAACAGTATCATATCACAGTTGTAATGTTGTAGATTTTAAAGTCGCTGTAACGGCACCACAATTGCAATTTATATCTCATTAACTGTATTACATTTGTCTACAATATAAAAGTTTGCAACAATTTAAAACCATTTTTGAGTTCTTTGTAAGATTTATGGGTCACATACGTAATTAATTAATAAAGTGTGTTAGGGTCATTATATAATTAGCCAATAAACTAAGGGTCAAATAATATATAATAGTTTATGGCTAAAGAGCATAATAATTATGAAAATTAATAGTGTAGATACCAGCGGTTTCTAATTTAATGAGGGGCTGAATTAGTAATATTGCAATTTGGGATATAACTAATAATAGTTATATATAGGGGTAGTGGTTCCCAAGGCAAACATAACAAGACTATTCAGTTTCACAAACCCTAAGGAGAAAACTCTTTGGTTCTCTCTATCAAGGTCTTTAGGGTGTTTTGCCCATTGGCTTTATCATCATCATCCAGGATTTCATCAATGGCAATTCCCACAGGTACGCTTCCGCCTTTGGTTATTCATCATGTAATTAACATGGATTATTGAGCATAAGGTTGTAGGGATTGTATTCCAACAATTGGTATCAGAGCTTACCATGTTTAATTCATGATGAAATTCGGTTATTGTCTTTGTTTTTAGGATTCAATTTAGGAATTTTGACATGATTGAAATCTTAGGGTTTGTAATTTAGAAATATAGATATATAAATTATGAAATCCATATTTTGTTTTATTTTATTTTTTTTTCTTTTTTAATTTTCTTTTTTTTTCTTTCTGAAATCCATATAACTTCCTCTTCTTACGGTTACGGGAAGGAAAATAATAATTATTTAAACAAATTTAATAATATTCCTCCTCAACTTCCTGTTGCCACGTTGGAGGCTAGTTTTAAAAACAACAATAATGGAAATTTCCATTTTAACCAACAAGTTATTTTTTTTTAACTATGATGTTAGTAGTTCTACTGCTAGCAACAATATTGCCAACACCAACAGCATAGAGCTTCCTCCATTGCCACCGGATATTAATAGCTTCACGTCTTATGATCAGAGTAACGCATTCAACGGTGGTGATGATGGGTATTATTATTGGGAGTAGAATAATAATCTAGCACCAGATTGTTATAACTTGCATAACAATATTCAAATGTTGGGTACAAAAAATATGGATGTCTAAATTGCAATTGTGATGCTATTAAGGGGACTTCAAAATATACAATTATCATTTTTTCTTTTGATAAAACAATAATTATCAAATACTAATGAAACACAGTTTATATTAGTGAATAATATTTTTTTAAAATATTGTTTTATTTGGATATAATAAATATATGTTCAAGTTAAGTTTGACATTTTGAATGAGTTAATTGAAACTTGATGTCGCCAAAGTGACCTCTCTTGTCTAAATTGCTCGTGAAGAGTGTCAAATGGCTGTGTATATGTTTATTCAAGCGGGTATTGACCAGCCAAAGGAAGATTAATATTTGGCAGAATCACATGTACACCTGCAATGATAAATGTGTGACAATTATTTGGTATACATGTGAGCATTAAATCGGCCCAAAGGAAGGTTTATTGTTTGACATGTCTTATTGTCAATAGTTGATCGTTGCAACAAGAGTACCACTAGCAGTTGGTGTTATTGTCCAAAGACTTGACACCAATGGTGCACTGGGTATCTTGAGATGGGTTAAATTCCATAATTTGAACATATGTATTTATTTATTTATTGATTTATTTTCTTATAATGTGAGTTTCTAAGTTTCGTTCTTTATTTAATCCACAACATTTATTGCTTCCATATCTACAAATTTGAGTTCTATTCCTGTCCTTGATGGGACAAATTTTAAGGAATGGAAAGAGAACATTCTGATCGTTCTTGGCTGCATGGATCTAGACCTTGCATTAAGAATTGAACGACCCCATACTCCTAAGGACTCAAGTTCTTCTGAGGAAAAATTAAAGTATGAGAAATGGGATCGCTCAAATCGCATAAGTCTTATGATCATAAAGCGTGGCATTCCTGAGGTCTTTAGATGTGCTGTCTCGGATGAGATAGTTACAGCTAATAATTTCCTCGTTGAGATGAAAAAACGCTTTGAAAAAGGTGATAAGGCTGAAACAAGTTCTTTGCTTCAGAATTTAATTTCCATGAAGTATCAAGGCAAGGGAAATATAAGAGAGCACATTATGATGATGTCCAACATTGCTTATAAGCTTAAAGGACTAAAGCTTGAGTTGTCAGATGACTTACTCATTCATTTAGTATTGTTGTCTCTTCCTTCACAATTCAGTCAGTTTAAGGTGACTTATAACTGTCAAAAGGAGAAATGGACTCTAAATGAGCTCATTTCATTATGTGTGCAAGAAGAGGACAGGCTGAAGCAAGATAGGACTGAAAGCGCTCACTTTACTAGCATCTCTAAAGACAAGGGCAAAAGGAAAAGAATTGAGGAGCCCAAGAACAAAGTTGCTGCTAAGGGTCCAGAACAAAAGAAGCAGACTAAGGAAAACAACTGCTTCTTCTGCAGGAGTCCTAGACACGTGAAGAAGGATTGTGCCAAATATCACGCTTGGCGTGTTAAGAAATGCATGATTCTGTCTTTGGTCTGTTTTGAGATTAATTTAGCTTCAGTACCTGAAAACACTTGGTGGTTAGACTCTGGTTTGCAATCTTTATTTATTGGAAACTGTGGCTAACTATAATGAAACCTTGAGTGTGGAATCATGTGGTACTAAGCGAAAAATTGACAATTTCAATTCAGGAGTGCTTTGGCACAAGCGTCTAGGTCACATCTCTATAAATAGAGTTGAACGACTTGTGTCAGATGGAATTTTAGATTCCATTGACTTCACAGACTTTAACGTTTGTGTAGCATGCATTAAAGGAAAACAGACTAAAGATAAGAAATTAGACGCATATAGAGCTACAGACGTCTTAGAATTGATACATACGGACATCTGTGGGTCATTTCCAACTCCTTCTTGGAATGGTCAACAATATTTTATATCATTCATAGACGATTATTCTAGATATGCCTACCTTTACCTAATTCACGAAAAGTCATAATCAATAGACGTGTTCAAATCCTTTAAGGCATAAGTTGAGAATCAACTTAATAAGAGAATTAAAAAGGTCAAATCTGATCGTGGTGGTGAATACTACGGCAGATATGACGGTTCAGGTGAACAACGTCCGGGACCATTTGCCAAATATCTAGAGGAATATGGAATCGTCCCACAATACACTATGCCGGGGTCACCCAGCATGAATGGTGTAGCTGAAAGACGAAACAGGACTCTTAAGGATATGGTAAGGAGTATGATTTGTCATTCCACCTTGCCAGAGTCACTCTGGGGAGAGGCATTAAAAAACAGCAGCATACATTCTTAATAGAGTACCAACTAAGGCAGCGGCTAAAACACCTTATGAGCTTTGGATTGGGCGTAAGCCTAGTTTGAAGCACCTTCATGTTTGGGGATGTCCAGCTGAGGCAAGGCCTTATAGGCCGAATGAAAAGAAATTTGAACCCCGAACAATTAGCAGCTATTTTATAGGGTACTCAGAAAAATAAAGGGGCTATAAATTTTATGATCCAAAATTGAGAACAATTTTTGAGACGGGAACGACAACGTTCTTTGAGGATATTGAGTTTAGGGGGAAGATTAAGGTTAAAGATTTTGTCTTTGAGGAGGAATCAGTAACAATTCCAGAACTAATTCTTCCACCAGTTGACTTTCCCATTATTGAACAAACTCAAGATGATTTGGTTGTTCAGGAAGAACAAAATCCAGATCAAATTCAAGATCCTCAAGAACAAGTGCCTTAAGAGCCAGCACCATTGCGGAGATCCACTAGAGAAAGGAAAAATGCTATTTTGGATGATTATGTAGTATTTATCAATGAGGTAGAGGAAAATGTTGGCATGACGAAAGACGACCCGGTCAACTTTCATCAAGCCATGCAAGATTCCCATTCAGATAAGTGGATCGAAGCAATGAATGAGGAGTATAAGTCTATGCAAGACAATTCGGTTTGGGAACTTATCTCATTACCTGAAGGAGTGAAACCCATTGGTTGCAAATACCAAGCGGGATTCCAATGGTAATGTGGAGAGATATAAGGCACGTCTTGTGGCTAAGGGCTATACTCAAAAGGAAGGGATTGATTATAAAGAGACTTTCTCTCCGGTTTCATCGAATGACTCTTTAAGAATAATCATGGCTCTTGTTGCTCACTTTGATTTGGAGCTTCATCAAATGGATGTAAAGACAACGTTTCTCAATGGAGACATTGATGAGACAATCTATATGGTGCAGCCAGAAAACTTTGTGTTGGGAGACCCAAAGAATATGGTGTGCAAACTAAGAAAATCCATTTATGGGCTAAAACAGACTTCTCGTCAATGGTACCATAATTTCATCAAGTAATTCTCTCATTTGGTTTTGAGATGAATACAGTTGATGATTGTGTGTATCATAAGTTCAGTGGGAGCAGACATATTTTCCTGGTCTTGTATGTTGATGACATACTGCTTGCCACTAACAATATAGGCATGTTGCACGAAACTAAGAAATTTCTATCAAAGCATTTTGAGATGAAAGATCTTGGTGACGCCTCTTTTGTATTAGGAATTCAGATACACCGAGACAGATCTTGAGGTATTCTTGGATTGTCACAAAAGAGCTATATCGATAAGGTTCTCAAAAGGTTTGGGTTACAGGATTGCAAACCAAGGGACACCCCAGTTGCTAAGGGAGACAAGTTTAGTCTCAAACAGTGCCCTAAGGGAAGTTTGGAAATTCAAGAAATGCAAAAGATCCCTTATGCTTCAGCTGTAGGAAGTCTTATGTATGCCCAAGTATGTACGCGTCCAGACATAGCGTTCATAGTAGGGATTTTAGGCAGATATTTAAGCAATACAGGTCTTGACCATTGGAAAGCAGCCAAAAGGGTCATGAGATATTTGAAGAGAACAAGAAACTACATGCTCGCATATAGGAGGTCAGACCAGTTAGAGATCACTGGGTACTCTGACTCGGATTTTGCGGGATGCCAAGACAGCTTAAGATCAACTTCAGGCTATGTCTTTCTGTTAGCTGGTGGAGCAGTTTCTTGGCGTAGTGCCAAGCAAGGTCTTACTGCTTCATCAACCATGGCAGCAGAATTCGTAGCAATTCATGAGGCATCTGACCAGGGCATTTGGCTGAGAAATTTTGTCACGGGGCTGAAAATAGTTGAAGGGATTGAAAGACCACTCAAGTTGTATTGTAACAATAGATAAGCAGTCCTGTATTCTAACAATAATAGGAGCTCAACCAAGTCAAAGCACATTGACATTAAGTTCCTAGTTGTTAAAGAGAAGGTACAAAGTAGACAGATATCCATAGAACACTTAAGGACAAACTCCATGATTGCGGATCCGCTCACTAAAGGTCTACCACCCAAGGTCTTTCATGAGCATACTGCTCACATGGGTGTGCTACAGTTTGAGGGATCTTGATTTTAGTGGGAGTTTCGTCCATTATGTAATTTATGTTCTATGTTTAATTGTAAAATACAAATACGTTGTATTTGGATTTTCTGATCAGAAATAAAGTTTAAAATATTCAGTTTTGGTTACTTTGTACATTTGAGTTATGGTATGATCTCATTCGGTAAAGTAGGACCAGTTGAAAATTGACATGCATTGACCAACTTCATGTAATTTTCATGCTACACTTTTCATAATGGGTCTATGTCATTTAGTTGTGTTAGTGCGGGTGATCATTGATAGGTTTAGTTATGCTTATTATGACGAAAACCTCTTTGATTCCATGTGCTGGTACGATTAATGGACGGGACAATTTGGATTAGGCTCAAGGTAATTATAATGACATTTTTTTGACGTCATAAAGTCTAACACACTCCTAAGGATACATGTGTGACCAGTAGGAGATTGTAAGATTTATGGGTCACATATGTAATTAATTAATAAAGTGTGTTAGGGTCATTATATAACTAGCCAATAAACTAGGAGTCAAACAATATATAATAGTTTATGGCTAAAGAGCATAATAATTATGAAAATTAATAGTATAGATACCAGGCGGTTTCTAATTTAATGAGGGGTTGAATTAGTAATACTGCAATTTGGGATATAACTAATAATAGTTATATATAGGGGTAGTGGTCCCCAAGGCAAACATAACAAGACTATTCAGTTTCACAAACCCTAAGGAGAAAACTCTCTGGTTCTCTCTATCAAGGTCTTCAGGGTGTTTTGTTGAGGAAGATCACCCAACCCATTGGCTTTATCATCATCATCCAGGATTTCATCAATGGCAATTCCCACAGGTACGCTTCCGCCTTTGGTTATTCATCATGTAATTGACATGGATTATTGAGCATAAGGTTGTAGGGATTGTATTCCAACATTCTTTCCTTATAACCATTGCTTCAAAGGTGTTGCCATTTGACAGATTATGCTACTATATAGTTTTAATCACCCCACCGGAACATTCTCATAGGTCTCAATTAGTGAGGATTTTAATTTTTCTAATAGTATATTATTATATTGATATTTATAATTTTGTACATTATACATTCTAAAATTTTATATTTATATTTTATGTTTAAAATAAATAGGTTTGATTGTAATTTTTATCTCTTTATTTTCACTGATTCATGAAATTAATCATTTATTTTAAAAGTCGATAATATTGGTCTCTCATTTTGATTTTTTAACTAAAAAATGATGGTGTGAGATGTTTTAAATAACGCGACATATGATACGATAATGTAAAATAATTAATATTTATGATATTTTAATATAACGTAGTAAAAATTTAGCTTTGAACTTTATGTTTTTTTTTATATTTTTAATTTAATTAAAGACATATGAATAATTAATGCATCTATATGGTTTTATATAATATAATCATATATCACGTTATTAAAAATATTTCAAATCTATATCTTTTTAATTCAAAAATTTGAGAGAGGGGAAGCAAAACTCTCGACTTTTAAAATAAAAGGACAATTTCTATAAATTGGTAATAATAGAGGGGTTAAAACTGCAATTAAACAAATAAATATGTAGTTTTCAACCACTCTGAGGATATGTGACAATTTGTGATGTTAGGATTCAAATTTTTTTATTCGAACACAATTTTCATAAATATTGTCTCTGATTTTAATAAATGTCGACTTTTAAAATAAGATGACAATTTATATAAATTTATAATAGTAGAGGGGTTAAAATTGCAATTAAACAAATAAATATGTATGTGACAATGTCAAACAATGTACATGTGTCGCCTCTACCACCAAATGCTAGAACTTGAATATTGATAGTATGGTTTTTGTGATGTTAGGATTTAAATTTTTTTTATTCGAACAGAATCTCCAAAAATATTATCTCTGATTTTAGTAAATTATTTTAAATATTTATTTTATTTTATTATATTTTATTCTTTATATCTTCTATATATTATTCTTTAAATTGTAATAAATGATTGTGTGTAAAATTCTGATTGCTAATTAATGAATTGTAGTTGGTATAAAATCTCACTTATGTATTATGCATGTTATGTAAATTAATTATGATTTGTATGATGTATGTTTTGTATATATTTACGGAGAAAAATAGAAACTAAAAGAATAAAACATGCACACTTGTTAAGTCCACTGCAATTTCACTCAAGTTAAAATATAATTTCGTAAATTAGTTAATCATATAAAAAGTTAATTTTTATTAAGTCGTTTGAAGTTAAATCAAACGTATAATTAATATAATTAGCCATTTTTATTCGACTTAAAAAGGTTATTATGTATTAGTTAGATTTTCTATCATTTTCGAGGCAAACTGAATTTTTTTCCTAAACTAAAGACATTTGTTTAAATGGATGTATTCAATGTATTGACAAATAAAACGTTATTAATATGAACAATATATAAGTTTTATGTTAAATAAGAAAGTATTAGAAACAACAATGTGACAAAAATGAAACTGGAAAGGTCGCTTGGATTTTTTCCTATTGAGTCAATTTGGATTTTCTTCCTAAGTGAATACATTTGCTAACTGGATATGTTCAATGAATTGAGAAATAAAAAAATATTAAATTGAAAAATATAAACTTATATTTTTAATAAGAAAATATTAGAAATAGTAATGTTACAAAACTGAAAATGGAAAAGTATATACAATGATTTTCTCCCATGAACTGAAAACATTTATTAAATGGATGTATTCAATGTATTGAGGAATAAAAAACTAGTAAGATATGAAAAATATAAAAAATAAAATTTCAAATAAAAACAAATTAGAAAGAAAATCTGACTAAGTTTAACAATTTAGTATAAACAAGTATTTTTTGGATGAATATATCAATCTATTATAAACATGTATTTCTTCTGGTGAATATATTAAAACAAGTTTACACTATTTAAAAAATATTTTTTAATTATTTTAAAACTAATTAATTCTAAAAATAGTTTTATTTATTATTTTCTAAAAACTGATTTAAAAAATTTATTATTTTAAAAACTGTTTTTAGAAGAATTTTTAATTATTATTTCTATTAATTCAACTAAATTATGAAGTTTTTTTCTAAGTAACTATTTTTTTTTGGCAACAGCTTTATGACTAAATTATGTAGATTTAACTTTTTGTTAATTGATATCTATATTTTAAATATGGTGAAATCCACATGAGCTTTATCCTAATAATAAAAAGTGTTTGATAGCTACAATCCTCGTGAATTCTACCCTAACAAAATAATACAAAAAATTAAGGCATAGAATATATGTTAATTTTTATTAACTCCTTTATAATTTTTATTACTTAGTATATATAATTTCATTTATAATTTCAAAAATAATAAGCAGATGACATTTGTCTAACATCTAATGATGTTTTAAAATTTGTAATTGGAAAATATACAATATAAATTAATTATTAAATAATACTAAACAATATCATTAACAAATAAATAAAATTAAGTTTTTAAAATTCACTAATCTTAATATGAAAAAATTATAAGTGAAATTCATGTGCATTGAACTATAAATATTTTACGGAAAAACTGGTCAAACATTTTGACTACAGAGGATGGATTTATTATGAATAAATAAAAAAAAAACTAATTTGAAAAACAATAACTACACCTCGAATGCGTTGGATGGTGGAATTTTCGTGTGCATTTGATGGAAATAGCTTCTTCAAATTTAGTATATATATTTAAAAATGTTTTTAAATTCATTATATATAGAAATATAAATAAATTTTAAATTTTATTTGGAATACATTTATTTAAGTTTTCCACACCTTACATCAAATTAATAGATATCATACTATTATTATATTGAATCGTTTGGATTTGAAAATGAATCCCTTAACAAAGTTTTGAGGTTCACTTTTGTTGATGAGAAAATATGGTTAGAAGAAGAGATTTTACTAAAGGTGATAATTCAAATTTCTCAAAAGAGATTAGTACATTGATATAAAGTTAATAGATACTTCGCAACAATAATATTGTTAGAAAGCAAATATCGGTTGTTACTTCACTTGATTCACATAAATATTTTTTATTATTTTACTCACAATTTTAAAACTCTTGTTCTTAAGTGATCCTCAATTAATAAACTAAATTCCTTAGTTTTTTTCTTTCTTCTAAGGACTTTACCCTTACTTTTTTCTTTCGTGTTTTTTTTAAGGACTTTACCCTTAATTAATTCAACATTTTCAATTAAAGGTTTTCAACATTATCAATGACTTTGGAAATTTTCTTTATGAATTTAATTTTTTTTTAATATAATTTTTTTTCAAATATGTGTTCTCTAAAAAATAATATATTTTATTGGAAAAAATATTTTATTTTCATAATGTCGAATCAATTTTAAAAATTATTTTTTTATGCC
>JBBPBS010000968.1:22712965-22727711 GCA_037974835.1 Cicer judaicum
ATATATAAAATATTGCAAAGATATCACATGATTAGTTTCATATCTCAACTATGTTGCCATCTAAGTGAATTAATTACCTATTATTTATAGCTCTCTAAAATATTATTAAACTAAAAAAAAATATAAAAATATTGGGAGACTACATCAAAATCCAAGAAAGCAATTTAAAAGAATAAAAACTATTGACTCGTTAAAAAACTTATAATAAAAATTCAGTGGAATAAAACAATGATGAAAAGAAAACCACTGCAATAAACATCTATAGAAACTAACATAATCTATTTTCAAGAAGACAATTTTTATTTCTATCGAAAACATCTGAAATATTATAAAAAAAAGTGTTTCACCAATGATTGTTAATAATGTGAAGTTCTAAATTAGTAATTTTGTCAGCATATTAATTGTCTTATCTAAAAATACAAAAGATAATAAATCTTATTCTTTTAATCATCTCAATGCAATTAAATGATGTATTTTTAATAGACCAATAAACCGGACTATAATTCTTGAAAGCTAGATTAATCAATTGAGAATTAAATTCAATCCATAAAAAACGTCACTCATTCTTGTAGACTCCTTCAATAGCAACCATAATTGTCATTAGTTTAACATGCAACACAATTATAATCACCAAATTCGTTGTGAAACAACCTAGGGAAGATACATAATTTTCCCTAAATATACTTCCAAAAGTAGCAGCATCATCAGGACATCCCAAAATATCTTCATCAATATCACATTTAATCTAATAATTTTTGGGAGGATGACATATCACTTCCTTAATGATATTAGGCTTAAGAGGGTGCATTTTAACTTGAAAGGGCATCAGAGTTTGAAACTCTTACATAGAATTGGAGATAGAATTGGAGATTATGCTAGAAGTGTGATTTTCAAATAACGATATTAACATTTTTATTGATGGCAATGTGAAAAGCAAGGCTTTTGCAATTGCAATACCAAATAGTGTCAATAGAACAGATGATATTGGCTATAATACCATATACGCATTGATGAGACCAATCTTTGTCACAAATAACAAAAAGGTGTTGAATCAAACTAGTCTTAATTGGAAAATGAAAAAATAGAGCTTAGCCAAAATCAAATTTCATTAGCAAATGAGCATGATATAAATAAATGGGAGTTGGTCTTCACTACATAGTGACAAAGCTCACATATTGAAACAATTTGACAACCACGATTGAGTAAATTATCACTAACAGGTATCTTTTTATATAGAAATCTCCAAAACTTAAGAGACTTGGAAATAATGCTATTATGCCAAATATATTTGGCGATTTGGTCCAAAGAATTTGTTTGTCCAAAGGTTTGAAGAATAAATAAGTGTCTTTAAAACTTAAACACACCAGTATTGTTTAGTCTCCAAACTAGGTGATCCTCACAATCAAAATTAGGAATAATAACATTGGCCAGCAAGTTAAATTATTTAAATTAACTCAAAGAATTTTTCAATGATTATCCTGGACGAAATGATCGATAGTGACATCAAGAGGAGATTGCTTGTCCTCATCAATACTAAAAATAAAAACGATATAATCTTCCAACCAATTGTCAATCTATAAATTAATATTGTTACCCTTATCAAGTTGTCATTTGTTGTTCTCCTATATAGTAGATAGCCTGGCTTTAAGTGTTAGTCCAAATAGATGAATGAATGTGATATTTGACATGCTCATGTCTTCTAAAAATCCAGCCTCTAAGAAGAATAACTCAATGCTGACTAAAAATCACTAAGTCTTTATCGAGTTTAATAGTTGCAGCATTACTTATATGTCTTAAAGACCTAATAACAAGACCACTTTTGTTTAAAAAGGATGTATATATAAACAATATTTTATGTTTCAAATATATAGGTTAATTATACTTAAATAGTCATTTATTTTCATATTCAACATTCAAATCGATTTTTAAATTTTTGTGACTAAACATGTGTGTGGTAACTAGTTGAACCCAATTCGTGAGTTGGAATGCATTTAAACGTGAAAATGAATAAGCTATAAATAGCAGCTTTGATGCAAAATTGCAAATGCACGGCCACATTTTAAATGCGGCTAAAACAAACAGAGATTAAATCAAATCATTTAATCCAATTAGACATTTATTTTTGTAAAACGAATTTGTGACATGAATTTTCGTTCAATTTTTTTATGCATACGTTTTTTTATTCAATTCTATCCTTATTGTATTAATTAATGAATAGAATTATTACTTTACCCCTCTCTTTCACTCTAATTAAAAATTAAAATAGAATAGCTTATACATATATATTCTCATATTTCATCTCTTACCGCATGATAATAACATTTTAAGAAAACCGTAGTTGTGAGAATTGTGAGATATGATCCAAAGTATGCATAAAGAATTATATTGTGAATACATAATTATTAAATTATAGAAATGAATTCATTTATTTTTATAGATAAAAGAATAAATTTATATTAAAAAGTATATGAACATGCAATTTTATTCATATTAAAAATTGAATAATAATTTTCTTTATCCCAATTTTTTAAATAAAAATATTTGATATAAACAATTTAGAGATTTTTTTGGTATATACTTTTCAGATATTTTTATTAAAAATATAAGCAATTTTGTGTCCGTTTAAAATTATATAGTCATATTTTTGCTCTTCTAATCAAATTGGTTTTCTTTAAAAGTTAATCAAAAATAGCTTTATTTTCAGCAAAAAAAATTAATTTTGTTAGCAAAATGATTTTCTAAAAAAGAGTAAAAAATAATTTTCAATCAAAATAATCTTAAAGTAGACTATTATTTTAATCCTTCAAAATATAGGACAATATCTTAAATAATTGAATTGACCAAAAACTTAAATTAATTATTGAATCATAAAAATTATTTTTAAAAAATACAATTTAATGTCATCGTTAGAAATTAAATTAACCGACATTTTAGTTATTCAAAAATTTATTTAAATTTTTGACTGAATCGGAAAACAAAAGACAAATTACTCTACTCTTTTAAGAACTAAAAAAGTTACTTTACCTCGTAATCTTAACCAAACGCGCTCAAAATTCTAGGGCCTATACGAAGCTGATCGAGGTTTATATACACACACACACAAAAGTTCTATCCACAACAAGGTTTTTACATAAACGTTTGAAAATTATATTTATGTATGTAGGAAGAATAATTAATCAGCATTTAGCAAATCACTTGGTATGAAGAAGAATTTTGTTCATGGGAATTGAGAAAGGCTAGCAAGCTGGTTATGGATGGAGAGTATAATTTTAGAAATAAGAAATGTTACTAATGCTTTATATATATATAGGTCATTTCACTTGTATACTGTTCAATATCAATTTTTTTTTTCATCCAATGTGAGTTTTACTCACTTGAAACACCAAAAACAAGAACACTTAAAAATCATGGCTACTATTTCCAGTTATGATCGATTTGGAATTGGATTGTTTATCTATTGATTCATAAAAAGGTAAGGACAAAGATGACCATTTTCAACAACAATGGGAAACTGAAAGTCACAACATACAGAATGATGAGAGTTTTAAATGAAGCATGTCATTGACATGTTTAGGCAAAGAAAGGAACTAGAATTCTTACTCAAGAAAAACAAAAATAACCAAATATGCAAAATTAAATTAAACATAACTGATACATCATACAAGGAATGAGAGCACTCCCAATTCCTAAGGATTTCTCATCATCCTCTTCATTTCCTCGTTCTCTCTACTGATAATTTCGACGCGAGACTGGAGAATGTTGATCATGGCTTGAGCACTCATCAACTCGAACCGCATAGTCTCCTTTTCAACACTAAGCTTCTGCTTCTCACTCTGCAAGTGTTTGATGTACTTTGCGCAACTCGGAGGCACGGACGTCTCAAGACTATCCATGTCAAAATCCACTGGCGGAACCGAGGTATGGTTTTCCTTCGATTCAAGTGATTCCAGCAGAGAAAACTCCACCAGTGCGGACAGAAAATGTTTTTTTGGTGCAGTGTTGGTAGTTGTGGTAGCGACTGCGGTTGTCGGGAGTGTTGTCGCGGCAGTGGTTATTGTGGACGAGCATGGATCCTGACTGTTGGGGAATGAATCTCCAGAAACATTGGAATGATTGGAGTTCATGTTATGCCGTCGCCTTTTGTATATCTGAGGTAAAGGCTTCGGGTTATCGGTTTGGGGTGATGGGTACTCATCCACATGCATATGCTTCGAATCATCCTTTTCTGGTGATGGATACTCGGCCTGGCTCTCCCTCTTGCACACAGCAAGAAGATTTTGAGTTTCGATCGGTAGCTTGTTCACATCAAGCGGAGCTTTAGTGTTATTGGATTGTGAGTCCTGAAAGGATGCAAAACGCAACGAAATGTTAAGCATAAGAGTAACTGGCAGATATATATATATATATACATAACAGTGTAGAAGCTAATTCTTCTACTAATTACATCAATCAACAAAAGCTTCATCATGTTCCTAAACCAGCAAACAGGTACTACCCTTGACTTCTCTACTAAAACATGGAAGACCTCTAATACCCATTGTTGATAAACTCATCAAAAGCACCGCAATGATAGGTACATTGATACCGTGGTCTTTGGGATGAGATACCTGGCTCTTATTTAATTTGCCAATAATTAATACATTATCGACCAATGAAAGTTGGTAGAACAAGAAAGGTTGTTCTTATAAAAATTTAAATGACGAAAGTGCAAGCAAATACAACCGATAAATAATCAAAATTATGGGGCTCAGGAAGTTCGCCTAAAAAGTTAATTATTCAAATGCTTTGAATATGAATTTTCTACCAATTACTATTAACTCTCTACTAAATACTCATTGATAACTCCCTTCAAATATCCATAAAACACTCCAATCTTCATACTACATACCTTGGGTTCTTCACAAATCCAAGTTTAACATTATTGGAGGGAGAAACACGGTGGGGAGAAGTTGAATTCTTGGAATACCAGGTGATAAATTTTCTAATGTATCCATTTGATTTTTCTGTTACGACTCCTCTCGTGGGTCTACAACCTCAAATCTGCTATTTAAGAAGGAACTGGACCACTTTTCTGTATCTAGTAATTACCCAGTCAAGATTTCTACTCAAATAGCATCCCTCCCATCTGTTTTGCCACTTATTCACAGTCAACATTGTTTTCATCGTCTACGACATATCATTGAAAGGATCACAATTTTTCCATGATTTGTACCTGTCAATTTAAGTTGCTGCTGGATTCAAGACGATCCCACCATACAACAAGTAGGCAGTTATTTTATTTCAATACAAAAGCACACCCCTTAATACATGACAATCAATGACTGTCCATAATTTCCAAGTATCTCCTAACAGCTTCTAAAGCCTCAACATGTCGAAAATGGTATGACCCAACCAAGTACCAACTTACCAAGAATAATGTGATATCTCAAACTTAAAGTTATCACTTCGGTGTTTATATTTTTTTTCTAAGGTATCAATACCCAGCAGGGTAAGTCAAACTAGTGGACCAGGTGTTATTAATTCATTGACTTCAAACTATATGAAACCGATGGTCAATAAATACTTTACAAATCCCCTTGCAAATTTCCAAAAGCAACTTTGCAAGTATATCATATAACCTTAGAAACAGTTAGCTCAGACTACAGGGTGCTTCAAGTCAGTTGAAAACCTTCACACTACAATACCAAATGGAGCTTCCACCTACATGGAGCTCGGTTTGCAAATTGAGCCACGTGCTGTCAGTGGTTCTAGATTGCCTATCCTTGGAAAGGCAAGCTTTTACTTTGCCCGAACCTTCCACAGATAAGAAGTACACAATGTACGAAAAACAATCACTCATTTAAGAAAGCTAAGGATTAGTAAAGATAAGACAGAGTCCCTCAAAAGGGAATCTGCCTAGACAAACAAAGGTATACCAAAATTTATCAGCAAGGGTATACACTGATCTTCAGTGATCAAAATTTTGATTGTGTAGAAACTAGAAAGGGAATAACAACGTACTTTGCATCAATTGATATTAAAGACACACATACCCAAAAAGCCTTATACCTTATAACTTCGGAGCATTTTTTTTTATTTTTAAAAAAGGTCCATTAAGCCGAAGATAAGAAAAGTAGAGGAATACGAAGGGTAAGGGTTCCAGCGTTCCAGCATAAAGAGAAAGGAGAAAGGGCAGAACATTAACATTGTGAATCCATAACTAACACACAACAAACATACTAAATTATATTTTGCATATTCTAGTCATCAATTTTACTATTTTTTTTCATAAAGGAACCAAATCACAAAAACAAAAATAAGAATATACAAAGAGTTTGGGGGATAACCAATGAGTCCTCCTTATCATGGAAAACACAAAATAACAAAATACATACAAATAATGCGGCAAAGCTTCTCAAAACCTTGGCAAAGTTATCAGTTTTACTATTGATTGACTGAATACTGACATCTCCTTTCTATATTGCAATTACTTTTTCACGAAAGTGTAATGCCCATGCATAAATTAAACTAAAAAGCGTTAATAAACGTGTTCCATTGAAAACCAACAAAAGTAGTGACTAATGACAAAGATTAAATATAAACCCGAAATGACTGGGAGAGAACAAACCTGTGCAACATTATTTCTTCCTTCACTGCATGAAACACCACTGTTGCCTTCAAGACGCAATATGCGGTCAACAGAGCCATTATTCATGGGTGCTGCCCCGGGAACCATTGCCAATCCATCATCCCATTCTTCTTCAACAAAGGGTGCATATCGTTGCCCATTTGGAGGTCCTATGTTATTTTTGTGAAATACTCTACACAAGACATATGCATCCTTCTCCATCCAACAGAGAAATGCACAAAAATTATTAACCAATTGCAATATAATAACAATGTTCATACTGCAGTACATATCAAACTATGGTTCGACTTTTACTAAAGAACAACAAATTTTAAACTCCTGCATCCAAGAGTCATACACAATTCGGGTTGGGGAACCACATAAATACAACAAAGCTCCTCATTTTATCAACATCAAAATGAAGAAAGCCCTTACTAACTGCAACAAAACAACACAAAATCATACAGTTTAGACTCATCTCACACTTCAATTTCTAAAATCTATAAATTCTCACCTGAGGCTGAGAGGGCCCAGACCCAGCCCTCTCCATCTCTTCATCAACAAGCCTGTACTCATGCATAACCCAATTTGTTCTCTTACCATCCGGAGCTCGACCACTATGAAACACCAAAGTTTTCTTCAACCCCACAGTCCTTAGGTCATGCTTAACCGGCCGATCGTTTCCAGTAGCTTTCCAGTACCCTTGACTAGTAGCCCTATTCATTCTGCCACCATTTCCATACTTCTTGTCCAATGCACTAAAAAAATACCACTCTTGGTCCCTTGTCTTCAACCTTGATTTATCTAAACAAAATTTTCAAACCACCATTCACATTTACATTAGTCTACAATTCAAAACTAAAATCACAAAATCACCATAAAAATTAAAATTAAAAAAAAAAATACCACTAAAATTTAACCAAAAAAATAAAAACCCATTTCAATAGAAAAAAAAACCTACACCCATTGAGTTAAACCTAAACAAGACGAACCCATAAACCATAAGCAGCAAAGATTGAAACTTTAGCACTCAAAAGTTTAAAAAAGTTATAAATTTTAGGGAAAAGGGAGTAGTAAGAAACCTGCTAGGTCCCAGGGTTCGCTCTTGTATATGTCAACTTCGGAAATAGCATCAAATCGGAAGTGTTTTCCACAGACCTTGCGCTTGAGGTAATAGATAACGAGTTCTTCATCAGTTGGGTGAAACCTAAAACCAGGAGCAAGAGAGGTAGGTGGTGCTGCAGTAGCAGAGAGTGGAGGGTTCACTGTGGTAGGTGGGGCTGGAAGTAAGAGAGTTTCGTGACCCATGTTGTGGTAAGGAGTGGTGGTGGTGGATTAGGGCTTGGGTGATGAAGCAGCCCTAAGCAAAACGGAAAAGATAGGTCTTTGATTGAGGGTCAAGCAACAAATGAGGGTACCTTCAATGACAAGAAATTCTTAACGCTTCGTGCCTATCAGGGATTCTTGATTTTATTTTTCCCCAAATGATTTTTTAAATTGGATCTTTTTTTTTATTATTATTGATTGTATTCTTTTTTGTTTTATTGTTTATTATTATGTAAAAATATAAATAAATGGTTATTATTGTGAAAATCATATATGATTTGGTTTTCTTACCAATTTACTGCTGTTGAAATTGGAATTGCATAAATGATATGATTATTTTTTCTTTTATTTTTTTTAGTGGTAATTTTGGACCATTTTGGGCATACTTCCCATCCATGGCCCATTGTTGTTATCCTTCTCTTCATGGACCAAGTGTTAAATTCCTAGTCATTGCCAATAGTGTTTTTCTTTCTTTGATATTTATTTTGTTAATTGAAATTCATTGGATATATATACTTAGAATTTGAAAATGCTATCAAACTATTAGTGGTATAGATGTTTGGCATTTAGGTAATTATAATTTGGGTTTAACTTTAAAATTCTTTGATTTATAGATTATATTCAAACTCTATTGTATTTAGTTTAAAATATTAATAATTTTCTTTGACCTTACATGTAGATATATTTTTCGAATTTAATTTTAACATAGAAAATTTAAAAATGTTATGAAAATAATGACTCTGATGATATTGGATGTGACTCATTTTAATGCATTATACTTTCAATTTCACTTATTTTTTACTTTAATGTATTTATTTAAGTAGATAATTTATTTTTAAAGAAAGAAATAACTCTCAAATGTGAGTTATTTTTTATGTGGTTAAAAGTTGGATTTTGCATAACGTAAAAAATATATATTAAAAGATATTTACTTTTTAAATAGATTTCAATACCTAAATTTACTCTTAATTTTTTATTTGGGACATTATTCATGCACTAATATTATGTCTTTTCCCTTTATATGCATTTTTTGTGGGGGTCCAAACAATGAAATCTTAGTAAATTGATGGTGAAAAAATGATTGAAAGTCAAAGCTACAAATGAATAACTCTTTTGAATTCGTTTCTCACGTTCAAAATAATCTTGCACGCAGTTTGCAAGTTTTCTATCGAAAATGTGTTATAAAAGCTACATTGCCTCTTTAATTCTATATGCAAACCTTTTTTTTTTTTTTTATAAAATTAAACAATTTTATTAATAATAAAATTCATAATTTTTATTAGATCTATAGAACATATATATAGTCATCCCTACTAAAACATGGGTTATTAAAATAAAATCTCTACTTAAAAATTATACTGAAGAGTTGGAAAAATTCATATTAAAATTTGCCATGTTATTAATTTTTATGTTATCCCCAACTTATGAATTTGGAAACACTAGACATAAGTCAGTTTGTCTTCCTAAAACTTTTAAAATATTGAATAATTTTTATTTGCCGGCATTGAAATTTGGAAAAAATTTGTTGGCAGTCTTAGTTATATTCTCTTTATATGAAACATGTACATATGAAAACAAATTAAATTGTTAATTCTTTTGCTAAGTTTGAGTTGTCTCTTTCTAGAAATAGTGTCATTTTTTATATTTGATATGTCTTTCATAAAATATCTTATTGGTGGATTTGATAAATGTTTTTTTCCTAAACACGTATAACTTTTTTTGAACAAAAAAAAGTTTGGAAAAAACTATATTTATATTGGATACTTTTATATGCTTAGAAAATGAAAAACAAGCAAATACATAAATTTAGGTTTTCCTCTTATATTTTTTAAAGTTTCTGCTCATAAATATTTTTATATTTTTCTCATCCTTTTCCAAACAATAAAAATATATATTTTTTATATTTTCACGCTATCAATTTTTTAAAAATTTTCTCTATGTTAATTAGCATGCACTCTATAAAAAAATAAAGCTCAATTACTTGAAGACAATTAAATACTATTTAAATAAATTTATCTAAAAAACATTATAAATATATGAAAGACGATTATGTACTTATACTATAATATTATTCATAAAATTAATTATCTTTCATCGTATAACATATTTGTGCATATTTTTAATAGTTAGTATCAATGATAAAATAATATTAATTTTATGTATCAGTGATTATTGGGAATTTTAGATATAAAGATGTTTTTCAATTAATAATATAGTATGAGAAATCATCCTCCTTTATTAGCAAAAAGAAAGAAAGATAATCTATTAGATTTGCGATTGGTTGGGTAACTGACAGTGCATAGTGTACGTATGCACCTCATCCAATCCGTATTACACTCTTTTTTGGTTTTTTTCTTTCTTTTCAGTTGGATTCACCAATCAATTTATTCACCCTGCAAAAACTGTGCAATTTGCTGTCCACTATATTTTTTACCTTTTCTCTAGATTGTATTTTATTATTATAAGAAAATTAAATAAATAAATTTTGATTAGAAAAAATAATTATTTTTATTTAATTTAAAATATTTAATAGTGATAGCTAATATTCTTGTTTAAAATATAAAAAGTAAAAAAAAACTAATATATTAATTTAAATTTTTTACATGCAAAAAATAATTTGTTTTTTAAATTTAACTTGTATTTTACATAAATTTTATAAAAATTGATTGTAGCATAATCCTACATTGAGTCACTCATGACAATTGACTAGTGTATCTCTCAATCACTCACTCGTATAATCATCAATTCATCACCTCGACCCTAGAAAACCATTTTGCCTCCCAAACATTGAAATCACGTTGCCCAATTCGCTGCCACTCACCTCGTTGTCTTAATCGTTTATCTCTTCGTCAGTCTATGACCGTTTCTCTCCTCATTTTCTGTTTATGTCTCGCAACACCTTCATTTTCTATCACCCCAGTCGTTCTCACTGTCACAATCTCTTTTCTGTCTCTTTGTTCTACATCTTTTAGCATGGTCATAAACATAAATTAGTCCATCATGGTTTGATAAGATAAAGCCGTTACAAACTTACTATCTATACAAATATATACTAAGTTAAAAACTAGTCAAAAAAAATATTTCTCTTTCTCCACATTTAGTGTGTGTTAGTTTTATTATTAAACTTTTTTCAACAAAAAAACAAACAATATATTATAATCACTAAATTAAGATGTTGTTTTGCTTTAAGTTTGAGCAAATGGCATAGGAAGTAATTCACAACCTGAGAATGAGGCAATTACTTGTACTCCAATTTCAATTCTAGAACCAACTGCAACATAACAAGGAGCAGTAGAAGATTAAATTCTAGAAGTAGAACCAGTTGCACAAGAAGAACAATAGGTAACATTGTTTATTTTGTAACTATTTATAATAGTCAACATTTTTGCTATCACATACTTAGTTAAAGGGATAAGTGATTGAAATGTTTGTAGTTTGTTAAAGGGAGAGTTCATACACATGAGATGTTGCATTCATGTTTTGAATTTGATTGTTAATGACGATTTAACTACCATCGACTTATATATTAAAATGATAAGAGTTGTCTGCAAATTTGTTAAGACATATCTGGTTAGACTTGCTAGTTTTAAAAAGTGTACAAAAGAGTAATATAGATAATAAGGCAATGACAACTATTAATGTTTAAACTCGTTGGAAATCTACCTATTTGATGTTATAAGTTGTTGTAAAATATAAAAATGCATTTAATCGACTTCGATATCAAGATAATTCATTTGTTGTGTTTCTTGCTAGTGAATAAGTAGGTATTCCTATTCATTTTGATTGGGAACGTGCACATGTGTTTGTGAACTTTTTAATGATCTTCATGATGCAACTCTTTCTTTTTCTAATTCATTGTATATTACATCTAATACATTCTTCAAAAATTCGTCTGATGTTCAAAAGTCATTAATTAAATGGACTAATAGTAAAGATGATAAATTGAGGACGATGACAGTAAATGCAAGTGAGGTTTAACAAGTATTGGATAGTAATGTTATAAAATATCTTCTATTTGTGACTGTTTTTCTATATCCTCGTTATAAGCATGAATATAAAGAATTTTGTTTTACTAAGATATATGACAATAATAAGAGCAAAAATAAAATATCTTCTATTTTTGTTTTACTAACACTAATCAATCTATTGATGATGTTGATACTGATTGTGATGCTATATTTAAATTGAGAATGAAGAAAAAACAAACAAAATG
Source organism: Cicer judaicum (assembly GCA_037974835.1). Taxonomy (NCBI): domain Eukaryota; kingdom Viridiplantae; phylum Streptophyta; class Magnoliopsida; order Fabales; family Fabaceae; genus Cicer; species Cicer judaicum. The sequence continues at coordinate 22,725,112 of JBBPBS010000968.1, forward strand.
TGTCAAATAGTGAGTTGGATAGATATATTGAGGTTGATGTTGAATATAACAATCTTAATTTCATATTTTACAATGATGTAAAGAGAAGTCTGAAAAATATTATGTCATTTCTCGATTGACTAAAGATATATTGGCTATTATGGTGTCTACAATGTCATCGCATTTAGTACATAAGATCAAATACTTGATTCAGTTCGTAGTAGTTTGAGTTATAATACTGTTGAAACTTTGATTTGTACGCAAAATTGAATTATAAAAAATAAAGGTAATTGATTTAAGAGCACAAGTGGATGAAAACAATCTTCAAATGTCTTATTTTTCTTTTAATAAGAGATCGTTTTTTGAAAAGGTTAGAAGTCACTTCTCCAGAAAACAATCTTCTATTGAATTTTAAAAAAAAAATTATTCACTTAGAAGTCGCTTTTCTAAAAAATAATATTTTATTAAATTTTAAAAAATTAATTTTTACGTGATTGTTTTTCGAGAGTACGGTTTGTTATTAAAAAAAAAAAATAAGATATCTAAAAAATAATTTTTAAAGTAGAGTAATTAATTTTAAAAAAAAAACATATATATGTTAAGAATAAATTGCTACAAATAGTGTTGGTTTGGTATGTAGTGATATGCAGTGCGCGTGGGTTTCTGGTCTCTAGAATTCAAACTAGTCGTGAAGAGCAATAGCATGTTTTGCACGTGTAGACCAAGTATTGCATGCTTCTACCATGTGTCATGTTCCCAGATTTACTAAATACTTTATTAAATTAAGAGTTAAATAAAATTTGAATGTTATTTATATATAAAGATAATATTTTTTTAATAAAATAAATGAATCACAATTAATAACTTTAAAGATAATTTTAAAAAAATCAAATATTATTAATAATTATAATTAATTAATAATATAAAATATTTATATTAATTAATATATATAAATTAAATTCATAAATTTTCAATTCGCCGTGAAAATGCATTAGGTTATATGAAACTTGAAATTGATGCAAATATGTTAAATATTTTAATTTATAACATTATCTTATAAATAATTTTAGTTTTTTTATTAAAATAAAATAATTTTAATTAAAAATATTTGAATTTTATTTTAAATAAATTAAAAGCCATTTATTTTAATTTTTGTTCAATCTTATTTATCTAATTTCAAATATCTCTCACACCACTTGTTTTAAATGGAGATATTGGAAATAAAACAATGAAAATTATTAAAATTAAAAGTTCAGTTAAAATAAATAAATAACACTACAGATGATAAATGTTAATATTATATAATTTAATTAAAGTAGAATTTATCACCATCATAAATTCACAGCATCATTTTCAGAAAAATTATAATTTTCTTCAAATTCAAAAAGTGGAATCTGACTCCATGAAAATCAACAATGTTCAATCTCCAGATAAAAAAACTTATACTTTTTAATTTTGGTGGTGGCACGTGAGTGATAATGAGGAGCGACAGTACAGTAAGCGGGTCGCAGGGCGCTTATATGTCGGATTTGGACGATCTCCCAAAGATATGCCTGCGCGCCTGCTTCTTGTTTAGCAACAAACAAAGACAAATAAATTAACCTTTTTTATGTAAAAAAAAAACAAACAATTGAACCTTTTTTTCTCAATTTTATTAAAACAATATTTTAATCTACGGTCGCTGAGACGCTGACCAAGGAAAGAGAAAGAAAGTTCCGTTACGTACAATTATGTCACGGCACACTAAAGTCCAGTTTATTATAAGTTTAAGAAAAAGTTGATTTTAGTATTATCTAATATATAATTTTAGTTTAATTATAATTTTAATCATTCTATTTATATTGATTTATAAAATTAATATATTTATTTTAATTGTTAATAATTTTTTTATTTTTTTATTTTATTTTTTAATTAAAAAATATGATATGAGATATTTTAATGTGGTATATGATATCATGATAAAAAATAATTAACACTCATAAAATTAAAATAAAATATCAAAAAAATTTGACTTTCAATTTTAATTTTTTTTATATTTTTAATTTAATTAACAACATAAGAATAATTAATGTATTTATATGATTTTATATCATATTATTGTATTTTACGTTATTTAAAATATGTAAAATCGTCATGTTATAATTCAAAAATTTGAAAGAAGTACCAACTCTATCGAATTTTAAAATATAATGACAAATTTCATGACTTAGTAAAAATAGAGAGACCAAAACTGCAACTAAGTCTATAATTTTTTCAAAAACTTTTAAAAAACAAAAAATTATTTTATATTTATCTATTATTATGAAAATCAATTATTAAAAGTAAATTATTTTTAAAACTACTTAAAATGATTTTTAAAAAAATCAACTTTTAAACTATTTTTATAAAAAATTATAGTAAACATATACAAAATTTTAAAAATAATTATTTTTTAAAAAAAATTATATAACAACCACATCTTAATGTTTTGTTTGATTTATACGAAATAAAAGAAATAAGAAAAAATAAAATAATGAAAATAAAATAATTATAGAAATTTTTTATATAAAAAAAGCATTTTATAAAATAATATAAATATCCATATATTGAGTTGTAATAAATAGAATATAATAATAAACATT
>JBBPBS010000968.1:22740986-22757747 GCA_037974835.1 Cicer judaicum
TCGTATTTTTTATATGATTATGTTATTTCAGTGTGACATTGTGTTTATTCATTATTTTGATACAATTTTTTATTATCTCGTCTTGTTTGAGTATTTTTTTAATTCACATTGACATATCAACTTCAATCAATTACATATTTTGTCAATTATTTTAGAGTTGTAATGTCCGATTATTGCAGTTAATTCATTTTTTATTTTATTTATTACTTTTGTTCTTATTTAATTTTATTTTAATTATAATGATGTTATTATATGTTTATTTAATGTGTGTACTGAATGTATTTTAAAATTAATTTTTAACAAATAAAATAATTTAATAATAATAAATAGAAAATATATTAGATTAATAAATTTTAAATTACAAAAAAAATAAAATATTTTAAACATCAATTGACATAAGTTTTCGGTTAAAATGAATATTTGGTATTCCAAGTTTTACAATTTAGCAATTTATGTGAATTATTTTTACAAATATTTACACAAAAATGTAAAATTTAATTAAAAAAATAAAAAATATACTGTAACAAGATCTTTGTCAAACAATAGTATTTTGTCAACAAAACCTAAGTTTTACTATACAATTTCTTCTTTCCATTTTCTTCTATCCTATGAAGAATTTTTGTCCATGAGAAGAAGTCGCATAAGAATCTTAGATTTTGTCGTTTAAATGCTAGCCTTGGACAGCAAATCATGTAACAATATATTTTTTTTTTAGTTAATTTCTATGTTTTCATTATAAGTATGTGAAAATGAGTCCACATCATCATTCATATGATCAAAACTAAGATGGTACGTCAGTAAAATGAGATGAAGTTAAATGATAAAAATTTCTTTTTTTAAAGATAGTGGATCAAAACCGTCGGATTGTAATTTTTTAAATTAAAACTATATTTTAGCATAAGTTTTATTAATTAATAATACCTTTTATATCATTTACACTTTCAGTTAATTGAATAATTAACTTTACCAAACAATGCAATTAGTTTATTTTCTATTACATACAAATCATAAAATCTCAATTAGTTTATTTATTATCACCTATCCACTAATTTTAACCAAATAGATTATATGTTATTCGACAAATTTAAACTAATAAATTTTATAGAGATTCTGTAAATATATTTTTGACAATGAGTTTGCCCACCGCCACCACACAATAAAATAACAAAATTTTAAATAAAAATTAGAAAACTACAAAGTATAGCTTCGAATTGAACGCGCATTTACAAGACATTTTCTACCAAAACAAACATATGCAAAATTTTGTGTGTACATATATGGATAAATTTGAGAATTGATATATTATTGCAAAAGTTAAAGAATTAACTTTTAGGTAGAATTGATTTTGGAACTCTGATCAATTTTAAAGACTAAAACTAACCATAAGAATTTATAGTCAAATTTTGACTAACCCATATGTAATTATGGGAGGTGCAAATATGGAACCAAACATTGCATGGGCTGACTTTCTCCACGATTAAGATTCTCTGCTTTTTAGATCTTAAAATTTTGAAAATTTTACTTTCTATCAACACATTTATACTTCTATTATCCTACATTTTATATAAACTATCTATTTTATTGTTTTATTAATTAATTTATTTAAAAATTTACTCCACTAAACTTAAAAAAGTTTTTCTTATTGTATATCAGAAAATTTATTTTTTTTTCTATATACAAATGTATTTTAGTAAAATTTAATTAAATCTTAAATTTTAACTTTTGTTTATTGGAAAATTTGAAAAAAAATTTATGATACAAAGTTTAATTTTTTTTAATAACATGTGTTCCAGAATTATTTTTTTTTTTTTAAAAAAGTTTTTCGAAACATCAATTAAATTTAGTAGAATAAATTATTATTTTTTCAATAAAAAAATAAAATAAATAATTTGTGTAAAATGTAGAATAAGAGTATAAATTTAGAAGGAGAGGATAAAATTTTCTAAAATTTTGAATAAAAAAAGGCTTCAAAATTTGAGGGGCCAGGCCTCCAGTAGTTTTTATTTTTTTCATAAATTTTGTGTTATTTTTTAATTTAAAAATATCTCATTTTAACATTTCTTTTATGCCTCTAAATATGTTGGACTCACCATTAAAACTTGTATGCTACCTCTATCTCTGATTATAAGCATATTTCAAGAAAAATTATCCCTAAATATAAGAACCTTTTCAAAATACCTTTTATTAATAATACTATTTTATTTTAAAATAAAAAAATTAAATTAAACACATTTAAATATAAAATATTATTTTAGAAACATTATCACATAAAATAAACACATCAACTATTTTTACTAGTTTTTTTAATAAGAGTAAAAAAACAATAAAAACTTCAAATGAAGTGCAAAAGTAGTATAATATAAATGAGCAATATATTTGGTTTGTCTTGTAAGTATGGCTTACATGATAAAAGACTATGAAATGTGCTGGAATACAAAAGTTCAAATCCTTAATACTTTTTTCTTTGTCCTTCTATACTCTTTAGAACAAAAAACGTATATTTTGAGTACATATGAAACCACAATTTTTTATGTTTAATCTCTACATAAATTTTATTTTTTTTATCCTTAACTTTTTTAAAAAATGTTAAAAAAAAAGCAGGGGCCCTGAGACTAAAAAAATCAAATAAAAGCTAAAACTGATTAATATATGTATACACTTAATATATGAAAGAAATATTACAAACAATGCTGCATAAATAAGCAGTACCTGCAGACATATTGTGAATTGGCCCACCAAATGCTTTGAAGTCGAAGTGCGAGTTCCAAATTCCAATCTCTCCTACTTTCATTCCTTTATCCTCTAGCTTCTTTCCCACCATTTCATAAATAAAATTAGTTAGGCTAAACTACATACTAATGTGATGGACCAATGTATCAATCCAACTAATTTTTTTTAATATTTTATTATTTTCATTATTGAAAATAAAATAAAACTATAACACAAAAGTGCAATGATAAGTATTACAAAGGATATTAACGAAAAATAAGAAGACACGTGTAACATTTTGAAGAAATTAAAATTATTGTGTGTATTTGGCAGAAATTATCCAGAGTTTAGTGTGAAAATCAACAACCCTCAACCATTCTTGCGTTTACTTATTTAACTACTTCGTCAAAATGAATATTTTCCAATTTAATTAAAAACACCCTCGGACATTTACTAATATTTCTAAAGTAGTAAAAAAATGGATCATTTTAAGAGTCATTCAAAATTTGCTTATGATTATTTTTTTATAAATTAATTTAATTTTTTAAAATTGAAGTGAGCCAGCCCAACACAATCCATATTTTTACTATAAATTAAATATAATAGATAAAAAAACTCATTCGTTTGTATTTTGAATTTTTAATTACAACTTGACCTATATTAAAATGTTGGAGGATTATACTATTTACCCCCATATTGATACCTATCACTCTCTTAGTACATATGAAAATAATTTTACCTTTTTAATTATTTATAATAAGTTTAAAAATTGACAGTTTCAGAAGTTTTAAATTTTTGAAATAAAGATTATATTTCAAAAATTTGGAAAGTTTCGAAAATTTTCAAATCTAAAAAGTTTTAAAAGTTTACAAATTTTAAAAATGTAATTCTTATTTGGAAAGTTTTGAAAGTTTCCAAATATGAAAATTTTCGAAATAAGGATTGTATTTTGAAAATTTAGAAAGTTTCTAAATCTTGAAAGTTTCAAAATAAGGATTGTATTTCAAAATTTTCGAAATTTTCCTATTTTAAAATTTTTGAATTGTTTGAAAGTTTCGAAAATTCTGAAATTTTCTATTTTGGAAGTTTCAAAAATTCTAAAAATTGTCATTTCGAAACTTTGAATATTTTAGAAAGAGGAGTGAAAAAATAATAAATTAAAAAAGTTAAAGATTTTATAAAAGGCAAAATTGTATTTTGACGTTGATTGAGGAGTGATAAATTTAAATGTGGGGTTCAAAATAAAATCCTCAAAACGATATCAAGTAGCCCGTACATTATATAATAACCTTAATTTTGAAAAAAAACCAAAATCTCAGTTTTGGTATGAAATTTTTCTTGATTTCTACATTCCTTAAGATCCAATTTAAATACTTTCTATCTGAATTTTTTTTTATCTACAATATCAACTTCTACTATATAATTTTGGATACAGATAAGCACTAAACTCAATCCACTTTGATAGCTCATATAAATATTAATTTATTATAAGAAGAAAAAAATGTTTGTGCATGACAAGTGTCTTATATAGTTGTATGTATACACCAACGAAAAGATAAGAGCGACGACCAAGTAGTCATTGTCCTCACTTTAGACCTCCAAGTAAAATATTGAGTGAAAAGACATCTTAGTCTCTGAATTTGTAACCATCGTTCACTTTAGTTTCTAAATTTTAAGATTTTTAGAGATATGATTAAGAAGAAATACACAAAAATTACATATAACTGATAAAAAGAAATAACTATTTACAATAAAATATGAAAAGTAATTATTCACTTTTGACTTCATAAAATTATAGGTATCAAATTGTATACATAGAGGTAGAGGTGATGTGGGAAAAACATGAAATTTTCGCATCAACGTTTAACACAACACATCATTGTCAGAAGTTCAAAAACAAATATATTTATTCATTCATAAATTTTAATTTTTCAAATGGACTTCAGAATATTAAATTAATATACTAACATAAAAAAAAATGGAGAGACTCTCAACAATTAGTTAAGAAAATATTTAAAGTTCGTCAATGAACTCAAATATTTAACACAAAATCATTAATATTTGTCTGATAGAGAGTTAGGAATGCAAAAATAGTAACATATCAAATATTTTATGATTTATAAGAGACATTGACATTACATTTGCACTTAAAATTTTAAAAGTGTATTTGATTCAACGGAGGAAATGAGAGACGAGGTGAGGAAGAGAGAAAGGTAGAGAAATATTTAATTCAAATGAGAGAAGTAGAAGAATTTTAATGATTTTCTATTTGGTTCAAGGGGAGGAGAGGATTTTTAAATTTTTTTTTTTTAGTTATAATGAAAGCCTCCCCCTCCCTTTCAAATTCCCACAAAAAAAGGGAGAACAAAAATCCTCCCTTCCAAATCCACCAAAAGAGGGAGAACAAAAATACTTCTCTTATCTCTTAAAATTTAAACCAAACACAAATTTAAAAATCTTATATTCCTTCTCTTCCAAACCTCTTCAACCAAACACACCATAAGATAATAAGTATATGTGTTATCTCTCTTATACATTCAATTTTTACCACGTGTCGATGTTGAATTTAACTATCGATGTTGAATTTAACCATTCACAGTTAAACTCAACATTCTCTTTCAAGTTCGAGTCTCTCACATCTTATACTTACCATTATTACCAACTAGACACACTTCTTAACAATACAATGATCTAATACTAGAATCCACTAATACTCTCCCACCAAGCAGACTCTTATTTTTAAACTATTTGCAACCATATTATTTAAGAAGAAGTTTGTTCACCCGCCCCCGTGTTTTACTCATCCACTCCCAATACACTACTGGAAGTTAGGATCTGATAATGTACTTTACTTTGGAAATTAGAATCTGACAAAAAGCCAGATAAATGAGTAAAATGAATAAACACGATGCTACGGTAATTTTGAAAGAAAGAATAAGAAAAAACCAACATTAGTCCAAATTTGAGGTCTTGTGTTGGTTGGCCGGCTGCACTCTATGAATTTAACCGAACTTCTTGTACTTTTCTTCCTTTCACTTAGCAATTGATAAATCCAAAGCTATGTAAGCATTTAAGGTCCAGTCCTTAAAATGATCTTAACAACTAAGAGGCAATGATAGTCACATTCACATCCAAAAGAAGAAGTTAAGGTCTTGTCTCAATGACTTCTTCCGGTATTCAAATGAAATTTGTTACATGTGCAATTGTGCTGCTAGTACTCTTTGTTACAATAGCTACTAGTGCTGATATATTCCTTGATTGGCACGTTTCCTTGGACTTCAATATTAAGCCAGTGTCTTCAGATCAACCGGTGTAGATATTGTAGCCTTTAATCTATTCATTTTTTAATTTTTTTTTGTCTAATTTCATTTCACACACATTGTTGGCTAATCTCATTGCTGAATTGATTGACAGGTTATAACAATCAATGGCATGTTCCCTGGACCCCTTATAAATGCAACTACAAATGATCATATTCATGTTAATGTTTTCAATGATTTGGATGAACCCTTGCTATTTACATGGTATATGCTGCTTTCCTCCTTTCTTTCTCAATAATATTCATGCACTTTCTTGATGTAAAGTTGTAAAACTAAATATACTACTTTACATGGAATAAGAAAGAGTTTTATTTTGATACACTCTAAGTGTAATTTTACACTGTTAATAAATCATACGTGTGACTTTAGAAGTAATTATGATTAGAGTCAAACGATTTTAGAATCAGGGTTATGAACTAATCATGCAGAATTATGATGGTTTTGTTGTAGGAATGGCATACAACAAAGGCTAAATTCATGGCAAGATGGAGTATCTGGTACAAACTGTCCCATCCAACCTGGAACAAATTGGACTTGTGTTTTTGAAACCAAAGACCAGATTGGCACTTTCTTCTACTTTCCTTCAATCAATTTCCTTAAAGCTGGTGGAGGGTTCGGTCCAATTCGAGTTAATAATCGCCTGGTGATAAGTGTTCCTTTTCCAAAACCTGAAGCTGAGTTTGATCTTTTAATTGGTGACTGGTACAATAGTAGTTACAAGGTAGTTGCCTACTTTCTTATCATGTGACATTTGATTCACACCATGGCATGATCAGTTCTACCTTTAAATTATCACATTAGTTATTTGTTTATGCTATTTATTTTGGATTTGCTAATTCTATTTTATATAATTTCAACTAGGATATTAGGTCAAGGTTGGACAGTATGAATATTGTTTCCCCAAGTTGGATGTTAATAAATGGAAAAGGGCCATATATGAATCTTTTTTCAAAATCATATGAGACTTTCAAAGTTACACAAGGTAAGAAGTTTACAAAAGTGTTAGTGACTTAAACTTTATAATTTCATTCCATTAATATAACTCCTTTATGATAATGTATCAAAGGCAAAACATATTTGCTTAGGATATCAAATGTAGGGACAGCTTGGAGCTTCAATTTCAGGATTCAAAATCATCAATTGCTTTTGGTTGAAACTGAAGGATCTTATGTGAATCAAATAAATTTGGAGTCTCTTGATGTTCATGTAGGCCAATCCTACTCAGTTCTTGTCACAGCTAATCAAAATGCTGCTGATTACTATATAGTTGCCTCTCCTAAAATGAGTAATGCTACACAAAACAACAGTCTTGTTGGTATTGCTATGCTTCATTATGATAATTCCACAACACAGGCTAATGGGTCTCTCCCAAGTGGTCCAGATCCATTTGATTTGGAATTCTCCATCAGCCAAGCTAATTCCATTAGGTAATTACACATATTAGATTCATTATATTGGGCCGAACTGATCCTTACAAAACTAACTTGTAAGATAAGAAATGTCACTTTTTATAAAAAAAGTTATATGCCTTATGTCTCTTCAATAGCATATCACAGAGCTTCTAATGTCATCATACTGTGCTGTTAGCAATAGCAATGGTTCTAAACAGATAAGAAAAATTAATCCAATCATATAGAAAATTTCAAACATTCACATTATGGATCTATTTAATTTGAAGGTGGAATTTGACAACTGGTGCTGCAAGGCCTAATCCACAAGGAACCTTCAACGTAACAAATGTGACAATATCTCAGACTTTGATACTACAAGCATCAACAGCGACAATTGATCGATCATCTCGCTACACTGTCAACAATGTGTCATACTTGACCCCAGATACACCACTGAAGCTAGCTGATCATTTTTCCAATAGTTCTGGAGTATATCAACTTGATGCTTATTCAAAGAATGCTTCGAATGTTATCGCTGTGCGAGATGTTTTTGTAGCAAGTGCAGTGCATAAAGGGTGGGCAGAGATAGTTCTTAAGAACACTCTAACCACCATTGATGCTTGGCATTTGGATGGATATAGCTTCTTTGTTGTTGGGTAAGTATAACATTTGAATATACCAAATAATTTGCTTAATATAAAGATTTGTGTTACTGTCAAACTTTGTCTATTGTGTACTGCATGCGACAAAATTTGGATATTCAAAAATGTAATTAGTACATATTGTAATACTGTCTATAGATACATTGACATATATAGGATTTAATATGAACTTGAGTTTATGGTATGACAAGTCAACAAAATGTTTCTTACCATTACCAATGTTTGTTAATAGATTGGGAGAAGGAGAATGGGAAGAAGAGTCAAGGTCAAGTTATAACCTTTTTGATCCTGTAGTTAGGTCTACTGTGCAAGTGTTTCCTGGAGGGTGGAGTGCAGTTTATGTTTACCCTGACAACCCAGGAATGTGGAACTTGAGATCACAGAATTTGCAAAGTTGGTATTTAGGTCAAGAGCTTTATGTCAGGGTTTATGATCCTGATCTTAACCCTGCTAAAGAGAGACCTCCTCCACAGAATCTCCTTTTGTGTGGTTAGTTAGTTGTATAGTTCATTTGGAAACTTTCTTTTCTTCTACTAGTTTCTCTATTTCTTTTCAAACTTTCATTCTTAAACAATGATGAAAACAAACAAGGATTATGGTATTGCTATTATAGATTTAATTTATAGACACTGTCATTGTTAAATTTTTTACGTTGTCAAATAATTATAACTGTTGGATTGAAATAAACGTTCGACTTTGATTCTAATTAATTATAAAATTATACATATAAAAATCATGATTTGTTTACACTATAAAATTTTTTTATACTAGTTTATAGAAATTAAACTCTTGAATTTTATAGGTAAATTTCAACCTTCAGCTCCATCTTCACCTCCACCTCCTGCTCCCTTAGTGTCACCACCACCCCCATCATCTAAGGCATACAATTCACATACAAAAAGGTATATTATTAACTTGTTTTGAGTTGTGAAATAATTTATGTGAAATGTTTATAAGCTAATATAAGTTCTTCTTTGGTTTTTTTCCTTTGTAAAATTTAATAATAGGTCTCTAATTGCTATGATCACCACTGCTATATGTTTCCTCTATATTGGTTTCCATTAAGGTGTGCACCTTTATTAAGGAGATTGGAGATATGCAAATTGTAACATCAAGAATGAAAGCAATTCCCTAGATTCTTTATCTTATTTTACAACAAATTAATTATGAAAGCTATATAGTTAGGTAAGAAAATTGGTTAGTTTTCATTGTATACAAGTAAATTAAGGTTTGCAATATCAATTTTTGGACACACTTTATGGATGTTGCTTTAACAACATAAAGGGTAGAAAATGATGCATGTTTTAGTGTTAACATCAAGCAATTGCAAGGTCGTCTTGATTGGCATGTGATTGCTAGCAAAAACTTTTTACAACTTAATTCATTCCCCTTTCAATCATGTATAGTCCTCTCAATATATATGATTAAATAATTAAATAATTAAATAATGATGTTTCCATTTTCTTTGATAGATTCTCTGAGTGTCCGTCCACTCTCACTAGACTGAATTATATCAACTTCTAAGCTATTTGCTATTGCAACTTTTGCTCCCCTGCCCCTTCTCATTGGTCTTATATTAACAAAATTGCAACTATATTAAGCCTATACTTCCAATGAAATCAAAGTGACACTTGCTATCTTGTTATTACTTTTTCTGATGATTTTCTCCGCAAGCTTCCTTAACTGGAATAACTTGAACCTAACTGACAACAAATTTTTAGCATGTTAGTAGCGTGTAAATGAGTTGGGTTGGTTCGTTTTTTTATCAAACCTAATACCTAAGCCGATGATTAATTTTATTTGAGTTCGCAGATCGTAAAGAAAAAAAATATTATTAAATTTAAATATTTTAACATCTCAAAAATAATAAAATTATGTCACAACATATTATTTAATACTTAAAATATATTTACAAATACAACAAAACACTTAAATTAATAATAAATTCTCAAATATAATCTAACAATTAAATTTTAATTATTCATCAATATATATATATCACGTCAATGAGGTGAATTTCAAAATTCAAAACATTAAATCAATTATCCGAATCGAATATAATTGATCTGAAATTGATTCATTTGAGTTAGACTCAAATTTTAATGGATTGGTTCATAACGTAGACAAGATTGAATAACGAGTTTACTAGTTTCTTCGTACTTATGAACACCCCTTACATAACAATCAACCATAGAAATCTATGACCTAGACTAAAAATAATTAGGAAAAAAAAAAATAAAACCCGACTTATATAACAATTTTACCTTATTGACATTTCACATATTAAAACAAACACAATTCATAAATTAAAGATTATCAACAAACATGATCAATTTGTGATTATACTTACTAAAAATAAGATTTAATTAAAATATTATGTTGGTATAAAGAGTTTATCAAGATTTTGAAAAATACTAACAATACACTCTCTAATATATATTTTATATATTTTATTTAATTATTGATCATTCACATCTGTTCAACCAAATTACGTGAAGTATCGTATAAATTTAGTATGACTCATGTAAATTTTAACTAATTGTTAATTTTATTCTAATATTTTACTAATAAATTATAAATAATTATATTTATTAAAAAATATGATTTAATTTATATATCATATCACTGCTATCAATTAGTTATAACCTTTAAATTATTAGAAATATTTATTTTTTATCATAATTATCTTTAAAATTATGTCAATGATTATGACGAAGGTATAAAAAAATTTAGATCTACAAAAACTTTATGGTGAATAATTGAGAAGTGTCCAGTTAGCATTTGAAGTGTGACATTAGACGTACGGCTTGAAGTAACAGATAAAAGAGGTAGATAGGTAAAGTGTGGGGTAGAGGCAAGGTATATTAAAGTTTGATGTATTGCGTATACTCTGCGTATAACCTAAACTACTGTCTAGTATAATCTAAAGCCAAACACTACTTCAACACAAAGCATTTCTCTATGCAACTACCTGCACAAGCAAGCTCTTTTATGGCACCATAGGCTTTTCTAATTATTTTAAATAATAATATATCTTTAATACACATTTTTCAACACGTATCTTTGATTATTAAAATTTAAAATTTTATTAATTTTATACAAGACTCACATAATTTAATGAAAATTATATAAATTTTAATAAAAGTGATAATTTAAATACATCATTAGTATAAAACATAGTATCAACCAATAAATATAAATGAATGTATTATTTTAAATAAAATAAGAGTATTTGTTGCTTATATTCGTCTGAACAACATCGTTTCATGTCAAGTAGTATTGTGTATTCTTGATGAATCAAGTGGACCACATGACACCAATTAAATTTGTCACTGAAATTTAGACTTCATTTTTTTTTGGGGTTCTATATTTAGACTTCAATTTTGATCCACAGTCAACGGTAACTTTAATTATTTCAAAAGGAAAAAAGCCATTCATCTATATTTTTAATACTAGTAACTAAATTTACCTCTAATAAGAAAATTACTAAACCAAGTTTAAGTTAATTTGAATCCATTTGTTTTTTACATAACAACTTCTTCTAAAAAAATTTGATCCAATTTCACTCTCTCTCATCTTTTCATGACCATTTAACAATGAATTGGTAAGTGAACCCTTGAATTAGCAACCTACTCAATTTGCAATTACTTTACTTGTCTCACCCGTGCAACCCCTCTTTCTTTTTAATCATATTTATTTTATTTTACTATTTTTGTAATTTTTAAAATAAAAATTAAAAAAGAAAAAATTTATCAATCAAAATAATACTAATGACTATTTTAGACTCAATATCTTAAAGTTATAAGACTAATAACAGCTCAAGTTGCATTTAGACTTTTGACTTCTTATACTAAAAAAAAACTTGGGTTGTTAATGCTCATTAATTATAAACATACTATAAAATACAATGACCCTACTAATAATAGGTTGAGTGTAAATCTATATTTGTAGTGGAACTCGGTTTTCTTCAACGCCTCTCTATTTTTTCACTTCATCTAAAAGTAAAGAATAGTATAATTCGAAATCCTTTGCTGTTTAGTTATGTGATGATGTAATAGCTTAATTCAATAGAATTACATTTTTTACTTTTCTTTTTGGAATTGCCTTTCTAATTTTGGCATTTATTAGCTGTATACATCTATACTAAGTTTGAGGAAATTTTAGAGTTGTGAATAACGAATTACTATATGATTTCTTGAGTTGCTTATAAGGTGTAATGAGTAGGCAATTAACTAGCACAGATATGCACAAAACCAATAAAATAACAAAACTGGATGAACAGTAACATTTTTTAAGAGTAAAAGTAATAATTTCATGTTTTAAAACGTGCACTACTCGTTTTTTTTTTTGTTTTTTTTATTTTTATTTTGCGGTGATTAAAAAGAAAATTACTTTTAGTTAAAAGATATGTTCATATAAAAGTGAATTTAACAATAAATTTCAGTATAAAAATTATATTTATATTTAAATACTACAAATTTTAGCTTCAAATTTAAATCAATTTCAGAGACATAATCAATTGAACTTGACAACCTCCAAATATGAATTTTGCAGATTCAGAATTAATTTTGACCACTCAAAAAGTTGAAATCAAACATATACTACATCAAATGATGCATTCGTAATATTACAGTTGGTTTTTGAACGCATTAGATCACAATTGTGTTGTATTGTAATTATAAATCATATGTAAATTACATAAGATTCGGCAATATTATTAGAGCAATGGTTGTATCAAATTGCATTAGGTTACAATATGTAGTTTTCACACAAATTATTTTTTTTATCTTTCTTTTTTATTTGTATAATAAATTTAGAGAGTATTATAAAGAATAATACATGTTTAAAGAGTTCATAATAAAAAAAATAGGAGAATTTTAATTATAAAATAAGTAATAAATTATAATATTTGATACTAAATAAAAATTATTCACGTCTCAAGTCCTCAACAAGTGTAATACACATTGTAACAATCACAATATCTGTAATTGTACAATTTAAAACATTGGTAGAAACTCTTGAGAAAAAACACAGAACTATTTGGTCTCTCACAAATGAAAAGTATGAATTCAGTGCTTAAAAATTTTAGATGGTGATGAAAATAGTTTCTGACATAAATTATTTGATTAGTACGTGAGATATTTTAAAAACCAAATTGGTACTTTTTATATTTTTCAGAGATTATCAGAGACCTGGTCCCTATCTTTTACTTATCCCATTTAAACCTTAATATTTTTTTAATGTTAAGATATTGGTAAAGGAGAAAAAAGACAGCACGAGGATTCATGTGGAAACAGCAGTTACTAACTGGCTTTTCATACTTTTATTCCATCTTCATGACCAATATGAGGGAACACACTTTGTGAGAGAGAAAGAGAAGAAGCATGCTTTCTTGTACACAACAAAACAATGAAACTTAAACAAAATATTTTTAACATAGTACCAAATACCCCTTTTGCCTCTCTTTCTCTCTTCAGTCATAATACATCATCACATTCTTTGGCACAGAAAAAAGAGCAAAAAAAAAAAAAACGATACCCAACATGAGCTATACATGAGTGGAGGACTTTTCAGAGAACAAATTAAATTTTTTTTTTCTTCCATAAACAACTGAATTCATAAAAATTATCAGGTGCTTGTTCAAGTTGATAAAGAATGAAAAGAATAATAATGTAAAATAATAAGATCATACAACAACTGTAATAATTTCTAAAATTGAATGCAATCTGAAATTGGTGATCATCTTGTAGAATTTGTCAGTAATGACAATCCACCAAAGCTGGTGCAGAAAAGACAAGATTTTGTTGCTGCTGTTGTTGCTGTTGTTGCTGTTGTTGCTTGTTTCCAAAGGCAAACTTTGATTCTCTTTGATCATCTTCAGGTGCAGGAAGATTAAGATCCAAATCCAAAGACAAAACATTCCTTCTCTTTCTAGCATGATCTTCATGGACCAAAGACATTGGTGTCAATGAAAGTGTGGTGTTTGCAGAAGAAGTCCCAACCGGAGCGCGGTGTCGCCTCATATGACCACCAAGTGCTTGTCCAGATGTGAATTCAGAACCACAAATGGAACACTCATGAACCTTAGACTTATTGTTGTTGTTCACATTTCCCTTATTCAATTGAAGAGAAATTGATTTATGATTATTGTTTGTTTTGAATTGAAATTCTTCATCATCAAAAAATTGTTTCTTTCTTTCTTGACCAATTGCCAAAGCTTTAGGCTTTTTATGACTTGCTCTGTGTCCACCAAGTGCTTGAAATGAAGGGAATGTTCTGTTACATGTTTTGCATTCATAAACATAGTAACCTGCTCTTCCTGAATCCAAACTAGCAGCTTCCATGAATTTTCTACTGCTGTATTTTGTGTAGTTCATTCCACCATCTTCCTCAGTTGTTGTGTTTTTTGGTGACGATAATTCCCTTGATTGTCCTTGTGCTAATAGGATCAAACAATTTGCCATGTCATGTTCTTCATCAATCATACTACTCTCTTGTATTAATCCTGTTACATAAGAAGTTGTTGGGGAGGTATTGTTGTTGTTGTTGTTGTTGACAACATCATCACCATTGTAAAAATCTTCTCTTTCTCCATCTCCTTCTGCAGTTGATGAATTTGCTGTGATTGAGAAAGGAATAGGAGATTGTGGTCTTACCCTTTTGGTTCTTTTTCCTTTTATGATATTTGTATGTTCTTTAGAGCCTAAAGAAACTTGTTGTTGTTGTTCAGGGAGAGTTTCCATGTTGATTTGGATTTGGATTTGGTTTTCTTAGACCAGCAAAAAAGAAAGAGAAAGAGAGATAGAGAGAGAGAGGGAGGGGTTAGGAGGTAGAAGAGAAAGGAGAGTGGTTATTTATATATATATATATATATATATATATATATATATAGAAAAAGAGAGTAAGTGTGATTTGTGAATGGTTTTGGTAGTGTTTATTTATAGATAAGTGAGGGGATAGGAAAAATATAGAAAATGAAAGGAGAGAATATAGGTAAAACTAAAGAGAAACGAAAAAGAATGAAAAAATGTAACAGAAAGTGACCAAAAATGGGGAGTGTGGCAGATTGGAAATTGAGAGAGTGAGTGGTTTGTTGTTGGACATATATAGAGTATAGTCCGTCTCACACTCTCTTTCTCACACTTTGCCAACGCACTTCATGAAATTCAAACTACTCCAACCAAAGCTTCTTGCCACCAAATATTACCATCCTATTTTTCTTTTCATTCTCCATTCAATTGTTTTTTTTAACTCTATTAGTAATTACTATTTACTATTTACCACCTCTAACATTCATCAATTTTTATATTTATTTCCACTATTTTTAGACTCCATGTGACACCAACCTCTCAATCTTTTTCACTTCACTGCCTTTCATCATCTATAAACCACACATGCTTTAGTAGGTTCTAGTTTGCACCATTTTTGGGTGAATGCATGCAAAAAACTACCTACCTAGATCATCACCTATTCGATACCAACAAATTTTATAGTGTGTAAACATGTGATATCAAGGATTCATTAAAACTACATTTATCAAATATTTAATTTGCTAAAGCCAGTAATTAGTTTTCATATTTATACTATTAAAAGAAAATTATATTTTATTTAAGATACATTTTAAACAATTAATATTTAATTTTAATTATTTTTTTTTAATAATATAATTGCATATAATTGTCTCTATATTAAATTTTTAAATTAAAAAAAGATTAAATAAATAAGTAAAAAGGTTTGTTAGTTTTATATAAATAAACATAATTAATACGTTTTGTGACACAAGATATAAAACTTATTGTCATACGATTCCACACGATTTTAAGATGATTGTAAAGCATGATACTTCCTTAGTTATAAAATAATTAAATTATATAATTATTTTTACACACAAAAATATATAAATCAAATACTTCCTTAGCATGATACATTGTTAATATTATAAATATATAAAAAAATATATATATTACATCAATAGTATAAATAATATTAATTAATAATATAAAAAATATTAAAAATTAAAATATCAATTATTTTAAAATAATTGTTTTTTAAATAGATTAATTATTTTTAAACAGAGAAATATTTTCTTTTGAAAAGTCTGTTTTTGGTGATGAGAGTGATGCGTGGTGAACACGAACTATGCATGCAAGAGGTGAGTCGCATGGTGGATGGGTTTTAATCGTGATAGGCATTGTTTAAAATGTACTAACTCTCAAAACGATGAATGTTCTAATCAACGCCTTGTCTTTTATAAGATTCATACCATCTTTAAAACTTGTAAATGTTACACACATAAACTACTAATATGTCGCCATGTTTAAAGGAATTGAGATTTTAAAAGATTTATTTTATATAAAAAACTTCTATAAATTAAAAGACAATGAAATTTTTTGAATTTTAATGAATCTACATCATAAGAATTTGTAAGATTCGAAAAATTAACCTATTTAATTTTTTAGCAAGCATTTAAAGTTACAAAGAGTGGATAAAAATAAATAATAATTTTAAATATAATTTTGTTTATTTATTTTTTTATTAAATATTTATTTTAGTTTTTTATATTTTTCAATTTATTTTTGTCATGTATCTTTTATAAATAATAAACATTAATATTTTTTTATCATAATCCTTTTAAAAATGATATGATTATTATTATGAACTATTGAAGTTTAATCTTAA
>JBBPBS010000968.1:22758166-22777220 GCA_037974835.1 Cicer judaicum
ATTTCTCATTTGTTTAGTCCATAAATAATTTTTTATTTACTTATAGTCTCTATTTAAAAAAACGGAAGAAATTAATACTTTTAGTCTTTAAAAAAAGTTTTTAGAAAATCAAAACAAATACTAAAGCTATAAAAAAAATTTAAGAACGAAACTTGAAAAGTAACAATTTTGTAAGAATTAAAAATACTATAAATAAATTAAATAATTGAAAAAAATATAAATAAAAATAATTAACGATATTTAAAGTTATACTCTCATTAATAATTATAAGAAAAATAATTAACGATATTTAAGGTTATACTCTCATAAAAATATTAACATGAGTCAAATAATATAAAATTAATACTCTCATTAATAATTATAAGAAAACATAACAATTAATATACTATCTATAAAAAAATGTTTATCTATCTAATAAAAATTATTTTGATTGCTTGATATTGTTTTTGTAATAATTCTTTGAAAATATAATTTTAAATGTGTGTTAAAAGTATAAACATAATTATATATTTTTGTAAAAATGATCGAAGCAGTGAAACATTTTGAATTCAGTATTTGATTGAAGATAATATATAACAAATAAATGGAATGTACAATATAGAAAATTAAACGTGCTTAAAAAAAGTTAGAATAAGGAGAAACATAGGAAGGTTTCTTCTAATCCCCTCAGTCTCTACTTTGTGATCTAGACCACATAAAAGTTGTGGCATATTTATGCCCGACCACAAATTAATTTCGTTCTTTAGTAACTATAGTGCTAAATTGAAGTTCTCATGAATGAACCTAATGATTGCAGTTATGGAATATTTTAATGAATATAAAAAAATATATAGTTGCTAACACGTCTTGCTTGAAAAAAGACATAATACATGTAGAGTGTAAGATAGAGGGTACTGATATAGAGAGAGAAAGAGAGAAATAAAAGGGAAGCAATAATAAGTAATAAGGTAATGATTACTTTGGCTCAACGATTTGTACACGAGATGGTTAATTGAAGTGCAAGCCTGGAACCACGGAATCTGCGGTGATCTATTATGCTATTTCTAATTTCTATTTCTATGTTGTTGTTGTTGTTGTGCCTGCAATTGCATCACCACACATTTATTCCATGGACTTCTTGTGCTACGTACCTAGCTTCCCACTCTTTCTTTTCTTTCTCTTTTTTTTCTACTTAAACAAAAACAACGATTTTCATATTTTACTTTCCTAAATTCGATTTGTAATATTAAGCCAAATTTTCATAATTTAACTGTAATTTTAATCTTTATTTTAATCAATTTTCAAAATTAATACTATATTTTAAAATTTGATAATTATGTCATTTCTTTTAAGTTTTTAACAAAAAAATAGTTATTTAATATATATTAGAATACATAGTATAATTTAACTAAAATAAAGTAGTCTTTTTAATTAGATGAATTAATTATTTATTTGTTGTTAATTAAATAAAAAATAAACAATTTTATAAGTTTAAACTAAAAATATTTTAAAAAATTTATTATAATTTTATAGATACTAATTATTGAACATTATCGTATTATATATCACGTATTTTAAAAGATGTTATATTATTATTTTTATTAAAAAAATTAATAAAAGAATAAATTTTAAAGTATGATAGATAATTTTATAAATTAATAAAAATAAATGATCAAAATATAATTAAGTCTTTAATTATTCAGACAAGTTATCCGTTTTATAAATTGAAAAATACACTTTTTAAAAAAAATAATTAATGTTAGTCGTTAATTTATATCTCCAGATGACCAAACACAAAACATGATTGCTTCAAAGAGTAGTTAGGCCTATCAATAAATATATATGTTTGTTTTTAGGCCTTATGTTGTGTTGATTGACTTTATGAAGTGGTATGAAAGTGTTTAGCTACTTGAGGTCATGTGGTAGCAATTAATGGACTTGAGTATTGTAGGATTTGTTGGCTATAGTTTTTCTTAAAGATATCTTCTATTAACCATGCTTGCTCGATTTAAATTATAAGCAAAATATATCCTGCGATTTGTTTAGTTACACCAAAATTATAAATTAGTTTTTTAATTTCTTTTATTAAGTTTGTTTTTTATATTTGTAAATATTTATATTGATGATTCTAATTTTAATTTAGTAAAATTGAAACTCCAACTAATTTTTTCAATAAATTTATATAACTTTTAAGAGGTTTTGATTGAAATAATCTTAAGAACATAAACATTTAATTAATTTTTAAAAAAATAATTAAACATGAGAGAATTTGTGTGGGATACATATTAAAGTGTTTGAAATTAAATACAATTTTTTTTTAATCTAGATAATGAAATCACATGTAAATTTATATAATCTATAACAACGACTATAGTAAAATTTAAAAAATTCCTATCTACAAATGATTGAAATGAAATTATAATTAAAAATAGTTCGATTTTATAATATTTATGAACATAAATAATTATTTTTTATTAAAAAAATATTTTAATATTTTTTATATAATTTAAAAGATTACGTGATCATATACAATGTATTTTGCATAAATTATACAGACTATTTGTGTTAATATGATTAAAGCTTTCTAAAAAAAGTGAATTTTCTTTTGTAATGTTTTGTAAATGTTCAAAACTGATGTTTGATTTATGAATTACATTTTGTTTAAAATATCCAAATCAGAAAAATAAAAAAATAAAAAAATGTCGTGCATGGTCTAATTAATGATTTATCTTTTCCCCTCCTTTTTTCTCTCCGACCATGTGGAACATTTTAAGTAAAAATTCGTTCTCAATCATTGAGTTCATGTGATTTCACTTACTTGTAGATCTAATTTTGTAAAGGCAAAATATATCCCTAGATTGGTTACATTAAATCACAGTGATAATTTGATTATTTATATTTTTTTTAACACGGAGATTTTTTAAGTTTAAATATAGATTAATTTATATTTAAATTTTAAATTTTTCTAATTTAATAATTTAAATTATATTTTATTATTAATTTTGAAATTATATTAAATTATATATATAGTTTATTAAATTTAACTATTTTTTAAGATTATTGTTAAAATTTAATCTACAACAATATAATAAATTGACTATTCAAATTACTTTATAAATTAATTATATTAATTATGTAAACATATATTTATAACTAAATTTTTAGAGGTTATATGTATTTTTAAATAGTCGTAGAAAAATTAAAAATAATTTTTTTTTATAAAATTTAATGATTGTTTTCTAAATAATTAATATAAATTATTTATTATTGAATCATAGAATAAAGTTTTTAATGAAATGTATTTTTAATTGCACAAATCATTAGCAAAAGTGAAACAAATGGCTAAAATGAGAGCAACATATATAACTTAACACAAATTAAGTTAAACTTAAAAATCTTTATACTATAAGAAGAAAAAAAACTAAATTATTATTTATGTGAAACAGAAATAACCTCGTAATGTATTTCTTTTAACTGCATATAACATTACCTAAAACTTATTCATCGATTTAATATAAGAGATTTTCCAAAGTCTAAATTAAACGAAAAAATATTTCCAGTTTTTCAAGGATCAATTAAGTGTAGGATGACAAATTTTGAGACTCAAAAGTTGTCCTGCCTTTTTCGTAATTCGTACTAGTATTAGTTATATTAGTTTACAGTTAGTTTTGGTGTAAATTAGACTGTTAGTTATTATATTGTACATAATAATAATAATAATAATAATAATAATAATAAAAACAATAACAACAATAATAATTTATTATTATATTAATTATAATAGTTATAATTTTAAAAATTTATTATTTTACATAAATGAACGAGATAAAAATGATAATGGAGAGTCCAAATTTTAGAACTACCGAAAAATATGAACAATTATAATTTTCCAAAATATTAGGAGTAAAACATCGAGGTAAAATTTGTCTATGTGATTATCAAATATTAAAGTAATATTAATAAAATACAAAATTTTATATAAATACAATATTTTGATATTTAAAAAAAAAAAATATGACTCAAGTATAATATATAATATTGTATTGGTATCTCGTTTGTTTTATGTTAAATTATGTGTTTCCATAACATTATCTCAAATGTTATTTGCTTAACTCCTATATCCATATAAACCCAATATATTTTATTACTCCACGCTAATGTTCTAACATAAATTTTCTATCAATTGTATTCTCAATATCATTCTTCACGTCATTCTTCAAATTGATGATAGTTTACTAGGTGACCATTAAATTCTGTCATGCATCACGATCTAAAAGTCCACTTACGAGTACTTCTTTTTATAGGGTACAACTACTCATCTTGTTAACTTAGGAAATTTCCCATTCAACTTGCATTTTTCTTTGCTCAAGATTTAACTTTTTTTTTTCTTTTTATAAAACAAAGTTGATTTCAAAATTTATTTGTTCCTTTCACATGTACATTTTGAAAGTTATAAATGAAATCAACAAAAGGTCCTTCAAAATAAAAAATAAAGACAAGTATGAGTGATGTACGAGTATGAATATCTAAATACAAGTAGGTAGTAGTAGTGTCATAATCATGTATTTTCTAAAGTACAAGTATAAATATCTAAATGATGTGGTTCCCTTTCCCAATTTATATATAAACTAAATGATGTGGTATAATTTGATATACGTGTAAAACTTTATTATAGAAAGAAAAGGCAGCTAACAATAGAAGCTAAAATATTGGACGCTTTTTTTGGTTGAGAAATACTAGACAATATTATATTGTAAAAAGAAAGAAAAAAAAACGCAAATCTTGTAAGCCAAAACTTAAAGCTGTATTATCTATATTTAGTTGATATTGAGCTTTACATGAATGCACAGAGTGCATAAATATATTTTCACGAAATATTTTTCAAAATAAAGTTGTTGATGTAAATTTGAAAATTTTAATGGAGGTAGAAAATAAACTAAACTTTTTTGTTCTTTTGATAGAAAAAGTTAATGTCCACTCTACACCGAATTGGGCACAAGATTGATGAATTTGCTGCATCATTGATATATCGTGCAATTAAATGAGGATGATACACTTCTTAAATACAATAAAATAAAATCCCAACCTCTATTTAAACATCAGATAAATTTTAACTTTGAAATTTCATTATGCAACGAACTTGTACTTCTTTTATACTTTTGACTAAACTGTTTCAATGAACTTCACACAGATAAGTATACTATATATCTGCACACATTCTTAAGAACATGCATGCATTGACAATGTTGGAGGTTTGTTTTTTCCATTTTAAAATTTTGTGCCTAGCTAATCATTGGAAGGATTCAGATAATGAGACCCAATTATTGACATCAACAATTTTTTTGCAGCTTGATGTGTGTAGTAAGCAAAACAAAACCAATACCCAAGAAATCATTCTGTGAAGGAAGAAATAATTCTAGTAAATGTGTCTTCTTATTCTTCTGTACCTCCACTACTCACACTAACTTCAACAAGGAAAAGATATATTATTGAGTCGGGGAATCTTAATAAAGAAATACTTTCATGATAAATGATTAAAGAAATGTGAAAACTAAAATCTACCTTCTAAGCCCTTGCTTCAGAAAGATTGTGGAGTATACTACTCCAGTTAATGTAGCTGGCTTACAAATACTTTATATTATTGTGCTGTTTGTACTTCAGGAAGTCATTGATTAGAGTATTAGAGACTCGTGAAGGCACTATCTCAGCTAACTAAGAGAACCAAACAAAAATAATAACTAATTATTAAAAAACAGATAATTCAAAGTCATTAGTACAATAATGCCCTGTTGGGTATAAATTACATGTTCGTTGAACTTCAATGTGTGATTGGACTCAGACTTATCCACTTGAATTCATGTAAGTGAAAATAGCAGCAAATTTTTGTTTGACTTCTTCTTAGATAAAAACATACAAGAACTAAGAATATGAAAATCAAGAACCACAAAAGCATCACTCTAATTCATCAAAAATTATGTCTGTGTGGTAGAAGTACATACATGTATGTCCAACACTACAAAACATAATGTGACCTGGTTCTTGACATCAAAATGTACCAAGCTTTAAGAGCGCATATCATCCACAAGATAAGATAAAACTGAAGCTTGTTATAAGTTCCCAAAATTTTAGAGATTTGCACGTGTGCTTTAGTTGAGCGTCATGGAAGTCTAATTTGAAAGAAAAACTAAAGAAGAGAGATTTAATCGCAGATACTTTACTGGATCTATATGGAGAGAAAGAAAATGTGCAATAGGTCTAACATTCAAAATGAACCACATAATACTAATATTTTAACTATCAGTATCAAGGAACAAAAAGAGAATGGTTAGAATCCCCACACCCAATACCCTTGGACATTCTAAAGTAGCCAGACAAAAAATGAGTCATAATTTTATAATCTTATAAGATAGATGTCTCAACAAAGATAATCTCTAAATGATACATATCAATAATATTAAAGCAAAAGAAAATGCTGTTATTTGAAACTTGATTATCCATGATGCTCTATTTAAGAATTCTAACACTGAAATTGTTCAAAGGCTAGAGGAAACAATTCTGCAAAGTCTAGGCAAAATAGCCAATGTGCACCTGATTCATAGACTTCATGAAATCGACTAAGATTATATGATCATTTAGACTTCTTTCCTTGTTTTTTCTTGATAACTTCGTCAGTATACATTATGCCTTTCCCTTTGTAAACTTCAGGTGGCTTACAATTGCGAACAGTAGCTGCAAACTGATGCACCCTTTGCTTGTCTATTCCAGTACAACAAATTACATTGTTTTTGAAGCAGAAAACACGGACAGCAGGAGGCGCCGCTAATTCCACCTCGTGACTGTACCCCAATTTGAGATACAATAGACGCCCTGCAGATTCAGCTCTAGCTTTGTATCCAACACCCACAATCTTAAGAAAGCGAAAAAATTTGGCCTCCATTAATTCCAAAGCAAATCAGTTTCCTAAAATTGTCAGAGAACCAAAAATCATGGAAAACTAAAAAGTATAGATAAATGAATCAAATTGGAGGCAAGAAAATACATAAGAGAAAAGGTCGACAATTGCATTCTATGTTGTATAGATAATGCGATACCTATTATAACATAAAATACATTTGTCATCATCTGGGAGCCATTGCAGACAGGCACACACAGGTTAAGTTATTGTATGCATAATGTAAGAGTTAATGTAAATTACTCTATGGCACTGACTCGTCTGGTCGAAGGTGTGTCGCGGTGTCTGAAACTAACACGACACTGACACCTTGATTACATTCAATTAATTCATTTTCTAAAATTATGACCGGTGTCAACTTGGCTGTAAGTCTGTTCTAGTGTCTTTTCAGTTAGTATTTGTGGTTCATAATTACTACACCGTGATAAACATATCTATTATTGAAATTGCATAACCAAAGATGTTTATAAATAATTATGGTAACAAAAATGTGTGTACGTTATTATAGCTCAACAAGAACGCTCATTTTAAACCTACATTTTTTATTGTTAAAGAATGCTGGTACAAAGATTTGAAATCATTTGTTCAAGGTATATGTATCGATTTGTTAAATCAAATGGAAGCTGTGCATTCAATACATAATTCTTTGAAAAGTATACATAAATGCTATAGATAAACTTAAACCTTCACTCGTTCTTGAAATGAAGGAACTCATCTACCAAGATAATTCACCGTGTACTCAATAATATACTAAAATTTCAGCACTGCACCAACGCGACTGTAAATCGTTATGGAATCGCATCCTCGCGCGGTAGAGGAGAGGGGAAGAAAAATCAGGATAAATAAAATAGAGTACAAAGGAGAACCTGGAGTTTGTCACTGTTGATGGCGGCTGAGGACCAACTCCGACTGCTGTTTCCGGTGTCAGTGCGACTCCAACTTGTCTGATACAGC
This sequence comes from Cicer judaicum, assembly GCA_037974835.1. Classification (NCBI taxonomy): domain Eukaryota; kingdom Viridiplantae; phylum Streptophyta; class Magnoliopsida; order Fabales; family Fabaceae; genus Cicer; species Cicer judaicum. The sequence goes on from JBBPBS010000968.1 coordinate 22,766,052, forward strand.
AATGGCAATTGAATTTAATTGTTTTATTAGGGTTTTTAATTGAAAATTTGTTTAATTAGGGTTTTATCCCAAAAATATATTCACGTCCTTAGTACACATTTTCTTTTTATATATAAATATAATTTCTCAAACTCATTTTGGCAGATGAGACAAATTTAGATGAAAAAAAAAAAAAACCATTATCACAGTCCAGTAAAAAATAAATTGTGGGGAGTTATAAGATTGTTCGGCAATTTAGGGGAGTTGAAACTACTAGAGTTATGAGTTCAATTTTTCTTTAATAAAATAATATTGAGTATTTTTATTTTAAAGTATACGGTGATTTTTTTTTAAAAATTGTTACAATATATAGCTACATTATAAGATGATTATTCCGTATTAGATGATTGTGTAAAATTATTTTTCACCGTCAATATATAATATAATCTTTTTAGAAATTAAAAAATATAATTACTTAAAAAAAGAAATATAATTAATTTTATAAAAAATGACTATTAAATTTATCTTCGGTTGATAATAAAGAAGTTTAACAACATATTCTTTAACATATAATTTTCAACGATTTTTTTATTAATTGTAAATTTTATAAGTTTAAAAGTGTGTTATTAATTTTATTAAAGACATAATTGAACATTTAATCTTCTATTTTATCTAGACCACCGAAATAGTTTGCAAACGTAATTATCATATTTTTAATTGATTGATGTGGCATTCAAATTCGTAATGTGTTGCAAATGTTGTGTCATGTCATATCATAAAATTAAAGATGTACCTGATTCAAGTTGATTTTCCACTCATTTATAATTTTAAAAACACAACAACTACAAACTCGCATATAAAATTCTATATTTGAATCCGAAATATAACATTATCGTCATTTTCATGTAAGTTTATGGATAAAAGTTTATTTTTAATAAATCATATTACCAAATCAGGATGGCTAATAGTTAAAACGTGTTAGCCTCCATCCTAATTGACGAATTGAAGAAGGACAATGTGTCAAAGAAGCGTGATGATGAAGTGAAGTAAAAAAATAAGTTATTTTGGGAGTTTACTTGCAATTTCCAGAGTGTTTATAATTGTTTTGGTCATCATTGTACTCATGATAAGTGTGTGAAACATTTGAAAAGTGACCTAGATTAGTATTTTTCTCATGTCCAATTCCATCTCAAATCTATGATCCAAAAGTGTTGGGGGTGTGAAGGTCACAAAAGAACCATCCCGCTGAACCAAAACTAGCATCATAATCACCAGTAATATAGCCTACAATTATTACATAATTGGCTTAACATCCATAACTGAGAATTATTCACATCACATTTTCCTTGGCTCGACGAACACAGCTGTCGTTCTTCGAGGCACAGCGAAACAGCCAGAAGAAGACTCGTATTTTGAGCTCTTAACAAGATCATCAGATGACATTACCTACAATACAATAACACCATGGAACTGAACACCTCGTCTAATCTAAAAGTATAAATGGACAAAAATCTAGCAAAGTTATCCAAAGAAACATTTACCATACCGGAACATTACATCAAAATATTATTTATTGAAATATTCTAATTTTCATCATTTGAATTGTTAAGCTTTATTTGTACCTGAATGGGATGCAATTGAAGACTTCTTGATTGTAGGGAAGGGCTAACAAATGATACCTCTTGTGGACTTGCATTGATAACTACGACAACAAACGAATATCTGTGCAAAACAAATGTCACCAAAACTAAAGCATGTTCTATTTATCAAACAAAAAATATTAAAAATATGCTTCAACATACATGGGATCCAGCTGAGACAACCCAGGAAAGCCATCGTGTCCATCTTCAATGCTCATCACTATGACTCCATAAACCAATGACGGTCCAGTGTTGTGAAAGCGTACTCGTTGCTGCAAATGACAGCGAAATTTAATGTCTTGCGTACCAAAAATCTTAGGTCTTGGAACAGATGTCACTATTTAAAAAAATTAGGCGCTGATAAAGAATATTCCTTTAAGTTGATTAAGAACTTCCGTATCTATGTATTAATAGATGAAGTAATTTTATATAATGATGAAATTTATAATGTCTCACCTGTATAGCATTTGCCGTCCTCAGGCGGAAAAGTGGTGAAGAATACCTTATACGCAACAGGTTTAAGAAATTGTCGACGGTAGCAAGGATGTCAGTCCTTTGAGTCCCGAAGGACGGGTCTGCAAGTCTTGGTTTGATTCTGAAAAGTCAAAGGTTACTTGAGATCATCAAATAGTAAACTGATGCAATAGAAGTGGTAAACTAAAAATGATTGCCTTACATCACAATTTCAACAACCCAACAGATCATAATTTTTATGAAGGTAATGCCAAAAAGTGCGCTTAGAAAACATCCATAGAAAAGTGTAATACTTGATATTACTAATAGATTAAATCTTGGAGTTTTTCATAGTAAAAAATATTTCTTATTCCTTAATCAACTACTCTTTAGGGGCACATATGCAGAACCATTATTTAAATAGTGATAACGAAATATTTAAATGCTTACAGTGGCCAGCTTTTTTCATTTTTCTCCTGTGGAGGAAGACCAACACCCCAATTATTGGAATTGTATGTAAAGTCGAGCCTGAAATTGCAAGGTTAAAAGTGAAGTTAGGTACAGAAGGAAGCACATTATAAGTGACACTATAATATTTGTATAAAATAACAGAGCAACAACTATAAATATTAGAATATTATAATTATAATATAGATGATATTAATTTTGGCAAGGTCAAAACAGTGACAATGATAATTAATATGCATAACATAAGTTGAATGTGTAGAGAATACCTGTTGAACCAATCCCCAGAATTGTATGAATCTCGATCCAGTGATTTTGAGCGGAGTACCTCATCACCAGAGTGAAAAAATGGTATGCCCTAAGAACATAAATTCTTTAGTACCAAAATAGACTCATTATAATAAAATGAGAGGTATAATGCAAGAAATCGGACTGGTTAATGTAGATGTAGTACAGGAAACTGCTAGGACTGAATTTATCAAAACACACTGGCCACTTGTAAATATTTCTCTAGATTATCAGGTACAAATAAAATAAAGGCAAAATCTCGTGATTTTAGCGGAGAATAGGATCATTTAACTTCTTACCTGTGATAATGCTATTACACTTGTTGCCAAATGGTTTATCCTGCATCTCTCAGCTACACTGATATCCATCGGAGTCTGAAAGTAAAGAATGAAACTGTACCAGAGACGCGGAAAAAATTGATTGAACAAAATAGAATTTGAGAATATTGATCATATTGTGTTACCTTTAAGCTCACAATGTCAAAGAGGGTTTCATTATCATGAGCAGAAACATAATTGACCTGCAAAACAACTAAAGATGTTAACAATGTTTCTATCACTAGTCACATCCATGTTGAAAAAGACGTCCATTACTGATAATTTAAAATCTTGATCATTTCTCAAAATACACAGCATGCTTAGAGGAAGTAGAAAACTGGGACCAGGGAAGGTAATACACTTACAGTCTCTATAGGGCATGAAGCAAACGCAACGGGTGCCCCACCATAAGTTAATACTTCTGATCCTTTCACCTGATATCATCATAATAAGTAATTAGGGAAGATTTTTGTATAAAGTGTTCTTATTCTGCCTACAGGTATAAATCTTTTATTGATATCAACTACTAGAAAAAATGCAAGTGTTCGCCTGAATGCAGAGTAACAACCCATCTGAAGCTGCAAACAGGTATCTGCATGCTATTCCCAAAATATCACAAAAATTATCCATGCTCTGCAGTCATGACCATCACTTTACCACTGGACCTACTTACCATTGACCCTATCTCTACCACCACTAGAACCCACAACAGTCATCCATTCTCAGCAGAATAAAATAATATTAACAATATTAAATTATTTATACCTCAATTTTAAATATACATTTTTTTTCCTAAAATAGAAAACACTAGATCATACACATCCAAAAATCAAAACAAGAATTAAATCATAATTTCAATATTATTTCACAATTGCTTGTGCAATTCAATTATTGAAATGCTAAAATTTGAGTTCGTGATCCGATTTCAAATGAGCAAACAGAGCCACGCCAAGGTGATATTTGTTCAAACAGTACGCACATAGTACACATTCAAATCCAGTAGACAAAGCAAGTGGACCAACGTCAATACCTCTTCTCCTTTAGAGTTGGTTAGCACAAAATCTTGCAAGTTTGCAGCCATTCCAATCTAGAAACATGAAAGAATGTGGATGATTAATATATACACCAAACTTTTGTAGACAGAATAATATCAAATTGATCTGAATAGTGATAACAGGATACTACACAAGTCATAACACTAGCAGTCAAAATGCATGTTTTATTTGTGTATAATTTTCTGTATTACATAGATACAAGTATATACAACATATATCAAAATTTACAACAAATACAGCCAGGAAAATATCAACTTTGTCAGCAGGCACCGCAATATTCAATAATTCCAACAGTATGTTCCAAAAATTTTAACTTGAAAATTATACAAAATTTCATAAAGCCTAAACCTGGATGTGATCCATTGATGCGGCAAGCATGGATTTCACATCAGCTTCTGTTCCATGGTCATGGTCATTAGGCTGCATAAATAGGATGAAACACTCAGAAGTTTTCGAATTAAAATTGCATGCAAGCATTCAAAGGGATTTCTGCGCATCTGTTTCCGGATGTTAATTTGTGGCAACAAATCACATTAGAATTCTGCTAATGGAGCCAAAGATGTTTATTATGAAGTGGTAAATGAGCAAGTAGTAGCAGGTAGGAATGGATCCAGAAATAAGTGATCCACGAAAGAAAACAAACACCTGCAGAAGTAGACCAGTCACAAAACCCTGTTGAAGAGGGTGGCCGAATGGAGATCCACCAAGCATGGCATCTCGAATTCGATCATTAAATCTGAATATTATATTCCAAAGTGACAAATTAACAAAAAAAAATTATTTAGTAGAGTATTTTGAATTAACAGTCAAAAGTTTAAGCAATTCGCAGGAAATTTTTTAAAAGTTAGAACCTAACAGCCATATCAGTTGAACTTGCATCAATAGACGCATGTTCGGATTGGCTTCTTCCATATTCAAAAAAATGAAAACAAAAGAACATTTAAGGTAGAAGTTCTATCTTGTACATTTAGAAATAAAATGTTTTGAAAGATTATTAAGCAACATATGGCGGAAATAGACAATGCCTACGTCCCAATATGTGTTCCAGAAAGATTGAACTGAGAAGCATTTATCCCACGCCCGTTTTTAGCAACTTCACCAAAGTCCCATCCTTCACCATATCTGTTTTTCAATTAAATTGAAAACAAAGAAAATTATTGACAGAATATGAGGAAAAAATACAACATGCAAATGAGTAAAGTGAAGAGGGATGAAGATCATAAAGAAATTCACCAATGCATGTAATTCAATAAAAACCAACATTGGAGAACAAGTACATGTAGATGCTTGAACCATCAACTCCATCCTTTTCTTTTGTTAAACAATGGAGAGCATTTTTTGCTTTCACCTGCATGCATCTCATGTAATCAATATTTTTTTTCATGTATTTTTATTTGCATGACATAAATTGATATATGATGCCAAATTCATATCTTATTAACGTTTATTTGGGTTCCATCCATAATCTGAAATCACGAGGGCCTGAAACTATTGAAGTTATATTTTGTCTGTCATCCCTATCACTCAATCAACATTGCAGCATATACTCTGGTATTTACAAGCTACACTTACCATGCAATCACATGAAACAATACAACATATTTATAGGCTCTTAATTATAGTCTATCCATATCTTGTACTCATTTAATAACATATTTTCATATTAAATCACAGCAAAACGCCAAAGTGAATTACATACCATTGTGCTCTTCATTATATGACCCATTAGGTCAAATCTGAACCCATCAATCTGAAAAGAAAACACATCACATGTTCAATGAAAATCAATTTATGGAACCCCAAAACATATTTTTAGCTTTAATTGAAAAGGAAGAGGAAAAGGAAAATACAATTAAGGTGAGGACAAAAAATCCTACAAATCAGGATACTTGTACAATAAAACAACAAACTACAAAGCCTGCAGGCTGCTTAATCTCAGTACAAATCAGAGATAGCAACTCCCCTAAAGCATCCATGAGCAGAAAAAAATTCTATAAATATTGTAGACCCCACATAAAATCAATAATGTACTATTAGGAATTTAGAAGGCATGTGTAATAAACATAAAAACAGAAAGTTTGAACATCACACAAATCTAAGAGGTAATGAGTGAACACAGGTGAAAATATAAACAATCACCTTGTAATTGACTGCCCAGTGTACAAGATCGTCAACGATCAATCGCTCAACCATAAAGTGCTCACTGGCAGTATTATTCATACAAGTACTGTTCTCAATGAAACCATCTGTGTTCCTTCTCAGATAGTAACCTGGAACAATCTATAAGATACATTTTGTCACATCACAGAAATGGAGAGGGTTACAAAATAGTGAAGAAATACTCAATAAGATAGCTACACATAGACTTTTCCAAACAATTACAGGTCAACTAAAGAAAAATTCATGATAATTTCTGACCTTATCAAGGACAGAATGTTCATCAAAGGGCCCACTTCCTTGCAAATGATTGTAGACAACATCCAACACAATGCGAAGGCCGGTATGATTAAGAGCCTGCGATGTGTATAAATTTCAATAGACAGAAGAAAAAGAAGAATTGATTTAACCAACAAACGATGATGGTATTACTCTTCAACATTACAAAATAACTACAAATATAGATCCATGCTACTAACATTGGGTTGAATTCATACCTGAACCATCTTACGAAACTCAACTGCACGATTTGGACCATTTGGGTTACTTGCATAGCTTCCCTTAGGGACACCCCAAAGAACAGGGTTGTACCTTTGTAAGAAGAGAACATAAATAAGCAAACTTTACCGTATACAAATTTCCAAATTGTCAATCACTGTGGTATTTAGGAACTTACCCCCAGTTATATCCATCAAAGTTCTGGATGGCTGTAATAAGAGCTTGTTGCTGATCTGAATCAGGTGGGAAGCTTTCCAGTACCGATGTATCTATCAGAGTGGCTTAAGTCAGATAGCATAAGACAATTCAAATCAATATAATCAGGAGCATGTTATATCACAGATCTCAGCTAAAAGCTTCAAAACAAAGAGATCAGAAATCCAGTTTCCAAACGTTAAAAAAAAAAAAAAAAAAAAAAAAAAAAAAAAAAAAAAAAAAAACAGAGATGTCAGTTGTGATAGGTAAACATATGAAAAGGCAGACACAGTCACATAAATTCACACATACACAAATGAAAAGATGAGTCTCAAGAGCAAAGAAATAGCACAGTGATATATGTATGTATGTATCATCATTGTTTGATTTTATGAAATATATATAAACCAGATAACAAGCCGCGTGATAGAAGGATGGCACAAATATTAAATGGACCTTAGAAATGGCTACATCGACTCATAAGTATTCAATTTATCAATTGAAGACAAAGTAGTAACTAAGACTAAGACAGAGTTAACCTGAAGACAGTGGGAAGCATAGCTTAGACTCACACTAGATATTACGTCAAATTCCTTTTAACATTTTAAAATTATAATCCCAATTCCTAATTTGCAAATGAGTACAAAAGAAAAAAAATCAGTGTTATAAGAGTAAATGCCCAAATATGACCCATTCAAGTTGAAGTTCCATGAAATAAGCTTGGAGAAGGGGGTTTAATTGCAAAAAAAAGTTTTATTCAGAGGATAATATGTTATAAATCTTACCAACATTTTTCCAGTTCTCCTTTTGATCATCAACCCCAGCAAACTGAAATGCTGGCAATAGATGGACATGGGTGATACCAGCACTTGATAATTTCTTAAGATGTACTACACCTGCCGAATCCTTCAAACATGTGCTCATAGACAATTCAAATAAGAATATTGCAAGACAGCAAAACAAGCAAAAAGTTGAATTATTTTTAACTAAATTCTTATAAGATGGAAATTTTAATCTTATCGAACTCCATCATTAGAAAGACTAAGATATTGGAATTACCGAAAAAGTAAAGGCCAGATAACCACCGCGAAATTCAGTTTGCACAGAGAGGTCATTGGCACTGTATAGCAAAAAGAAATAGGTAATCTAAATTTAGAATGAGAAAGAAAATACAGCATCACATAAAAACTAAGAGAAAGCAGCAGTACCACGTGATATTTCTAAAAACTAAGCAGTCTGCACAAAAATAATTAACTACTTTCAAGATTATGGAAATTGCCTAATGTGTATCGACAACTACCAACTGACAAGCAATATAAGCCTAAAATCATCTTTGAATAGAATCAAATATGTCAATAAATAGTTACCTGAAATCCCTTATATGCATTTCATATATGCTTATATCAGAGAAAGAATGTAAAATGGGTTTCTCATTTGCCAGATTATCCCATCCATCAGGTTTTAACTTGTCACAGTCAAGATCAAGAAGAAAAGTCCACCTGCCATCTGCTGAAAGTCTGCTTAAATACAGAAAAGAAGAGGTTAAAACAACAAAATTATTTGAGAAGTTGAATTTTATATTTAATTACATAGAGTTTGCATTACTAAACTGTTCTTATGAATTATAGAATCTAGATTATAGAGATCATTTGGAAAAGATAGTTGATGCAAAACTGTGCGTACCCTCTAGCATATGGATCATTTGCATAGCATTTTTCAACCCTTGATGTGCTAGGGTGGTATACACATACTTCATAAACATAGTAACAGCCCTCCCAACTTTTTGGCCCTTTCGTTCTCCAAACACCATGTTCCTCCTCGAGAGGAACAATTTCTATAGGATCATCTCCTGATCGGTGCTTATAGATGTAAGCATGCACTGACTGTTTTCACCCCAAAAAATATGCAAAGATCTATCTTAAATCTTAATACGCGGATAAGCTTGAAGAGAGAGCCGATAAAATTTTTATGTTATATCAGTGGAAGAAAATATACTTGAGCAGTGGGCGCCCACAAGTAAAGTGAAACAGATTCCTCTGAGAAAAGTGCACCAAGGGGGCCATTATATGAGAAAAGCTCATCTAAAACACCAGGTAACTGCAAGCCAGTACAATTCCTGCATTTCTCATCAGCTGTGAAAAATCATGAAAGGAAATGCTATTAGTAGACACTAGTGACTGCAAGGCGCTTCTTCTTCTCACATTTACAAAAGAATACTATGATATAAACCCAAATAATCGGCGAATATAGTGAAAAGCATATGCTGCATAGAGTTGTTGTTTTACACAATCTAGTGCAGCATAGGTCACAAACTAACTGAACTATGCAAATTAAGGTGTTCCTGAACACAAATATATGCTATTTTATAACTTTTGAACATACTTCTATGCGCTATTGAAGACAGAAAGGACTTACAATCACAAATAACAACCGCCAACTGGGATTTAAGAAAAGATTTAACATCCAAACCAGGTGGCAGTTTGAAAGCTCTGTAACCTCGAATATGTGGAAATTTCTCCACTACCTATAAACACAAAGTTTACAGTAGTAACTAAACAATGTTTATTTGAAGCCACCGCATTGTCAAAAAAGAACAGAATCATAAAGCAATAAGAGGTATTTAGCAGTGCTTTCTATTTAAAAAAATCTTAAATATGATACAAACTAAAAATGGTATATTACATTTGCAGAAAGGCCAGCCTTATCCTCTTCAAGCTTAACTTTCAAATCCTCACCTAACAATTAGCAATATAATGAGTCAATGTTCACTTGTAATCAATTATAAATAAGAAAAATATAATATTTTTTTCTCACACACTTGAACAGCCGTAAACTATAAAGCACGCAGGCGGACACCAGAGTCCAGATACACCAACACGTAAACACATGAAATAATTTGATAAAATTGAAATGATCGAAGGTAACCACATGTGCCAGTGCTACAAAGACCAGAAGTCCAAAATAAAGTAGTAAAATAGGCTTGAAAATAGAACCTTGAATTTGACCATTTGAAATGCTCAAAGAAGCATATTTGCTAGAAAGTAGGTAACAAAAGCCATTTTCAACATCAACATTCCAAGCAATAACAAATTCACTGACCCAATAAGCTCTTGAGTACAACAACAAACTATTCTCCATCTGGGTCACCATCATATTTAAACCAACAGTTAGCAATTCCAATAAAAAAAAAGGGTTTTTCAGAAATGAAATAGTGAATCCAACAATCCTAAAATGCAAGAGCAAAAAAGTAAATGTGGTTTAAATAAACAAAACCTGAGAAAATGAAGCAGATTCCTTCAGAGAAGAAGAAAAAGAACAAGAAAGAGGTGGTGGTGTTTTGATGCGAAGTGAAATATTTTGGAAAGTGGAAGAAAGTGAAGGGCGAGGGAAGGATGAAGGGAGGGTGAAGATGGAAAGTGAAATAGGGAGAGAAAGAGAAAAGGGTGAAGATGTTAACCGAAGCATTGTTGTTGTTGTTTCTAATTCTTCCTGACCTCACAGTGACAACTGACACATTGTGTGTGTGTGAGTGTGTAGATGAAAGAAAGAAAGAACATGCATGCGTGTCGTCAAAATATCAATCATTCACATAAAGTCAAAAGCCTTTTCAATTAAACATCATTTCTTATCTATTTTTTTCGCGGTGATCTGGAATTTTTTTACTCCCTCGCAATTAAATGAATATTAATTTTTAAAATTTATACTCTAATTAATATTATGTTCATGGCTTGCATTAATACTAAATAAAATTTGTCTCAAAATGCTGTTGATGGTCTAAACAATCTTCTAAAGAAATATTATTTTTAATAATTATTTTTAAAAAATAATTTTTAAACAAAATATATCATGTGGTCATTAATTTAATTTCACATAGCTATTCAAATTATTATTTTTTTTATTTGTTTATTTAATTTTAAATAATAATTTGATAATTTATATTTTAAAATATTAATAATATTATTATTTACATAAAATTATCATTATTTTTAAATAAAATTCATACAATTAATTATCATCTTTGATAAAATTCAAAATTTTCATCAAATTCATAACTCAAATCTTCAAATTAATTCATTTTTCTATCTCCAACATCAAACTTATCAAATAACCAATTTACATTTT
>JBBPBS010000968.1:22778963-22817713 GCA_037974835.1 Cicer judaicum
TGTCAAATACATTAATTAATAGCAGTCGTCTCTCTAATCTCTGAGTTTTTTTTTTCTTTTTTGTCCAAGATATATGTTGTATATAATCAATTTTTGATATAGAATTATCCTTGCAAATCTTTTTCTTCTTCTTTTATTTAAATAAATTATTTTAATATATATTTAATTTTCTTTTGTATTTTTTTGTGATTTTGTTAATTTAATGCAATGTTATTTTTGTCTATTGTCTTAGTACAAGACATTATAAGTTTTTCGTCTTAATATAAAAAAAAAATTAAATAAAAACTAACCGTAACTATATAAGCAAGTAGCATTGCTAACTAGTGCTATATAAATTTTGTTTTTTTAAGGTAAAACTTTAAATGTTAGATCAATTTGTCTTTAAAACTTATAATTTAATAAAAGACCATAATGTAATTATGAATACTTTACTTAGAGATTTTATCAATCTACAATCTGTCTCTCCGATCATGAAGTCTGTCTTCATATAACTTTTATAGAATAAATGTCGAAGATGTGGATTCTAAAGATAATGTTTGGAAATTAACACATTTATTAGAGATGGTGAAGATGTGTTTTTGATTACTTTAAATTAGTGCTTCATTTTACCGTTGACTTGGGCTTTTGATGCATTATGATTAAAGGAAACTCCCCTAATGTTGATAGAGCTATCAATGCTTATTTTTTAAATAATTCTTATATGGACTTAACTATCGTTGATCGTTACAATTTACACTATTTATTTACTTTATTTGTAGTGGCTCATGTGAAAATAACAACTAATGTATTTGCTCACACTTTAGCCAAATTTGCTTTAATTTCATATGACACTGTTTGAATTGATGATTGTCCTCTTTGTATTTATTATTTCCTTGTATTCGTTCTTCTAAGTTCTTATAATTTAACTAGCTAATGAAAGTTTCAATATTTAATATAAAAAAATAGTGCTCCAAATAAATTTCAGGTTTAACTGTAATTTTAGATGATTTATTTTTATTAATTCATGAAATTGGTATTTTTATTTTAAAATTTAATAATTTTTGTTATTTATTCTATTTTTTAAACTAAAAAATACAATGTCACATGCTTTTAATTAATGTGACATATGATACGATTATATAAAATTATTAACATATGTGAAATTGTAATGAAACTCTCTAAAAACATAATTTTTAATTTCAAAAAATTTCTATTTTTGTAAATTAATTTAATTAATGACATATAAATAATAAATATATATAGATAAATCTTATGTTATATCATTTGAAACATGTCAAATTATTATTTTTTAGTTAAAAAATATAAATAAGACTAAAATTGTTGACTTATAAAATAAATGACCAATTATATATACAAATAAAAATAGAAGAAACAAAATTATAATTAAAATTAAATTAAATACACAATTTTCAATAAAAAATTATTATTTTAATCTCTAATTTCCTCGTGGCTCTCTTTAGCATTTGTCATTGTAAGTGCGATTAATTCAAGCTACAGCAGATTATTTGTTCGCAATCAACTTAAAAAATAGTACTCGTGGATTCTGCAAAAATAAGTTTACCACTTGATCATCATGATTTTGTTGTGCTCTACATTGCGGGAATGGGCACCAATTCCATTAAATTACAGAAGAAACTGATATGATAACCTCAGTATGCGGCAACTAATTTGAAATAGTCTCATTCGTTCTCTATTAACAATAACAGCTTTTGAATTGCTAGGTTCTATCGCTAATACTGTAATTTTATTCATATAAAATCACACAACAATTAGGAATTATGATTCACTGCAAAACCTAATTGAGCGCTAAATCGATCCATATATATTCATGCTTATTATTAGTTATTAACCTTTCTAGGTTTTAATCTTATTTGATACAATATAGGTGCAAGATGAGAGTGCTTGTTTATTATGTTTACAACTTTTCTTTGTGGTCACAAATTACTGGTATGATTAAGTTGACTAATATTATTACTACTGTTGCAGAAAACTAGCCATGCTGTTCCATAAGGGATACCCGATCAATGATACAGGACAGGCCAAATATACCACCAAGCTAGAAGTCAGGTATAAATCTTTCATCATTTTTGCTTTTTCGTTTGAGAAAATACATTGTTTAAATCCAATGTTTCTTCTGTAGAAATATAGATCCCCGTGTAAAACATTATTACATTGGCCAACTTGGTGTCTTTGATAAATTATTAGGTATGTTGTGGGTGACATACTCTTTCCTTGGATCTATTTTGTTGTTTTGGTTCTATTTCATTCGTGGGGGAAGCAATGGAATGATAACTAGCTCTATTTTTTTTGTTATATTTGAATCATAAGGATCAGGTTCGGGTCTAAAAATTGGTCCAACCTAACTTTAGAACCGGGTAAGGGACGCACCAAACCCAGCCTAACCTGTCCTTTGTTTACCCCTAGTGAAAGTAAACATTTTTTTTTCCTATGTGTTATACAATGTTTTGTTAATCTGGATTATTATTTCACATATACACCTATCATTGGATATGGTACTCCAAAAAAGGCTAATTCCTGTATTGTTCATTGCAGCGTGTTGGGTTTTGAACAAGTGGATTCTAGAAGAAATCTGCCGACCAATTTGCAAACAATTGCAACCATTAATACTCAACAACATTTGGCTAATACGAGCCTCAGTTATGTGGACCGATGTATGCCACTAAAGTAGCTAAAACAATCAAATTACAGCAGGTACAATATATAATATACAGAAGCGCATGCTACCAACATGGATAACAATAAAGGGGGGGTGTTAACGGAGAAGGTTAATATCCAAAATCCGTGAAAAATAAATAAATTCTCCTTCCTTTATTCCCCCACAACTATTTGTGAGTAGTAGTTCAACATGCATGCCAAGAAATTAAGTTGATGAAGTTTGTTTAACCCCATTATCCCAGAAGATTAAAATACGCTACAACAGATAAATTCCAGCAGCTCACTGCCAAAAATATTTTACCTAATTAAACTATTAGGTGTCAGGAAAGAAAGCAAACATAGAAAAAATAGGCAACCGAGTGCTTACCATGTTGTGCAGTGATGGAAATAAATTCTACTGAAAATTAGTTTGGACGACTTGACAATTGGGTGGGATGTTATGTGCCTCAGCATTGATTTCTGTTGGCATGTTTGTTAACTTCAACTCAAGCAGAGTGTTGACATTCATTAGTCCATAAGGAAGCATTTTCAAGTGCGAACACGATCTGATTTCCAGCTGTCTGAGACAGGGGAGTGCTCCTGGTTCTATAATCCATTCCTCTAGTTGTTGCAGCACCCATAATTTCAAGACATGAAGTTGAGGAAATTTTTGAGCTTGGCAACATATGGTTTGTCCCAAGTAAGAGTCTGCGAGTAAAGACAGTGTTTGAAGATTTGATAATTCTTTCAAAAGTTGCATGGGGTCCTTCTCTAGTTTTGAATGTGATAGGGTAAGTTCAACAAGACTATTCGGAAATTGGGACAAAATAGATGAACTGCTCAATTTTCCTAGCAAATACATGTCAGTGAGATTTACATTATTTTTGAAGGACTTCAAGTGTAAAATCCAAGGTTCCCCTTTTTCGTCCCTTGATTTTAGTCTTAGTGATTGAAGTTGTTCTAGTTTGGCAATCCAATCAGCCACTGTGTCAAGTTGTTTTGTCATAGCTTCTTGCTCTAATGACATTTGTTGGCATGCTAATCCCAATTTTGTGATATTGACCAGTGTGTCTAAGCCATTCTTCACTGGAGTCTCCTCATCTACAAAGAGTCCCCACAGTGTCTGAAGATCATGCAGAAAATTATCTCTTCGCTGAGGCAGAAGAAATCTGATGAGAGATAAATGATCCTTTTGTTGAGGTGGGAATCTACTGTGGAAAGTCTCACTCAAGAACAAGTGTCTGAGTTCCATCTCCCAGATGGAGGTAGGTAGAGTATGTATGTAAGTATGTTTGAGATCAAGTGTCTGTAGCTTCAACAGCTTGCTTATAAATGATGGGAGTGACTCCAAGTAAGTCCATCTTAAACCAAGATACCTCAGCTGCGAAAGTCTTGCTATGGTTTTAGGCAATTTGGGCTTGTAAACGCATTCAAGATCAAGAACCCGTAAGAGTAAAAAACAATCGGCCAAAATAGATACCTTCATGAAGTTGCCTATTTGTTGGCCAGGTTTACTTCCCTCTCGAGCATCGAAAGACAGAAAGGAACGAACATCCTTGTAGTAGGTTCTCAGGGAAGCTGAATCATTTCTAGTATTGTCAGCATCACCATGAATATGATCGTAACAGATATGATTGGTA
Organism: Cicer judaicum; assembly: GCA_037974835.1. Lineage (NCBI taxonomy): Eukaryota > Viridiplantae > Streptophyta > Magnoliopsida > Fabales > Fabaceae > Cicer > Cicer judaicum. The sequence goes on from JBBPBS010000968.1 coordinate 22,783,259, forward strand.
TTAAGATGATCTGTCACCCAACGAATGATAGAGTTTTTTGGATCTGAATTGGAATATGTGGCAGGGTCAGGTTTGAGAAATATGGATTTGTTAGCTTTTGTCCACCAGAATTGTCGCAAAGCATAGGGGAGACGGCATGTTTTGACCTTGCCATTGCGCTTTCTCTTGGCAATTTGAACAAGGTTCCGATCTATCAACTCTGTCAAGTACCTTTCTGCAACATGCTCTGGGGGCTCTTGGTCTTGTTCTTGTTCTGCAGCATGATGCACCATACTCTCGGCAACCCACAAAACAACCAATCTTCTAACTGGAATCCCAAATTCACTAGGGAATAGGCCTAAGTAAGATAGACATCTTCTTAGATAGAGAGGTAAGTCTGTATTGATTGTTTTAAGCGTTTCAGACCAACTCTGTTTTTGATCTTCATTGAACTGTTGCCTCCCCAGCACCCTTGACCACTCCTCAAGTGTAAGTGTGACATCTGAAAGTAAACAGCTCATTTTTAATATTTGTGATGGCAGGCCCCCACATTTCATCATAATTTCTCTTCCAACCTTCACGAGTTCTTCTTCTAGAGGATTGTCCACCTTCAAATGTCTTGTAAACAACACCCAACTAGTTTCATCATCTAATAACTGTAGTGGGTGAACAAAGGTTGTATCTGCTGCATATTGGTGGGCTAAATTTGCCTTGCGAGTGGTAAGAAGAAGTCTGCTGCCAGTTGACATATCAGGTATGGCCTCATTCAACAAGGTAATCAAGGTTACTTGGGAAGTTTCTTCTATCCCATCAACAACTATTAGATACTTTTTACTTGCCAAGGTTTGGAGAATGTCACTGGAGGTGGAGAAAGAGGAGTCTGGTGTAATTTGATTGGCAATTTGTTGGAGAAGCCGTTGAGCCGGCTTACAACTTGACACCCATACTTGACACTCAAAATGATCAGCAACAGTCTTGTCTTCAAATATCAACTTGGCTAGTGTTGTCTTACCGGTGCCTCTGATTCCAACAATCCATGTAATGCAGCGATGTTTCTCATCTGACAGCAACTGAGCCATCAAAACGTGTGCTTCGTCATCAAATCCAATGACACGCGATTCTTTAGCAACGAGAGGCAGCTGCATCCTGTCACGTAATATTTGAACCGTGGTGGACGGCGAGGTGTCAGCAGCACGGGTCTGAAATTGTACCATACCATAAGCTTTTCTTCTTCTAGAGGCATCTTCAATTTTGTTTAAGATGTCATCTATCTTCTTCCTAATAACACTTCGAGTCTTGCACTTGAAAAAGTATTTGAGAATCGGCTCATGCTCCAATTTAGCATTGTAGTCGTTAAGGACATATGCAATTTCTTTGGAAATATCTCTCATCTGCTGCACCCAGATTCTGGATCTTCCATCTAGTTCTTGTTCCATCTCACCAGCATCCACAAAAAGTGCATCCATCAATTCCTTTTCCCCTCTGATTGATAGGACCTTGTGTTTGAGCCCTGTGAAACGCCGATACGAGGACGCGGAGGAGGAGGCAACCGGTGGTGGTGGTGGTGCTGGTACTGGTACTAGATTTATTTGTTGAATATTTGCAGCATCAATGCCATAAATGGTCTTCCTGTGTGAGATACTAAGAATCTCCTTCAACAAGCACTCGATGTCCTTGGGAAACATAATTCTTCTGCTCAAACAACCAGCCGTTGGAGTTGGAAATGCAATAAGGGACTGGCCATTTTGAGTTACAGCTCTCACTTGACCCACCCATACCTTCTGTCTTTCATTCAGAGTAACACTTTCTGTCGTATCATTAAGAAACGCATGCATTAAAGCTAAATATCTTTGCGTACACTTCAAATTCTTGTTCAAAGACCTCCACAACTTCACAATCCAGACAATAACATCATAAAATGGAATAATCAATTGGAAAAGGAGTGCTACACGGACTGAGAGAAACTGTGACACGATAATAATCACCATATAATTAATAAAAGCGTAAATTAAGATTCTGGCGACCAGTTTTGATATTGCTATTCTTCTTCTCTCCTTATTGGAATTTTCCTCTCCCCTCCCACTTTTAACAACTAAGTTCAGAGCTACAGGGATTAGCGCATTAAAGAATAACAACGCCTGGTTAACATTGTCAGGGATATAAACATAAAGAACAAACTCAATAACCACACAGATTACTTCAGGAATTGTCTCAACTGGAAAGATTGTTGTTTGTTTGTTGTCTCCCATTCTCTCTTGTCCACCAACTCCATAAGTAAAACTTCTGTGAAGTGCATCTTTAATTTGAGTCCTAATATACTTCATCTTCTTCTTAAATTGATTTTCGGAAGCATAATTCACTGGAAGATAAACGACCTTCTTAAGCCAACCCATTTTAGACCATCTTTCCTTGCCAAGGATGAAATTTGTTGCAACACTTTGCGTATAATTACAGACCTCCTTCACCTCTTCCAACCACACATTTTCTCTTTCACCTGTTGACTTCAAATTATTCGCAATATTTTGCAGCTCAACGAGTTCATTTTTTAAACGTTCTACCATCTCAACCACCTTATCATCGTTAACTATAGTTTGACTCAGAATGTGATCAAGCTTCTCCACTACTGAGGTGGTTATTGATGACCACGACGGTTTTGCTTCTCCTTGAGTTTCAACGGAGATACCCTCACCTGTGTTTAAGTTCATTCCAAACTGAGAGATTTCTCTCATCCTCGTGCGGATCTCCACCAACTCTTTCCCAACTTTGTGTTTGTCTAACAAATACAGAGCTCCTCTCCTCCTTCTCGTCCCTGATTTTATCACAAACGTTTCTATCACATTCATTGCATCAACAGCAACGTCCTTCAACTTTTCTGCCCACTCTTTCAAGGCTTGTTCCTGTTCACCGTCCCCTCGCTTTTCAACCTGTTCTAACAATCCCTGCATTGACCTCAGCTCTTTCTCAATCCATTCTACATGCCTCACAGCATACCCCAACACTGCAAACTCTTCAATCAGGAGTTTAGCTACCACTGATACAACCAAATCTACTGCAACGACTGTCGCACTCATGATGGCGGAGACTCAAGTTCAGCTCCACTTGCTTTTTCGAATCAGGAATAAAGCTAATAAGTATTATTTAATCTTGCTTTGCTTCCAATTCTCCTTTTTGAATCTAACTTGTGCACATTTTTTTATTTTGATTGTTAAATTCTTTCTTTTTTGTGGACTTGAAGGAGGATGAGAAGGAAGTATTTTGGAATCTGCATGAGTTAGGAAGGAGCTAGTTTTACATGGTTAGAAGATAAAAAAAAAAAGCAGTGCTTACACACACAAAAGAGACACTTTTTCTTAAACAATAACAAAAACTAAAATAATTTATTTTATGATTAGAAAAAGTGTCTCTTTTGTGTATGGGTCTAAGCACTGTGCATTTGGTCTTGTATCCATGCAAGACTTGCTAGTTAGGAAGAAGAGGACAAAGATGTTTGTATTGTATTGAACAGTACTAATAACACACTCCAGAAATCAAATGGACGTAGTTATGTTTCACGCACTATCAATTCTTATCTTTTGGAATTTTTATTAACGAACATGTTGCCAATTTGTATTATATTTTTGTTTTCTACATTCATGTTGACTATTTGCGGATCTCATCTTTAGTTTTCAAGACCACAAAAGCAGCCAAATTTTCTTTCAGAAATCCATGTGGAAAGATGTTTTTAAAACAATTTAGGTTGAGTTAGGATTAATATATGATATGTTATTGTTGAAAATATATTATATTTATTACATATATCATGTAAATAGGGATAATATCTCTCATATTTATTGCCTTGAGCCTATATAAAACGGACTCCGTTGTGTAGTTCAAACACACGGTTTTACTATATGTCTATCTCATTTTCTCTTATTCAACATAGTATCTAGAGCCTATTAAGAGAGACAATCCTATACCGTGATTACCCCATGACCCATTGTCCTTGAAAAGATTTTTTTTGGGTAAAACCGTGTCTCAATTCCGGTTTACCCTTTCTTTATCGCTTTTCGTTAATTTTTTCAGAAAATCAGTTCACTGTTCATCGCGCGCAGTACTGTTCATAAAAAAAAAAAAACCCTTTTCCGCCACTGTTTTCCTGCTGGTTTTAGGTAATTGTTTATTGATTATGGCTACTTATGAAGATTTTCTTCGGTGGGTAGAGTATTGTCAAAACTTGAGTTCTGCTGTTTCGGCCGCACAAAGTGGTAATTCACCGGTTTGCATCTCACCTTCTCATAGCCCATGGATTCTCGATTCTGGTGCATCTGATCACATTACTGGTAATAAGATTCTTTTATCCTCTCTCATAACATCTGGTTATTTACCTAGGATAGTCTCAGCTAATGGTTCCCAAACACAGTCTCAAGGGATTGGCACTGTCCAAATTCTCCCTACTTTATTAGTTAAATCTGTCCTTTATGTGCCTGACTGTCCATTTAATTTAATTTATATCAGTCAATTGACTCGTTCTCATGACTGTGTTGTCACATTTACTAATTGCAATGTTACTTTGCAAGATCGAATATCAGGACGACAAATTGGTGTCAGATGTGAGTCTAATGGCTTTTATTATCTCTCAAACCCATCAACAACGTGCCCTACCACATATTCTCCTCTTACTATACATGCTCAATTAGGTCATTCGAGTCTTCCCAAACTTCAACAATTAGTACCTAACCTAACCAAATTATCTAGATTAAATTATGAGTCGTGTTAGTTAGGGAAACACACTCGTAATCATTTCACTGATCGAGCTAACAAACGAGCTTCCTCCCCGTTTGCTTTAGTTCACTCAGATGTTTGGGGTCTCTCTCGTACTATTTCCACACCTGAGTCTAGATATTTTGTTATCTTTATCGATGATTTTTCCCGTTGTATGTGGTTATTTTTAATGAAAAATAGGTCTCAATTATTTTCTATTTTTGAACAATTTTATAAGGAAATTAAAACTCAATTTGGTGTATCCATTCGCACTTTGCGCAGTGATAATGCCCGCAAATATTTGTCCCATCAATTTCAAAATTTTATGACCTCTAACGGCATTCTTCATCAAATATCTTGTGCTCATACACCTCAACAAAATGGGGTAGCCGAACGCAAAAATGGGCACCTTATTGAAACCACTCGTACTCTCCTTCTTCATGGTAATGTACCATCTCGCTTTTGTGGCGATGCAGTTCTAACGGCGTGCTATCTTATAAATCGCATGCCTTCGTCTGCTCTTGATAACAAAGTCTCTCACTCGATCCTCTTCCTTGGTACACCTCTTCACCCACTTCCTCCTCGGGTCTTCGGATCTACATGTTTTGTCCATAATCTCATTCCTGGTCTTGATAAACTTTCAGCTCAATCACTAAAATGTGTCTTTCTTGGTTATCATCGATCCCAAAAAGGTTATCGTTGTTATTCTCCTAATCTTCGACGATATCTCATATTAGCTGATGTCACGTTTTTTGAGTCTGTTACATATTATGAGTCGCTTCCTGATCCTTTGTTTGCAATTATTCCTCTGGACCTACCAAATACTATTTCACCTTCTCTTTTACCACTAGAGTCTATATGTATACCCCACCCGAGACACCTCCGATATCCCCTCCCATTGTCCAACTTGAGACTCTTCTTGTTGATCCTCCAATTGTACAACCTCTTTAGACATACCGTCGTCGTCAACCACCATTGGTTGTACATGTCCCTACACATGTTCTTGATGCGAGGTCATTCCAAACGCTCCTTCACCGCCACCTCCTTCTTTATCAGATCCGACCCTTGATATTCCTATTGCTATTCGTAAAGGTATACGTTCTACTCGTAACCCATCCCCTCATTACATTGGCTTGAGTTACCATCATCTTTCTCCTTTGCATTATACTTGTTTGTCTTCCCTGTCTTCTGTTTCTATTCCTAAATCTCCAGGTGAAGCTTTATCTCACCCAGAGTGGAGACAAACAATGATTGATGAGATGTGTGCACTTCAGAGTAGTGGTACATGGGAATTTGTTCCTTTACCATCTAGAAAGTCTTTAGTAGGATGTCGTTGGCTTTATACTGTGAAAGTTGGTCTTTATGGTAAGGTAAGGTTGATCGTTTTAAAGCTCGTTTGGTGGCAAAAGGGTACACTCAAATTTTTGGCCTCGATTACAGTGATACTTTCTCCCCTATGGCTAAGATGGCCTCTGTTAGACTACTCCTCTCTATTGCAGCCATCAGACATTGGTCTCTACATCAACTTGACATTAAAAATGCTTTTTAGCATGGTGATCTTGAAGAAGTGTATATGGAGCAACCACATGAGTTTGTTGCTTAAGGGGAGTCCTCTACCATGGTTTGTCGACTTCGGAGGTCTCTCTATGGTCTTAAACAGTCTCCTCGAGCTTGGTTTGGTAGATTTAGCACAATAGTGCAACAATTTGGCATGATTCAAAGTGAAGACACAGGTCATACTCAAATAATTGGTTATTCAAATGCTGATTGGACAGGCTCACCCATTGATAGGCGATCCACTTCTGGGTATTGTATACTTGTTGGAGGAAACTTAATATTTTAGAAGAGTAAGAAACAAAGTGTAGTTGCAAGATCTAGCGCTGAAGCTGAATATAGGGCTATGACATTATTGACCCGTGAGCTTATTTGATTTAAACAGTTACTCAAAGAGCTTCAATTTGAAGAGGCAACACAAATGACATTAATATGTGATAATCAAACAGCATTGCACATTGCCTCTAATCTAGTTTTTCATGAGAGAATCAAACATATTGAGATAGATTGTCACTTTGTAAGAGAGAAGATCGAATCAGGCGGCATCACCACTAACTTTGTTAATTCCAATGATCAATTGGCAGATGTATTCACTAACTCCCTGAGAGGTCCTCGAATAAGTTATATATGTAACAAGCTTGGTGCATATAATTTATATGCTCCAGCTTGAGGGGGAGTGTTGAAATATATTTATATTATTACATATCATGTAGACAGGGATAATATCTCTCATATTTATTTCTGTATTTATTGCCTTGAGCATATGTATTCACTAAGTCCTTGAGAGGTCCTCGAATAAGTTATATATGTAACAAGCTTGGTGCATATAATTTATATGCTCCAGCTTGAGAGGGAGTGTTGAAATATATTTATATTTATTACATATCATGTAGATAGGGATAATATCTCCCATATTTATTTCTGATTTATTGCCTTGAGCCTATATCAAACGGACTTCGTTGTGTAGTTCAGACACACGGTTTCACCATATGTCCCTCTCATTTTCTCTTACTCAAGAGTTATATACAAAGGAAACACTAACATATTCCTACTGGGGCATCAACCTCAAATCTTTGAGCTTTTTCTGTACAATATCTGCATTCTTCACCTTTTCTATTCTTATCTCAATAGGACACAAGAACATGGATTATGACCTGATTATCACTTTTGTGCTTTTCATCGGGGCTATTATTCTTGAGATATATGCGGTCATTGTTTTAATTTCTTCAAGTTGGGTAATGAATTGGCTGAGCAAGCAAAAGATTAGGAGAGTGGATATTCTCTACAAGTTGATCGCGTTCTGTCAAATTTGTTTCAAACTCTCCCACACTATCAGATGGTCTAATCAAATGTCACAATTCAATCTCATAAGATTCTACTTGAAAGACGAACCAATCAAATGTATTGAAGTTCAGAAGTTCTTTCGAATCTATAACTTTTTTGAGAAGTCTTACTACCAAAAAACAAAACAAGTCTCTGAAGGATTGAAAGAACTCATTTTTGACCATCTTAAGTATAAGTCTGCGGAAGCAACAAATGTTGAATCATGTAAAAAGTTATGTGCTCACAAGGGTGATCTGGTTCTTAACAATTGGAACTGTCATATTCCTGACATTAACTGGAGAATTAAAGAGGTGGAGTTTGATCAAAGCATTCTACTTTGGCATATTGCTACATATCTTTGTTATTCTAAAGATACAAATTCCGACCAAATTCGTGAAAAAAGTCAATTGTTGTTAGATTATATGTTATATCTTCTTGTTATGTGTCCTTTTGTGTTGCCCAATGAAATATGACAAATAAGATTTGAAGACACATGTGCACAGGTGGATGAACTTTTGAAAGAGAGAAAATACATCAGAAAAAGAAGTCATGTTTATTTTGAGGAGAAAAGAAGTCAAGTTTGCGAGATGATACTTCGAGTGAATACAAAAATTCTACCATCAAAAGTTAAAGGTGATAGAAGCAAGTATGTGCTATTTGATGAATGTAGGCTTGCCAAATCACTAGAGTCTTTAGAAACGGAGCAAAATTGGTCCAAAGATAGGAAATGGGAAATGATAAGTCATGTTTGGGTGGAGATGTTGTGTCACGCAGCAAGCCAATGTAGAGGGATTCATCATGCTAGGCTACTTAGCCAGGGTGGTGAGTTGCTTACCTATGTCTGGCTTAGGGCAAAGTTGAAGCTCATGTCTTTTTTGTAGTGTCTGCAAGCCATTGTATGTGCATTCATTATCATTCGATACCTTTCAACAGTGAAGATACTTCATAATGGGCTAAACAAGGATTAATAAGAGACTTAGATACCACATCTCAACCAAAAACCTTAAGACATTATAATTATGAGTCATTCTCCTTATATATCCAATACAGCCTCCATTCCTGGTCAATGTGGGACTAACCACTTATAATTGAATACCCAACCCCCTGCGCTGTTCAATCTATTCTCACAATCCCTGCATTGACTGCAGCTCTTTTTCAATCCATTCTACGTGCCTCACTGCATCCCCAACACTGCATACTCTTCAATGAGGAAGTTAGCAACCACTGATGCTACCACATCTACTACAATTTCAGCCATTGGACCTCTGCTCTGCTCTGCCTAATTAATATTTTCGACTTGCTTTTCTAAATGAGGAAGGAATTCTCTCGCTCTGTTCCCTTCAACAGGTGTAAGAACCTTTGTTCTGTATTTTTTTTTTAAGTTTAAATTTAGTTAAAAACTATGATACGTGTCTAATTAATTTATAAAGTATTTATAAAACATTTAAAAAGAAATTGAAACCAAATGGTTTTAAATTAATGCTACAATTCCCTTGGGAAAAAATGGAAATTATTCAGATACATTTTTTTGGCAAATGGTAAAACGATTTATCATTTAACGAAGGTATGACAGTCTCATATAGTATTGTTTAACATTAAATAATTCACCATTGGCCAAAAACAATATCGGGATAATTTCCGGTTGTTGTTAAGAGGACTTTTGTTGTTATTGATTAAAGTTGCTGAATGTGATCGGTTAAAAATTGATTTTAGTTAAAAGTGAGTTAAATATAAATTGATTTATGTTTGAATAGATTTAAATTAAATTGAGTTGAACAATAAATTTTAATGTAAAAATCACGTTTGAGGTTAGAAGTTATATATTCTAGTTTCGAGTTAGAATCAATTTTGTAGGCAAAATCAATTTTATACCTCAATAATTGACTTTTGCCTCCTCCAAAAGTGGAATCATGGTTTGATTTCAATTTTGGGATGTAAAATTGATTTTGACATGTTTGGATGGTAATGGAATGACAACATAATCCGCATCCACTTGAATTCATCCCGATTTGAGCGGAGAAAACCTACTTTGATCGGTTGCAGGTGCGGCTTTCCACAAAATTAAAGTTTCGGGGTGGTGACGGGTTTGAGGGTGTTTATATAAACCCCGCACCCGAATCTATCCCGTTAGTAATATCATTGTGATTTTTAAATTTTATATTTATGTACATATTCAATATATTTAATATTTTTTAATATTAAAAATTATAATCTTATTTTTATAAAAAATATGATTTTAATATTTTTAATTTTATTATAGTATAATAATAATTATTTTATTATATTAATTATAATAAATTACTTTTAAATTTATTGTTTCATATATATGAATGAGTGCAAGTAGGGAAACCCGAACTCTGTCACGGGTGGGGATGAAAACTTAAATTTCACACCTGATAAGAAATTAATACGGATGGAGGTTGGATGCGGGTTTTCATGACTAGTCGAGTGTGAAAGTGAGGAAGACAAAACACGCGATAGCACCGTTCCACCTCGTCGCCATGAGTAGAATTGATTTTGCCTCTAAAAATAACTTTAAACTATGATTTATAGTTTGAGTCTAATTGTGGTTTTTACACTATAATTTATTATTCAATTCATTTTTACCTAAATATATTAAAATATAAATTACTTTACATTTAAATTACTTTTATCAAAAATCAATTTTACAGAATTAATTTATTCAGAATCATTTTGTAGTGACCACATTACTCAGAACAAAGACTTTGTATGTTTGAACAATTGTTTTTTTAGCAATACTTTGAATAGGAATTTGACGTTGTCCTCTCTTTATTGTTTTTTTAGCCATGCTTTGAATAGGAATTTGATGTTGTCCTCTCCCTGTGTTCCTTGTCAATGTGTTATCAAATTCTCTAACTATTTATCATTCCACTCTTTAACTTTTCCACCTTAACTCCTAAATCAATCTTATATTTTTTAATATTTGCAACTATTTTAATAAGTAACATTAGAAAAAAAATTACAAATAAGTATTCTAAAATGGAAAATAATGTAGCTATAAAATATTCTAAACGAGTAGCTGAATTTGAGACAGAGGTATATTTAAAGAGAAATGTTATTTAAAGACAAATATAAACACAACTATTGCATACCTATGTTGTACACTTATACATAATATATTATATACATTTATACTCTCTTCATTAATTAATAATAAAATAAAATTAAATATCACAATCTCTCTCCTCTCTCTTCTCTCTCTCATCTCTCTTTCTTTTCATCTTTATCCATCTCTTTTCTTTCTCATTCTCCTTTTTGTTCTCTTTCTGTGTCTTCCTTTTGGATCAATCAACTAATTTTTATCTAAAAGTTAGAGCTGTGAATTGTTAATCCATATTAATTATTTATGTCTAAATATTAAGTTTCGTCACTATTATTATTATTGATATGTTTAACCATATTATTTTAAGTCATTAATCAGGTTTATATCTTATTTGATTAGAATGTTCAAATTTTCAGTTCGAATTCATTAATCAAGTTGTTCACAACATTAACCATGTTTCTTAAAGTTATTAACCAAATTTATATTGTTTGATTAGAATGATCAAACTTTAACCAAGTTGTGCAAAAAATTAACTATATTGTTTTAAGTCATTAACCAAATTTATATCTTGTTTGATTATATTGTCCAAGTCTTCAGTTCAAATTCATTAACTAAGTTGTTCATAACATTAACCATGTTTATTAAAGTCATTAACTAGATTTATATTGTTCGATTAGAACGACCAGATTTTATGTTCGAATTCATTAACCAAATTGTGTAAGGAATTAACCATATTATTTTAAGTTATTAACCAAATTTATATTTTGTTTGATTAGAATGTTCAAGTTATTTCATAAAAAAATTGATAAAAATAAGTAAATAAAAGAAAAAAAGGAGAAATTATGAAAGAAAAAGAAGATGAATATGTGAAGTTTATTTTTATAGAGGAAGAAAAAAATGTAAAAAAAGAGAGATAAAAAAGAGGAAAGTAAAGAGGGGAAAAAATTAAATGAAGAGAAAAATTGTGTGGAAAATAAATAAATAAAAGAAATTAAATAAAGATAGAGATTATGTGAAGGCTACATGTATTTGTGTTTAAAATTGTTTGCAAATATCATTGTTCATATTTAAAATGAAAATTGATTTTTATAAATGTAAGTTGCACTCATATTTGTTTTTTATATAAAATTTACTATTTTCGATACAATTTTTTTTTTATCTTCAATTCATTTACTTATGACTTACGAGTACATTTTAGCATTTATTTATTTATTTTTATATAATAAGTTATTTTTTACTAATATAGAAGTAAGTGAAAGCGTTTTGGAATCTGCATTTGCCTTTGTTTATTTCGTTGGACTTGGAAGAGGAAAAAAAACGAATATTTTGGAATGTGCATGAGTTGGGAAGAAGAGGACAAAGATGTTTGTGGTGGCTGTATATTAGATCGATGCTCATTTATTTTTTTCATATTTGTTTATTTTTACATGATCTTATGGTAGTATAAAATGCATTAATGGATCCTACCTTCTAGTATTGTATTGGGGGGCAGAGGACAAACACAAGGTGGCGAAAGATTATTAGCCAGCTCAGTACGGGTACTAGCTAAAATATATTTTGCACGTTAGTACATGTGATTTAACTCTTGAAAGAGTCAAAATTGTTTTAAAAATATAAAATTGATTATAAATTTAAATTAAAATTTATAATTTTTGACTTCAAATGGAATTTTTATATTTAAAATTATAATTTAATTTATTTTTATGTAATATATTTAAGTATAAATTACTTTTCGTTTAATTTTACTTAAAAAATTATTTGGTGAATAGACAAATTGATGTCCACGGTTTGGATATGATTTAGATTTTCACTCACTTCAATATAGAAAATAAATTAGATTGGAAGTGTATTTTGTACTATACGTTGCATTTTGTGTATTCAAATAAGATAACTTTTATGAAAACAGGATGATTTTGATACATCGGAATTTAAAAAATCAGTTTTTATAAAATGAATAGCTAAAAATAGTTGAATTGTAATAAATAAAAATTGATAATTTTTTATAGAGATTAAAATAAAATATATATTTTAAAGAGACTAAAATATATTTTGAAGTACAAGTGTTTTTAAGTACATTGTTTAATAAATTTAAAATAGTTAATTTTGATAGAAAGTTGTGTATTCAATATATTAAAATTTAAAATGCTGAACTTTTTTAATAAATAATTTCCATATTTAAAATCTATGAACAATGCACTTAGGACACTCAACAACATCCTTAAAAATAAAATTACGTATGTTACATTAAATATTGTAATATTTTAAAAGTGTGATGATATTGATATAAGCATGAAGATAACAGCAAATAGAAAGGAAACCTTTAATGTCTTCTAATTCCCACTATTTCCTTATCATATTTGTGGCATTGCTCGAAACAGAATAGCAATCCAGTAGAAGCACAAAAACAATGTTACTGATAGTTGGTAAGAGCATGTTTATTTTGCCAATAGTGGTCCTAGTTTTCCTTTCTACTTGACATAGATATGTTTTTTCTTTCAGTTGTGGCGAGTGTGGTATATTCAAGAGATACAGAATCAGATCATCATAATAGTCTCGCAAAAGTGTGGAATTTATTGGAACTTCGGATTCTGGTTGCTGTTAGTCTCTTCTTACAAATGCTACTCATCTTTTTGGGAAACAGAAGGAAGTATATAGTTGATAAAAGACTAAAATTGTTAATATGGTTCACCTATTTGTCAGCTGATTGGATTGCTACTGTTGCACTAGGAATTCTATCCAAAGACACTAAAGATCATAAGACAGACCCCAACTTTCTAATTATGGCGATTTGGGCACCATTTCTTCTTGTGCATCTTGGTGGCCCTGATACAATAACTGGCTACTCTCTTGAGGACAACCAACTGTGGCCGCGGCGTACACTAGAATTAATATACCAGCTTGCAGTTGCAGTTTATGTTGTTTACCGGTCGTGGAACAAAAATCCTCTTACATATGTCACCGTTCCTGTTGTCATGGCAGGAATAATCAAATACGGTGAGAGGACTTGGTCGTTGCGGTCCGGTAGCAGCTACGGCTTCAGAGAATCTATTCTCCCTCATCCAGATCCAGGACCAAATTATGCTAAATTCATGGATGATTACACTGCTAAAAAAGATGAAGGATATCATGTTACTTTGGACGAAGTGAATGAAACTACTCCTATGGTATTGGATCATAACTCTCAAGGGGAAACCAATATACCAAATCTAAATATTCCAGATGCTCAAGCTTTACATGATGGATTCAAATTCTACGACATTCCTCAGTGTTTATTTGCGGATCTCATATTTAGCTTTCAAGACCACAAAAACAGCCAATTTTTCTTTCAGAATGCAATGTGGAAAGATGCTTTTAAAGTAATTGAGGTTGAGTTAGGATTAATATATGATATGCTATATACAAAGGCGGCGCTAACATATTCCTACTGTGGCATCTTCCTCAAATCAGTGAGCTTTTTCTGCACACTATCTGCATTCTTCACCTTTTCTTTTCTCATATTTAAACAACATTTATATAATGAACTCGGTTTTAAAGGACACAAACACATGAATTATGACCTGATTATCACTTTTGTGCTTTTTATCGGGGCAATTATTCTTGAGATATACGCGGTTATTGTTTTACTTTCTTCAAGTTGGGTAATGAATTGGATGAGCAAGCATAAGAATAAGAGAGTAGATCTTCTCTATAAGTTCATCTCATTATGTCAAATTTGTTTCAAAGTCTCGCACACTATCAGGTGGTCTAATAAAATGTCACAATTCAACCTCATAAGATTCTGCTTGAAAGATGAGCCCATCAAATGTATCAAAATTCAGAAAGTCCTTCGAATCTATAATTTTTTCGAAAAGTCTTATTACCAAAAAACAAAAAGAGTCTCTGAGGGATTGAAAGAACTCATTTTTGACCAACTTAAGGATAAGTCTAAGGAAGCAATAGATATTGAAGCATGTAAAAAGTTATGTGCCCACAAGGGTGATCGAGTTCTTATCAAATGGAACTGTCATATTGAAAACATTAACCAGAGCATTAAGGTGGTGGAGTTTGATCAGAGCATTCTGCTTTGGCATATTGCTACAGATCTTTGTTATTCTTCAGATGAGGATGAGTCTCAAATCTTAAATCATGTTGCTCTCCAAAGTCGCGAAAAAAGTCAATTGTTGTCGGATTATATGTTATATCTTCTAGTTATATGTCCTTTTCTGTTGCCTAATGGAATAGGACAAATAAGATTTGAGGACACATGTGCAGAGGTGGATGAACTTTTGAAAGAGAGAAAATTCATAAGAGAAAGAAGCAAAATATGTAAGATGATACTTAGAGTGAATACAAAAATTTCACCATCAGAGGTTAAAGGTGATAGAAGCAAATCTGTGTTGTTTGATGCATGTAGACTTGCCAAATCTCTAGAGTCTTTAGAAACAGAGGAGAATTGGTCAAAAGAAAGGAAATGGGAAATGATAAGTAATATATGGGTGGAGATGTTGTGTCATGCAGCAAGCCAATGTAGAGGATTTCATCATGCTAAGCAACTTAGTCAAGGTGGTGAGTTGCTTACCCATGTATGGCTTTTGATGGCCCACTTAGGCATAACTGAACAATTTCAGATTTCTAAAGGTCATATAAGAGCAAAATTGAAGCTGTCTTAAAATTCTTGTTACTTATGTCTTTTTTGCAGTGTCACAGATGACATAATATAGGTGTCTGCCTTTCCATTTTGTGTTTAAACAATGTAATTAATGATATAATATTGGAATTTGGTTGGTATTTTGATCCACATGTAACACTTGGTTCTGTATGACACTTAAAATGATGAATTATTTGTGACTACTTTGATTGTCTGTGTGTTGTGAAAATAAATATTATTCTACTTTATTTCCCTTATGTGATTAAAGTTTAGATATCTTTTATGATTTGATTTATTTATAGTCTAGATTGTGAGCTACTCGTTTGCAAATGTTCAATATAAAAGACCATACTAAAAAAATTTATTTGATGTTTGTAAAGTAAAATGCTTTACCTTCTAAAATAAATTGCACATTTTAAATAAATCAAATACATATTTATTTTAGATTTTATGTTAAATCTTAATTATCTACAAATACCCTTTTGCTTTCAACTTACACACAACATAAAAGTAAACATCGAAGGATGAGGCATGAAGTACATGAAACTCAAGGACTGAATAGTAACTTGGTAACAAATCATAACTTGGGGTGGAAAACAACAGTAACATATCTATTGAAGAATTGCAAACAAATAGCAAGGTAATCAATCAATCGTTTACAATTTATATTGAACGGACATAAATCAAATATAGCAGGTACAATATAACCTAGGTTATGATTTTGTGTGTTGATTATATTTTGTAGATAAATACTTATAGTATACAATCATAATTAATAATTATTTGAAGTACAAAGACGACTAATTTCATCTAAAAAGATAGGAAATTTTCATAAATCTAATTAACATTTATATTTTTCACTTGCATTATTTTGCCTAAAAATCATATTTAAAGGTCAAAGATTTAAGAAAAGTATATGAAATAAAAAAGAGATAATACTATATTTACCACATTATTTTTATTAGGTATAAATGTACTGTCAATGTAATAAATATAAAGTAGAAGATACTGCATCATAAATAATAAATAATATCAATTAAATGATACATTTCAAAAAAGTGTTACAAGTTGAAACAATAGTTTTTTTTATAAATAAATTGATTATATTGATAACTCTAATGTGATCATGATAGCAACTAATGTTACCATCAATTTGAAAATCATAACAGCAAAGGCATTAATCATTGCGGGCGAGCGGGAATATGACAACTAATAACTTGCAATCGTCTCATTTTTTAACCCTATTATGTACTAAATTGCTTCTATCGCTTATTCTGCAAATTTAATTGTTTTTATCATATGAACTTGAAATTGAAATTGAAATCAGACCTACTCTTACGAATTATGATGATTCACTGCAAAACCTTTATTCAGTTGTCGCATTATCACGATCATCATACGCGCATGCTACAAACCACATTCACATTTAACTCAGGTATCTTTTCTTTTTCTTTTTACATTGCTCAAATCCAATCCATTCCATTCTATAGGAAAAAACATATGTGCAAAATAACTTGTCCCAATACAAATTATTATTATTATTATTATTATTATTATTATTATTATTAAACACAATATTTGGATTCCACCACAAAACACAATCAAGGAACAAATTCTACGTAGAAATAAACTTTGAACTTAATTATTACATACCATTCACCTCAACCAAGAACAAATTAATTCATCATCCTTTATTCCCACACACCAATTTTTTGTTTTTGAAAAGCCACAACAATTATTAAATATTATACTGAATATTAGTTTATGACCACTTGACAATTGGGTAGGATGTTGTTATACTTATGTGCATCAACATTGATTTCCTTTCGCATGTTTGTTAATTTCAAGTCAAGCAGAGTGTTAACATTCATTAGTCCATAAGGAAGCACTTTCAATTGCGAACACGATCTGATTTCCAGCTGTCTGAGAAAGGGGAGTGCTCCTGGTTCTATAATCCATTCCTCTAGTTGTTGCAGCACCCATAATTTCAAGACATGAAGTTGAGGGAATTTTTGAGCTTGGCAACATATGGTTTGTCCCAAGTAAGAGTCTGCGAGTAAAGACAGTGTTTGAAGATTTGATAATTCTTTCAAAAGTTGCATAGGGTCCTTCTCTAGTTTTGAATGTGATAGGGTAAGTTCAACGAGACTATTCGGAAATTGGGACAAAATAGATGAACTGCTCAATTTTCCTAGCAAATACATGTCAGTGAGATTTACATTATTTTTGAAGGACTTCAAGCGTAAAATCCAAGGTTTCCCTTTTTCGTCCCTTGACTTTAGTCTTAGTGATTGAAGTTGTTCTAGTTTGGCACTCCAATCAGCCACTGTGTCAAGTTGTTTTGTCATAGCTTCTTGCTCTAATGACATTTGTTGGCATGCTAATCCCAATTTTGTGATATTGACCAGTGTGTCCAAGCCATTCTTCACTGGAGTCTCCTCATCTACAAAGAGTCCCCACAGTGTCTGAAGATCATGCAGAAAATTATCTCTTCGCTGAGGCAGAAGAAATCTGATAAGAGAAAAATGATCCTTTTGTTGAGGTGGGAATCTACTGTGGAAAGTCTCACTCAAGAACAAGTGTCTGAGTTCCATCTCCCAGATGGAGGTAGGTAGAGTATGTATGTAAGTATGTTTGAGATCAAGTGTCTGTAGCTTCAACAGCTTGCTTATAAATGATGGGAGTGACTCCAAGTAAGTCCATCTTAAACCAAGATACCTCAGCTGCGAAAGTCTTGCTATGGTTTTAGGCAATTTGGGCTTGTAAACGCGTTCAAGATCAAGAACCCGTAAGAGTAAAAAACAATCGGCCAAAATAGATACCTTCATGAAGTTGCCTATTTCTTGGCCAGGTTTCCTTCCCTCTCGAGCATCGAAAGACAGAAAGGAACGAACATCCTTGTAGTAGGTTCTCAGAGAAGCTGAATCATTTCTAGTATTGTCAGCATCACCATGAATATGATCGTAACAGATATGATTGGTATTAAGATGATCTGTCACCCAACGAATGCTGGAGGTTTTTAGATCTGAATTGGAATATGTGGCAGGGTCGGGTTTGAGAAATATGGATTTGTTAGCTTTTGTCCACCAGAATTGTCGCAAAGCATAGGGAAGACAGCATGTTTTGACCTTGCCATTGCGCTTTCTCTTGGCAATTTGAACGAGGTTCCGATGTATCAACTCTGTCAAGTACCTTTCTGCAACATGCTCTGGGGGCTCTTGGTCTTGTTCTTGTTCTTGTTCTGCAGCATGATGCACCAGACTCTCGGCAACCCACAAAACAACCAATCTTCTAACTGGAATCCCAAATTCACTAGGGAATAGGCCTAAGTAAGATAGACATCTTCTTAGATAGAGAGGTAAGTCTATTGATTGTTTTAAGCGTTTCAGACCAACTCTGTTTTTGATCTTCATTGAACTGTTGCCTCCCCAGCACGCTTGACCACTCCTCAAGTGTAAGTGTGACATCTGAAAGTAAACAGCTCATTTTTAATATTTGTGATGGAAGGCCCCCACATTTCATCATAATTTCTCTTCCAACCTTCACGAGTTCTTCTTCTAGAGGATTGTCCACCTTCAAATGTCTTGTAAACAACACCCAACTAGTTTCATCATCTAATAACTGTAGTGGGTGAACAAAGCTTGTATCTGCTGCATATTGGTGGGCTAAATTTGCCTTGCGAGTGGTAAGAAGAAGTCTGCTGCCAGTTGACATATCAGGTATGGCCTCATTCAACAAGGTAATCAAGGTTACTTGGGAAGTTTCTTCTATCCCATCAACAACTATTAGATACTTTTTACTTGCCAAGGTTTGGAGAATGTCACTGGAGGTGGAGAAAGAGGAGTCTGGTGTAATTTGATTGGCAATTTGTTGGAGAAGCCGTTGAGCCGGCTTACAACTTGACACCCATACTTGACACTCAAAATGATCAGCAACAGTCTTGTCTTCAAATATCAACTTGGCTAGTGTTGTCTTACCGGTGCCTCTGATTCCAACAATCCATGTAATGCAGCGATGTTTCTCATCTGACAGCAACTGAGCCATCAAAACGTGTGCTTCGTCATCAAATCCAATGACACGTGATTCTTTAGCAACGAGAGGCAGCTGCGTCCTGCCACGTAATATTTGAACCGTGGTGGACGACGAGGTGTCGGCAGCACGGGTCTGAAATTGTACCATACCATACGCTTTTCTTCTTCTAGAGGCATCTTCAATTTTGTTTAAGATGCCATCTATCTTCTTCCTAATAACACTTCGAGTCTTGCACTTGAAGAAGTACTTGAGAATCGGCTCATGCTCCAATTTAGCATTGTAGTCGTTAAGGACATATGCAATTTCTTTGGAAATATCTGTCATCTGCTGCACCCAGATTCTGGATCTTCCATCTAGTTCTCCTTTCATCTCACTAGCATCCACAAACAGTGCATCCATCAATTCCTTTTCCCCTCTGATTGATAGGATCTTGTGTTTGAGCCCTGTGACACGCCGATACGAGGACGCGGAGGAGGAGGCAGCCGGTGGTGGTGCTACAAGCTCTTGTTGTGTTCCTTGTTTAATATTTGCAGTAGTTATGCCATAAATGGTCTTCCTGTGTGAGATACTAAGAATCTCCTTCAACAAGCACTCGATGTCCTTGCAAAACATAATTCTTCTGATCAAACAAACAGCCTTTGGAGTTGGAGATGCAATAAGGGACTGGCCATTTTGAGCCACGGCTCTCACTTGACCCAACCACACTTTCTGTCTTTCATTCAGAATTGCACTTTCGGTCGTATCGTTAAGAAACGCATGCATTAAAGCTAAATATCTTTGCGTATGCTTCAAATTCTCGTCCAAAGAACTCCACAAAATATCAGTGAAGATAAAAAATGGAAGAAGTGAAAAACAGAATTGAGTAAGGAGTGTTAAACTGACAGGGAAAGGGAGAGACTTGAAAAACTTAATAATCACCGAATAATAAAAAAAACTAACTAAGATGATCTTGACCAGGTCCTCAAAATTCCCTCCCGTCAACTTTATCAGAGCTAAGGCTAAAGCTTGAGGGATTGCCCCATTAAGGAAGTTCTGGGAAGCTCCATATTTTATGGGGATATAAACATAAACAAAACATTCAGTAACGATAATGAGCGCTTGTAAAATTATATCAACTTTAAAAACTGTTTTTGTATGTTTGTCTCCCACTCCCATGTCGTGATCTTGTCCCGCAACTCCGTAAGTAGAACTTTTGTGAACCGCATCTTCAATTTGAGTTCTAATATAATTCATCTTCTTATTAAATTCATTTTCGGAAGGATAATTCACTGAAAAATAAACGAACTTTGTAAGCCTACCCATTTTAGACCATCTTTCCTTGACTAAGATGAAATTTTCCGCAACACTTTGCGCATAATTACAGACCTCCCTCACCTCTTCCAACCACACATTTTCTCTTTCACTTGTTGACATCAAATTAAACACAATATTTTGCAGCTCAACGAGATCATTTTTTACATGATGCACCATATCTATCACCTTGTCATCATTAATTATAGTTTGACTCAGAATGTAAAGAAGCTTCTCGATTGCCGGGGCTACTACTGTTGATGACGATGCTATTGCTTCTCCTGGAGTTTCAACTGAGACACTAACACTCGTATTTAAGTTCATTTCAAATTGAGAGATGTCTCTCATCCTCTTGCGGATCTGCACCAGCTCTTTCCCATCTCTGTGTTTGTCTAACAAGTACGTAACTCCTCTCCTCCTTCTCTTCACTGATTCTATCACATTCTTTGCATCAACAGCAACGTCCATCAACTTATCTCCCCATTCTATCAACGCTTGTTCCTGTTCTCCGTCCCCACGCTGTTCAACCTGTTCTAACAATCCCCGCATTGACCTTAGCTCTTTTTCAATCCACTCTACGTGCCTCGCTGCATCCCCCCACACTGCATACTCTTCAATGACGAAGTTAGCAACCGCTGATACCACGAAATCTACTGTAGCCAAAGCCATGCTCGATGATGGCGGAAATTCAAGCTCAGCTTCACTTGCTTTTGCTTTCCTTCCAACTCTCTTTTTCGAATATAAGTACTTGTGCAAATTTTTTATTTTGTTTGTTTCTTTTTGTGTACTTGAAACAGGATGAGAAGGAAATATTTTGGAATCTGCGTGAGTTAGGGAGCAAAAGACTAAGATGTTTGTATGTTATTGACCAGTTCAGCTACTTGGTAAAACACGTCTGTTCTACTAATAACGCGCTCCAGGAATCGAATGGACATAGATATGCTTCACGTACTATCAATTCTTATTTTTTTGGACTTTTTCATCAATGACATGACATGTTAACAATTTGTTTATATTATTTTTCTATCTATAATTAATATTACATTAAATTAATATGTTGATGATATTGATATATGCATGAAGCTAACTACACTAAGAAAGGAAACTTGAAGGCATTGTTCGGAACACATTAACAATTCACTTGCATTTCCACTATTTCCTTATCCTATTGTTGTGGCATTGCTCGAAACAGAATAGCAATCAAGTAGAAGCACAAAAACAATGTTACTCAATGGTAAGACACACTGAAATGCTCCGTTTCATTAATATAATTTTTTTTAATTATTAATATTAATATTATTAAATAATTTAAACCAAATCAACTCTACTCTACTTCATTCTTCCACCTCACTTTTTTCCTCCTTCTTCTTCTCTCGCTCTCGGCGACAAACCAACAACATTCATCTTCCCCCATTTTTT
This sequence comes from Cicer judaicum, assembly GCA_037974835.1. Classification (NCBI taxonomy): domain Eukaryota; kingdom Viridiplantae; phylum Streptophyta; class Magnoliopsida; order Fabales; family Fabaceae; genus Cicer; species Cicer judaicum. The sequence continues at coordinate 22,805,287 of JBBPBS010000968.1, forward strand.
TTCTCCTTGTTTTTTCTCACTCTACGACACCAACGGCACATCTCACTCCATAATGTTCATATTTGCAGACAACTGAATAACAAGCTGTTGGCATATTCAAATATCGATCATCATTTTTTTTAGTAGACCTATTTGATTGAGAACTTTTTGTAAAGTCTATTAAGTCCTGAAGTATTTTGTAACTATTTTTAGTCTAGAGTTTTTTTTGGAACATGTATTACATATTTCGATTATCCTCTTTGAAATATGACTGAATTAAAACTGTACATAGGGATTTTATAAATTTAAGAACTCGAAATTTGGAAAAAGTTTATATATTTTTCGAAATGGTTATTTAGAATTATTTATTTGTTTAATTGTTAAGTTAGTCGATAGCTTGTGCGCCGGTTACGATATTTAGTTTTTGGGTCGTGACACACATGTTTGTTTCAGCATTTATTTATTCAATTCAATAGCGATTCTCCTTTCCTTTCTAAGAAAAAATTGACATATATGTGTTTTTTCAGTTGTGGCCAGTTTGGTATATTCAAGAGGAACATAATCAGATCATACTCAAAATCTAGCAAAAGTGTGGAATGGATTGCAACTTCGAATTCTAGTTGCTGTTAGTCTCTTCTTACAAATGCTACTCATCTCTTTGGGAAACAGAAGGAAGTATTTAGTTGATAAAAGGCTAAAATTATTGATATGGTTCACCTATTTGTCAGCTGATTGGATTGCTATTGTTGCGCTAGGAATTCTTTCCAAAGACTCCAAAGATCATAAGACAGACCACAACTTCGTAATTATGGTGATTTGGGCACCATTTCTTCTTGTGCATCTTGGTGGGCCTGATACAATTACTGCCTACTCCCTTGAAGACAACCATGTAAAAAATTATGTGCTCACAAGGGTGATTTGGTTCTTAACAATTGGAACTGTCATATTCCTGAAATTAACTGGAGCATTAAGGAGGTGGAGTTTGATCAAAGCATTTTGCTTTGGCATATTGCTACAGATCTTTGCTATTCTAAAGATACAGATTCCGACCAAAGTCGTAAAAAAAGTCAATTGTTGTCAGATTATATGTTATATCTTCTTGTTATGTGTCCTTTTTTGTTGCTCAATGGAATAGGACAAATAAGATTTGAAGACACATGTGCAGAGGTGGAAGAACTTTTGAAAGAGAGAAAATACATAAGAAAAAGAAGTCAAGTTTTTTTTGATGCGAAAAGAAGTAAAGTTTGCAAAATGATACTTCGACTTCGAGTGAATACATAAATTCCACCATCAAATGTTAAAGGTGATAGAAGCAAGTCTGTGCTGTTTGATGCTTGTAGGCTTGCTAAATCTCTAGAGTCTTTAGAAATAGAGTAGATTGGTCAAAATAAAGTAAATGGGGAATGATAAGCAACTTAGAGGGATTCATCATGCTAAGCAACTTAGCCAGGGTGGTGAGTTGCTTACCCGTGTCTGGCTTTTGATGGTTCATTTAGGCATAACTGAACAGTTTCAGATTTCTAAAGGTCGTGTAAAGGCAAAGTTAAAGCTCTCATAAAATGTTTGGCGAATAGCTAAGTGTTCTTTCTACTTATGTGTTTTTTGCATTGTCACATATGAGAGAACATAGGAGTGTGCCTTCCCATTTTGTGTTTTTATTTTTGAAATTTAGTTAGTATTTTGATCCATATGTAAAACTTGGTTCTACTTCTATATGACACTGTATAATGATGAATTGTTTGTATAAGACCTGGTAAGATCAGTATGGGTGAAACTGTCGACTTTTCCTTCAACTCCTGAAAACTTGCTTGACACTTTTTTGTTCATTCAAACACCTGTCATTTGCTTATTAACTTCGTCATGGGCATAACGATCTTTAATAAGAAATCTTCTGTAATACTTTGTTATCTCAAGAAAACTAGAGACTCTCCATCTATATGTGGAATTTGTATTTCACATGTTATTTTCCTTGATTGTGTGGTGGAATCCAAATTTTTGTGATAATAATTTGTATTGGGACAAGTTATTTTACCGAGGTTTATGAGTTGTGTGATCCAACGCTATGAATGGATTAGTTGTTTTGATTTGCATGTGTCATGTGTGGAATTTAAATCCAGATTGGTGAGTTTAAGGAGCCAAATTCTAGTTCATATTTGCACAGTTTAATTATTGTTTTAGAGAAATTAATTTTTGTTGATTAAAATGACTCTTTGTATTTTTTTTTTCAAGTACGTTAAAAATAACATTTAGAAACCGTTTTCATTGACTTTAGAGAATGGTAATATTCTTGGCTAATGGCGCTCTTTAGAGAAACCGTTGTCATTGACTTTAGTTTGTTCTTGGCTAATAGCACTCTTCATACTATGACTCTTAGAACATAAATTTGTTGTAGTTAACGTTGGGGAGTCAAGAATCTTGTCAAGTTTTTCTCCAGGATATAGATAATAGGGAGACTAAGTATGATCCACCGTTGTGATGGTGGTTGCTTGTAACGTTAAATTATGATTGATGGCATTGTTTCAGCCATGATCAGGATAAAGAAAGATTAGAATGCAAATACATATAAAAATGTTTTTGAAAAGTTTTGCGGGTAAAAAAGAATAAAAAAAAATATGAGAAATGAATACAAGCTATTTATTACTAAGTTGCTATAACTAACCAACAATCTACAACTGAAAATTAACATATTTCAGTAACTACTAAATGAAATGAATATGATTATAATTAACTAAATAAGTGGCCTACATTATGAAAATAATACCAATCAATACACCTAAATGTTAAGAGTTTCACATTGAATATAATATGATATGAAAATATATTTATAAATAGTGGACACTCTTCACCTTAAAAGTTAATTTTATAAAGGTTGAGTTAGTCCTAACTTTAAGACTAAATTACATCTCTTAATTGTTTATTTCTATTTCTATACCTCACTTATTTACCTACTACAATTTTAAAATTAAACACAAAAATCAAAGAAAACCCAACTTATATCTAAATTTTAATGAAATATGTTAACAATGTCATGTAGAACTAAGCTTTTTAAGTATGGATCAAAATACTAATTAAATTTCAAAAATAAATTAGTTAAACTCAAAATGAGAAGGCACACTTCTATGTTCTCTCATATGTGACAATGCAAAAAAGACATAGTAACAAGAACACTTAGCTGCTCACCAAACATTTTATGAGAGCTTCAATTTTGTCTTTACATGATTTTTATAAATTTGAAATTGTTTAGTTATGCCTAAATGAGCCATCAAAAGTCAAACATGGATAAGCAATTCATGACTAGTCGAGTGTGGAGGCAAGGAAGACAAAACCCGCAACTGCTCTGTTCCACCTCATTGCCATGAGTAGAATTTATTCTGCCTCTAAAAATAACTTGAAACTATGATTTATAGTTTGAGTCTAATTGTGATTTTTACGCTGTAATTTATTGTCCAATTCATTTTTACCTAAATATATTAAAACATAAATTATTGTACATTCAGCTCACTTTCTTCTAAAATCAATTTTACAAAATTAATTTATTCAAAATCATTTTTAATCGCCACATAACTAAACATAGACTTTGTACTTTGAACAATTGTTCTTTTTAGCAATACTTTGGATAGGAATTTGATTTGTCCTCTCCCTGTGTTCCTTGTCAATGTGTTATGAAATATATTTTTTAACTTGTTATTTTCTTTCAAGAGTCAATGTTAATAATGACATTGTTAGTATTTTGTACAGGGTGGAGATCAAATTCTCTAACTATTTATCGCTTCACTCTCTAATTTTTTCACCTTAACTACTAAACTAACTTTATATTTTTTAATATTTGCAACTATTTTAATAAGTAACGATGGAAAACAAATTACTAATAAGTATTTTATTAGTATTCTAAAATAGAAAATGATGTAGCAATAAAATATTCTAAACGATTCAATTAATTTGAGACAGGTATATTTAAAATGAAAATTGATTTTTATAAATGCAACTTGCATACATGTTTTTTTAAAAATAAAATTTACAACTTTCGACACAATTTTTATTAATCTTTAATTCATTTACTTATGACTTAAGAGTACATTTTAGCATTTATTTATTTATTTATAATAAGTTATTTTTTACTAATATTGAAGTAAGTAAAAGCCTTTTGGAATCTGCATTTGCCTTTGTTTATTTCGTTGGACTTGGAAGAGGAAAAAAAGAGAATAATTTGGAATATGCATGAGTTGGGAAGAAGAGGACAAAGATGTTTGTGGTAACTGTATATTAGATGATGGATGCTCATCTAATTTTCTATATTTGTTTATCTTTACATGATCTTAATGTATGGTAGTATAAAATACATTACTGGATCCTAGCTTATAGTATTGTATTGGGGGCGGAGGACAAACACGAGGGGGCGAAAGATTATTGGCCAGCCCAGCACGGGTACTAGGTAAAATATATTTGGCATGTTTAAGCTAGTGTAATATGGTTTCTCTTTTGAAAGAGTCAAATCTTTTTGAAAGGTCAAATTGATTATAATTTTAAGTTAAAATTTATAATTTATAATTTTTAACTTCATACAAAAACAATTTACAACAATGATCTTTTTAAAACGACAACATGTAGTAAATTAATTATCATTTCGCATATGGTATTTCCAACATTTAATGAACAATTAAAAATTAAGATTTGAAGGCTTACTTGCAAAAACAAACATGTAAATCCATCTCCAGATTGATCAAAAGAACATTCTTGTTTATTAAAGATCGTTATGGTTTATCAAAATATCATTTTAGTTTATTAAAAGATTATTCTGATTTATTAAAAGATCATTTCAGTTTATCAAAAGATCATTTTGGTTTATCAATTCATATGGTTTATCAAAGGATCATTATGGTTTATCAAATAATCATTATAGTTTATCAAGATCATTCTTGTTAGTTTGTTTTAAGGACATGAATGAAATGAATATTCCTTATAGTCCATACCTTAAGATAAATGAATATCGAGACTACTTAAAAAATATTCAAGCATAGAAGTCTAGCTAAAGATCCAAAGAAACAAATATCATCAAGATCAATAACCAGATCAATCTCCAAATTGATGAGCTCTGAGCAAAGACAATTAGGACAATAAGGTACGTTGTTGCACTTTTTGCATAAAGCTCAACATACTTCTAAGTTAAAGGATTATTCTGGTTTTACAAAAGAACTTTCTGGTTAATCTCTTTTAAAGACATAATTAAAAACATATCATTTTCCACAATCCAAATCACAATTTAAAAAGTATGAAGACTACTCAAATCAGTGGTCAAGCTTATAACTCGAGTTAAAGGCCCAAATGAGTGAAAGATCCTCCATATGACTACAGTCTACCTTTTATGTTATATTGAGTGCGTTGTAAAAATCATTTCAATACTGAAAGATGATCGTAAAAATCCTTTCTAAATTGATGACTAGATCAATCTTCAAATTGATGAGTTGTGAGCAAGAATGCAAGTACATTGTCTAATATTTGTTTATATTTCTTTTAAGTTTGAGTAATTATTAAGTTGCAACTTGAAATTAAAAATTTCAGTAACTACTAATTACTATCACTTTTTCTAATAATAAGCCTTTTAAGTTTGAGTAATTATTATGTTGAAAATTAAAATTAGAGTAATTACTAATTACTATACCTTTTTCTAATAATAAGCCTTCATTTGTTTTTACATATATGAAGATAAATAAGTAGTAAGGTTAATCCGTAAATTTTAGATTTTATAGGCAAATGTTACTAAAGTACTTTTTATACGCGAATACATTCAATTTGAATAAGTAATATTTTTTTATTTTTCTCTTTTTTATTTATTTACTTTTTTTTTTTTATAATATATACGAAATACTTAACTGAATCACTTATTGAAAGACAAAAAGAATATATCTAAAGAATGAATACGCTCAATCATTTTCTTAAAAAGTTACCTCCTTTTATACATAATTTACTTTCTTCCCGTTTAGCTTATATCCACTATAGGTTATTTTCTACATGCACCGTATCTGAACATGTTTTCTTTGATTCTGTTGTAAAATTGAAATCTTGTCCATGATAGTAATTAGTATTGAAACAAGTCATTTTCCTCTATTGTGTAATCCAAATCTAAATCAGTAAGTAAAGTATCCACTACAACATTTTTGTTGTTTCCAGAAGAATTATTGCTTCCTTTTTTATTTTTGTCGTTTCTACCAGACTTATTGCATCCTTTTTTGTAGTAGACTATCAATAGGAGACTACCAATTTTCCACAAGAATTATTGTCTCCTTTTTATATGTTAATTTGTTTTCTTTCTCCTTCGGCTAATATCAACTAGGTTATCAAGTTCAAAGTTTGTTTCTTGGACTGTCCAATTAATATTGAACGGCTCAAATTAAAACTTTATATTTAAAATTAAAAGTAATTAAAATTTAATTTTAAAATTGAAATCATTTAATTTTAATCAAACGTTTTTGATGTGGAGACTGGAGATTGCATTGAAGTCAACTATATCAAATCCAAATCCCACTCAGAGGAAAAGGAGTGTTGATTTCAAAGAGGGAGAGAGAAACCATGGTGTGATGGGAAAGGATGCATTTGAATGTGTGTGATGAACCTCCTTGATCAAATGGTAAATAAATATTAGATAATTTATTTTCCCACCTCCAATGTCCTCCGTATTGATCAATTCAAAAAGTGTATTTTAGAGCTTTTGGTGAAAAAAAAAATCCATCTAAACATTATGCACAATGCAACTCTTCCTACGTTTCTGCATGTTATATTTTTATAAAAAAACAAAACCTCATAGAATTAGTAACAGCCCAAGCCCAAGCCCAAATTAATGAGCAAATGGATAAGCCTAATTTGTGTTAAAAATGGTGAATGTGTTCATCTACATCGTGTTTGTCAATCTGTCTTCAATACACTAATAAAAAAAAGCAAACATTAGGAGTTGGATAATCATCCTCCTAAAAAAATTGCACTTGTGCATGTTAAAATAAGCCTAATGTGTTAAAAAAAATTATATAAGGCTTTCCACGATGGAATAGATGAGATCATATTTGAAGACACGTGCAAATGCCAATGAACTTTTGCAAATAAGAAAAAGATATCAAGCTTTGGAGGCTGTTAGTTAGAGTATATACAAAAATAACATCATCACTAAAATATATAAGGCTAGATTCATTCAACAAATATGAATTTTGTGTATAGAATCATAAAAGAACAGTAATAAAAAGCAAAGCAAAGCAAAGAAGACAATGATCATAAATGTGGCAATTTTCCAAGTTAAGCTACCAAGTACTTTTTCAATATACAAAATTAGACAAATTGATTCAAGTTCTATTCCCAACAACTTCTTAAACAAGACATACCTAGCATTGAGTCCAAGCCTAGCATCCTCTTTGTCCCACCAGGTGATCCTTCTAGTGTCAACCCTCTGAGACTCTCAAGTGATGTTAGGCAACTTTCTGTGGAACAGTTAGCCCCTTGGGGCTGTAGAATGTATGGTATTTCTGAAACATGCATTCCACCGAGCTCGCTACTTGGTACTTCTTCAAATTTTTGGATCTCTGTGTCTGTAATTGTATCACCAATAAATTGATCAGCCAACATCTTACAAGCTCTGAAAGTAAACAGCTCATTTTTATTATTTGTGATGGCAGGCCCCCACATTTCATCATTATTTTTCAGTTGTGGCCAGTTTGATATATTCAAGAGACACAGAATCAGATCATACTCAAAATCTAGCAAAAATGTGGAAGTAGAACAGATGTTAGTCTCTTCTTACAAATGCTACTCATCTAATTGACAGTGTAACCCATACTGATCTTACCAGGCCCTATACAAACAATTCATCATTATACAGTATCATGTAGAAGTAGAACCAAGCTTTAGGTATGGATAAAATACTAACCAAATTTCAAAAATAAATTAGTTAAACTCAAAATGGGAAGGCACACTCCTATGTTATCTCATATGTGACAAAGCAAAAAAGACATAGTAACAAGAACACTTAGCTACTCACCAAACATTTTATGAGAGCTTCAACTTTGCCCTTACATGACCTTTAGAAATCTGAAATTGTTCAGTTATGCCTAAATGAGCCATCAAAAGCCAAATATGGGTAAGCAATTCACCACCCTGGCTAAGTTGCTTGGCATGATGAAGTCCTCTACATTGGCTTGCTGCATGACACAATATCTCCACCCAAACATGACATATCATTTCCCATTTCCTTTCTTTGGACCAATTCTCCTCCGTTTCTAAAGACTCTAGTGATTTGGCAAGCCTACAAGCATCAAACAACACAGACTTGCTTCTGTCACCTTTAACCTCTGATGGTGGAACAGCTGTATTCACTCTATCTATCATTTTGCAAACTTGACTTGTTTCTTTTATGTATTTTCTCTCTTTCAAAAGTTCATCCACCTCAGCACATGTGTCTTCAAATCTTATTTGTCCTATTCCATTAGGCAACAGAAAAGGACACATAACAAGAAGATATAACATATAATCCGACAACAATTGGCTTTTTTCACGACTTTGGAGGGCAGCTGAATCAGTAGCATTTAAATCTGAGTCTTTAGAATAACAAAGATTTGTAGCAGCATGCCAAAGCAAAATGCTCTGGTCAAACTCAACCTCTGTAATGCTACGGTTAATGTCACCAACATTGCAATGCCATTTGTCAAGAACTCGATCACCCTTGTGAGCACATAACTTTTTACATGCTTTAATATCTATTGCTTCCTCAGACTTCTCCTTAAGCTGGTTAAAAATGAGTTTTTTCAATTCGGGACGAATCTCTTCTGTTTTTTGGTAGTAAGACTTCTCAAAAAACTTATAGATGCGAAGGCGTTTCTGGATTTTGATACATTTTATAGGCTCGTCTTTCAAGCAAAATCTAATGAGGTTGAATTGTGACATTTGATTAGACCAGGTGACAGTGTGTGAGAGTTTAAGAAATTTTTGAAACCATGAGATGGATTTGTAGAGAAGATTAACTCCCCAATTATTATGCTTGCTGAACCAAAGCATTGCCCAACTTGAAGAAAGTAACACAATGACAGCATATATCTCTAAAAGAATAGCTCCACCAAAAAGCACAAAGGTGATAATCTTGTCATAATTTATGTGAATGTATTCTTTAATATTCAGATCATCATTTATTGGTTTGGGTCCTTTGATATGCAGGTGATGATGGTTTACTTCTTTATTATTAAATATAGAAAATCCAATCAATGAAAAGAGTGTACAGAGAAAGCTTACAACTTTTAAGAAGATGCCGCGTTTGGAGTATGTTAGCACTGCCTTTGTATAAAGGATATCATACATCAATCCTAGCTCAACTGCAATCACCTCGAAAGCATGTTTCCAATCTATGCTTTGGAAGAAAATTTGGCTGCTTTTATGGTCTTGAAAACTAATTATGAGATCTGCAAACAAGCACTCCGGAATTATGTAGAATTTGTATCCATCATGCAAGTAGGAAACATTTGGAATTTCTTCATTTTCCATTGACCTTTGAGAATGATCCAATAAGGTAATGGGAGTAGTTTCATTCACTTCATCTAAAGTAACATGATATCCTTCATATTTTTTAGCAGTATAGTCATCCATAAATTTAGCATAGTTTGGTCCCGGGTCCGGAGGAGGCAGAATGGATTCTCTGAATCCCTTGCTGCTTCCGGACCACAAGGACCAACTCCTTTCACCATATTTGATTATTCCAGCCACAACAATAGGCACAGTGACATAATTAAGAGGGATTCCGTTCCATGATCTGTAAACAACATAAACTGCAACTGCTAGCTGGTATATTAATTCTAACATATGTCGCGGCCAAAGTTCGTTGTCTTCAAGGGAGTAGGCAGTAATTGTGTCAGGACCACCAAGATGCACAAGAAGAAATGGTGCCCAAATCGCCATAATAATGAAGTTTGGATCTATTTCAGGAATTTTGCTGTCTTTGGAAAGAATTCCCAAGGCAACAGTAGCAATCCAATCAGCTGACAAATAGGTGAACCAAATCATCAATTGTAACCATTTATCAGCTATATACTTTCTTCTGTTGCCAAAAAGGATTAGCACTACTTGCAAGCATAGACTAACCATAACCAAAATCCGAACTTCCAATACATTCCAGACATTAGTCTTCCCAAACTCATCTAACTTGATTTTTCTTGAATATAATAAACTGGTGATAACTGTGGAAAAAAAAACATGTAAAATTGTGATCAATTTGCATAGAAATGAAACGAAGATTACTACTGATTCTGAAATTACAAACATTCGTCTTACCAGCTACTAACATTGTTGTGTTTGCCACAACTTGCGAGTTGTCACGAGAGAGTATATGATAAATGATAATAAAGCAGTTGCTGTTTGGAAATTGGAAATGGAAATACGTTAGGCACCTTTTGTTCATATATCCTAGATTAGATTAATTAATCTTACAATAAATGTTTTGTTATTTTGACACAAATACCTACATTTGTTCACAAAGTAAAGAAACTTTAAATATGTTTTTTTAAGTTTTAATTCAACTGACAAATGTTGATATATCTTAGAATTTGTCACTCAAAGACAGGAAGGATTACTGTCTGGCAGTAATGGCCGTAATATGCTCATCTTCTTTTGATGAACCTATTATTGCGCGAAACTAATGGCCATGGCCGCAATCTCTTATGTTGCTGAACCTATTACTGTCGTAATATGCTCATTTTCTTGTAATTAAAGTTTATGAAGGCACTAGGCTATAAAAATGACGAAAATACTCTGCACAAATTTCTATTCACAATCTCTTGTTACTCTTGCTTTTGTTCTTGCATTTTTTTTAATAAATTTCTAGATTCAATAATATTTAGTTTTCTATTTTTACTCTGTTATTTTATATTTAAGCACTGATCATACTATGATCATGTGTGAATAGATCTTCATTGTCCAGAGATTGTAGGATTTTTAATGATAATTTCTAACAATTTCTATTTTTTTCTGTCATGAATCTTGATCTTTTAATCAAATCTTAGTAATAATCATATTTATACTTGGATATCAAATAATATATCGAATGACATAAGAATTTGACATCTGACCTCTAAAATTGGAAAAGAATCAAATCAAAGAAAATATATTTTGGATCTCCTGAAATCATGAAAAATATATTTTCTTAAAGGATTTACTAATACATCAGGAAATCTACTGCAGTGGCAGCCATGATCGAAGATGGCGGAGATTCAACCTCAGCTTTACTTGCTTTTTAAATTAGGAAGAAAGCCAGTAATTACTCTTGCTTTCCTTCCAACTCTCTTTTTCTAATGTAAGTACTTGTCTACATTTTTTATTTTGTTTGTTTCTTTTTTTTGACTTGAAACAGAATGTGAACGAAATATTTTCGAATCTGCATGAGTTAGGGAGAAAAAGACGAAGATATTTGTATATTATCGTCCAGTTGAGCTACTTGGTAAAACACATATGTCCTACTAATAACATGGTCCAGAAATCGAATGGACATCGTTATGTTTCACGTACTATCAATTCTTATCGTTTGGATTTTTTCATGAATGACATTTTGGCAATTTGTGTTATCTTTTTTTCCTCCTATAATTATTATTACATTAAATAAAAAAATATTAACAGTGTGATGATATTGTATGAATGAAGCCAACAACAGTGAGAAAGGAAACTTGAAGGCATTGCTCGTCAGACATTAACAGTTCATTTTTAATATCTTTCCATTTCCACTATTTCCTTATCCTATTGTTGTGGCATTGCTCGAAACAGAATAGGAATCAAGTAGAAGCACAAAAATAATGCTACTCGCATTTATTTATTCAATTATGTTAGAATATAATAAAATATTTATGATATCTTTTATATTGTATTATCCACTATCTAGAATTATTTTTTATCATTAATTTATATTTATAGAAATATTTTAAAATATTTTTTTTATTATTATGATTTGCTACTTATTTAGAATTGAATTTATACATTTTTATAAATATAGAATAACTAGAATGTGACTCGCACTCGAACATTGTACAAATTTAATTATAAAAAAAGTTTGAAGGGTTGAATGAGAGACACCTATTATAAATTTATATATTTATTAATTTATGCAAACTTTCAAATATATAATTGGCTTTTTAATTTTATTTTTACATTTTGTTTGTGATATTATTTATTGTATCTTGTCTTATTTTTGTTACTTGTAGAAATTATATTATCCTTTGTTGGATTTATAGGTTTAATATTTTAAAATAAGTGTATTTGTTTGTATTAACAATTTATATAATTTTTTTCATTTGTATTAGAGAAATAGAAATAAATAGAATTTATCAAAGTGATGGTAATTATAGTTATTTTTTTAATTCAATTATTTTTTTTAATATGTACTATGTTTTACAAAACAATAATTTACATGAAATCCACGATAATTTAGTAACAAATA
>JBBPBS010000968.1:22825492-22853554 GCA_037974835.1 Cicer judaicum
TATATATATATTACAAGTCTTAACTTATTTTATTTGATTAAATTTTCACTTTCTGATTTAAGTGTTATACCATGTGACTTTATAAGTTTTCACTTGATAATAATATAAAATATTAATTTATTAATAAATATTATAAATAATTAGTGACATGTAGTAATACATTATTACTATCTAATTAATGAAAAAAAATTCATAATACGATTTTAATTTTACTATGACTATTATTTATTATACAATCTGTTTATCCAAATGTCTTAATTGATCATAGACATAAAAATTGCTATCCTTGCTGCATCTAATAATTTAGATTAATTTTAATTTATAGTTTTAGGATGTTACATGCAACAAATTAAGTCAAACAGTTTTTGTAGTGTAACTATACAATCAATCTTATTAATCATTCTACGTATTAATCTTGAGGCTTGTTTTAATCAATTGGGTCATCAATTTAAGACATTGATGTGATCATTATATCTCTACAGTCTTATGTGCGAATTTGACATTATTATTTTACAATTGAACTTATTAGACTGATATATTTTCACTTCGTCTCTAATAAAGGACAATCAAAATGTTCTTTTGAACATTCTCCAATCATTTGTTTTTTTAATAGAATAGCCAAAACATTAGGTTAAATATTCTTCTATCATTCTTTTTATAAATGACTTAATAAATGACTCAATTTTAAAATGATTTATTTATAAAAGTTTATTCTTGTCATTTTGCTAAAATAATATAAATATTTATAAGTGCAATGAATATATTCATCATGAGAATATTTTTTTTTTGTATATTCAATAATCATTCTCTTGAATAATTGATATAATATATGATGTATTCATTTTTAGATTCATTCATAAATATATTATTTGACTTCTTTTATTTATCTTTGAATGCATTTGGATCTCTAATATATTTATTGGACATATTTTCTAATGTATCAAATTGTCATTTTGATCATTCTCCTTATTTTTTGATTCATAATGTTCTAAACATTTGTTGCATTTGATTTTTGAGACAATCTTTGAGGTATTTGATTCTTTTGGATTCATAAACCTCTTTGAAAAACCATGAACTCGTAGGCTACATGAACTCGTAGGCTACAATTAACCTTTCAAAAATAAGATTTTTTTTTGTCTTGCAATTCATAACAATAAATGATAAGATATTTAAATTAATACTTTTGAGGTTCAATCAATACCCTTTTAATATTTTCATGAATCTTATGATATTGGATTAATCTTAAGATATTACTTTGATTATTTATTTCATAATTATCTAGATTATTATGCACTTGTTGATGTGAATGACTTATAGCTTATCCACTTATATAATTCTTGTTCTTTAAATAAACTCAAGTGCACTTATGAGTACACAATTCTTAAAACTTGATATTTATTTCATAAATTCTGTTGTTATTGAAACTTCGTCAATTAATCCACTTTAAAATTTATAATGCAATGCTTGAATTTCTATTTCTCCTCATTATTAGATATGCTGCTCATATTACATTTGCTAGAAGCTTATAGTTTCTCTTGAGTATGTGGCTTTTTTGTTCGAAAAGAAAACTATTAATTATTTTATTTTATTTATTTTTCACTAAAATAATAGTTATTAATAATATGATTAATAAAATAATTGTCAACTTAAAAGTTAAAATTATTATCTATAAATAAAATGATATAATTAGTATTAGAAGCATGATACATTGAGGTTTCAAATTTATACTTGAAAATATGTTGAAACTAATAATATGAACATTTTTGCCACTAGCAACAAAAATCATGAATAATAAATAAAGAACAAATACAAAGCCATTGAAAAAATAAAGGTAAGGAAAGATTAGGTGTGAATGAATTCTGAAAAAATAAGTAATAACTTGCAATCGTTTCATTTTTGAACCCTAATCTGTACTATGTTCTTAATCTTTAGTCCCATAGAGAGACACGGTAAGAAATAAATGAGTCTAAGGTATAAAAATAAAAACATTATTACATACTTTGATTTCTTAAATAAAATAGTAAAGATTAGGTAATTATGTACTAAATTGCTTCTATCTCTTATACTGCAAATTTATTTGTTTTTATCATATGAAATTGAAATTGAAATCAGACCTACTCTTACGAATTATGATGATTCACTACAAAGCCTTTATTCAGTGCCAATTTGGTCGTTGGCTTCTGCAAATTTTGTGGCATTATCATGATCATCATACGCTCATTCTACAAGGTATCTTTTCTTTTTCTTTTTCTTTTTACATTGTTCAAATCCAATCCATTTCATTCTATAGGAAAAACATATGTGCAAAATAACTTGTCCCAATACAAATTATTATTATTATTATTATTATTATTATTATTATTATTATTATTATTATTATTATTATTATTATTATTATTATTATTATCAAACACAATATTTGGATTCCACCACACAACACAATCAAGGAAAATAACATGTGAAATGCAAATTCTACGTAGAAATAAACATTGAACTTAATTATTACATACCATTCATTTCAACCAAGAACAAATTAACTCATCATCCTTTATTCCCACACACCAATTTTTTGTTTTTGAAAAGCCACAACAATTATTAAATGTTATACTGAAAATTAGTTTATGACCACTTGACAATTGGGTAGGATGTTGTTATACTCATGTGCATCAACATTGATTTCGTTTCGCATGTTTGTTAATTTCAACTCAAGCAGAGTGTTGACATTCATTAGTCCATAAGGAAGCATTTGCAATTGCGAACACGATCTGATTTCCAGTTGTCTGAGACAGGGGAGTGCTCCTGGTTCTATAATCAATGCCTCTAGTTGTTGCAGCACCCATAATTTCAAGACATGAAGTTGAGGAAATTTTTGAGCTTGGCAACATATGGTTTGTCCCAAGTAAGAGTCTGCGAGTAAAGACAGTGTTTGAAGATTTGATAATTCTTTCAAAAGTTGCATGGGGTCCTTCTCTAGTTTTGAATGTGATAGGGTAAGTTCAACGAGACTAT
Organism: Cicer judaicum; assembly: GCA_037974835.1. Lineage (NCBI taxonomy): Eukaryota > Viridiplantae > Streptophyta > Magnoliopsida > Fabales > Fabaceae > Cicer > Cicer judaicum. Next base: position 22,828,502 of record JBBPBS010000968.1, read on the forward strand.
TCGGAAATTGGGACAAAATAGATGAACTGCTCAATTTTCCTAGCAAATACATGTCAGTGAGATTTACATTATTTTTGAAGGACTTCAAGCGTAAAATCCAAGGTTTCCCTTTTTCGTCCCTTGACTTTAGTCTTAGTGATTGAAGTTGTTCTAGTTTGGCAATCCAATCAGCCACTGTGTCAAGTTGTTTTGTCATAGCTTCTTGTTCTAGTGACATTTGTTGGCATGCTAATCCCAATTTTGTGATATTGACCAGTGTGTCCAAGCCATTCTTCACTGGAGTCTCCTCATCTACAAAGAGTCCCCACAGTGTCTGAAGATCATGCAGAAAATTATCTCTTCGCTGAGGCAGAAGAAATCTGATGAGAGAAAAATGATCCTTTTGTTGAGGTGGGAATCTACTGTGGAAAGTCTCACTCAAGAACAAGTGTCTGAGTTCCATTTCCCAGATGGAGGTAGGTAGAGTATGTATGTAAGTATGTTTGAGATCAAGTGTCTGCAGCTTCAACAGCTTACTTATAAATGATGGGAGTGACTCCAAGTAAGTCCATCTTAAACCAAGATACCTCAGCTGCGAAAGTCTTGCTATGGTTTTAGGCAATTTGGGCTTGTAAACGCGTTCAAGATCAAGAACCCGTAAGAGTAAAAAACAATTGGCCAAAATAGTTACCTTCATGAAGTTGCCTATTTCTTGGCCAGGTTTACTTCCCTCTCGAGCATCGAAAGACAGAAAGGAACGAACATCCTTGTAGTAGGTTCTCAGGGAAGCTGAATCATTTCTAGTATTGTCAGCATCACCATGAATATGATCATAACAGATATGATTGGTATTAAGATGATCTGTCACCCAACGAATGATAGAGTTTTTTGGATCTGATTTGGAATGTGTGGCAGGGTCGGGTTTGAGAAATATGGATTCGTTAGCTTTTGTCCACCAGAATTGTCGCAAAGCATAGGGGAGACGGCATGTTTTGACCTTGCCATTGCGCTTTCTCTTGGCAATTTGAACGAGGTTCCGATCTATCAACTCTGTCAAGTACCTTTCTGCAACATGCTCTGGGGGCTCTTGGTCTTGTTCTTGTTCTTGTTCTGCAGCATGATGTACCAGACTCTCGGCAACCCACAAAACAACCAATCTTCTAACTGGAATCCCAAATTCACTAGGGAATAGGCCAAAGTAAGATAGACATCTTCTTAGATAGAGAGGTAAGTCTGTATTGATTGTTTTAAGCGTTTCAGACCAACTCTGTTTTTGATCTTCATTGAACTGTTGCCTCCCCAGCACGCTTGACCACTCCTCAAGTTTAAGTGTGACATCTGAAAGTAAACAGCTCATTTTTAATATTTGTGATGGCAGGCCCCCACATTTCATCATAATTTCTCTTCCAACCTTCACGAGTTCTTCTTCTAGAGGATTGTCCACCTTCAAATGTCTTGTAAACAACACCCAACTAGTTTCATCATCTAATAACTGTAGTGGGTGAACAAAGGTTGTATCTGCTGCATATTGGTGGGCTAAATTTGCCTTGCGAGTGGTAAGAAGAAGTCTGCTGCCAGTTGACATGTCAGGTATGGCCTCATTCAACAAGGTATCCAAGGTTACTTGGGAAGTTTCTTCTATCCCATCAACAACTATTAGATACTTTTTACGTGCCAAGGTTTGGAGAACGTCACTGGAGGAGGAGAAAGAGGAGTCTGGTGTAATTTGATTGGCAATTTGTTGGAGAAGCCTTTGAGCCGGCTTACAACTTGACACCCATACTTGACACTCAAAATGATCAACAACAGTCTTGTCTTCAAATATCAACTTGGCTAGTGTTGTCTTACCGGTGCCTCCGATTCCAACAATCCATGTAATGCAGCGACGTTTCTCATCTGACAGCAACTGAGCCATCAAAACGTGTGCTTCATCATCAAATCCAATGACACGCGATTCTTTAGCAACGAGAGGCAGCTGCGTCCTGCCACGTAATATTTGAACCGTGGTGGACGACGAGGTGTCAGCAGCACGGGTCTGAAATTGTACCATACCATAAGCTTTTCTTCTTCTAGAGGCATCTTCAATTTTGTTTAAGATGTCATCTATCTTCTTCCTAATAACACTTCGAGTCTTGCACTTGAAAAAGTATTTGAGAATCGGCTCATACTCCAATTTAGCATTGTAGTCGTTAAGGACAAATGCAATTTCTTTGGAAATATCTCTCATCTGCTGCACCCAGATTCTGGATCTTCCATCTAGTTCTCGTTCCATCTCACCAGCATCCACAAAAAGTGCATCCATCAATTCCTTTTCCCCTCTGATTGATAGGACCTTGTGTTTGAGCCCTGTGAAACGCCGATACGAGGACGCGGAGGAGGAGGCAACCGGTGGTGGTGCTGGTGCTGGTACTAGATTTTGTTGTTGAATATTTGCAGCATCAATGCCATAAATGGTCTTCCTGTGTGAGATACTAAGAATCTCCTTCAACAAGCACTCGATGTCCTTAGGAAACATAATTCTTCTGCTCAAACAACCAGCCGTTGGAGTTCGAAATGCAATAAGGGACTGGCCATTTTGAGTTACAGCTCTCACTTGACCCACCCATACCTTCTGTCTTTCATTCAGAGTAACACTTTTTGTCGTATCATTAAGAAACGCATGCATTAAAGCTAAATATCTTTGCGTACACTTCAAATTCTTGTTCAAAGACCTCCACAACTTCACAATCCAGACAAGAACATCATAAAATGGAATAATCAATTGGAAAAGGAGTGCTACACGGACTGAGAGAAACTGTGACACGACAATAATCACCATATAATTAATAAAAGCGTAAATTAAGATTCTGGCGACCAGTTTTGATATTGCTATTCTTCTTCTCTCCTTATTGAAGTTTTCCTCTCCCCTCCCACTTTTTACAACTATGTTCAGAGCTACAGGGATTAGCGCATTAAAGAATAACAATGCCTGGTTAACGTTGTCAGGGATATAAACATAAAGAACAAACTCAATACCCACAGAGATTACTTCAGGAATTATCTCAACTGGAAAGATTGTTGTTTGTTTGTTGTCTCCCATTCTCTCTTGTCCACCAACTCCATAAGTAAAACTTTTGTGAAGTGCATCTTCAGTTTGAGTCCTAATATACTTCATCTTCTTCTTAAATTGATTTTCGGAAGCATAGTTCACTGGAAGATAAACGACCTTCTTAAGCCAACCCATTTTAGACCATCTTTCCTTGCCAAGGATGAAATTTGTTGCAACACTTTGCGTATAATTACAGACCTCCTTCACCTCTTCCAACCACACATTTTCTCTTTCACCTGTTGACTTCAAATTATTCGCAATATTTTGCAGCTCAACGAGTTCATTTTTTACACGTTCTACCATCTCAATCACCTTATCATCATTAACTATAGTTTGACTCAGAATGCGATCAAGCTTCTCCACTACTGAGGTGGTTATTGATGACCACGACGGTTTTGTTTCTCCTTGAGTTTCAACGGTGATACCCTCACCTGTGTTTAAGTTCATTCCAAACTGAGAGATTTCTCTCATCCTCGTGCGGATCTCCACCAACTCTTTCCCAACTTTGTGTTTGTCTAACAAATACAGAGCTCCTCTCCTCCTTCTCGTCCCTGATTTCATCACAAACGTTTCTATCACATTCATTGCATCAACAGCAACGTCCTTCAACTTTTCTGCCCACTCTTTCAAGGCTTGTTCCTGTTCACCGTCCCCTCGCTTTTCAACCTGTTCTAACAATCCCTGCATTGACCTCAGCTCTTTCTCAATCCATTCTACATGCCTCACGGCATACCCCAACACTGCATACTCTTCAATCAGGAGTTTAGCTACCACTGATACAACCAAATCTACTGCAACGACTGTCACACTCATGATGGCGGAGACTCAAGTTCAGCTCCACTTGCTTTTTCGAATCAGGAATAATGCTAATAAGTATTATTTAATCTTGCTTTGCTTCCAATTCTCCTTTTTGAATCTAACCTGTGCACTTTTTTTTTATTTTGATTGTTAAATTCTTTCTTTTTGTGGTCTTGAAGGAGGATGAAAAGGAAGTATTTTGGAATCTGCATGAGTTAGGAAGGAGCTAGTTTTACATGGTTACAAGATCAAAAAAGCAGTGCTTAGACACACAAAGATTTTTTAAACAATAACAAAAACTAAAATCATTTTTTTTATGATTAGAAAAAGTCTCTTTTGTGTGTGGGTCTAAGCACTGTGCATTTGGTCTTGTGGCCATGCAAGACTTGCTAGTTAGGAAGAAGAGGACAAAGATATTTGTAAATTATTGACCAGTTCAGCTACTTTGTAAAACATGCCTACCCTACTAATAACACACTCCAGAAATCAAATGGACGTAGTTATGTTTCACGCACTATCAATTCTTATCTTTTGGAATTTTTATTAACGACATGACATGACATGTTGCCAATTTGTATTTTATTTTTGTTTTCTACAATCATGTTGACTATTTGAATTACATTAAATAAATAAAATTAAAAGTGTGATGATAAAGATATATGGATGAAGCTAACAACAGTAAGAAAGGATATTTGAAGTCATTGTTCGGCAGACATTAACAAGTCACTTTTATTGTTCTAATGCCTTCCCGTTACCACTATTTCCTAATCCTACTATAGTTGTGGCATTGCTCGAAACAGAATAACAATCAAGTTGAAACACAAGCAAGCAATGTTACTCGCTGGTAAGACAAATTATTGTTTCAGATTTATTTATTCAATTCAGTAGTGGTCCTAACGACTTACTTTTCTAAGGCTAAGAAAACAATTGACATAGATTTTTTTTTTTCAGTTGTGGCCAGTTTGATATATTCAAGAGAAACAAAATCAGATCAGAATACTACAAATCTGGCAAAAGTGTGGAATGTATTGCAGCTTCGGATTCTGGTTGCTGTTAGTCTCTTCTTACAAATGCTACTCATCTTTTTGGGAAACAGAAGGAAGTATATAGTTGATAAAAGGCTAAAATTGTTGATATGGTTCACCTATTTGTCAGCTGATTGGATTGCTACTGTTGCACTAGGAATTCTTTCCAAAGACACTAAAGATCATAAGACAGACCCCAACTTCGTAATTATGGCGATTTGGGCACCATTTCTTCTTGTGCATCTTGGCGGGCCTGATACAATCACTGCCTACTCCCTTGAAGACAACCAACTGTGGCCACGACATATGCTAGAATTAATATACCAACTTGCAGTTGCAGTTTATGTTGTTTACCGGTCATGGAACAGAAATCCCCTTATGTATGTCACCGTTCCTGTTGTCATCGCAGGAATAATCAAATATGGTGAGAGGACTTGGTCGTTGAGGTTCGGTAGCAGCGATGGATTCAGAGAATCTATTCTACCTCATCCAGATCCAGGACCAAATTATGCTAAATTCATGGATGATTACACTGCTAAAAAAGACGAAGGATATCATGTTACTTTAGATGAAGTGAATGATACTACTCCCATTGTGTTGGATCATAACTCTCAAGGGGAAACCAAAATACCAAATCCAAATATTCCAGATGCTCAAGCTTTAAACGATGGATTCAAGTTCTACAACATTCCTGAGTGTCTATTTGCAGATCTCATCTTTAGTTTTCAAGACCACAAAAGCAGCCAAATTTTCTTTCAGAAATCCATGTGGAAAGATGCTTTTAAAACAATTGAGGTCGAGTTAGGATTAATATATGATATGCTATATACAAAGGCAGCACTAACATATTCCTACTGGGGCATCATCCTCAAATCTTTGAGCTTTTTCTGTACAGTATCTGCATTCTTCACCTTTTCTATTCTCATCTCAATAGGACACAAGAACATGGATTATGACCTGATTATCACTTTTGTGCTTTTCATCGGGGCTATTATTCTTGAGATATATGCGGTCATTGTTTTACTTTCTTCAAGTTGGGTAATGAGTTGGTTGAGCAAGCAAAAGATTAGGAGAGTGGATCTTCTCTACAAGTTCATCTCGTTCTGTCAAATTTGTTTCAAACTCTCCCACACTATCAGATGGTCTAATCGAATGTCACAATTCAACCTCATAAGATTCTGCTTGAAAGACGAACCAATCAAATGTATTGAAGTTCAGAAATTCTTTCGAATCTATAACTTTTTTGAGAAGTCTTACTACCAAAAAACAAAACAAGTCTCTGAAGGATTGAAAGAACTCATTTTTGACCATCTTAAGGATAAGTCTGCGGAAGCAAAAGATGTTGAATCATGTAAAAAATTATGTGCTCACAAGGGTGATCTGGTTCTTAACAATTGGAACTGTCATATTCCTGAAATTATCTGGAGCATTAAGAACATGGAGTTTGATCAAAGCATTTTGCTTTGGCATATTGCTACAGATCTTTGCTATTCTAAAGATACAGATTCCGACCAAAGTCGTGAAAAAAGTCAATTGTTGTCCGATTATATGTTATATCTTCTTGTTATGTGTCCTTTTTTGTTGCCCAATGGAATAGGACAAATAAGATTTGAAGACACATGTGCAGAGGTGGATGAACTTTTGAAAGAGAGAAAATACATCAGAAAAAGAAGTCATGTTTATTTTGAGGAGAAAAGAAGTCAAGTTTGTGAGATGATACTTCGAGTGAATACAGAAATTCTACCATCAAAAGTTAAAGGTGATAGAAGCAAGTCTGTGCTATTTGAGGCATGTAGGCTTGCTAAATCACTAGAGTCTTTAGAAACGGAGCATAATTGGTCCAAAGATAGGAAATGGAAAATGATAAGTCATGTTTGGGTGGAGATGTTGTGTCACGCAGCAAGCCAATGTAGAGGGATTCATCATGCTAAGCAACTTAGCCAGGGTGGTGAGTTGCTTACCCATGTTTGGCTTTTGATGGCTCATTTAGGCATTACAGAACAATTCCAGATTTCTAAAGGTCATGTAAGGGCAAAGTTGAAGCTCTCATAAAATGTTTGGTGATTATTTTAAAAGCTCTTGTTACTTATGTCTTTTTTGCAGTGTCGTGCATGACAGAACATTGAAGTGTGTCTTCCATTTTGTGTTCAACTAATGTAATTAATGATGTACCATTGGAACTTGGTTTAGTATTTTGATCCATATGTAAAACTTGATTCTGCAAGCCACTATAAAATGATGAATTGTTTGTGAATACTTTTATTGTTCGTGTGTTATGAAAATGAATGTTATTCTTTGTTATTATTAGAGTTTATTATATCTTTTATGAACCGATTGATTTAATGTCTTATTTTGAACAATTGATTGTCTTGCTATTGATTTACAAATGTTCAATATGCAAGAACATGCCAAAAAATTATTGGATGTATGTACATATTAAATGTATGTGCATTCATTATCATTTGATACCTTTCAACAGTTAAGATACTTTACCTTCTAAAATAAATTAAACACTTTAAATAAATCAAGGGTTAAAATAATAATGAAAAATATTCACCAGAATGTTCTGATTATTCAATTAAAGAACAATTGACAAAAATGATCTTTTTAAAATAGCAACATGTAATAAATCAATTGGCATTTTGCTCATGGTCTTCCCAATATTTAAAGAGCAATTAAAAATCAAGATTTAAAGGTCTACTTGCAAAAACAAACATGCAACTTGATCTCTAGAGTGATAAGAAGAACATTGTGGCTGATAAATGATAAATATGGTTTATCAAAATACTGTAAGATTTATGGGTCACATATGTAATTAATTAATAAAGTGTGTTAGGATCATTATATAATTAGCCAATAAACTAGGGGTCAAATAATATATAATAGTTTATGGCTAAAGAGCATAATAGTTATGAAAATTAATAGTGTAGATATCAGGCAGTTTCTAATTTAATGAGGGGCTGAATTAGAAATACTGCAATTTGGGATATAACCTAATAATAGTTATATATAGGGGTAGTGGTCCCCAAGGCAAACACAACAAGACTATTCAGTTTCACAAACCCTAAGGAGAAAACTCTCTGGTTCTCTGGTTCTCTCTATCCCCATCAAGAGAGCAAGGTCTTCAGGGTGTTTTGCTGAGGAAGATCACCCAACCCATTGGCTTTATCATCATCATCCCAGGATTTCATCAATGGCAATTCCCACAGGTACGATTCCGCCTTTGGTTATTCATCATGTAATTGGCATGGATTAAAGAGCATAAGTTTGTAGGGTTTGTATTCCAACAATTGGTATCAGAGCCTACCATGTTTAATTCATGATGAAATTCGGTTATTGTCTTTTTTTTTTTAGGATTCAATTTGGGAATTTTGACATGATTAAAATCTTAGGGTTTGTAATTTGGTGCTTTAAATTTTCTTTAATCTTGAAACTACATAAACTAATCGATTTCACTAATCGATTATTTTCATGCATTCCCATAGATTTGAATAACAGTTCATATTTAAATCGATTTGCTTAGTCGATTCAAATGTTTGCAGAATCAATTTCAACCAATCGGTTTGCATAATCGCTTTTGGTTCACCACAGAGAGTTAGCTCAAGATCAATCGATGTGCCTAATCGATTATGGATTTAAGTCTGAAGAACAGTTTATCAGTTGGTTCATACAATTCGATTTACCCAATCGACCCAATCGATTGATGCCAAACTTGTTAAACAGGTAATTTGTTTCAATAGATTGTGCCAGTCGATTGTGTTTGTCCTAGGCCAAGTTTATTTTGAAATCTAATATTCAAAATCGATTTGCCTAATCGATTTGAATAAATGGCTTGGCTCTGTAACTATGCACAATCGATTCTATCAATCGAATTAAAACAAACAGTTTAGTCTTTATGGTGAACAATCGATTTGCCAAATTGATTAGCTTGAACGTCTTGCTACTGACTTGCACAAATAATTTTCAATAATTTTACCAGTCGATTTGCCTAATCGATAGCTTACTCACAGACTATACATGTTCAAACAACTCTTTTACATAATCGATTCGTCTAATCGATTTGCTAAGACAATATTCCAACTTTTGTTGATTCCTTGAGTTCCAAACTACTGTCTCAAGTTTGTAGGATTGAGTTGTTGTTCCTGAAATTTTTCTCAGTTCAAAATGTTAGATTTATCACAAGATGTATGTTTGTCAATAATATCAAAATGGACTTATGTCTAACATAATTATTACGGGAATATAGTCATCAATAATCTGTTTCAAATACATTATTGTTAAATTTTGAATTTTGATAAAACAATAATTATCAAATACTAATGAAACACAGTTTATATAAGTGAACAATATTTTTTAAATATTGTTTTATTTGGATATAATAAATATATGTTCAAGTCATGTTTGACATTTTGAATGAGTTAATTGAAACTTGACGTCGCCAAAGTGACCTCTATTGTCTAAATTGCTCATGAAGAGTGTCAAATGACTGAGTATATGTTTATTCATGCGGGTATTGACCGGCCCAAAGGAATGTTAATATTTGGCAGAATTACATGTACACCTGCGATGATAAATGTGTGACAATTATTTGGTATACATGTGAGCAGTAAGTCGGCCCAGAGGAAGGTTTATTGTTTGACATGTCTTATTGTTAATATTTGATCGTTGCAGCAAGAGTACCACTAGCAGTTGGTGTTACTGTCCAAAGACTTGACATCAATGGTGCACCGGGTATCTTGAGATGGGTTAAATTCCATGATTTGAACATATGTATTTATTTATTTATTGATTTATTTTCCTATAATGTGAGTTTCTAAGTTTCGTTCTTTATTCAATTCCCACAACATCTATTGCTTCCATATTTGCAAATTTGAGTTATATTCTTGTCCTTAATGGGACAAATTTTAAGGAATGGAAAGAGAACATTCTGATCGTTCTTGGCTGCATGGATCTAGACCTTGCATTAAGAATTGAACGACCCCCTACTCCTAAGGACTCTAGTTCTTTTGAGGAAAAATTAGAGTATGAGAAATGGGATTGCTGAAATCGGATAAGTCTTATGATCATAAAGCGTGGCATTCCAAAGGTCTTTAGAGGTGCTGTCTCGGATGAGATAGTTACAGCTAAAAATTTCCTTGTTGAGATGGAAAAACGCTTTGAAAAAAGTGATAAGGCTGAAACAAGTTCTTTGCTTCAGAATTTAATTTCCATGAAGTATCAAGGCAAGGGAAATATAAGAGAGCACATTATGATGATGTCCAACATTGCTTCTAAGCTTAAAGGACTAAAGCTTGAGTTGTCAGATGACTTACTCATTCATTTAGTATTGATGTTTCTTCCTTCGCAATTCAGTCAGTTTAAGGTGACTTATAACTGTCAAAAGGAGAAATGGACTCTTAATGAGCTCATTTCATTATGTGTGCAAGAAGAGAACAGGTTGAAGCAAGATAAGACTGAAAGCGCTCACTTTACTAGCATCTCTAAAGACAAGGGCAAAAGGAAAAGAATTGAGGAGCCCAAGAACAAAGCTGCTGCTAAGGGTCTAGAACGAAAGAAGCAGACTAAGGATAACAACTGCTTCTTCTGCAAGAGTCTTGGACACGTGAAGAAGGATTGTGCCAAATATCACGCTTGGCGTGTTAAGAAAGGTATGATTCTGTCTTTGGTTTGTTCTGAGGTTAATTTAGCTTCAGTACCTGGAAACACTTGATGATTAGACTCTGGTGCAACTACTAACATCAGTGTTTCAATGCAGGGTTGCCTGAACTACCGAAAGCCTAGTGATCCTGAAAGATGCATCTATGTAGGAGATGGGAAGAAGGTAGAAGTTGAAGCCATAGGAAAATTTAGATTATTATTAAGTTCCGGTCATTATTTGAATTTAGAAGACACTTTTGTTGTACCGTCATTTAGACGGAATTTGGTCTCTATTTCTTATTTGGACAAATCAGGATATTATTGTTCATTCGGGAATAAAGAATTTACTTTGTCTTTAAATTTGAATGTTGTTGGAACCGATTGACTTTCTGGTTATGATAATCTTTATTTGTTGGAAACTGTGGCTAACTATAATGAAACCTTGAGTGTGGAATCACGTGGTACTAAGCGAAAAATTGACAATTTCAATTCATGAGTGCTTTGGCACAAGCGTCTAGGTCACATCTCTAGAAATAGAGTTGAACGACTTATGTCAGATGGAATTTTAGATTCCATTGACTTCACAGACTTTAACGTTTGTGTAGCATGCATTAAAGGAAAACAGACTAAAGATAAGAAATTAGGCGCATATAGAGCTACATACGTCTTAGAATTGATACATACGGACATCTGTGGGCCATTTCCAACTCCTTCTTGGAATGGTCAACAATATTTTATATCATTCATAGACGATTATTCTAGATATGCCTACCTTTACCTAATTCACGAAAAGTCCCAATCAATAGACGTGTTCAAATCCTTTAAGGCAGAAGTTGAGAATCAACTTAATAAGAGAATTAAAAAGGTCAAATATGATCGTGGTGGTGAATACTACGGCAGATATGACGGTTCAGGTGAACAACTTTCGGGACCATTTGCCAAATACCTAGAGGAATGTGGAATCGTCCCACAATACACTATGTCGGGGTCACCCAGCATGAATGGTGTAGCTGAAAGACGAAACAGGACTCTTAAGGATATGGTAAGGAGTATGATTTGTCATTCCACCTTGCCAAAGTCACTCTGGGGAGAGGCATTAAAAACAGCAGCATACATTCTTAATAGAGTACCTACTAAGGCAGCGGCTAAAACACCTTATGAGCTTTGGATTGGGCGTAATCCTAGTCTGAAGCACCTTCATGTTTGGGGATGTCCAACTGAGGCAAGGCCTTATAGGCCGAATGAAAAGAAATTTGAACCCCGAACAATTAGCAGCTATTTTATAGGGTATTCAGAAAAATCAAGGGGCTATAAATTTTATGATCCAAAATTGAGAACAATTTTTGAGACGCGAACGACAACGTTCTTTGAGGATATTGAGTTTGGGGGGAAGATTAAGGTTAAAGATTTTGTCTTTGAGGAAGAATCAGTAACAATTCCAGAACTAATTCTTCCACCAGTTGACTTTCCCATTATTGAACAAACTCAAGATGATCTGGTTGTTTAGGAAGAACAAAATCCAGATCAAATTCAAGATCCTCAAGAACAAGTGCCTTAAGAGCCAGCTCCATTGCGGAGATCCACTAGAGAAAGGAAAAATGCTATTTCGGATGATTATGTAGTATTTATCAATGAAGTAGAGGAAAATGTTGGCATGACGGAAGACGACCCGGTCAACTTTCATCAAGCCATGCAAGATTCCCATTCAGATAAGTGGATCGAAGCAATGAATGAGGAGTATAAGTCTATGCAAGACAATTCAGTTTGGGAACTTATCCCATTACCTGAAGGATTGAAACCCATTGGTTGCAAATGGATTTTTCAAACCAAGCGGGATTCCAATGGTAATGTGGAGAGATATAAGGCACGTCTTGTGGCTAAGGGTTATACTCAAAAGGAAGGGATTGATTATAAAGATACTTTCTCTCCGGTTTCATCGAATGACTCTTTAAGAATAACCATGGCTCTTGTTGTTCACTTTGATTTGGAGCTTCATCAAATGGATGTAAAGACAGCGTTTCTCAATGGCGACACTGATGAGACGATCTATATGGTGCAGCTAGAAAACTTTGTGTTGGGAGACCCAAAGAATATGGTGTGCAAACTAAGAAAATCCATTTATGGGCTAAAACAGGCTTCTCGTCAATGGTACCATAAATTTCATCAAGTAATTCTCTCATTTGGTTTTGAGATGAATACAGTTGATGATTGTGTGTATCATAAGTTCAGTGGGAGCAGACATATTTTCCTGGTCTTGTATGTTAATGACATACTGCTTGCCACTAACGATATAGGCATGTTGCACGAAACTAAGAAATTTCTATCAAAGCATTTTGAGATGAAAGATCTTGGTGACGCCTCTTTTGTATTAGGAATTCAGATACACCGAGACAGATCTCGAGGTATTCTTGGATTGTCACAAAAGAGCTATATCGATAAGGTTCTCAAAAGGTTTGGGTTACGGGATTGCAAACCAGGGGACACCCCAGTTGCTAAGGGAGACAAGTTTAGTCTCAAACAGTGCCCTAAGGGAAGTTTTGAAATTCAAGAAATGCAAAAGATCCCTTATGCTTCAGCTGTAGGGAGTCTTATGTATGCCCAAGTATGTATGCGTCTAGACATAGCGTTCATAGTAGGGATTTTAGGCAGATATTTAAGCAATCCAGGTCTTGACCATTAGAAAGCAGCCAAAAGGGTCATGAGATATTTGAAGAGAACAAGAAACTACATGCTCACATATAGGAAGTCAGACCAGTTAGAGATCACTGGGTACTCTAACTCGGATTTTGCGAGATGCCAAGACAGCTTAAGATCAACTTCAGGCTATGTCTTTCTGTTAGCTGGTGGAGCAGTTTCTTGGCGTAGTGCCAAGCAAGGTCTTATTGCTTCATCAACCATGGCAGCAGAATTCGTAGCAATTCATGAGGCATCTGACCAGGGCATTTGGCTGAGAAATTTTGTCACAGGGCTGAAAATAGTTGAAGGGATTGAAAGACCACTCAAGTTGTATTGTGACAATAGATCAGCAGTCCTGTATTCTAACAATAATAGGAGCTCAACCAAGTCAAAGCACATTGACATTAAGTTCCTAGTTGTTAAAGAGAAGGTACAAAGTGGACAGATATCCATAGAACACTTAAGGACAAACTCCATGATTGCGGATCCGCTCACTAAAGGTCTACCACCCAAGGTCTTTCATGAGCATACTGCTCCCATGGGTGTGCTACAGTTTGAGGGATCTTGATTTTAGTGGGAGTTTCGTCCATTATGTAATTTATGTTCTATGTTTAATTGTAAAATACAAATACATTGTATTTGGATTTTCTGATCAGAAATAAAGTTTAAAATATTCAGTTTTGGTTACTTTGTACATTTAAGTTATGGTATGATCTCATTCGGTAAAGTAGGACCAGTTGAAAATTGACATGCATTGACCAACTTCATGTAATTTTCATGCTACACTTTTCATAATGGGTCTATGTCATTTAGTTGTGTCAGTATGGGTGATCATTGATGGGTTTAGTTATGCTTATTATGACGAAAGTCTCTTTGGTTCCATGTGCTGATATGATTAATGGACGGGACAATTTGGATTATGCTTAAGGTAATTATAATGACATTTTTTGACGTCATAAAGTCTAACACACTCCTAAGGATACATGTGTGACCAGTGGGAGATTGTAAGATTTATGGGTCACATATGTAATTAATTAATAAAGTGTGTTAGGGTCATTATATAATTAGCCAATAAACTAGGGGTCAAATAATATATAATAGTTTATGGCTAAAGAGCATAATAGTTATGAAAATTAATAGTGTAAATACCAGACAGTTTCTAATTTAATGAGGGGCTGAATTAGAAATACTGCAATTTGGGATATAACTTAATAATAGTTATATATAGGGGTAGTGGTCCCCAAGGCAAACACAACAAGACTATTCAATTTCACAAACCCTAAGGAGAAAACTCTCTGGTTCTCTGGTTCTCTCTATCCCCATCAAGAGAGCAAAGTCTTCAGGGTGTTTTGCTGAGGAAGATCACCCAACCCATTGGCTTTATCACCATCATCCCAGGATTTCATCAATGGCAATTCCCACAAGTACGCTTCCGCCTTTGGTTATTCATCATGTAATTGGCATGGATTAAAGAACATAAGTTTGTAGGGTTTGTATTCCAATAAATACAATTCTAGTTTATTAAAAAAATTATTATGATTTATCAAGATCATTCTATTTTATTAAAAGATCATTCTGGTTTATCAAAATATCATTTTGTTTTATCAAGATCATTCTGGTTTTTCAAAGAATCATTATAGTTAATCAAATGATCATTCTGATTTATCAAAATCATTCTGGTTTTTTAATATCATTATGGTTAGTTTCTTTTAAGGACACGGGTAAAATGAATCATTCCCTATAGTTCAGACCTTAAGATAAACGAATATTGAGACTACTCAAAAGAGTACTCAAGCCCAAAATTCTAGCTAAATGTCCAAAGATGCAAACAATATCAAGATCAATAACCAGATCGATCTCCAGATTGATGAGCTATGAGCAATGACAACTAATACAACAAAAATAATAACATCCTGGTTATTCTTTTTTAAAAGACATAATGAAAACATATCATTTTCCACAGTGCAAACCACAATTTAAATAATATGGAGGCTACTCAAATCAGTGGTCAAACCCAAAACTCGAGTTAAATCTTCAAATGAGGAAAATATTCTCAAGATTGATGAGTTATTTTGATTTAAAACGATATCAATTGACATTTCACATCTCATTCAATCACGCATTCACGTTTTCTATCATACTCAAAAGCAAAAACATTCTTCGTTTGTCAATAACGTTTTGGACAACAATATAAGCATGTGTTTAATTGTTTTAAAATAGATCTGACACTTGTGAAGTGTGTCCAACGACTATATTCAATTTTAACTGAATATTCAAAGTTTTTTATCATCTATAAATTGAAGATCAGTTGTAAGATGAAGGTAAGAGTTCAATTTACAAATCTACCAACACTTGTTCAAGTAAGAATGAGTCAAAAACTCTTCAAACAAACACCAGTTCTTTTCACTATATATGTGGATCATCATTTACTGAAATTGTCTTTATTTATCTCAAACTAGTGTTGAGTGTGTTTGTAAAAATCATTTCAAGGCTGAAATGTGACTGTGAAAATCCTTTTTAGGATGAAATGTAAATATTATAATTGATCAAGGTGTGATGAAGAGAAAATGTATCAATGAGAACATTCTGGTTCTGAAACACAGTAAAAATCTCACAGTTATGAGGACTAGACTAGTCTAAGTTTGGTGAATCAATATATTTTGTGTGTGGGATCTTTATATCTTTATCTTTAATTATTTACACAAACAAATCACATTTCACTAAAAAATTAATTTGTTTTATTTACTTCTAACATATCTAGAAGATTATATTTCAACCAATATTGATCTTGAATTAATTTAAATTATACACATAAATTAAAATTTTAAAAATGTCACATTTTAAACATTCATTATTGTGATTGACATTGTTATTTCAATAGTTTGTAATCCTCTTAATTTTAAGAATAAAAATATGACTTAATTGTCGTTGATTCAACATAAAATATATATTTATTTATTCTTATTTTTATTAAATCGATATGATTTAAATTACTATCTTAATAATAAAAATAAGTATGATTATAAATATTTATTTTTAAAAAAAATAATTATAATCATTAAAATTTTAAATATTTTTTAAATCTTGTAGACCGGAATCTAAATTAGATTTTGTCATTTAATTTCATAGATCAGAAATCAAATATGAGATATTGGGGGCACTTTAGAACTCGATATGATTACATTTCCTTTATGTTGGGACCGACACATGTGAGTCCTCATATTAAATATCTTACCACACATGATTTCTGCCTTCTAATCATCCAAAGAATATAACAAGACAAGAGATGTACTTTACATCTACCCTCGTAGGCCAGGGAAAAATGCATCATTGCATACTCTATATATATATATATCCCAAATAAAATATTAAAATAAAAAATTGTGATGTGATAATTTCAGATATAGAAAAATAAATTAAATTCATTGCATACTCTCTCTCTATATATATATATATATCCCAAATAAAATATTAAAAAAAATGTGATGTGATAATTTCAGATGTAGAAAAATAAAATAAATTTTTAAATATTTTTTATGTCTTATAGCCTCCTTTTTTGCCTCCTTTTTTGTAAATACTTATTGCCTCCTTTTTTGTAGTAGACTATCTATAGGAGACTCACAAGAATTATTGCCTCCTTTTTATATGTTAATTTGTTTTCTTTCTCCTTCGGCTAATATCAACTAGATTGTCAAGGTCTCAAATTAAAAGTTTATATTTTAAATTAAAATAATTAAAATTTAATTTTAAAATTTAGATTATTTGATCTTAATCAAACATTTTTTATGTAGAGTGCACTGATGTAAACTACACCAAATCCAAATCCCACTCAGAGGAAAAGGAGAGTTGATTTCAAAAAGGGAGAGAAACCATGGTGTGATGGGAAAGGATGAGAAAAATTTAGCATTTGAATGTCCTTGATCAAATGGTAAATAAATATTAGATAATTTATTTTCCCACCTCCAATGTCCTCCGTATTGATCAATTCAAGAGGTGTATTTTAGAGCTTTTGATGAAAAAAAAATCCATCTAACCATTATGCACAATGCAACTCTTCCTACGTTTGTGCATGTTATTTTTTTATAAAAAAACACAAAACCTCATAGAATTAGTAACAGCCCAAGCCCAAGCCCAAATTAATGAGCAAATGGATAAGCCTAATTTGTGTTAAAAATGGTGAATGTGTTCATCTACATCGTGTTTGTCAATCTGTCTTCAATACACTAATAAAAAAAAGCAAACATTAGGAGTTGGATAATCATCCTCCTAAAAAAATTGCACTTGTGCATGTTAAAATAAGCCTAATGTGTTAAAAAAAATTATATAAGGCTTTCCACGATGGAATAGATGAGATCATATTTGAAGACACGTGCAAATGCCAATGAACTTTTGCAAATAAGAAAAAGATATCAAGCTTTGGAGGCTGTTAGTTAGAGTATATACAAAAATAACATCATCACTAAAATATATAAGGCTAGATTCATTCAACAAATATGAATTTTGTGTATAGAATCATAAAAGAACAGTAATAAAAAGCAAAGCAAAGAAGACAATGATCATAAATGTGGCAATTTTCCAAGTTAAGCTACCAAGTACTTTTTCAATATACAAAATTAGACAAATTGATTCAAGTTCTATTCCCATCAACTTCTTAAACAAGACAGGAAGAGACAATAATTTTAAGCAGTTAATTAATTCTACAAACTAGGTAGTAAAGCACAATGTGCTTTCTTTACAATGTTCCTACCTACATGCCATACCTAGTTATTCCTTCAGGATTCACTTGGGCTAAATGGATTCCTTGAGTTCTGATGTTAGTTTCAGTCCAAAACAAAGGTGCTACCATTGAGTCCAAGCCTAGCATCCTCTTTGTCCCACCAGGTGATCCTTCTAGTGTCAACCCTCTGAGACTCTCCAGTGATGTTAGGCAACTTTCTGTGGAACAGTTAGCCCCTTGGGGCTGTAGAATGTATGGTATTTCTGAAACATGCATTCCACCGATCTCACTACTTGGTACTTCTTCAAATTTTTGGATCTCTGTGTCTGTAATTGTATCACCAATAAATTGATCAGCCAACATCTTACAAGCTCTCTCAAGCATGGCCATATATCTCCGTTCTGCATCTTGCCGAATTTGCAAGTGCTTCTCTGCCTGCAACACCGTAATAGTTCTTAAAAATAGTAAGCGTTAATGTAATTTTATAAGACACAATACAATAGTTTTTTTTATAAAAAAATAAATTAAACATTATCAGTTGTTAAACATTGTGGTGCAACTATGGTCACAGACCAACAAGGCTGCTTAAAGAATCTAGAAGCTTTGTTCTAATACTAAAAATTGGGTCTCTAATAAAAGAAGCTTCAAAATTTGGAGGCCCTGTTTTTATCAATTTTAATTTGAACCAACAAAAACTAAAATTATGTAGAAAAACGCGACTTTTAGAAATCGATCCAAGGACTGCGAGCTTGAAAATATCACATTCTGCAGCAGGATAATTGCAACGCATCTAATAATTTCTGAATGTTGACAAGGAGCTTGTTTGTTTAAGATTCTTTTAAAAATGACTTTTATAGTATTTTATCTTTTTGTTATAATATTTTAAAAAAATAAAGTTTCAAATGAAAAAATTGTCTATCTTAAAATACCATTTTATGTATTTCATCTGTGTCACAACTTTTTTTTGGACAATGAAATTTCAAAAAATGATTAAAATGAAAAGCTAATTTAAGAAATTCTTCATAAAAATTTATTTTTGCATGATACTTTTTGTAAAAAAATGTAATTTTTAACATGTTAAAATCTCTAATAATGAATATCTAAATTAATTTTTTTAATCGATATCAAATGAGTGTGAAACAACTTCTACTTTTTTTAAATAACTTTTCATAAAAATTATTTTTTAAAATATAACGTTAAAATCACTTTTTTTTAAATCTTAAACAGATGGACCCAATAAATATTCAATATTTTGGGCTCTCAAAATTTTGAGACCCTATGTTATGGCCCAGCATGCACGGCCTATTGGTCGGGCTTGCGGACCAATGTCTACTTTCAATACCAACCAACGACAACAATTAAGCCTTACCCCACTAGATTGGATCAGCTACATGGATCGACCAACACCTTTCTTTCTATTGTAGATCGTGTCTATAGGCAAGAGCGAAGCCATTGACCTCTAACTCTTTCTAGGAGTTTAGCCTATAGTTTTTTTGGCTTTTCTCTACCTCTAGTGAATGGGATGCTTTCCATATGATCTACTCTCATTACTACGAAAACTATACCTTTCCTCCATACATGCCCAACCACATAAATCGATATTCAACCATCTTTTCTACAAAAGGTGTTACCTAACTATCTCTAATACTATCGTTCCTAATCTTATTTTGTCTAATCTTGCTAATACCAATCAAAATGGCCTAAAAAATATATATATATAACCAAAACAATAATACACTGAGCACCACAACAAAGGAAACTTACCTCCACTAATAAATGTAGCTTACTTTGTACCTCCATCTGTGCTCTTAATGCCTCCTTGACTTCATGACCCCTATACATTACATTGCAATTCTCAATTGGGTCATTAAGTATCATTCAGACATAATGCAATTGGGAGAAAAAAACTGTTTCTAAAGAAAGCATGAAAGTCTTACTCGTTTGCATCAGAAATTGGTAACTTTGGAGACGAGTTCTCAGTACTAGGGCTTTCTAGAAGATATGAACCTGACATTCCTTCCATAATTTTTCAATGAGTTTAGGATAGACTATAACCAACAGTTAAAATTGTAAACAGGATTGCTAATGTATAATTTTGGCTTTATTCCATACAAATGAAGGGTTTAGAGTCAACCTTTTTTCTGAGCAAGGGAACATAGATAAACACTAAACAGGAAACCAATCTATTGAAAAGGATACTGGTAGTGATGCATAATTAAAAAATAATCAAATTAAGAAATTAAGATGGGAGGCATATAATTCAAAATGCAGATAGAAAAATGTACCATCTTTGCATCCCTCATCGGAATCTTTTCCAGCTTGCTTACCAAGCCTGTACTTCTGCAATGCAGCAAAAAATAATAGTGTCAAACAAAAATATCATATTGCATTAAAGATTATAATTGTGTTACAACAATGATAAGCAAATGAACCTGAAGATGACTCTTTAAATGATACAGTGTCAAACCCTTGACATTCATGGTCCTCATGATTGCTTTTGGTGTCGCTTCTGCAAATGATAATTTAAATAATATAATAATTAAATTATAACAAGATCAATAGATGCGGTTAGAAGAGTTTATCAGATGGAGGAATGCCCAATAGTTACAATCACATATCATAACATAACCCTACTACAAAGTGAGAAAAGAATAAATGCCACCTAATTTTCACTTTTTGGCTCTTCTACTTATTTATTGTCTTTAATGCCTTCAACCAGCTAGAGCATGACATTGAAATTCATACCACCTTTAAAAGCATAAAATCGCCATCGAAATCAAAAGTCAATGTCAAAACAAAAGCAGAACCAACCAAGAAAAATGAGGACTGAATCCCAATGATAAAATCCAATTATCTTTAGAAAAATTTTGAAGCATACAAATGAACGAAGAACCCTTCCCCATATTGTTAAGTTAGACGACTTGTACCGAGATTCAAACCCGGGACCTCGTAGTTGTTACCATCTCTTCTAAGATGCATTATCCATATGTTGTAATAACATGAATATGTAATACTCCGTACTTCACACAATGAGTTAGCCATTTGTAAAAAAAAAAAAATTCTAAAAAGAAATTACCCTTTCAATTTTCAATGTATTCACTATATTCAACAGTATTCAAGATAGATGAACTTTATAGTTAACACGTTAGTAAGATGAAATAAAAATGACTGCAAATTAATGAAAATCAAACCGAAGCTGCAATTGGCAACAAAAGCTATTATTCCCTATAAAATATGAAGATAATAATGACAAAAATAAAAAAAGAAATAAACGAAATGGGGTAACCACAACCAAGAAAGCACAAAAGTAATGTGAGGTGAGGTGAGAGAGAAAAATGACATACTACTTGCACCCCCAAGTTGGGTGACAGCATCAACAAATCGTTGGTGAAGATCAGTAGTCCAACGAAGGCGAGGTTTAGGATCAGAAGTGAGAACAAGACAAGGATCAGCAAGGTGATTGTGAATGTCTTCAGAGACAACAGTTCCTTCATGTTGTATCAACCTAGAAAACATGTTTCTCCGGAAAACACTCGACCACCAATTACCCAACAAGAAATAAAAGAAATTTGTTAATTATTACTATTATTAAATGAGAAATGGAAGGAGATTGAGATGACCCACTTGGTGAAAGAGGGAAATGGGTTCTCTCAAGTGAAAAGAACGAGACTTTGGTATTGGGAAATTGGGAATGGAGAGAGAGAGAGAATTACGAAAGTAAAATTGAGCTGCCACTGTCACGCTTTACTGTGATTTTGTCACTTTCTGCTCTCTTTTTGCTTTTTTGTTGTTTATTATAAATAAAATAGAAAATCAATGCCATTCATTTGCCGCTCTCTCTTTCCCTCCAATCATTCTCTCTTGGGGTTCAGTTTAGGGTTCTCACAGTTCTAGCTAGAGTTATAATAGATTCGCTCTAGATATGATTTCTTAGATTTAAGAGTCACCTATTAAAATTTTTAAGGCATAAATACATATCACATTTTTTATATTTATTTTTTTTAGATTTGAGATTGATATTTATATGATAAATATTAAATATTTTTTTAAATAAATTAATATTTCAATAAAATTAAGTTTTATTTTGATATTTATCATTATATTTTAAAGAATATAAATTTATATATATTATACTTCAATTATATTTTATAATGATATATTTAAATATATTAAAAATTAAATGAGGGTAATATAAGTAAATTATTCAAAGTTAAATATATAATAAATATATCAAATTTTAATATAATAATTATAAAAGTAAAAAAATATTATTTATATTTATTTAAATAAGTTAGTCTAATGTGATATGTAGTTTGACATTTTTAATTAAATAGGTTTTTTTTAAAAGTCATTATTTATTAAAAAAAACATAGTCTAATTTGAAAATGAGCTTGTATTTAAGAGCAAATTTTTTGTTAAATAAATACTTATATTGAAAAGAAATTGCTTATAAATACTTATATAGACATATGTGTGAATTACTGAATTAGATTATGTAAATTGAAATATCTTAAAAATCATAAGTTTTATGTGTATTTATAAAGCAAATAAATGATATAAATGAACTTCGGATGTTATAAGTCTTTGAGAGAGTATTAGATTTGAATTGTCTAATTTGTAATCAATAGTTGATATTTTTACGGTTAATTTATTGATTGTAAAGTAAAATATTTTGATATCAAATTAATGATAGAGATTAATTATCAAGTATAATTGTGTGATATTTTTGCATCAAACATGTCAAATTTAAAAATCACTAAATTAATATATCACAATTAGATAAAATAAAATAAAAAAATCACACTCAGCATTAATTTTATATTTAATTTTAGACATTAGTTTTACTCGACAAATCAAATTTATTTAATTTTGATTTTTTCCATTCCTACTTATTGCTATCCTTAATATTTATATAACTATAATAATAAAGATGACCTACTTTTTATTTGGTATGGTCTATTTTTAGTTTCTAAATTGCCCTTTAACAGTTTTTAACTTAATACAATGCTATCTACTTAAGCAATCAAATTCATCCACAAATAATAACGTACGTTTGCTAACTTCTTACAATTAATTTCCTCACAGTTTATTTTTATGTGTCTATTTGCACCCTAGTAATTATTTTAGCAATTCAGATTTCAGCTTTAAGTAAAGGATCTTGTTAGCATGTTTTTAGGATATTTGTTTAACATGTTTATTTGAAGTTCTTGTTAACATTTTTCTTATAAACGAGGTGAGTAACATTATCCAAATATTTTTTTGTTGGACGAAATGTTTTTCTTTGTTTTGTTTGTAGTTTGAAAATTTTCCTTTGTACTCTCTTGTTATACCTATACTCCTAAATCAAAAATGAAATGACTATTTTATTCTCGTATAAATAATAAAATATTCATAAAATTTTTATTTTATATTTTGACATTTCTGAAATTGAGAATAAGTTTTTTTTTCAAATTCGGAGAAGTTGAAAAACAAGTTTTCCGGTACATAAGTTGTACTCTGGAAACCTTGTTTTTATGTTTGTCCGTATATAAGCTATTACTGAAAATCTTTTATGAAGTTTTTCGGTCCAAAAGAGTATTCTGGAAAACATGTTTTTAAGTACTCCGGTATATTAGAGTGTTCCAGAAAACTTGATGGCAACATTTCTGATAGTTACCGGAACTTGAGCATCAAATTTTTCGGAAGTTACATATATATTTTTTTTAATTTCATTAATTATAATTTTATATTATTATGATTAATTTATTTTAATATTTTAATTTTTCAGTGGATGCACTAAAAAAAACTCTTTATCGATCTTGTTACGGAAATGATTTATGACCACAATTTATGATTTATTAATTATTAATTAATAATTAATATGGTGTATTAATTATTTATGATATATTATTATTTAAAAATATTTATGGTATGTTAATTAATATTTATGATGAATTAATTATTGAATGGTGTATTATCATTTATAAAAATAATAAAATAAAATAAAAATGTTGTGTACCGGAAATCTTTTTGAGAAAGTTTTTCGGAAATACCTTATGTACCGAAAATCTTTCAAATGAAGTTTTCTGGTAGTATAATTTTTCACTTCTGTACCGAAAATCTTTTTTAAAGTTTTTCGATAACAACCTTATGTACCGGAAAATTTGAAAAAAGTTTTCCGAAATTAAAGTGTGTACCGGAAATCTTTTCTTATTCCGGAAAAAATGAAATGATAAAATAAAAAAAAATAAAAAAAAACTTTAAATTGATAAGGATATAATTGGCATTTTCAAAAAATTATAGGGGTATAAGTATAAAAATGAGGGTACAGGGGGGAAGTTTTCTTGTAGTTTTACTTAGGCTTGGGCTCCTCAAGGCCTGGTTTCTTCACTCCATGGGCTTTATTCAAGTATTGTGCGCTGTTTGGACATTATATTAAGACAAATTTTATGGTAGATCAATATATATCTATACATTTAATCTTTAATTTAATCAATAAATGAGTTGTTTTTTTTTATAAAAACTAATTTTTATTATTTATAAAATTATAATAATTTATTTATTAAAAATGTTAGTGAAATCAAATTTAATTATTTTTAAATTTTTATTACCTGCAATAATTAAGATTAAACATTTTTATGATAAAATGTAAAATAAGTAGTATCATGTTTATCAATAAAGAAATGCTATTTTTTTCTTATGAAATAATATTCTTAAAATACAAAAATCGATAAATTTTTTTATTTATTTATAAAAATATCGTTAATTTACTGACTTAGAAAACAAATATACAAAAATCATTCAATTTGTGAATGTTAGGGTGAATCTGCCCCTTCTAATGAGATAGCTTTGACTATTAAAAAATATATTTTTTTATAAAATGTAAGTATAGTTTTTATACTTATCTAGCTGAATAATATATGTTTACCAACTCCAAATAAGTTTATTAATAAAAAAGTTAGAAGAAACAAAAGGATAAAAAATTTATCATCTTATTAATGTATCTATTTGTATTGTTTTGACACTTTCAATCTCTGGTGCAATTACAAATAATATATATTTAGCATAAAAATTGTTAAGACATGACTCAAATAAAATTAATGACGAGTTTCTCACAAATAATTTAGTTATTTTTATTGAAAAAGACATTATTA
>JBBPBS010000968.1:22854172-22869492 GCA_037974835.1 Cicer judaicum
CCTGAAACATTTATTTTTATACTATTAAAACAAATATATAAGCTAAAATAAAAAAATAATGATAATCAATTAGATAAAAAAAAATAACGATAATAAATAATAATACATAATATTTTTAAAATAACATGACTTATAAAAAGTGAAATAAATAAATTTAATAATTTGATTTGAATTGGAAATGATCAATTTTAAATATTGTGAATTTGATACTCAAACTACTATAAGTCATATTTGTTTGATTTGATTCAATTGAGACTCCATATTTAAAATAAAATAAAAATTATTCAATTGATTTAAATTAAATTTTCTGATTTATTTTGTCATTTATTTTACCTAGATATATAACCTAGAATCTAAAACAATGCAACTATATTTTATTTTAGCTAAAGAGATAGGGAAAAAAATCGATAGTTGATTCCCATTAATGGACTTTCAGTCACATATAATCCTACCTTTCGATTTTGTCAACTAGCAATATAATCCTCCCCAGTTGGTTACAAAAGTAATGGGCCTACAAATTAAGAAAATCTAACAGAATAAGTAGGGCCATTTGGGCAAAGCTTGTTCTTACTGCATGTGCAGTCCATCATATTAATTATACGGCTATTGTCCCAAAACCTCTTATTATTTCATTGGTTTGCATTGACTAATTGGCGAATTGGATTTAGTGTTGGAGAGTGAGTCACGCATGGCCTCTATCTAAATGAAATACATTAATCATCGTTTTAGTTTTTGAAAGACCGTATGTAGTTTTTGAAAGTTTATAATGTTATCATTTTTTATTTTTAATTTAACAAAATTTAAATTAGTTATTAAATCATCACAATGTGAGTTAGTTTAATTATTGACATTATAATAATTATGAACTATTTCGACAGTAAATTATATTTTTTTTTAAGTACTTTTATGATAGTAAAGTTGTAACTTGTATGAATTATTTTGATTATTTGATAATTAATTTAATTTTTTGCTAAGTCGATGATCAAAATAACAACATCCAATATTTTTAATGACTAAAATTATGGTTTACCCATATCCATACCAATATTTTTAATGACTAAAATTATGATCACGTGAAAATTAGTTACATTAAAGATATTTATATAAATTCATACTATCAAATTTAAGTTAAATATTTTTCTATTTTTTAGGTTTAACCATATCCATACCATTTAAAAAATTGAACGGAACACATAATTTTTTTAATCTATTTTTATTTATATTTTGGAACAAATAATATGTCATAGTAACTATATTGATTTTGATCTCACATTTAACAAGATGATCAGGAATTCCTTGTTCACTTTTATTTATTTGGAACTATATTTTGTTTATATTATTAGAAAAAACTCAAGACCTACATAGATAAGAGATATACATCAATAAGATTTTATAAAGAGAGATATTTTTTATTTTATAAGTTGGATTTGTAAATATGAGTTAGATCCACCATAAAATCTTAGTTGGTATTAGAGTATACTCGATCGAACTACATCCACAATAAAGAGAAACATTATTCTCCTTACAAGTCGATTTTGTAATGATAAGTTATGTCCAATATAAAACATAATATATACATAACTTTTTTTGACTTATTTTTGTTTTTATTATGAAACACATAGCTTTTCTATTTATCACCCCACCCATTTTTTCTCCATCTCTATGTCTCTCTTAAATTTACTCTCTCTTTATATTTTATTTTTTAATAAAGAGGATGTAAAATTAAGAGAGATAGAGTAATAAAGATAAGGTGACGAAGATTATTTAAATCAAGAGAAATAAAGAAAAAAAAATATTAGAGAGAAAGTACAAGTGAAAACAAGAATTGTTGAAAAAAAATAGAAAGTAGAAAGAGATTTAGAGAAAGTTTGGTAGAAATGATCAAAAGTCAATAAAATATAATATATTAATCTTTTCACTTTAGTCACTTTAAAGTAGTTAAATTAACCCTTATTTTACAATAACTATCTTAACTAATATTTAATTATCTCCTAATAAACTTAACACCAAAATGTTAATTTTAATATTTACGCTGTAGGCAAATATTTATGAATAGAGATTAATTGAAAATCTCCATCAAACAAGGGAACATACAATTTCTACCCAAAACCAAGAGAGAGTCGGTTCTCATTTTTATTATTGCTTGATATTGATTTTCATTTTTTTTAATCGAGTATTATCATTTGAATTGAGTAAGACAATAATAAACTATAAAATTATCCATCAAAATATTTAAACTGAATTAAAACAAAGAATCTCTTAATTGATTCTAACTCTTCATCATGGAGAATCAAATTAGATTTACTTTTCAATGGCAGACACTACTATTAAATAAAATGTGCTTCATGTGAAAGCAACAACTTTTACAAAACAACAACATGAACGCAACAATAAATAACCATTTCTCAAATCACATTTCTCAATTTCTAATAACAATTTTTTCTAAGATTTCAATCTCATTTCAACAAGAGATTAATTTGGGAAACATTAAAGGTCAACAAATGAGTCTCTCAAGATTCAAATTCATTGCAGTAAAAGTAAAACACAATAATCAATTTGGATCATTAATTTGAGATTGAAAGGCTAAATTTTTATACAATTAGTAGATCAATTCTAAATGACATCACTCATCGATTTATAAAAATCTATTTCCCTCATTTGCAGAATACATAAAATTAGGTCAAAGTTTGTTGATATGGTGAAAAAGTTGAGGTGATACAAAAAGTCCATCCATCCTAATTTGCTAAAGAGATAAACACATTATTACTATGAAAATGATGGATGTGGTAGGAAATGATTTGAGGCAGTGGTAGGTGTTGTTGGTAGTTGCTGAATAATTTTTCTACATTTTGAAGAAACAGAATGTGAAGAAAGTTGAAGATCCCTTTTTTTGCATAGTAATGAAGGATTTTGAGATGAAATTGAGACTGGTGGAATCTCAATGGAGTTGAGTTGTGGTGGTGGATGTTGCCATTGAGGGAGTGGTCCAGCTAGAAGTAGAGTTTGCAACAATGGTCCAGCTTCTACCACTGCTTTCAAAAGCTTCCCTTTTTCTGGCAATGCTTTCTTTTCTGCTAATTGTAACACTGCTTCAAATTTTGTTGTTGGAGATGTGTTTGAACTTCCATTTGGAGATGTTATGCTATTTTGAGTATTAATTTCTTCATAATCATCACAAGAAGCATTTGGTGTTGAATGTTTTTCATACAAACAAACTTGTTGTTCATTTTCACTTCCTGATTTGTTGTCTATTTCTTGGAGATCTTGTTTTTCTAGCATTAGTTTCTCACATTTTGCTCTGGCTTCATCTCTTTCTTTTATGACTTTGCTTAAAAGTTCATTAGCATGAATCAATTCACATTCTTTTCTTGTAATTTCTTCTTTAGCTGATACAATTGTTGCTTCTAGCTCTAAAGTTGTGTACACAAGAGAATGTCTTAACTCCTCTAATAACCCCTGCAAGTTCAACAATATTGAAACAACTAAATTAATCAAATAAATGTGAATAAAAAACCATAAGGAAATGTAATTAAGGCATTTATTAAAGTAGATATAAGATATGTAATGTGATACCTCATCTTGGTTATAGAATTCCCAGCTAAGAGGGCTACATTCATATTCCATTTTGTTTGTAGTGATTTTAGTAAGAAGGAAAAATATTTTGTAGGATTTTCAAGTGAGGAATATTTCAGTACTACTTTATTTATATTCTTTGCCTTATAACTTTATTTAATGGGACATTGAGTTGAAAAAAAGGACAGAAAAGTCCAAATGGTAAGTGCATATAACTTTGTACAAATATATATATGAAACATGTCTCCATAATTCGGTGGGGGAATGTGATTTTATTTCATAG
Source organism: Cicer judaicum (assembly GCA_037974835.1). Taxonomy (NCBI): domain Eukaryota; kingdom Viridiplantae; phylum Streptophyta; class Magnoliopsida; order Fabales; family Fabaceae; genus Cicer; species Cicer judaicum. Next base: position 22,858,029 of record JBBPBS010000968.1, read on the forward strand.
GTCCAACTTGTATCCTAATCCTCTTTCATATTATTAAACCTTTTTAGGTAGCGGCGTATGGCACGTGTGTGTGTGTGTGTGTGTGTTTGTACATGTAAAACTCAAAGTAAATTTGAGTATGTCAAAAAGTACCAGTAACTTCCATTTGGTTTATTCAGTTACTGTGAGCTGGAGAGTTTTAACTACCTAGGAAATTAAAAAATTGGTAATGAGAAGTCTAAATGCTATGAATAATTGTGTTTTCAAAATTATGTTGTTTTTTTTTTTTCATTGTTGGAATTCTTATTATGTTTTTGCTTCTCAATAATCTTTATCAATCTTGATTTGTTGATGTAAGGGCATGTAATTAATCAGAAGTGAAGGCCTCTTACAACAATGAGGCTGTCTGGCTATCTTAAAATGATTTTATTTATTTTTAAATAAGTAAATATACTTTTATATGTAGTGAACTTAATAATATAATTTAACTACTTCATATAAATTTATAAGCCAATAACTAGTAGAAATAATTAGTCAAAAAATAACCACATATATTTATTTGTGTTGTTCGGACATTGCGTGTCTATCCAACAACTACAAAGAAATATTTTTTAGCAATAAAAATTATTAATATAAGATTTAAAAATAAAATGTACGGTGAATGTTTTACAAATAGTTTAATGGTTTACATTAGATAAAACAGTCCTAGTAAATTTTTATTAAAAATGATGATCCATGTAACATATTATAAATAATGTGACATATGATTTAATAATATAAAATTATTTAGATATATTAATTAAATTATAAAAATGAATAATTTTTGAAATTGAAACTAAATTTTTTAAAGAGTTTTATTGCAATTTCATGAATGTTTATCATTCAACATCATCATATCTATTGAATTTAAGTGCATATTTAAAGTCTTTTGTGGCACTGAAGCATGTACGTCTCTTAAAACATATCGAATTGTCATTTTTTAATTAAAAAATTAAAATAATAAATTAAAATTGTCAAATTTTAAATTTAGATTATCAATTTCGTGAATTGATAAAAATAGAGAAATTAAATTTCAATTAAGCCTAAAATATACTATATTCATCTATATATATATATGATCAAATTATGAGAATTAAGAAAATGATTAATAATAGTATTAAATTTATTAAGAATTAATATTGATTTTACAAATTTTCCCTTTAAAAAGAGATAATTAGTTAATTTCTTATTGTAATGTTTATTGTTGATTTGAAACAAATAAATTTAAATTAATTAGAAATATATTAGTAAAAAAATAATTAATTTAATTAAAATTTTAAAAGAAATCTTATATAGAAAATTCTAAACAGGATATTATATGATATTAATGTAAACCGTTGCTTTTCTATTTGGAAGATCTATGTGGTCAAGATTAGTATATAAAAAGGTACTCTAGTTTTGAGGAATGATTAAAGGCCTGCGATCGTAATTCCTTTTTCTTTTGTGTGTATATGCTTTGGTTTTTCTTTTTGACTAAAAAGAGGATTTTGTTTTGGCTTTATTAGTTATAATCTATCACGCCATATACCATATACCATAGTAATCTAAATAAAGCATATGTATATATTGTGTTCCCTTTCATTCCTTATAATTATCATTCCCTCCATCATTTCATGTTCTCACTCAAATGGTTATAATGCAATGTCGTATGGTTCTCTTGTCAAATGAAAGTGACACATCAACTTTTAATTTCAACCCAAATCTCTAGCCAATTTTAGAGTTAACCTTTTACTATCTAGTGATTGGAAATAAAGTGATGTAAATATCATCACACATCTGAAAATGATATTAGGATCATACGAGAAATTAACTATCCTAGTTACTAAGAATAAGATGTGAAAAATTCTAATCACATACCATTCTAAAACTATCAAAATATTTTGTTGACAAAATTTGAGAGATTGTGATGAGAGTTATGTGATCTCTTATATTACATATTATGTTTGTCAAACAAGGGAGCGGAGTATAAAATATGTTTATACCTAAAAAAGCAAAGAGGGAACTTAAGATAATGGTGGGTCCTACATGTAGCTCTTTTGCATAATAAAGTTGAATCGTTTTAGATGAAATGGAAGAAAAAGTTTAACGGCTTATGCTACACCTAACTGTTTTGGTAAGAAAATATTGCAATTGAACTCATTGCAACCGTGTGGGTCCTCATACCCTCTTCACACTCCTTGGTTTCCCAATGTCCATGCACCAAACTATATTCATGAACAATGTTTGCATTTGCACATACAGACAAATTATTTTTGAAGTTAAATAAGTGTTTAGAAAAAAAATTATATTTTTAAGTTTTTATAAAATTATGATCTAATTTATACTGAAATGAAATATCTTTTAATTTTTAAATGATATTTTATAAGTACGTTTAAAATATTATTGAAAATTTGTTTATATAAATTTTAAAAGTTTTTAATTTGAGATGAATTAAATATAATTTTTTAAATGTCGTGTATTTAATATAATTTTTTTTTAAAATACAGACCTAAAAATTAAATTTTAAGCTTATTTTTTGGGGAGAAATTTTTTATAGTGTTGTAAATATATATATAAAAAATCATTTCAAAATATATATTGATAATAAACAATTAAAAATATTTATATAATAATTTGCAAGAATTAAAAAATGATTTTTTTTTAATTAAACTTAAAATAAAATTTCAAAATTTTAGATGAACTAGAAAAATTATCTAACTTTTTTTATAATACTATACCACATTTTTTTATGAAAACATTAAATGGTATTTTCGGCCTTTTATAAAATTAAATTGAATATTTATATTTAAGAGATCTTCGTGGGAACGGGTTCATAATTTTATTCAAAATTCAGAATATCTGCTATTTGTATGAATTTTTTTCAACATATATCCACTTCTATTAAGGGGAGAGACTCTACATGTCCCGTGATTTAATCAATACGTTATAATAAAACAAAACATATTGAAATCTGCTCTATATTTTTTTTTATTAAAAAAATTTAAGGTAAGGTAGAGTTAGGATTTATGTTTACCTCCTCAACGTGTCGAATCTACATGTAGTTTTACCATTAGATTAAATAATTGTTGCATAATCAATTGTTGCATAATTAAAAAAAAAACTAATAATAACTTATCACATCGATAAAATATTTAATAACTATTTTTAATTTAAAAATTGTTAAATATAATGTACAAATTAAATAATTATGATTGGATGAGTGGTGTAAAACAATTTTAACGAACTATCTTTAAAGTTTAAACTCATAAAAGAAACTGAAAGTATTTGTTTATTAATAGAGATAGAAATCGGTATCGCTAGAACCCGTGATGAAGAAATTAAATCAGAACAACATAAGATAACCACTAATATAGTTTATTTTTATTTTGAAAAAAACATGAAATTAAAAGAATAAAACGGATTATACATGTTTCACTCTACCTGCAATTAAAACGCAACCTTAAAAAGGTGACGGTAGCTCTCAGCGTGCATGAACACTACAATAATTGGCAAATATTAATCATTATCTTTGCAACAGATGAGATTGTTAAAGATTTTCTAACAAATTAATTACTTGATGTAATCTGGGAGACTGTTATAGTTAGTCGATGATAATATTTTAAATAAAGAGTTAGTTGAGGAGAGAGTAGTTTATTTTAGGAAAATATTTTTTTATTTATAAAATTTATATTAATTTTATTTTTTAGTAAAAAAGTATATGACTTTTGAATTGGATGATTATAAATAAAATATTCTAGTGTCATTGTCTATTAGATTAAATTTTAAAAGTAATTTGAAAAATATCAAATTTAAAAGACTAAAAATATAATTTAAATAGTAAATTTAAATATTAAATTATTAAATTAGAAAAAAGAAATTAAATATTCTAAAAAGAAACTTGAAAGACTTTGCGAAATCTTGATGAAACGCGCAAATTAGATAGTGTGTTCATTTGTGCTGTGACGCGGTTTTGAAATTAAGAATGTTAAGCGTCACAGATATTCTTTTGGTGTCTTTTTGCATGTGAGAAGCTATGTATGGCAGGCCCACACAACTAACAATAAGCCTTTAACTTACGGATCAATTGGTTAATTAACACAAAAATAAAATTCATTTAAATGCTAAAATAACAACAATACAATTAAATGGACGGAGTTGGAAAATTCTTTATTTATATTTTAAGATCGAATTTAATAAATTAAAAAATCAAAAATACGTTAACAAAACATATAAACATTTAAAATTTAATAAAAAATAATCAAATTAAAACATTAATCATACCAATCAAAATAATTGATTTTATATATATAAATGATCAAGAACAATGTAAGATTTAGAATATTTAATTTTGGTGTTACCTCCTATCAATAATAAATAGATATGTCAATTTTAATGGCCCATTAATTATTAGGCCCAATTCATATGTGTTGGAGCGACAAAAAAATTTATAGTTTAGAAGGTCTCAAAATCAAAAAATCCTTTAAAATTTTGTGGGCTTATATGAACATATGGGTCCACTTTTTAAAAAAAATAGTTTTTTTTTTAAAAAAATTTGATAAAAAAAAAATTTGATTTTTATTTTTAATTTATTTCTCGAAATTTTTTTATTAAAAAAAATCGATATTTTCAAGAAAAATAATTTAGATTTTGTGAGAAATTTTTGAGAAAAATAAATATAATTTTTTTTTTCAAAAAAAAATATCTCAATAAATTGTATCATGCATTCCCACATTAATTTGGTCCTTCAATAAAACTTTCAATTTTTTTTACCACCCATTTCTTCGGTCCTTCTTTCGAAACTTTAAACAATTTATCACAATTTTTGGATTTTTTCAAATTTTTTAAATGAAAAAAATAAGTGGCAAACAAATTTTCCATACTTTTGAAATAATTTTTTTCAAAAGTTTTAAAATAAAATTTTTCAAGATTTTCTAAAGTTTTAAAATAAAATTTTTCAAGATTTTCTAAAGTTTTGAGCAATTTGAAACTTTTGAAATAAGGATATATTTGGAAACTTTCGAAGCTTTCTAGGTTTGGAAATTTTCCAAATTTTTGAAATGTAATCCTTATTTTGAATATTTCGAAAGTTTTAAATTTTTGAAATAAGAATTACATTTTGAAAGTGTTTATAAAAAATTTTAAAAGTTTTCAAATCTGAAAAATTTCTATTTTGAAAATTACGAAACTTTTGAACTTTGAAAAAGAATATTTTGAGTGCACTTACTTTTTTATTTAAAAAATTTATAAATATTTAAAAGTTAAGATTAATTCTTTAAAAAGTTTTGAAATTGAAGGTGAAAAATGAGTGGTAAAAAAAATTGAAGGTTTTATAGAAAGATAAAATTATATTTTTATGTTGATTGATGGGTGACAGGTTTTTGTGTGGAGGTGCAGGGTAGAATACTCAAATTAACAAAACATTGGGCCTATGAGCCCCTCACTAAAGCTCACAAAAAATAATGAAATAATGGGTCGTGATCTTATTAAATTTATTTCAATAGAGACCTAATATTAGGAGGTTAGTATGAGTATTTTGAGAGGGGGCTTGGGACTTTTATTGACAGCTTTAGCTATAAGTGGTCTCCGATATGATTATTCAATCACATTTTAACAAGTCATATGTAAGACCGAAAAAGTATTTAATTTGATGATAGTTTACATAATCTCTTTACTCAAAATACAATATCGACAAAATGAGTCATTTATCATTGGGAAGACCAATCATAAATGGGAAAACAAATTACAATGTCACACTATGATGGCGAACAAATCAACGTTGCATTCAGACGATGAAGTGATAAATAAAACGCAAAAGAAAATAATTTTGTGTGAAAAAACCATTAATTATTTAAATAAAATAAGATAATGAAATAACTTGTTCAACCAAAACAATTGTCATAAACCACTTCTCTAATAGATGAAAAATAACAGTGAACCTGTAGCACCCTGAAGATTGTATATTCCATTAATCTTATTTTTATTAATAATTCTATTATTTATATTTTTATTATCGTAATTCATATATTTATACTAATATCTTAGATATTATTTAATCAAAAATAATTTTTAGTTATTCAAAAGATTGTATATTCCATTAATCTTATTTTTATTAATAATTCTATTATTTATATTTTTATTATCGTAATTCATATATTTATACTAATATATTTGATATTATTTAATCAAAAATGATTTTTAGTTATTCAAGTGATGTTTAGTTTATGAAGTTCATACTAATGTGTTTGTTATAGTTGGGGAATAAATTAAAAATAAATCCAATAGAAATCTCAAATTCAACTTTTATATCCATTTTGTAGTCAAACAAAACTTGTCATTCGTAAGGATTTGGAGGGTGATTGACAATTCTCATGACACTCCCCTTTACTTAAAACTCAATTGTTAGACGAAAAAAGAAAGAAAAAAAAGAAAGAAAGAGGGAGGTAGGGCAGAATGTAACCGAAGAGGAAAAATAAAGAAGAAAAAAAAGAGAAAATACCACCATTCTACATCATTCTTTTACAATATATTCTTCTTACAACAATATTGAATACAAATGAAGAGAGGAAGATAGAAAGAAAGAGTATTAGATTTCACCCTTGAAGAAACAAAAAGAAGATTGAAGATGAAAGTCAAACGAGGATTATTATCAATGAATGGGATTAAAACTCAACCTTAGGAAAAGACACAACTCTCCCACATCTACAAGTTAAGGTAACATAGAAAACCCTCTTAAAATCTCTTTTTCGGCGTGCTTAAAGATCGTGAGTTGTATGTTTGCATATTGAGATAATACTATTTGATTTAATAACATTGATTATTAATAATGCACGTTAAATGTTTGTATTAATTACTATGAAAAATTGTTGTTTTATTATGATTGTTGAGTGTTGGGGTTGAGTTGATGATGAGATGATAATTATTTAGTATTGATAATTAATTGATTTATGCTTAATTTTGAATGTATTTTATTTAGTTGAACATATAAACTTGATAATATAAAGTTTGAAATGAAAGTAGTATAATACTGTCTCGGAATCCATATAGGCATATCTTCGATCTTTTATGCATAATTTTCTCCATAGATAGTGTTTTGAACTGATTTTTATCCCATAGAAACTAGACTTAATTATATTTGAAATCAAATTTCAAAGCCTACTCAATTTTCACGAAGAAAACAAATTAACATGTAAAGCGGCAACCTTTAAAGGAGTATCGCCCTTAAAAAGTGATCCAAACGTCAATAACTAAGATATTTGCAACTTTCTAACTCGATTCAGTATTCATCTTCAGGATTTTAATGGTTGAAGCATCACCTTTAATGCAAGGTTTCAACGACTAAAACTAGTGCAAAAAGAAAGGAACAAGTCTGGATAATGACTTGTCAGTAACCACAATCGCAAAATTAGGTACTTCTGGACATGCCATTCCTCACAGAATTTACTACAGCATCTGGCAACCCTGAATGCAGATTTTTCACATAAGCAAGTCCTGCATGCGATTTCACATGAAACAGAGATGGCCCATCAGATTGGTTTGCAAGAGACCTCTATTTATTGATTGGTGCACATGTAATTATTCCACATCCAATTGATTCATCCATAACATAATGACCATCGACACCAAAACCATGCACATGATGATTATCAACACCAAGATGAGAAATAAACATTGCAGGTTTAGAATTGCACACAACAGCATGATGAGAACAACTAGCACAATGGGAACAAGTAGCATCACCAGCATAATGACGATTACATGCAACTAAATCAGCATCTTTTGTTGCTTCGTTTAACACAGTCTTGCATACAGAAGAAACACGAGCAACCCGCTTGAAACTGATGCAACAACAAGTTTATCCAAATCAACATAAGAGAATCAGAATTTTCCACCGATGAGAGGACACCTATGCACTGCCAATCAGACATGATATCTTCCTCCATGGTAAAGGAGGTAAAATCATAGGGAGAAACATTAGTAGAGTCATCTTCAAAGAAACTCATAAAAGTTCATCTTCCTCATTGTCTTTCTCATCAATCAGCCTAACTATGGACTCTAACAACATCGAATCTCCAAATAATATTACTCAGATCTTCATCATCTTTATCAACAAAGGGTATTTTACTCAGAATACCAGATCTCGAAAAAATTTGATTAGCATTCTTACGTGTCTTGAAATATGATTTCACCTGTTCCATTGCATAAAGCCTTATCTATTTTTTTAACAAAAATTAATCTATTCCTATATAATAATAACATAGAGTTCATATTTGTCGAGGAGGATGACTAAATGCTTTAACACTATTTTTTATTTGGCTAATTATATTTTCCTTCCAAATAGGAGAAATTTAGAATACATAATTTCCATATAAAAGTAATTAAAAAGTATTAATATACACTTAAAATTGGCTCCCTTGACTCACCTCCAATCAGGATTTAAATTCCAGACATACAAAATGGAACAACTACCATGCTCTTGTCACTAGTTAAGATTTGGATTATACAACACAATGCAATAGAGAAAATTAAGTTGTCCCAATACTAATTACTGTAGAAAAATAACCTCGGACTCAATCAGCTAGCTTCTGCGCATCTTCACGTTAATTGGAATTTCCTTGTACGAAGTAATCTTCACGGTAGATTGACGCAAAGGCCGACCAATAGATGATCTTCGTACTTCCTGAACACATGCATTGTTTTCTGCCTCTGCTGCTGTGGGAAGACTTTTTTCTGACAAACTATCACATAAATTGGAGACTTTAAATTTTGCATCGTCTAAATTAAAGATGTCCTCATCTTTGAACCTGGCAGATTGCCTTCTCAAACTAAACCTGTAAATATTTCACGAAGACATGCAACAGAGTTTTAATTATTTAATCTAAATATTACATATTCCAATTTCAGGCATTCAAATCCAGTCAGAAAGTTGGTGAATATAATAGCATACCTATTCTTTTTGGCATGAACTTTTTCAGGGTTAGTAGGTTCTGAGGCTGCAAGCAAAAAATATGTTGTAGTACAGATAACAAAAGAAAGAAAAAGAAAAATAGAGATAAATTGTATAAAATTACGTTCAGTATCTTCTCTAGCTACATCCTGAACTTTGGATCCTAATGATGTTGATGCGTTCTCATTTTCCAAATTTTCTCGTAGATGTGAGGCATCATATTTGACTTTGTCTACCTCAATTAAGTCTTCATTCGGTACTGATTTGACTTGTTTAACAACAGCAGGTGCAGAAGCTGCATCAGAGAAATACCTACTTAAAAGATATCTACATTAAATGTTGTATACACTCAGAGTGGGTTCAGCATACTAATTACATTGAGATTTGCACACTCTCTTCCTTTTCGCTGCTCCCCTGTTATCTTTTTGAAACTTCTGATCTGACTGCTTACTCTAAAAACAAGAAAAATCGTTGAAGTGCCAGTGAGCAGGAAGGAAAGACCAACAAGCAAAAGAAACCAATAGATGAAATATATATAGTACCTCGTCGGGATCAATGTTACACTTCACGTTTGCTTTGTGATCTTTCGCCTATAAAAATAAACACATAACGTAACAGTCAAAAGTTAAAGTAGGCTTTTCTGAATTGCTCATTTTCAATTCATCTGCTTAGAGATGGGTAAAACTGACCAGTAATTCTAATTTCATAGCTTTGAGTATACCATTTTTGCTTCCTATTTCAAGCTGAAGTTCTCTCATCTGGACAACAACAAATTAAATGTCACTCAACACAACAAAAAAATAAGAAATCAAAGCAGCAGGTGTTACATGCACCGATGATTTTCAAGACTCACCCTTTGTTTACATGAATTAAGCTCCTGCATTGCATATAGATAGATTAAATCAATACAAATCAGCAATTGTAGATTTGAATATCAACAATCAACAATAGCAAACAAATTAAAATAAACAAATGTTGAAACACATTTAGTCAGTAGCACTACCGCCATCATAAGACTATTTGTAAGTGCAAGTTCTGAATTCTGCTTCCGAAGTATCTGAAAATTGCTTCTAAACTTTTGCAGCTCAGCTTTACACGATTCTACAATGGCACTGTCCATACAATCAGAACAACCCACAGTAAACAAAAGCTATTACAATAATGATCACATTGATTGCACATAAATAAAAATACAGAGAAGTAGACACCAAATTTACATAAAAAATTACTTTCTGTGAGCTAGTAGCTGAATCAAACCAGCATTCTCCTGGGAAACAAATTCAAAACAATCATGAGTTAAGTTACAGTCATCATCAGTAACCAATAGATGTAAATGCAATCAATAAAAAAAAAACAATATTATAACATTATATATACCCTGCGAAGGTCGTCAATAGATGCATCAGTAGCAGGTGGAGCACGTGGTGGTTCAGGGTGGTGCTTTGGTTGTAGTTGTTGGTCCGTGTTGGTTATATCACCGAGAATTCTCTTGTGAGCAGCTCCAACAGAAACAGAATCTCGCTTCAACATTTTTCCTCTCTTTGCTATTTGACCTGCAAATTAAACCCACTTTGAATTACTCAATGGAACCCCCAAAGTAACTGAAATTTTGCATCTATACTTTATATTGGGAGCATTAGTTAGACCTAATAGCTGTGTAATAACATATTTGAACTTAATTATGAACATTTCCCCCCAAAAAAAAACGGTAAATTCAGAAATCGCAATAAGTCGTAAAACCCTAATCGATGGAAAGTGGAAGAATGAAGGGGAGGGACAGGGATGAGAAGGGGTAGGGTTTAAGGATGGGAATTGAAAGAGAAGAAGAATGATACCAGCAGTGGTAGGAACGGAATCATGGAAGATGGCAGAAGCTTCCTCCATTCACTGCCGATTTTAAACTTGAAAGGACGGAGGGAAAACTCAAACGATTTTCGTCAAGATGAAATTCTGCAACTAGTGGCGCTCCGAACCTAGTTCCAAACCTCTTTTTGAAATCTTCAGTCACTTTTTTTCTTCAATTATTATTTTATTATTACTGTACACTAATATAAAATCTGTTATTGTTTTGTATTTAATTGACATATACTCAGTTGTAAATGGGTTTTATATTGATAGTGAATCACAAATGTAACATTGTAAATGGATGCAAATTAAATTCTATTATTTTACTATTTTGTAATGGTACTGTTTTTAAATAAAAAAATATATTTTAAATTTAAGTTTACTACATAAAAAAATTGTAGTTTTATTGAAGGACAGTATAAATTTATTTCACATCATCAATGTAGGTTTATTAATTTTGTTTAGTTAATTTGTATTATCAATGCAGGTGTATAACAAAAGTTTTTTTTTCATCTATAAGTGTCTATCAAAGTTTTATGTATATTGTAAATTTTTTTAGATCATGTATATAAATTAAATTATATTATTTATATATTTATTTTCTTTTATTTTGAAAATTTTCATTTTTTACAAAAAAAGTTATTATTGTCATTATTATTATTATTATTATTATTATTA
>JBBPBS010000968.1:22869691-22880096 GCA_037974835.1 Cicer judaicum
AAACTTTACTCTCTTAAATAATAAATATAATTATACTTTATGTTAGTGGTTAAAATAAAAAAATCAAGTATCTCATAATATAGTTACTTTTAATAAGTACTCAAGAATTTCAATAATTACAAAACATTAAATTTATTTAAAAAATCCAAACTAACTATTAAATTTGTTGTAGATAAGGTGTTTACATACAAAACAAAAATATGTAAGTTGATTCATAAAAATAAAAAATCGTATAAAATTAAATATTATCGAATGAATATGGATCTTTATTGTGAAAATTGTTAGAATGAGATTAGATTTTAAATTCATTTTTAAAAATTATACCGCACAAATTACGTTTATAAATTTTAATATTTAGTTTTTATTTTATTAATATGAGATATTATATTAAACTATTATTTGTTAATTTCAATTAATTTTTAATAATACTTGTTTGTTTAAGTTAATATACTTTTATTACTACTTCATATAATTTGAATATAATTAATTTATGTTATCTACTAATATTAACTTTTAGTATATTATATATAATATTTTATTTTAAATTTATTATATTTATGTAAATTGGATCAACTGAAAATCGATATAATTTAAATTTAAACTGCATTAATTTGGATTTGATCGAAACGGAGTTTTTTACTATAATTCAAACCGAATCAAACCTCAAATATTTTAATTTTTAAATTGGATGAATTTTTCTTTCAACATAATTCAAAGTGTAGCGCGAACACCTAGTTCTAAAAGTGTTTTATACAAAAACTTTGCTCAATACTAAAGAAGCTCTTCCATGACTAGTAAAATCCCCTACAAAAGCATACAAATTCAGTTTGGGCTACATGTATTGATAATATATAAAGCCACATTTTCAGTTTAGGTCTCTTTAAAGGCTCATGTACTTGTTGGGGCCATTAACTACTTGGGCCTCATCCATTGCTTCCAGAAGATCAACATTTGTTTTGAAAAATATTTGAGGAATGAACCGTACACTCCTCTTATTTTACCTCCCACCCCCAACCATAAGGAAAAGACCATATTGCCCCTAGTTTCATCTATAAAAACCCACAAAAAATTCACTTTTCTTTTTTCACTAATTTCTTCAAAACTCTGAAATATTCGAACCTCACACCCTATCAAAACTTCAAATCTTTAAAACCTCCAAAACTAAAAAGTAAGATAGTTTTCGAAAGTTTCTTTGGGGTTGAAAGTTTCGAAATACATTTTTTCCATACAATATCAAACTTTCGAAACTTTCGTTAAACAAGAAAGTTTCGAAACATAGGTTTTCGAAAGTTTCCTTGAAGTTGAAAGTTTTGAAGAACATTTTTTTCAGGAATATTAAACTTTTGGAACTTTTTTTCAACATGAAAGTTTTGAAACATGAAACTTTCGAAACTTTTTTTCCCAATTCATTATTAAAAGTTAAGATCTAGTAAAAATAAGCAAATAAGAGAGATTGAATGAACATCCACCTTTATTTTTAGATGAGACAATGGAAATATTAATATATAAATTTAAAATATTAGAGTGCATCACAATAATTAATATATATATATATATATATATATTAATACCACACACGTAAACAATAATTAAAAAATACTACTATCAAAATATATAAATTTCCCAAAATATTAGTGTGCATCACAAACACAAAAAATACATAGCTCCTATTATTAAAGTAAACCTACACTACTCAACTACAATTCATATGGATCAACATAATAATAACCTATAACTTGTACACATAATAAAATAAAATAAAAAATAGAAGATAATCATAGCCACAACCTTATAACCGCTTTGAATTGAAGATTGGACTTTCTTTTTTCAACTACAAATGATTTTGCATGCAATGAACCGATTTTAAACCCTAATAATTACAATGAATATGTTTAAGTATCCCCATTTTCTCTTCTCATGAACCCTAATTTTAGAATGCTAACAAGTAAGCATTTGTTTAAGCCTCCGTAATATATAATGTAGTTAGGGCTAAGATAACTATGTAGGAGGTCTATAGACATTTTAAAAAGATTGAAAAAGGTCGAAGTTATAAATATTTATAAAGATAAAAGATTTATATATATAGATAAAAGACTTTAGATATAATTTTGCTTTTAATTTTTTTTATATGTTTAATATCCCAATTAATTTAGTCATGGAGAATAATTTAAACTATATATATATTATTGAAGTTACAAATATTAAACTCGAAACAACTACCTCTCTTAATATGCATAATTTAATCAATTTTTTGTTTATAATTCATTTCAAAAGAAGTACCACCATGCAAGAAAAATACTAACTTTGGGTTTTGATTTTTGAAATGAATGCGTTGTCCATTATATATAGAAGAGAGTGATTCACATTATTCTTTTCATCATAGAGTACAGTCAAGTCAAATTCACTTATTCAAGTGACCAAATTCTATCAATTGATGGATAAAGAATATTGAAAGGAATATTAATAGATTTGAACCATAGCTAGGCTGGCCTCCATGAGACCATGACTTGACTTGACCATAGACTTCAAGCTGAGGAGGTAATTTTGCATCATTCTCTCATTATAATATTCATCTATGCAAATGATAAATTACCAATAATATAAGGAATAAATATTACATAAAACAAAATCTTGAATGAACTTTCAAACAAATATGGTCCAATTCTCTAGGAGGCCTAAGAGATCAATCATATATAGTGTCATTGCTCTATGATTGAAAAAAAATATTGGCTATATGTTGCTGTCTGTAGTTGATGTTAATTATGTTCCTATGTCTTTGGGTCGGGTGATGTTTTTTTTTTTATTTCCTTCAGGATTTTCTATTTTATTGTACTATGATACTATTTTATAAGATTTATTTTTCCGTGCAAAGAATCTATGAGTGCCAGTTTTATGATCCTTTATGTCCCTTTGATTGTTCTTTGCTAGTACTCATGCTATATTTTAATGATTTCAGACTCAACAATGCTATAAATGTTTTAGACTCAGACCAACAAAAGAAAATATGTAAGAGGTAACTTCTTTGTCTTTTAATCTAATAGACTCAAATTACTGTCTCATTGAAATTTGCAAACAAAAAAATTGATATTTCAACAATTTTACAATGATTCTGTTACAATAATTAAACACGAAAGATTTAAGTTTGGTGTTGATGTGTAACGTATTGTAAATTTCGAAATATCGAATATGATTAATAATCATAAAAATAAGTTTAATTTATTTTAAAAGCAAAATTCACAATTAGAAAAAACACTTCTGCAAAAAAACTATACATTGCCAATCATACAATTAATTTTCTGTTTGGGAGACGCCATAAAGACTGACATATTTTTAATAAGCTGCTTCCCTTCACTATTCTAAACTAAAATTAAAAATAAATAAAAAATCAATGTAGTATATCATCCATCTTTATCTTTTATATTATGTCATCTTATTTCTAAAAATATGTCAGGCAACAGAAAACCATGATTTAGACTCATTAAAATGTTGAAGAAAGCCAACTTTTTGCAATTGAATAATTATAAGATATAGACAAAGTGACATATTTTAAGAAACAAAATTGATTTTCATGCAATCTGTTTTATTTGTAGTTTTGTGATTCATTCTTCTCATTATTCCATCAATCATTCAAAGCATTATTGTTATTATTATTATTATTATTATTCATTCCCTCTCTTCTCCTCAAAAAAAGATAAAGCCTATAGTGTCTATTCAACCAGACAGACAGTCCTCTACTTCTTTGTTTGCTTAATTAATTAATGACCCTTTTATCCACTTTCTCTTTTTCTCACTTTTCTTTTTCTCTCTTTCCATCATCAACTAGTTTTAACTTGAGCTTATTCTTAACAAAAGTGATTTATTCCATTCATAATGTTTAAAGCTATATAGTCCTTACTTTTTTTTTTTGCTATATATTTTATACTTCACACAATATCATGAGCAGAAGCTTTTGGTAATCCACATACCTTTGCATGTAACAATAAAGAGAGTGAAAGTTTCATATCACAGCCAAAACCACTTTCATATAAAAAGCCAAAATTTACCTCCCTGACAAGAAAGGCACAAAATTCATACATTATATCTATATCTTGCATTCCTTCCTCCAAGTGTACCAAACCAAACATAATCTAGTACTAGCCTTTGTTTTCTACTCTCTCTTTCTATACTTTATATAATAACATCTCTTTCAAATTTTAGTCATAGATAGATACTATAGTTGAGAAAATCATGAGAGGAGGAATTTGCAGTATACAGTTACAAGCTCTTACACAAGAGGCTGCAACTGTTGTTAAACAAGCTGTAAATCTAGCAACAAGAAGGGGTCATGCACAAGTGACTCCATTACATGTTGCTAGTGCCATGCTTGCAAATTCAACAGGACTTTTAAAAAAAGCTTGTCTTCAATTTCACTCATACCCTCTTCAATGTAAAGCTCTTGAGCTTTGTTTCAATGTTGCATTAAACCGTTTACCAGCTTCCACAACAAGTCCACTTTTAATAGGTACTCAATATTCAACTACTAGTACTACTCCTTCACTTTCCAATGCATTGGTTGCAGCTTTTAAACGTGCTCAGGCTCATCAACGCCGCGGAACGGTCGAAAATCAGCAGCAGCAACATGTTCTTGCTTTGAAGATTGAAGTTGAACAGCTCATAATCTCAATCCTTGATGATCCAAGTGTTAGTAGAGTTATGAGAGAAGCTGGTTTCTCTAGTACTCTTGTGAAAACAAGAGTTGAACTTGAACAAGCTGTTCCAAATGAAGTTTCTTCACAAAAAGCTTCTGATATTCATCATCATAGAAGCCATTCCAACTCCAAAGAAATTATCATTAAGCCTCATATTCTTGGTCTTAACACTATGAATCCATCTAGACCTTTTGGTCAAGTTGGTGGTTCATTCAATAAGCCTATAGAATGTGTTAACAATGATGATGTAACTAGTTTTTTGAATGAGTTAGTGAATAGGAGAAGAAACACAGTTGTTGTGGGAGAGAGTGTTGTCAATGCTGAGGGAGTAGTTAAGGGAGTGATGGAAAGGTTTGAAGTAGGTAATGTTCCTTGTGAGTTAAGATATGTGCAAATTGTGAGTCTTCCTGTTATATGCTTTAGGAATATAAGCAAAGAGGAAGTTGAACAGAAACTTGTGGAAGTGAGGAGTCTTGTGAAAAGCTATATAGGAAGAGGTGTTATTCTTTACTTAGGTGATCTCAAATGGTTGTTTGAATTTTGGTCAAGTTATCGTGATACAAAAACAAATTACTATTGTTCTGTTGAGCATATGGTGATTGAGCTTAAAAAATTGTTGAGTGGAAGTGGAGAGAATAGTAGATTGTGGCTTATGGGGATTGCAAATTTTAAAACTTACATGAAGTGTAAAATAGGTCACCCTTCCCTAGAAACTATTTGGGAGCTTCATCCTTTCACTATTCCTGTTGGAAGCCTTAGCCTAAGTTTGAACTTTGACAGGTAGTTTAATTCTCTCTTTTCTATATTATTCTTTTAGGATGCTTTCTTCTTTTTCCTTTTCTTATTGAGTTTTTTGTTTTACAATATTTATAGTGATTTTCAAGCAAAGGAGAGAAGCATGGTACTATTCAAGGACATGCCTTTTGAAGATAAAATAGGAGTTAGAAAGCATCTAACTTGTTGTAAGGATTGCTCAATAAAATTTGAAAATGAAGCTCAGAACAAGGCTAACAATATGAGCAAGAAAGCATGCACTTCTAGCTTACCAACATGGCTTAAGAAGGAAAGAAGTCATATAATGGAAGATGAGGTTTGTATCATAATATTTTTTAGAAAAATTAATTATACATAGGCAAAAAATTATTTTTCTTATATTTTTTAAATTTATGAAACAGGAAAATGCAAGGATTAAGGATCTTTGCAAGAAATGGAACTCAATATGCAAATCAGTACACAAACACCCTTCAAATTTTCTTGACAAACAAGATTTGTTTGTTTTATCATCCCCTTCATCACCAACTTCAGTTTCATCACTTGAAAGAAAATCCAATTTCCAACAAAGTCACCTAAATTGGCCTATTATCATTTCTGAACAAGAAAAAGTATCAAAAGAATGTGAGTTATTATACACTGAAAGTACTGGTGATGATGATTGCTGTGATGGTAACTTGATAATGTTCATGCCAAATAGAAATGTTCCAAAACCAGATCTTTTGTCAAATCCTAACTCTAGTCCTAACTCAGCTTCTTCAAGTGAAGAAGTGGATGGTTTAGAAAGCACTGAAATGTTCAAAGAACATAATGCTGAGAATCTCAAGATTCTATGTGATGCCTTGGAGAACAAGGTTCCACAACACAAACAAAACATTCAAGAGATTGCAAGTACTGTCCTTTTTTGTAGATCAGGAATGAGAAAAAGAAATAGCAACAGCTTGATCAAAAGAGAAAATCATCATCATAAGCAAGAAACTTGGTTGTACTTTCTTGGTGTGGATTCACAAGCCAAAGAGAATATCTCAAAGGAGCTAGCTAAAGTTATTTTTGGATCTTATAGTAACTTTATGACAGTTGGAATGAGCAATTTCTCTTCTTTAGGAAATGAAAATTCCAATGATGATGAAAAATCCAAAAGGAAGAGACCAAGATATGAATTTGGAAGCAGTTATTTGCAGAGGTTTGGGGAAGCAGTGAATGAGAATCCACATAGAGTGTTCTTGATGGAAGATTTGGAGCAAGTTGATAACTTTTCTCAAAAGGGTATCAAGAAAGCAATTCAAAGTGGAAATATAACACTTCCTTGTGGTGAATCTGTTCCTCTTAAGGATGCCATTGTCATTTTCAGCTGTGAAAGCTTCAGTTCAGTGTCAAAATCTCATGAAAACAAAGGGAAAGAGACAATGGAGGATGATAAAAGTACTCTAAATCTCTCTTTGGATTTGAATATAGCCATTGAAGATGATAATTATGATATTGGTATTCTTGAGTTAGTTGACAAAAATATTAGTTTTAACATGCAAGATTAGTCATAGGAAATGAAAAAACAAAATATGTTCTACATGTGTAAAATTTGGGTGTAACTCTTTTTTTTTTTTTTTTTTTTTTTTTTTTTTTTTTTTTTTTTTTTTTTTTTTTTTTCTCCTTTTGTATTTTTCTTATTAGAAATATAAAAACACTGTTAGAGTTTACTCCAATTATTTGCGTGAGATTTGGTTCCTGTTCTAACTATTATATTATGGCCAAATTAATGTTATATTTGAACTTAGTGACATATATGTAATATTTTATATGAACATACTTTTTCTAAATTTAAATATATTATAATGAGAATTTAATCTATATATCCCACAAATAATTGACTTATT
Source organism: Cicer judaicum (assembly GCA_037974835.1). NCBI lineage: Eukaryota > Viridiplantae > Streptophyta > Magnoliopsida > Fabales > Fabaceae > Cicer > Cicer judaicum. Next base: position 22,877,022 of record JBBPBS010000968.1, read on the forward strand.
TAACATTTAATGACACAGTGGTAGAGCAAGGAAAGCACATGTGCATGTCACTTTCCATATGCCATCCAAAATTTTGTGCTTTCTTTTGGAAAAGCAAATATAGAATTACAGGCTTCCTCCAGGTTCATAAACAATTAAATTGATAGGGAGAACTCGAGTTTTATTTTAAAATAAATTTTGATTAAATTTCATTTTATGTTAAATGAACTTTGAATTATTATAATTTTATTTTTCTAAGAATTTGAGAGTTAAAAAAAAAAAACAAATAATGAAATTAAAATCCCAAAACAAAAATGGTTGGCAGGCATATTTAACACAATTATTTGTGAGGACATCGTACTATTGTTTCCACTTCAATCAGTCATATGTAGTCACTGCACTGCAGCCTTGTCTCTCCATCTTTTTATTTTGCACATTTTCTGTATTTTTTAACATGCAAATTTTTTCTTTTACGAAAGAAAAAATAAAAAATAAAAAAGACAAAAGCTAGCCAAACCAAGAGTTTTAACATATACACTAGATTCGTTATAATTGCACTTTTATAAATGATATTTAGAGTATCACTTTTATAAATAGTGTATCATAACTTAATATTTAAAAATTATCAAAAATTTTGACGATAATTTGAAAAAATTAATAATTTATAATTCTTTTTATTTTTAAAATTATGATTTAATTTATTTTGATTCAATATACAATACATATTTTTTTTCTTTATTTTAATCAAATATCAAATATGAATAATTATCTCTAATAATTTTCATGATATAATTATCATAAAAAAGAAAATTAAGTACATCTCTAATTACTTTTTTTAACTGGGATACATATTATAATTACTCCAGTCTTATAACTTTGTTAAATATATATCAAGTACAAAGATAATGAGCAGTGTACCAATTTTACACATTAAACCTATATGTTTCACTACTTTATTAAACAATTTTATATTTTGTTAATAGAAATGCAAATAAGTTCTTTGAGACATTTGTTAAGAAATTAAATATAAATTTTTTTATAGTGAAAATATATTAAAAATTATGTTTTCAACTTTTTTTAAAATTTAAAATTTAAAATTTTAATTTTGGACCTCTTTTAATATTATTTTTTTGTTAAATATAAATAATTTGATGGAGGGACTAATAATATTATGAACTATAGCTCATATTCTTAAGGACAATTTGGACAAATTTAACTGATCAAGGTTGGAGAAATTAACAATTATTCATAGCGTAAGCATAATGCAAAGGAAAAAAAAATGTCAAAAAGCTATTCGTTTCAAAATCATTTAATCATAAGTTAAAAAGCAACTTGATCGTGGAAGCAAGTACAATAATATATCATTCTTAAGAAGCATCGTGCTAGTTTGGAATGATGGCACTACACCCAATATTATGTTTGGAAACTATATCCATATATTTGGTGACTTTATTTTTATTATGTTTGGAAATTACTATATAATTACTTTTATCGATGTTAATTATAAACTAAAGTGTAACAAAAGTTGATCATATATTTAATTTAAATTCTGAATGAAATATATTAATTTTCGTTTATTCGTTTTTGTTTATAAATAAGGCCATAGAGAGTATTTTTGAATGACAATTACAATATAAATTCTGCAATTTTGCTGGAAATTATATTTTATTTGTTTAAAAATAATTATCATATTTATAAAAAAATAATTGTTAATTTTGATTGTTAATGTAATTTTGATTATTTTATTTCGATCATGTTATTTAATTAATATAATTTACATTACTCTCAAATTATTATTTTTAATTTTATATTTATTGTTAAAATATATACTAATAGGTGATAAAGATAAATTAATAAAATTAATATTTTTTCTTTTATTTATTATATTTTTTTAATATGTGTGAAATGATAGATTATAATATTGTGTGACGAAGAAGTAATTTGGAGACTTGAAAAACAGCTTATTCTTTGTGTTGCTAGCTGTTTCGAAACAAGCAGAATAAAATAAGTCTCTTTTCTTAAACTCTCTTTTAAGCAATTAATATAACTATAGCATAAAAATAAAGTATTAATTATTCTTTTTTTTTTTTTTTTCCTTTCCCTTGAAAGTAGATAAAACAAAAGTTTACCAAACTGAAGTGACCCAAGTATTGCTAGCAAAGTGTCAAAAGCTTAAAGATATATGTATAACTTGATTCTTCATGCTCTAAAAGATGCAAAGAAGGAGACAAATTAAATTGACTTTTCTTTAGAAAATGAAAAATAAAAAATCAGTGAATTAATCCAAATTTATGTTCCTTCCCTAACTTACAAGAAACCTACGGTCTTTTGAAAAAGATTGTGTAACTTTTCTTTTTAATGTTTTTAAGGTCACCAATCTTAATAATGATAAAATATATCATCAATAGACTGAAAATATTTACTTAATTAATACTCTCAGTTCCAAAATATACTTGTTATCTCTTTTCTAAAAAAATATTGTTGGACATGCCAATCCATCCAATATATATCTAAAAAGAAAATAAATAATAAATATGATGTTAATGATGTAATAAGAAGAGATCATACAAGAAATATTTAAATCTTTATATCATAAAGAGACGTCTAGCTTTAAAATTCTTACATCCTAGCTTTATAATTTTGTTGTTTCAACAAAAAGAGCCAAAATTTTAGTTGTTTCAACTTTAAATTTTTTTCATTTAGTATTTGCATTGAAAAAGTGCACCTCCATTAATTAAAGTGAACCAACCATCAAACACTATCGTAAAATCTATGTGAATTTGTAAAATAGTTAGTGACAGAAAAGTAACAAAAGAAAGGAGCAACTAACAAATATTAAAAAAAATATATATATTTGTTGTACTTTAAAGTTAGTCTAATTTCTCTTAAATCTTTTAAATTTTCATTTTTTAATTTAATCTTTTAAATTACATTTTATTTGTAAAGTGAGTTTATTATTTTATTTTCAACAATAATTGTGGCAATTAAAATTTTTAGTAATTAAAAACTCTATAAAATACTGCAACATTATATTTATCGTAGTAATCTTTCAAAATATATTTATTAAATTTAAAAAATGATTTTCATTTTCTTAAT
>JBBPBS010000968.1:22880699-22900282 GCA_037974835.1 Cicer judaicum
TGCGTCATTGATTTTTATAACTGATGTATTTTAATTTTTTTTACAATCTCAACAAAAAAATTATAACAAATGATCATTTGAATTTCATTTTAACTATTGTTAATATATGTCTCCTATAATATCATTTTAGAAGAAAAAAATCTATTTAACCAATAGTAAGTTTGTACAAAAAAACTCGCTTTATTTTCTTTAAAACATAATCAAACTATTTAAAATAAAGAATATTTATTAGAGTTTTATGTATCTGTTTATGTTAAAGTTGCATAAATAATTCTATAATTGATCCAAAATTAGACGTCAACAATTTGTAACAATTATGATAAATATGATTAATATTAATCGTTAATGTAAGATAAATAATAAAAATAAATTTAAAAAAATAGAGAATTAAAGAATATTTGATAAAAGACAAAAAAAAATGTAAATTATATTTAAACTTAATTTTTATATCTTGGGTGAAAGAAAAAAAAAAACTGTGCCAAAATCATGGTCGGCCTACGAGTAAAGCTACTAAAGTTTAAACTTTGATTTCTCAACAAAATTTTGTTTATAATTATTTTATAAATAAAAAACGCCATGTATATAGACAAAAGAAAGCTTATATTGAAATTTATTATAAATCTCATTTAACTATTGAGAGTTATTGAGGTAATGAGTGAATCATAATTTTGTTGATGAAAGAGTTCGGTAAATTAGTTGCTTTATAAGCAATTTTAACGAAATGAGGATAACGATGCTCAAACCTATTATAAATTAGATTTATACACTTTAACTACATAATACATGACTATGTCCAACATTCTGAAAAAAAAAAGAATTTTATTTCTACCTCTAATTAAGACTATCACAACTTTTTAATGTTATCAACCATCTCCAAAGAATTAACCACCTTTTTTTCAAACAAAACATTATTCATTTTCAACCAAGAATTCATAAATAGTTACGAGTTTAATTTTCATGTACTATTGATGTATATTCAAATAGTTGATAAATCATAGTTAATTATATGGGTGATTTTATAAATAGTTATAAAAAAAGATAAAATTTTATGATTAATTGACATCATCAAAATTCTTTCAATAATAATATATATATAAAATAAATTTAATACTTAAATATTTAATTTTTTTTTAAAGGAAAATTGAATAATGTACTTACACATTTTTTAGTAAAAAAATAGAGTGCAAAAATATCTTGATATTTTAACTATATTGATACACAAAATATCATATATGATTTGCAATACTTTAATAAATAAGGAACAAGTATTAACAACACTCTTTCATTAAAAACTTTATTGGTAAAACCCAAAGGTAAAACTAAGATGAAAGAAAAAAGAATATGCAATAATAAAACAAAGACCATATTTATATAAAGAGTAATATTATTAATATATAATATTTTATTATAAAATGAGACATAAATATAATATTTTGATATTTTATGAAAAATAAAACATAACTATCTACTATATAAAATTATAGTATATTATATTTACATATCATTTTATGTTCAAATAACATTTATGTTACTAAATCAAAACGTATATATGGATTTCAATATATAAATATAAAATTAAAATATATCAAATAATGTCCTTACACATTCTATCAACTTAAGAGAATGAGAATATAAAATTCCGACATATGAATACAAACAAAATTTAACAATTAAAATTTTGTTTCAATATATTTGTCCTAAAAAGGCCGTCAGAGTATGTGGATTGTTATAAACCGATACTCATGTCATGCCATCCACTATGCTGCAAATATTGTCACCACTAACTCGAGCACTGTACCCATCAAACCAAAGAACATTAAAATTTATCATAATTTCCTTTGTCAAATACCAAATCTTAAATTTATAAGTAGTTTTTCAACTAAACATGCAAAAATCGTTTTCATACACCTTTAATTTGTCCATTTACAATATTAATTTTGTACACTATACTAGACTGAAAAATTAAAATGTCAAATAAACATCATATATAAGTGATAGTCTCCCATAATTTGCTACTCATCATTAGTGGTGGTGTTACTTTATATTTAATTTAATTAATTATAGAAATTCCCATCATAAGTATTGCTTTGCTGAGGAGAGACAAAGGACTGAATTAATCTCCATGAGTTACACACAAGCCGACAGCAGAAAGAAACTTTTGTAGACTAAATCTTCATAGGATCAACCAAGTGAAAATTAAATTCAAAAATATATTATATGTTTTTTATATATAAATGAACCATCAAGTCCACTATGGGCTACTAAAGCCTTCATTTTATTTTAAATATATAAAATTAAATATTGTTATTTACCAAGAACGTGCTAGAATCAAAGAAATCTCATGAAGCAAAACCTATACAGTGCCTATTAATTATTAATTATTTAGTATATCCAAAGTTGGAATGATTAATTATTGGCTAGCACAATGTTTGTGGCTGGATAAGTTTATAGGTAATTTGGATATATATGATTAAGAAACCAAATGAGGGGGAAAAGGAATCAAATGTTTAATGTTTCAAATGTGGGGAAAGGAATCAAAGGTTTCATTTACTTTCTTCATGGTTATTTTTCAAACATCACCCCCACTACAATTTTATACACAAATAATTTATGTGTATCAAGTAATTTATCTATGTCATATTTATTTGTTTCACACAAATTAATAAAAAACTATAAGTGAAAGAAATCTAATTTATTTAGTACTATGAAGATTGATATTGTTTATTTATTTATTTAAGATGAAATGATAAATAAATTTACATAAAATTTTGGATTTTAAATCTGAAACATAATATATAACATAATAATATTAATATTTGTCAGATGATTAATTAAATTCTACAAAATTATATATTATTTTTTAATACATGAAATAATACATAATAGGAAGAAGTTTTATGATATGTCCAATTTATATATTTTGAAATATATATGATATTTTTCAATAATTTCAAATTATCTGAAGAAAAAAAAAACGAAGAATTAAAACATATCAACTAGAATAAAATTTGGAAAAACCAACATTAAATTGATTCAAAGTTGAATTTCTTAAGTAAAATCTCAAATTAGATTAACGTGAATGAAAAAAAATACAATTGATAAAGAAAGAGACTTCATTAAAGATGATTAATCAATTTTCTAATTAGACAAACTTAATTGATCTCAACAAAACTGATAAATACTTCATATCAATAACATAATTAAAAAAAAATGAAAACAAACCAAACACCCCTAGTTATTTTAGAACAAATATAATTATCCATTTTAAATGTTTATTTTATCATCCTTAAGTAATTTACAATTGAACATATAATTGATTCATTGTACATTTGTACTATACATACACATCCCAACGGCCAAAAGGTTCTTTAAACAACAAGATATTGCACCAGTCATTCTATTCTGGACACTTTAAAATCTTACAAACATGATCTAAAAATCATTACAATCTTAAAAAGGTAAAGATAAAGAGAATTTGATCAAAAGCATGACCCCACTAATTGTATTCTTTTTAGAGGTCATTAAGGCTCTAAAGCATTCAAAATGTTCATACTTTTCAAAGGCAATACATTTTTTTTTTCTTTGCTAGAAGATGGATGACCCATAACACCTCAAACTTTTGAGGCAAGTGAGATAGTGGCATATGAGATTGGCATGGAGACAAAGTTTCTACACATTGAAGCTTTTGCAGTCTTTAAGAAAGAGAAATAAAAAATAAAAAAATAAAGCAAACTTGAATTACTTGCCTTTATGTTTAGAAGGCCATATCTTCTTTTTAGTTCACTCTTTTTGTATTACAAGTGATTTTTTATTTTTTTTTTTATTTGCATGAAAGTAAGGGATTTCTCGGATCTAGAACTCCCAATAATCAGTGTATAATTTTTGGCATCACATTCAGAGCATTAACTAGTTAGTGACCTTGGATCCTACAACTAGTGGGAGAGAAGGAATGGAATGACCTATGTTCTAAAGGCTGAGACATTAGAGATGACCAGTCAAAAAGGAATGTGTCATGGAAGTAAACGAGAATGGGTGGAATATAAAGTTAACCATGATCTCATGCACATTTATGCTCCTTCCTTATTTTCTTCTTCTAAGAATATAACAAAAATAAGACCCTTTATCAAAATGAGGTATATAAAACTAATTCTATATTTTTATTCTTTCTTTTCTCTTTTTTCTTTTTTTAAGAATCTAACATAAGGCTAAACTCACACTAAGTGTAAAAAATAAGGTATTAAGTTTTGAATTCGCATCTCTAAAACAAAATTAAGTTATACTTACAAGTTACATCGCATATCCTTTCCTCTTTATTCATATTAATTTCAATTTCTTCAATGTATTTCATGGTATTAGCATATCAAGCAACAAAATGATTTTACACATATTTCTAATTAGATTTCATTATTTAAATATTTGTGTAGTAATTTAAAAAAAATATTATTATGACATGTTTAAATTGTGAGATCTGATTAGATGTGCGTACACATTTTTTGGAATTAAACTATTAGTTCAATCATTTGTGTAAATAAAAAAAAAGTCTATAAACCATTCAAAAGAGTACAAACGGAAAAATCTTTTATATCTAAACATACTTCAGTAGTTCCTTTGTTCCCGTTAACATGTTTATTTTATCAATATATAAAGCAACTGTTTTCTTTTTTCAAATATAAAAAGTGCATATATAAGCTAGTACTAAAGTAGATACTTATTTTTAATCCCAAAAAAAGTATTTATTTATTTTTTATTTTCTTTTTACAGAGTAAAGTAGATACGTATGATTATTCAATCAATCTAAGTATTTCGATTAGTACAATTCATATTTTATAACATTATTCAATATATATACCGTAGTACTTTAATTAATCTTAAGTCGCAGTTATTTTATTTTCTTCTATTTTTTTTCTTCTAGTAAAATATGCCATGTGTTTATAGACCATTCTTGAATTTTCAAAATGTAAAATTTAGCAGTTTTTCTTTGCACTAACATGATTTACGCCCCAGATATTTTCAACAACCAAAAAACTGATTTATCGATTAATCTATTCTCTCGACATATTAAACTTTCACTTCACTGGCGGTGTGCATAAAATAAAATGAGAACATAGCATATATATATTTTATAATACATTTTTTTTATGATTAGATAAAATTTATATAGATCTTAATAAATCCGGTGGATCTCATATAAATTTGATGCGACGCAACAAATCAACAATTGTGTTAAAAAAATGAGTTGTTAACATTATTCAAACAAAATAATTGAACTCGTATAGTTAATAAATTTTAATTAAAAACAAATCATTTAAGAAAATTCAAATTCAAATTCTCACTGAAACAATCATTAATTATATTTTACTTCTCAATATAATCCTTAATTACTGGAGTCTATTTCTAAAAATAAAAAAACTTTAGTTTGCGTGCCCCATATATAAGTAGTTTTTATTTTTGACAGCTCCATATGATTGATTAGTTATTCAACTAAGATCAAGCGAGAGAATAGATATGGTAATATCAACTGCATAATGAAGAGACTGGTTTGCTTGTGTAGTAAGTAATTGTAAGAATTAGCAAGAAACATAGACATTATAAAGTCTAAATTAAAAATAACAAATTAACAATATCTCTCAATTTATTCAACCAAATTATTGCTCCATCTGTTTATGACTAAAAAAATAAGTAACTTTTGTACACACTCTAAAAAACGCTTTTTTTAAAAAAAAATTAAACAAACAGGCTACACTATATTAATTCTCCATCTTCTCCAATGCTCAATCGAAGTTTTTTCTCGATAAGACAATGTAGACTACATTAGTAGTACTTGTTTGAATAAGTGGAAATCACTTTAATGTGTGAACATGTTAAGAGCATGATGAATTAATCCTACACCGATCCCTATAAAACAAAAGTAAATTGAAAGTGACTTTTCACACTTTAACATACAATATGACGATGGAAATCCATTTTCACTCTCATCTTCTCTATTTTTCCATTATATCAATCTTCAAAACTTCCCCCAGTGATTTAAAAAGGATGGACAAGGAAAGAACCAAACTAGTATTGCCAAAAGTTATAGAAGAAATTACAAGGATTAAAGCCTTTGCACATAACAAAAACAACACCATATACACGGTAGTATGCTATCAATTAATTAATATGGTTTAAATTATAAATACAAACAGGAGACAACTACATTTATACTTATCTGGGATTTGGAACTTCATGTTCCACAGTAAAGTTATGCATTCATCAAAGCTACAAGAACAGACAAAACACAGCGACACAACCTTGCCCGCAATGCCTAGTATCAAGTCTCGTGCACATACCCATGTAAAATAAAGGTCAATGAATTCTAGTTATTCACACAGTTGGATCCTTGCCGAACCTCATAAACACATGAGTTGCCAGCATTGATCCTCTGCGAGTCATTTCTGCAATTCGGCCAAGCAATGGCAGCTTTACTGTATCTCGATTAGAAATTGGTTTTTTGTCCCACCTGTTTGGTGTAAATACATAATTTAGTCACCCATGAGGAATTATTATTGCTTACATTTTTTTTGTTTAAAGAATTGATGAAATATTTATTATTTGTACCATATATGAAATATTTATCTAAGCCATAAGGAAATATTGTTCATAACTCATAGAGAGAGAAAAAAAACATTATATTCACTTTAGCTTCTGGTGACCAGGACGATCTATAGTAATTCAGTTTATTCAAAAGCTAGATGACATCCCAGCGGAACAGTTTAGCAAAAAATATTCCTTTACATTTGTCAAGAAAGAACAAATTTCATACTCTCATAAGAGTTAATAAATTCTTCTGCGATAATTGTCTTAGCAATACCACCCATACCCCAAATTATAATAACACAAATGAATGACACTCACTCGCTCACAAGAGATATTTTAGTTGCCCAAGTATTCAATCACATTTGCTCATTACTTTCAGATTGGGCATTTCTTACTTTTCTCAAGGTCCCTTTATAGTGTGGGTCAGTGTTGTTAAATTACGGCCACGGTAGTGGCGTGGCCAATTTTTTGACAACCGCCATAGGAAATTCAGGAAGGGTTACCAGCCATCGCGGCACCATAGGCCACAATGGTATGTTCATGGAAGGCTGTTGGCCTTATGCCATATTCCTCCATCCACCTTCAACAACAATATTGGTGTGGGTTTGAGGCTTCTTCCAAGAATAAGCAAGTGATATTGATTTCACTTCATATCTCCAAGACCTTTGAAAGTTGTCATCTCCTAAATCCAAAGATGATTGTGAGTTTTCAATGAGTCAACATTGAATTCCAAGAGCATAGGAATTTACTACGCATTGGAATCACTATTTCAGATAACACCATAAACTCTCCTGTTTAAATTTTGTTTAGAAATTTGAATTGCAATTCCCAACAAGTTCTCTTTCAATTAAAATTTCTAAACTTCTATGGAATCTAAAACTTGTACCTCTTCTCTTTTGATACCACTACTCACCCTTATCCAGGCCTGCCTTTTGGAGCAGTAAATATTTTTCTCATTTTTCTTTCCTCCCATAATCCAACATCTCCTTTATACACTATGTACATCAACTTTGATCCAACGAACTTGTTACCCGTAGACCATAACTTCCCTAAAGAGATTATATTGGTAATGGTAGAAGGTACAAACCTCACATTATAAAAATTTGAACGGACATGCTCACTTCTCTTAGACTTGGAATGACTAATCGCTTCACAAGACCCATTATACAATGGAGGGGGTATGGCTTCTTTAAAAAAATAAGTGGGTATTAATTTCATTTCACATTTCCAAGATCTTTGAAAGTTTCCATCTCCTTCAATCGCTATTCCCTGACAATTTAAAAAATCTAAAGACATTTTGTTTTTTCATGTACTTTCTACGGTGGAACAATCATTGATGTTTTCACTTGCATCAAATGCTTTTGACAAGTCAAATTAAATACGTCTTCCACACCAGACTGTAGACACCCTCTCAAATTTAAGCCTCTCAAGCACTTAAGGAAAATCATCTCTTAAATAATTTCATCAAGGTTTATGTATAAAAGAATTTTCAATTACGTTATCTTGAGTGGCAAAAATATGATACAAGGACAATATGAAAAAAATTGCAAGTAGTTTCTTTCAGTTCTCTCTAAAGTATAGTGTCAAAAAGATTCCTAAAAGATCAAATTGAAGATTTGAGGGCAAAAAGAAAGTAGAAAACAGCAGGTTCGGGAGATTAATACATACCAGTCTTCATGGCGAACAACTTTACCCTCCTCAACAGACAACTTGATAAGCGATACCATATCTATATCCTTCCCCAAGAATTTATAGTGTTGCTTATTGTCAATTAATATCTGCATAACATCCATGAATTTGTATCTTCCACTAAGAGATCAAGCAGGCACTTATACTTTGAGTAGAACAAAAGATATAGGTCTTACATACTACATTAAGAAACAGTAGATTTACTAACCTCTCCTTTTCCTGGTGAAACCATATTTTCTTCAACACTGTATTCGACAATCTTTGACTCACCAAATACCTAAGATATAAGCAGATAAAAGGAAGTTGGGAATATGCGAAACATTCAGGATATAAGGATGAGACCGGATGCAAGATAATATATTATCTAACATTAAATAAGTCATTATAGAAATAACTAGTATGCTAATATGTTAGAACTCTGTTTAATGACCAGAACATTAAACAAAGACTTCTAACATTAAAAACTGATTTGGTTCAAAGAAAATAAAAAAGGATATTTCTTAGTGATTACTACTACTACTATTATCATATGCTTGATGTGCAAGATACATGCTCAAGGTTCATCACTGCTACTTCAAATTTCAGCAATACAAGGGTGACTGAAAATTCACATTATAGGGACATAGCACCCTTGCAAGTAGGAAAGATTCTATTATGCAACAATTTATAATGCTCTTCTTCGCTCACATTATCAATGAGTACAAAAGGGTTGAATAAAAAATTAAATGCGCTCCAATTCATTTCTGATGAAGTACACAGATACATCATGCATTGCACTCAACTATGAAGAGAACTGTTTTATCTTGAACAAATGTTTGTCTGTCTTCTGAAAGATATTCATGAGAAATGTACATCAACTTTCTGATTTAAGGCAGATACTAATGTTTTGTTATAACTATTTACATGCCAATACTTTTATTATTTCTCGGGGAAGGATTCTGTTTCAATGCATGACAAAATCCAACAAGTTTGAAGCAAAATGAAAATCAACAGCATGAAGAAAGAGGGAAAATAGTGATCAACACGAGGTAATGAAACCTTCGGAAGAGAATAGAATGCTGATTTGATCTGCTTCACCCTGCAGTATCATTATTTTAAATTATGTAAGTCTATTTATCCTTCTACATTAGCAATTTTCATTGCTTCCTTGAATGGGTGAATACAGGAAATTTAAAAACCAGGAAGCTAGACAGTTTATCCATAAATAAAATAGAATTTGAATAATCTCATAGTAGGAACCATGCTTGAAAGAGTAGTACAGAAGAGCTAACTGCTATATCATGTCAATGGGTTTATATTATTCCAAATGGCCACAAGTAGGTATAGGGATAAAATGTAGGAGTGTAGCATAGGCTGCATATTGCCACAAAAATTAGGCTCATTGCTTCTAACAAAACCATGAAATCTGATCACCAAAAAAGGTCCAGGGGACTAGTAAACACCCAATTTGATCACCAACAAGCTTAATCCTTCCAATTGTTTAACATCGCATCCAATGTATAACATCATACAACAATATTCATTGCATTTAGCACGGTAATTTCAGGAAAAAGAGAGAGCAAAAATGAAATACAAATGCAGACCCATGTGCACGCATAAGGGGATCCTCAAAAGAAGCATCCTGAGCATAGATTTCAAAATCACGAGAAGTGGCACAGGATCCATATCTGAAATACAACATCACGGTCCATACAATAAGAATACAACCTAGTTGAAAATAAAGCCGGTATCCAGTAACAACTATGCAAGACATTTCTTGAAAACCTAGCATATAATCAAACCAGAGCACATTTGCAATTTGATCCTTCATAGAAATAAATGTATCAAGAGCTTCTTCTTAAGAAAGTAAAATACAGAAATCATTCTAATCCTTGATGTCAATTATAGCTTATGAAGCACTAACACATACGCCAAACATCACACTGAATCATAGACAGAGTAATAAAAATTAAAAAAAAAAAAAAAAAAAAAAAAAAAAAAAAAAAAAAAAAAAAAAACGTAACCACACGTGTCAATGTTGTATAAGAGGCGCTTACAGACGCAGAATATGTGGAATTATGCGATCAGCAAAACTTTTATTGGGACCAGAATCGAAAGCCATTTTGTAACTGATTTCCTTTCCTTCAAATTCAACAAAACAGAAACTGTGATGTGAGAATCATAATGAAGATTTAAAAAGAAATTACGATGAGGAATCCCTTAGTTACCTACCAGCTGATAAAGTATCCATTGCAAAACTTCTGCAAAGATAAACTGACAACTTGATGAACTGATGTGGTGTGTGTCTAAAACTAAAACGCGTCACGTTCATTTTTTCTATGATTTAGATATTTTTAAAAACAATCACAACTTATTCTGTGTTTATCTATTTTAATCAAAACTATTCTTTTAAAATTTTCTTGAAAAATGACTACCTTTTATAAATAAATGATTATTATTAAAAATATGTAAGGCTCTGTATTTGTTTAAGATTTTAAAATTAATTTATATAAATAAAACAATGATTTTTCTAATTAAATTGAGAAGCTATTTTAATAGCTTATTAGCAAAATCTAAGTATTTTATTAAATGTGGTGATTATAGAAAAGATTAAGAAAAAGTAATTTTTAGTGTGGTGAACAAACACAAATCACACGGAGTAGGACGATACTCACACCTTAAGCATGTGGTCAAGTCTTGCGTATGAAAAACATATGGTTGTAATAAGAACTTGTGTATCCAACCAGTTCCTCAACAGAATAATTTGTACTCATAACATATTTTTTTTAAAAAAAAAACACGTGGCAATTTCGCATAAAAATCTTTAGAAAATTTAAACATAATAATTTTATATATAAAAAAAATCTTATTTATGACTGATTACATTTCAACCCGAACTTATCAATAAACAAAGGAAACTTGTGTGAATAGTTTGGCTCTGCAAAATTTAAAAATGAAATCAACTCCGATTTGATATTTGATGGGGGAGTGGACTACACCACCAATCCCTTGTTACATTAGCATTGGCCCTCAAGACAAGTAAAATTTCTTCATATAATAATTACAATCAATAAATGCTTTTTGGAGACTCGCCTCAAGCAGGAAATAAAATGAACTTTACAACTACTCTTATAACAACATTCACCCTCTTATAAATCAATGTCCAAGAGATATATATAATAATACAACCCCTTTTCATTTCCTAATATTTTCCATAAAGGAAGCAAGAGATATTCATTCCTTTAATTCAACCACCAAATGCAACCCCTGGTGAATTAACATAACACAAGAGTCAGAAAAGAAACCAAACACATTTATCACTAAATAATATCATATCATCATGAACTAGTTCAGCAGACATACCAACAGAATTAGCAGTTCAATTATCGTTTGTTTTCGTTCATGTTTTTTCCTTCAAAAAATTCCCCCAACATTCGATCTAGATCTTCCGCTGTGTATTTTATGTATTTCTGAGGAGTCTTTCCACTCTCGACTAGAGGCCTGTAATTACACATCATTGCAAAATAATATGTATAATTATAACATAATATAATAATAATAGATAGCAATATCTTGGTAACGTTTGAAGTGGATTATAATGAGAACGCACCCAAAACGTTTCACAAATGATCGATAAGCAGGCAACAAGACTTCAGCAACTGCAAGCCTAAGAGACTCTCGCAACTCGCTGTCTGGAACTGTCCATTGTGATTGCTTCTGATGGAGTTCCTCAAACATAACATTGAATGTCTTAAACCTGACAACACAATACATATCTGCATGTCAAAAGGACGAAAACTATATATAACCAAAAAAGTTCATAAAGAAGCAACCGAAAGGTTACCTGTCTTTAACAAGTGCTCTTGAGGCACCACTACTGCTTCCAGCTCCACCATCACCGCCAGCAGTACCACTTCCACCACCAGACGAGGTAAGTCCTTGAATAGATAAACATTGAAGAATCTGCCCAGCAAAATAATCAAAGTTCAGCAATGGTACTATACAAAGGTCAATAAAGGGAATGACTTCTGAGCTTTGGCCCAAATGATTGCACAAAGATCAAAACAAGAAACACAAACATACATCATTATTTACCAAGAAGGAAGACATTGCTTCTCAACAAATAAAATAAAAAATACAACAGTTATTTTTGTATAATTCGTACACAGGTACGTATATTTGATAAACTCCCAAAGAAGGTGGGTTAATCAGACAAGTCCATTTCTTTTGGTCTTAACCCTCCAGTTTTCAATGGAAATGAGTCCTAGTAATCCGGAGTTTGGCCGGGGAGGTAATTCAAGTCTAGCCAAATATTGCTACAACCAGAGTTTGAATTCGGATACTTCCAATTGATTTGTCCTTCACTAAAGCTCATTAACCACTTGAGCCAAACCACTTGGTTAATATAGTCCATCATAAAAATAAAAACAATAAATAGAAAAGCATAAAATAAACAATTTTAATAAACATTAATATTAGAACAATAGATCATTCACATGAAACCAAATATTAGGTTTGAAGCATTCACATGAAACCAAATATTAGCAAAATATTGAAGTAAACATCTTTAAAAAGCTGCAACACACAGTACTACTACAAGTGAAGTCATTAGAAAAACACCTTTGCCCAAGCATTTCTTTTGTATTGATTTGCATGCTGCTGCACTATCCTCCTATGTCTTTGTACCCAATCATCCCCAAGCAAATCCTTGGCTTCAGACCTGAAATAGAACAAGATTTGGAGAGTAATAAACTTTGAACTACTGGAGTGTAGAACAAAACTATGATTCAAAGAAACTAATAACCAATATACGTTGAAAACATACCTCCGAACTGACCGAACAATATAATGAATATTGTTCATGAGAAAAAGATGTGTCAATGCGGGGTCTTTATACTGCTTCGATTTACCGTCTAGATTAATCTGCAAAGCTTGCATTATTCGCATTGTTACAGTTGCTAGCTGGGAAGAATCATTTCCACCTTCAAATTCTTGGAAAAGTTGCTTCAAGGTGGACCGGTAGCTGCAATGATTTGAAGAATTCTGATCAGGTCAATTATGTGAACTGAAGAACCACGATGAAGATCCCAAAAAAATTATTGACACAAACACAATATGAGCTTAGGCATCATTCTTATGCAAGTTAGAGAAACTGAACTTAAACAAGTAATTTCTCCTAAACATAAAAATATAAAACAGAAAAAAGATATTTCAAAATTCCATAATCTAATTATAAAAAGTCCATAAGCAAAACACCACAGAACTATTAAAAAAAATAAAATCTAATTATTATATTTATGTAAAAATCATCTTTGTAATTAGTGGACATAGCAAGAAATGATAGAATTAGTTTGATGATATATGGCTGCAAAATTGGGATTAGGTGACAAGCACGGCAGAACTTACTCAAACAAAAACTTTACATAGTTAATAACATAGCTAGTCAAAGGATGAACAGTTCCATCTGTTACTGCAGTCTTTGTAGCATCTTTTTCAACCGCTTCTTCAAAATCACCAAAGGTCTCTTGGGCTGTTTGTGCAAGTCGTTTTGTCAAAGCCTTAGCAGCTTCTCTTATTTCAGTGCAAGCTTTGCCTTTAAAAAGTGTTTCGATCTGCAAATTGTCATGCAAAAAGGTTGATGTGCATTAACACCATTGCAATACACCATATGTTTTAAAAGACACAATTTTAAAATGAACCATACATGATTTGTAAAAAATTAAGAAAGTTAGTAATTTTAAAACATAAAAGTTTTACAAAAGTTTCCAGATAAAATGGATGCATATGTGAAACACTATAAATGAAGATCCCTTTTGCTGTTGTCCCAAGTTAAATAGTAAACATAGTAACATACTGCAGAGTACATAGCTGAAGTATAAAAACTCAGTAATTCTTGGTAATTGTGGTGTTTATCATGATTAGTAATTAACTAATTATGATAAATACCACAATTACCAGGACATAAAAGTTCAAAGCTCACACTAAGAGGCACAGACACTTATCTATCCAACATGAAAGTCAGTGACATGATACACTAACAGTGTTATGACAAAAATGTTAAGTCAGAATTAGCTATTGAATAAAAACAATAAAATTTCATTGAGCCTATGGAATTTATGATACCAGTGCACGAGATATTGCAGCAAGAGTTATGATTTTAAAAGTTAAAACTTAAAAGTCATACCTCTGAATGCAGCTCTTGCATTATTTCATACATGTCCAAAAGTACAAACAATTTTTCTGGGGATCTCTTGCTTTTGGCTATTGCTTCTCCAAAGCTAAGTAGCATAGACACACTGTTTGTAGTCACCTCGGCAAAACACTGTTCACTGAGCGAATCAAAGCCTTCAAATATCTGATCACAAACTTTCCTCTCACCAGCAAACAACAACTTCACCTGTTCATATATAGTTGCATGTTTGAACACAATTTTGAAAACAAAAATAATGAGACAAAAACAAAGTACCAATTTTACAATCTTCTTACTGCTATTCGCATGAAATGAATCCAGTTTCCGATTTTGGCTTCCAAAATCTCCCATTGTAGCTTTTGAACATCGTCTTTGTTGAGTTTCTCAACTCCAAGTTTTTGCAGGCTTTCTTGCAATACATTAGAACGGGCTTCCCTACACAATAACAATGATGGTAATACTAATTACATTGCAGAAGTAACACTTCTCATTGTTGGATATGTGTATAATAGGAACCCTTTTATGCAATTTACTGTTAGGCGTGTAGGTTCATTTGATGTACAAACTGGAGATATAAGGATCCATGAACTCCTTACCAGAGTAATGTATATGTAGATTCTGGTGATATAAAGTTCAGCATATGCTTCACTAGTTTCTTACTCTTAGTGATATGAGGGTTACTATGGTCAGGTAGTGTCAAGAGTTTTGTTATGAACCAACCTTTCCAAAAGCTTAAGCAATTAAGTGAAGACAAATATATGGTTTTTTTACTTTTTGTATTTTATCTCTAGCATGCACCTGGACATAAGTATCCTTTTTGCTTGATGCAAAAACAAAGAACAGGTCCATCCACCATGTGCTGCAATTCTACTTTCTTTTTATTAAAATGAGTGCAGCAGGCTGACAACTCAATCATAAAGGCTTTGATAAAGTGTTGAAAGAAGAGAGACACAAGCGGCATGTGACGGAATATGTGTGTGTCTAAACTACACATTGGAGCTGAATATATAGATTACAACTACACTAATGTATTTAGACATACATTGTAATTACATGATTCATATCTAATGTATCTAGACATACATAATTTCCAGCAGAGACTGTACACAATGCTGTAAGTTGAAACACATTGTGTTTATTTATTCTAGACAAAAATGTATTTAACTTATACCTCAAAGCAGTCACTCCTTAATTTAGGTCATCGAACAATTTTATACCTCTAAAGGGCTCATCAATTAACAGATTCATCCCCAACTAATAGGGTTGATAATTCCTTAATTCACAAGATTATTCTTAATAATTTCCTACACTCTTAATATCCTTATAGGCTTATACATGGTAAATTTTTTATTTCTGTACTTGTTACATTTATAATTTTTCACATGTAGAGTTCTACAGCAAGGAAATTTACCTTTTCCTTCTGCAATGTAACAGCTAACTAAATAAAGATCATTACCTGTATATTTTGAGCAACTGCGGTCGGTGACCAGCTTCAATCATTTGCTGAGCTAAATCATGTAGCAGTGGCAAAATTCGTGGTGGAATAAGAGCGGGAGGTGTGTATACAACAGTGTCAGCACCATTGTTGTGAGACTCAGAATGGTGATTGGAAGGATTTTTGCCATTATGATCGCCCTCATGACCAGGTGATCCCGACGAAGGTCGCATTGAGTTTGGAAGGCAATCAAAGAGGCGCTCGGGTTCTACAGGTTTGCTGTAATCACACAAGACAAAAGAAAAATTGAAGGTAATACAAATAGAATTTTCACAAGCAGAAAAGAAATGGATCACATATTGGGAAAACTATTTATATAAACAATTGTGCCACTAACAATCATCAATTAATATCAAAGAAACCATCATGCCACCAACAATCTAGGAAACGTGGAAAACATTGAAACACTTCAAAAAGCATAGGACTTGCAGAAACTTTTCAACATCATAGATAAATAACCAAAAATATAGGAAAATATCCAAATATTATATTGTACAGATTGCACAAATTGAGGAAACAACAATTGCCCAGATAGGAAAACATTGAGGAGCCAATAATTGCCTTGCAGTTTTGGTACAGCGTGAAAGATTGATTCATCTGATGAAATGTTGGTCCCTATAGTCAGACTAACCATCAATGGTTATTGAGTCCATGCAAACAAATGAACTTTTCATAAAACATACCAAACACCTCTAAGCAGAAAATACAAACCTGTAAGATAATAATAGCTCATTAAACTCGTCCTGTAGCTTAGAAATAGCTTTAGTTAGCAAACTATTGGCATGGCTGACAACACCATCACTATTTTTAAAACCGTTCTTAATGCCAAAAAACTGAATGTTGCCTCTCAACTTATCAATTGCTTCAAGATAGTTTTCCAGGTCCTCGTGTGGCCCTTTAAGTACTTTTGCCTCTGCCTGTTGATGGACCAATGCAAATTATATCAAACAACATGATTGTGTATGTATGGGGAATAGGGTGGGGGTATTAGAAGAAGTTCAGCTTAACAGAATCATTTGGAGGTAGAGTGTGAGCTTTAGCTTAATAGAATCATATGGAGCTAAAGTATGATGTTTAGCTTAATAGAATCATTTAAAGCACATCATAATTACAAATAAAGGTAGTAAAAGAAAATGCATGGCTTTGGGAGGAAAAGGAAGAGATGAAAGCTAATATATTAAAATGGGAGTAATTCTTGGAATTTGGGCGTTGGGCCTAACTCAACCCAATAACTAGCTTGAGTGGTAAATTGTGCAAGTCTTATAAGGACTATATTGTTTATATATCTAGTCGATGTAGAATCTCAACAAACCCTCTCACACTCCAGATTGGATAACTAAAGCATGCACGAATTTGGGTAGCCTAATAATAGATATATTAACACACCCCCTCACATTCATACTTGGACATCTGAGGCTTGCATAAAGGCTATGATCACTTTTTTAATGGTAAAATAATGAAAGCTTGTAGCAGCAAAATAAAGAAGTTCCTGGGTTAGGACTTGAAGAATTCATTCCCAAATAACATAATCTATAAAGATGGTTGATAAGGGTTCATTACAAAATACTGACATTTAAAATTTCTGATGTAAAACATTCAAATCTTGAATCAGACAAAGAAAAGAGATTTAGTTCTCTTCCGGACAAAACTAAATTACATCCTAATGCAAAAATCAGTCAAGTTGACCAAAAGAGACTAGAGTAAGGCATTCGCATTTCCAAATTGCAATTGATAACAAAAAAATACAAGTTACAGACACGCATGATTTCATCAAAAGATAATTATTGAAAGAAAGCTAAAATGATAGTAAGCACTAAGCAGCATTGCAGGAACAAAAAAATTGAGTTGGGCAACTGTTTTCTTCTTCTTTTTTATTCTAAACCACCGTAATTAGATTCTTTTTCAGACACCTCAACATATCCTAGCAGCTTAGGCCATTTTGGGCCTATTGTGGAACTAATTCCCGAGTTAACATTGGGATATCTGACTATTTTCACACAAGATTGGAATGTCGCCCAACTGGGCGAGTTCATTCAATAATAAAACTTGGGTTCTTTTCCTGGGACTGGGAGAGATTCAGATTCACACTACCAGCTCTCCAAAAACCATATTGGTAAAAGATAACTGTTTTAACCTGAACTAACATTAACAATACTTTGTCTCCTTTTGTGATTGAAACTTAACAGAGACTTTGATTTTGCACTTTGAATTTATCAAGGACTAATTTAATGTAAACAAACAAGAAAACTATATTGTGAGAAACAGACCATGGGGGGTTAAATCATCAATCATATATAGCATAAAATCGGTATAGAAACCAGTAAATAAAATCATGATTATTACACATAGAACTAACCTGACGATATTGATCAAATTGAGACAATATAACCTCTGCAGCCTTCAAAGTCTTATCAATATTCTCATGAGCTTTCCTAATAGCATGAGTTCTAATCTGCATACCGAAATAAACAAAAGATCCAACAATCAGAAACCACACAACAACCCATAAATCCAAAAAACTCCCTTCAGATCCCCACATGAAGAAAAAAAAAACCAAAATTCCATTACTACACGACCAAGTCAAAGACAAGTCAAATCAAACAAAACCCAAATCCCAAAATCCAATTTTGAAACAAAAATACAAGGGGGGGAGTTGACCTACCTGAGTTGGACGCATGGCGGTTTCAAGGGCGGAGAGACGGTGATCAAAGGAACCAAGAATGGTGACAACGTTGTCTGTGATTGTTTGGCTCTTTTGAAGAGACTCTCTCATCATAGCTGCTTTTTCACTGAGCAAATCAACACCACCCACCGCTAATCCCATATCTTCAGTTTCTTCTTCTTCTTCTTCTTCTTCTTTGTGTTGTTATGTTGTTTCAGACACAAAAAATAAAAACAATGATGAATGAAAGCACAAGTTACTGTTGGTAGAGATTTTTGTTTTTTAACAATTTGGTAGCAGCTGTGTTGTGTCTGAGTCTGTGATGTTAGAATGGTGGGTCCCACTCTGGTTTTCTCAATTTGGTAGGCACAAACTTTCCTTTCTTCTTGTCTTGACAGAGTGTCTTTTTTTTTTCACTGTTGTAACTTGTTAGGATTTTTCTTCTTCTTTTTATTTAGATAATTAATTCATTCATTCTAATTATTTGTATTTCAAAAAAAATTAATAATTTGTAAATACACAATTGGGTGTGTTTTTAGTACTGAATATAGAAAATAAAATATTTCTTTTTTATCTTGGATCCGAGTTTGGATATTCGCCATTATGTGTAAGAAGTTTGTTGTATTTATTATATAAATAAAATTATTTTTTTAGTCTTATTATAACTTAATTACTTCTTTAAAAAAAAATTATTTTTAATACCGACTTCATTAGATACTATTGACTCTTCAGCTTTAGTTTTGTTTTCATATCTTTTATAGATACTTTATTTCGACATTGCTTATTTTAAGAAATTTAAAATATATTTATTATTATTATTTTTAAGATTAAATAAAAAAATTATCTCTATAAAACTTTACGGTTTTATTTTTAATTTTTATAAAATATGTCATCAACTTTAATCTCTTAAAAATTTATATTTATATTTTTAATGCATATTAATCTAATTATTGTCTAATTTTTTGAGTTTTTGAATGATATTTTATATTAATGTT
>JBBPBS010000968.1:22900393-22943447 GCA_037974835.1 Cicer judaicum
ACATAATAGTTAAATTAAATTCAGGAACTAAAAATAAAATTTTAAAAAAAATAAAAGTTAATTAAATTTTTATAAAAATTAAAAATAAAATAATAAAATTTTATAAGAATTAAATATTATTTAACCTTTATTTTTAATATACTCCTAACTGTGAGTCAAAAAAATATGTATAACAAAGAAAAAGAAGTAAAAAGTATAATGTAATTTGTAACAAATAATAGAAAATTAAAAATCAGAATATTTCAATCTAAACAATTATTAATATCTCAAGAGTATATTAATTTATTTTGAGTACATTAATTATTTTATTTATTTTTTAAAAGAAAGATAATTTTATAATTGATAGATTACACCTAAACTTCGTTATAAATTTTTAATAAAGTTGATGGTTTTTTCCAATCTTATATGATAAAGATTTCCTTAGTTTAAATTTTAGTTTATAGATTTTTTATGTAATATAGAGTAATAGATGGCTTTTTATATATATATAGAAAGATAGAATACTTATTTAACATAGAACAAAATTTCAAAACATATTTAATTAGATGAATTTATGTTTTTTTTTAAAAAGTAATTCGATGGACAAGTGGAATAAATAGGGTATGATGAAGCATGTGTGACTATTAGTACTAAATATAATGATGTACTATTTACACCGAATATTTTTCTCACGTTTTGTTTCTCCAACTCAGCTCTACCTTCTCTCATGTGAGTGCATGACCCTCACCGTCACAATAAATTGTTCAACCAACCATCAAATCTTAACATTTCTTGTCTCAAACTTTTGACTAATGATGCACAATATTTGAGAAGGTGTACTAAGATGTTGTGTTAGGGCGACACTTATGCCTGAATCCTGATGAGTAAAAGAGCATGAGAGGCAATGAGGGAAATGAGTATGTATGTGACAACAATGGTGCTTAACACATTTTTTGGTCAAACACTTCTTTTTGTGGCCATTACTGACAGCACACTGTGTTTGAATGTGAGGAAGACATGGGATGGTGGCGTAACATTAATTCAGAGCGTATGAGGTGAATGTCGATGGTAGAAGGTTTAGGAAACAAAAGCTAGGAGGAAATTTTGTAGTACTAATAACTATTCTATAAGTGTCTGTGAGAAAATTTGAACTTTGTCATTTTAAATTACATGGTCAAACTCTAAATATTAAATTGACACTTCATAATCATATCTTTTAGTAAAATAAAGTAATATTGCAAAACAAACCACATTACAAGTTAGTAACTATTCAAACACAAAATTTAACCCAATTAACTCATCCCCTTTCTATATTGGTTCCCATCACAAAAGCATAAAATTTTATCAGATATGTGTCTTTTGCTCTTCAAAGTATAAATGAAATTCTGTTTGAAAATTAGACATTTCCCTTGCCTAAGACTGTTTTTGCTGATATATAGATCTACAAAATACCAGTTATAAAGATGCTGGCAAATTACAAATTCAAATATATGCTTTGTATTGATCTGGGGTGCAATGATAGAAACTCCTTGTAGTAAAATGAACTCCTTACATTGAAAGAAAAACAAAAAGGGATACCATCAAAGACAGACAAAAAAGAGTAAAACTTCGGAAGTTTTATAATAGCAAAAACGCATTACAATGACAAGTTAGCAACCTTATTCATAACATAATATTCTTCTCTGATAGTTCCACTTATCTTTTATTTTAACATATTAATAAGACCACTTATAGGGTAATGGCATCCCTTAAGATTGAGATTTCTTTCACTTCTTCATAGTTTCATTTCCAAAAAGCAGCTGGCCACCTTTATTTTTCTTTTCGCCTACAACAAAAAAACAACACAACTATAATCAAAATTCAAGTAGTATTTAAAATTTAAAATGATATTATGTCAAATTCTAACTCCAACGATTAATTATGTTTGTCCCTCAACTTATATTCTACATGTTGCCTTTTGGTCCCTAAAGTTTCAAACTAATTTTTTTCGTTCTCAATATTCTTTTACACAACGTTCTCAATACCTTGAATATTGAAGTATGCTACAACTGATCATCCTTATTTTGTTTTACTCTAATATTTATTCTTATGTTAGTCTCTAAAATATCCTTTGTTCCATTTTAGTCTCTATTTAACATAAATATAATATTATAGGACTAACTAAAACTAACAAAAGTTAAATCATAGAAATGTCATGTGATTTATATTTTACTTCTTGGTTTAACCAAAGATCTTAATAGCCAAATATTATTATAATTATTTATTGAAACATTCTTAACTTCATTATACCTTGCATTATTATTATTATTATTATTATTATTATTATTATTATTATTATTATTATTATTGTTTTCACAATTTTTATCATTTTCTTGATCCATACAAATTATATGTAAATGATTAGCTTGCATATTTACATGCAATGCACCTCCAACAATTTTACTACATAAGTCCCATCAATAATTCCACATCTAAATATAACTCAAATATTAAAAACACCCCACAAAAAATGAGAGAGATATAGGTACCCATGAAATTGAGTACGAAATAGGCACCATAAATGATGAGCCACCAACAGGGGTACCAAATAGGCACTCTCCTTAATAGGAAACCATGTTTGAAGTACCCACCATTGAAGATGGCCTAATAGCAATCTTAACAACAACATAAAATAAAGAATAGGCAAGTTTTCAGTGAAGAATGATAGACTTACTCCTTTTGCTTGGATCACCTATTTGTTGCACATTCATAATTGGGGACACTCCCTCACGTCCAGGTTTTTCAAACTTCACAGAGGGCATTAATGGAGGAAATGACTCATTTCCTTTTTTGTTGACATTGAAGGTGCTAGGCTCTCCTTTAACAATGTCGGCCCAAGTTGGTTTTGGTACGATATGCTCTGCATTTTTCTCAAGAGCCTGCAAATCATGTATTAACAGTAATATTTTGATAAATGTGTATTGAAAGCAAAAATTTACCTTTTTACTCATCTATTATTGCCATGCTTAATTTTAAGAACCGTTTTTTTTATGACAAATAACCAGTCAGAAACAAACATGTAATCAACATTACATGTATTGTTGAAAAACCACATCTTTTCTAGTGAGAATATATGTTACTAAACCAGATCTTGTTAGTATATTAGTTTCGTAGTTAAGCTTAGCTGTCTTTCAGCTTGTGTAGCGTGCCTTACAAGGCATAGTGGTCTATTGTAACAAATCTGCCACATCAGCTTAGGTAGTGTGCCTTACAAGGCCCAGGAGTTAGTTGTAAGAAGCTGTGGCATCAGCATAAACTGTTCATAACTGACTGAGTTAGTTATCAGTGTGTGTAGGATAGCAACACTGTGAGTGAAGGTTAACAGCCATATAATCCTCAGACTCTAGTCTTTAGGTCTCATGATTGCTTGTTTCTGAGATATTCCACCTCCCATTAAGGCTATAACTGACCGTTCCCTACTGGTAAACTTCTCATTAAGGTTATTCCACCTCCTCTGTTTCTTCTTCAAGTTTTCTGCCTACTATTCCTTTATTCCCACCTTTACCTACACTGCCCCTCAGTCCTCTACTTCCACTTCCAAGCTCATTTCCATTCTCATCCCACCCTAATGCAGCAGTGCCTACCTTGGCTACTACTCAGGCAGCATCTAACTCTTCTCCAGCGGTGCAGGTCTTTGCCCAGACAAGAAGCTCAACAATGCCTTCCACCTCCCCTGCTCTTGTTCCTTTAACTTCCTCATCCTATGTTTCCACTTCCTCCATTCTTGGTCTCTTACCCTCTCCTTCACCAAATGTCCACCCCGTGCAAATTAGATCTAAATCTGGAATTCATTTACCCCGCCTTCATCCCTCTGTTTTCCTTGACCATTCTGAGCCAAAGAGTGTCAACAAACCCTCGTGGTCCCATAACGGCTAGTTGCTGCGCAAGAGGAGTTTGATGCCATGCAGAAGAACCAAACCTGGTCCCTTGATCCTCTTCCTTCCAATAGGAAGGCCATTGGTTGCAAATGAGTGTTTCGTATAAAGGAAAATGCTTATGGTAGAATTAAGTATAAGGCTTGCTTGGTGGTCAAGGGCTTTCATCAGTTGCATGGCTTTGACTTCAATGAGACTTTCTCCCCTGTCATCAAACCAGTCACCATTTGGTTCATTCTAACTGGCCATTAATAATGTCTTCTTAATAGGCTTCTTGACAAGGAGGAGAGCATGGAGCGGCCTCAAGGCTTTGTTTCTGGTGATCCTTCCTTGTTTTGTCTCATGCACAAGGCCCTTTATGGACTCAAACAAGCTCCTAGGCAGTGGTTTGAACGTCTCAAAGGCACTCGTCTTTTGGCTTCATTAATAGTAAGTGTGGTCCTTCATTGTTCACCTACAATCACAACTTGGTGATTTGAATTACTTCCGGGGCCTTGAAGTTAAGAAGTAGCCTAATGGTTCTCTTCTCCTCACTCAGTCTAAATATCTTCGTGATTTACTTGCCAAGGCTGACATATTAGAGGCCAACCTTGAGGCCACTCCCATGGCTTCCAATTCCAAGCTCTAAAATTGGCTCGGATCTTGTCCCTGACACTTCCTTCTACAAATCAGTGGTTGGTGCTTTGCAATGTTCCACTATTACTCGGTCTGAATTAGCTTCTCAGCTAATAAAGTTTGCCAATTAATAGCAAACCCTCTAGACTCCCACTGACAGGCTGTCAAGCGTATTCTGCGCAAATTCAAGAGAATTCTGCATTTTGGATTACAGCTCTTGTCTGCTTCTCTTCATCAACCTCTTCCTCTCACTGTCTTCTGTGATCTTGATTGGCTGCTGATCATGATGACTGCAGACTAATTCTGGTTCTGCTGGTTTTCTAGGGCCGAATCTTATATCTTTGTGGCCTATTAAACAAATTGTGGTTGCCCTCTCTTGTGCTGAAGTTCAGTGTCGTAGTTAAGCCCAACCCACCGTTAAGGATGTAGGTTCAGACCCTGTCAGCAGAGTTAAGTGTATCATTCTCTACTCTCATCATTTTCTATGATAATCAGTGTTCTGGCTATGGCTCACAACCCTGTTCTTCATGATCGCACTAAACATATGGAGATTGACCTCTTTTTTGTTCAAGAGAAAATTGTGGGTAAGCTTCAGTAGGTTGTACACATTCCTAGCTATGATCAGAATGCTGACAGTCTCACCAAACCCCTCTCCTGTGCACAATTCCTTGCGCTCATGCCCAAGCTCAACTTGACTGCCTTCGTGACTTTAGCAGAGTCCTTGAGTTTGTGGGGGGTTGTGATTATACAAATTTTAGTAGTTTAGCTTAGTTGTCTTTTAGCTTGTGTATCTTGCCTTACAGGGCAGTGGTCTATTGTAACAAAGTTGTCACGTCAGATTGGGTAGCGTGCCTTACAAGGCACAAGAGTTAGTTGTAGGAAGCTGCTACATCAGCATAAAGCCATAAACTATTTGTAACTGTCTCTGAATTAATTATCGGTGTGGGGCTAGTAGCACCACGTGAGTGCAGGTTAACAACTGTATAAATCCTTGTAACTTGATCTCTAAGATCAAGAATTCATTCTCAAGAAATATATAAAACATGTATGCTGTCTTGTTTGATTGTGTAGAAATCGAGGAGGATAAACACCATAGCTGTGAAATATCAGTAATATCCCACAATAAAATTAGAGGATAAAAATGTTAAATTTACTATTACCAATGGCAAAAGAGAAAATAATCATTCAACCAAAACTCAAGATAAAATAAAAAATATTAGCAAATTTAATATTTATTTATCTCTTAAAATAATAAAAACGATCATTATCATAAACAATTTTAAAATATATATATTTAGAAATAAAAAACCCTAACTACACAAGATTGTTTTCAATTAAATCTCAACCTGCAAACTATAATATAAATCTGCAATCTCTCGAGCTACGTGTATAGACCCTCTACAACCCCTTTTGGCTCTCAACCAACATCTCAGTCATTAGATCAATCTAACGAGCAATGAATGAGAGTGGGGGATATTTTAGTATTTTGCGTCAAATTCTATGCAACCACGCTGACATGGAAAGAATTTCGTGATGGGACCCCCGTAATTTTTCTTTCCTCTTCCATTTCATTATCAAATCAAAGAACAAAAGACAAATTTGGCTCATTTACTTCTCTCTTTTTCTATATAATTTGATTGATTGCTCCCCGAAAAAATAAAATTTAAAATTCCCCTCGACTCAATATCGAGTAGATTTAAAAGTGAAAATTAATGATAAAAAGGAAGAACAATTGAGATTTGGATCCCTGCATACAAGCAACCACATAGTCGTGTATCTGCACTGTCAGATCATGATCAGAGGACTCGCCTTTTGACTTTTTAACCAAATTTACCAAAGACAGAATGTGGGACGATCGATCATATGACCCATCAGTCGATATCACATGATTACATCATGTATGAAATTCCTTGAATGTATGGAATCCAGATCTAAAGATTTAGCATTAAAAAGATAAATACTTCCACTCTTTCAATCGCTGATAAACAGAAAAAAGGAATCTTTTCATAAAATCATTTCAAATTTAATTTTTAATGCATGTCGATAGAAGCTACCACTCGGTCCTACCTAGTCAAAAAACCTTAATTTTATAATCAAACAGAAGAAGGGAAAAGAGAAATGGAAAAACCTTGTCATTTGGTGCTGGATCATGCACAGAATTTGCAGCTTGAGCAGTGCTCTCCTCCCAAAATCCTTTGTTGACGTCGCCGCTGAGTGATCTGTTGCTGTTTTCTTTCAATTTTTCATAAAACAATTCATCAAAAATATCACGGGGCAGCAAAAATTTCACATTTTCTAGCTTCAGAGAAATGTCATTATTCATGTCATCCATTACAAAGTCAATACAAGGAGGAGTGGGTTGATTGTAACATGAAATTTAAAGCAACAAGCACCTAGAACTGTGACATATATGTATACGTTTTTTCGAGACTTTACAATCAACTCACTCTTTCTTGAATTGACTTTGTAATGGATGACATGAATAATGACATTTCTTTGAAACTATAAAATGTGAAATTTTTGTTGGCCCGTAATATTTAATGAAGAGTTTAATTGTCATGTCCTGTCAATGTAAAAAGTTTTACACTGTAAGCATATCACAATTATTCATGGGCATGACTTTAGAGTTACATATGGTAAAAATCAAACATCTTTAATAATATAAGCTTGTGATTGAAAAACAGTGTAAAAAAATTTACACTTACAATGTATATGGATTAAATTCATCTAGTAATTTGCAACTTGCATAATAAATGCCAGAAAAATAGTTTAATTGAAGACAATTTAAGAGAATTTTGAAAAAAAGAAATAAAAAAGTGTTTCCTAAAACCAGTTTTCTAAAATCAATTTATGTTGTAAAAACATTCCATAGTTCAATTAAGCTAACAACGAGAACACACAAAATTTCTAAGATGAGATCACGAGTAGAGTCAAAGAAAATACAACGTTATGGAAGACAAAAAAGTACTACATATGTCCCTATATATAAGACCCCCTTGATTAAATCACGGAAATTAAGAAAGTTGATTATAGTACTAAATTTGTTGGTAATTTAAATTATTTTACTAGTTTACCCTTAAAGAGAGAGAGAATTATTTTATGTTTTTATCATAGTATTTATTATATATTGCAGAAAAAGATATAACATAATTAGGAGAATAATTAATGCAGTTGGAAAATTGAAAGGATCGTATAAAAAAGAAGAAAAAAATCTCAACGTCTTATATTTAAGTACGGAGTTAGTATATTTTATTATCAAACACATAATAAGAGCTCAGCTTTACTTTAATGCCTATAGCTTATAAAGGTATTTTTTGAAGAGAAAACTGACCTAAACTAAACTAAAACTAAGATCTCTTGAAGTTGTGTGGAAGATAATAGAAAATATGTGGGAATTTACTCTTGGTGAAAAATTAAAATATAAGATTACCTATTTTAATAAATTTGTTTTGTTTGTAGAATAAAGTTTGTATTGAGTCTAGCAACAAACTTTTTAAATATATGAAACAACGTGGCTTCATAATTTTGATCAAAACCCTTTCCCTTAATTACTTTTGTATTCTCAATTCTAATTGTCTAGCTCTTTCTTTCCCAAACCTTCTCCATTGCAAGGAAATCAATCAAAGAAAGTCAGTGTTTCTAGACTATAGCACAGTACATCAAGTATTAAATACAGTTGTGTATTATTCTTTCCAGACATTTTTTAATTACTTGAAACTTATTGTCTGAGTAAATTATGTGTTACTAAAAACTTATGTGTGCAGGTGTAGGGTTTTGGAAAATTAAATGTGGCAGGGACAAGGATGAGGCGTACAAGAAATAATGAGGGTGCAAAAAATTACTTTAGCCAAAGGGAATAAAATTTCATATATTTCATTAAATGGTATCAACATTTTTAAAGTTGCTTTATATAGACCAAAACATTGTTATAAACATTTTTAAACTTGCTTCACACAGAACAAAACAATCTTGTCAAAATAGGAAATCATAAATTGTATTATTATCAAAGAGTAAAAAACATTAACTCATGGATAATTGTATTTCTTCTATCATCTTCAACCTTACTTCAAGATGTTATAGTTTATTTTCTTTACGTCTAAGTCAAATTTTCTTTAAACAAAATCACCTATATCACCAATAGCTTTTAAATAAAACATAGTTATTACTATGCTTTTGATAATTGTATACATTTTCATCTATCCTAACATTTTTAGCTTTGATTTTATTCATTATGACTTTTTGGCAATCGCATATGTTCTCACTAATACAATTACAAAATCAAAATTTATGCTTAAAAAAGTGGTCTTGACAAATAAATTTTATAATTTTTTTAGAAAATTTCTTAAATGCCTTTACAAAAACTCGTTTTCACTGGTTATTATGTAAGTTACGCATTATTATATAATATTTTAATGATAAAAAGAATAAGTGATTATACGTAAAGATATTAGGATATGTTGATGAAAAAATTTACAATGGAATGTATGACAAACTAAATTATTATATCCTACAAGAAATGCTAGAACAACCGGCAAGAAATCTGTCACTTATTCATGGCTAATATCTAGCAAAAAAAGCTACAAATTAACTAGAAAATAGCTATGAACACAATAGTATCATTAAGTTAGTGCGAAATTCACCAGGAAAAAAAAAAAAAAAAACTTAGCTCTTCTGTAAATTTGTAAAATTGATTTTTCCTAACTACATTAATAGCATATTTTCATAGCAGTTTGTAGCAAATTAATAAATACTTACCTTAAAATCCTTAAGTAGTCCATCCACTTCTCGGCATTTAAGTTTGTTTTATAAAGTTTAAATGATAGGTGCTCATGCAAGGTTTTGCAACCAATCCCATCGACATCAAGTTTATGAGGCAGATCTGTAAACAACCGTCTTTCTTAAATACTGTTGGGAAAGGATCTGTTGGAGGAATTGATTTCCATGTTGTTCAGTTTAATACATCTGCTAGAAGAATTCAGGTAAATTAGTTTAAGCTATATGGGAAGGTTATACTTGGAAAGCTTTCAAGAAATTTGGGCACATGAAGGTGTTATTGGCCCTCTCTAATTCTGTCTTAACGATTATATATAAGCAATACGTGTTATAGGCCCTTGCTTTATAATTTAAACTATAGCAAGGGCGTAATTGTTTTTCAAGTTTCTCTCAAAGTGGAGATAATCAGAAAACTATAACATGCAAGAACTAGTCATTACTGGTTAGCGCTAAAAGTGCTGCAACATTTACCAAAATCATAAAAACATAACTGACCTCAAAGCGCAATTTATTATTATAGAATAATTTTGGATGAGAAAGTATTAACTCAGACAGAAAAATACTTGGTTACCATATTGAGCACCTGCACAACCAAACCAATACCAAATTTAAGAAGTTTGTGAGATCTTAACAAACATACAACCAGACACATATCATGTGCATATTTGGGGGAAGTGATGTTAGAAATAGAGAGAGATCCAACCATGTTAGAAATAGAGAGAGATCCAACCATGACCTGAGTTGCAAATGTCGTAGAGAAACAAATCAGTTGGAGTCCTGTAATTTAGACCCTGGCCTTTTATGTGATCTCTTGGTGTCCAATCTACATGTAAAAACATAAATCAACATAAGGTCAATAAAAATTACAAGTTTATTTTTTTTTAAGAAAACTTCAAGTGGATTTTACAGTGTAACTTTTTCCTGATCTCATCTGGCCACATGTAGATATTGTATCCATCAAGAACTGATCCAATAAGTGACTGCAATATCTAGAAAATACAGGAGAGAAAAATTCATCAAACTAGAACATATAAACCCTGAATAAAACAGAAACGGAAACCCAAACCAACCTTGGGTAGAAGATGGTTCAAAGACATTGTCGAATGATATGCATCCCTTTGCATTCTTTCAATTAATATGGCCTGGAATGAAGGGTCTAACCCTAAGTGTGTGTATACGCGGCATGAATTTTCTCCAGACGCGCAGAAATCCAAAAGCTGTCATTTGTAGCTTCACAACTTTGACGTCATTCGTACCGTCGTGCAATTTCTAACGTCAATCCAAACAGATCAAACAAAATCACTCACCTTAATACATATACTAATTTGTCTGTATGATGTTTATAGAATTTAGGCAGAGAGTATCTTTAATTTGTTTGCTAATTACTTAAGTAGGACTGATGCTAATTTGTCTGTATTATGTTTATAGATTTTAGGTAGAGAGTTTCTTTAAATTGTTCGCAAATAACTCAAATGGGACTGATGTTCCAGGGCTGATCCAAAGATATAAAAATGAAACCTCGTGATCATTATATTTTTCTAAACCCTAAACATTAATAATTTATTGATTATAGTCAAGATTCTTTAAAAAAAAAAATCATTTGCAAGTCACGATTTCAAGGGTCCAGTGCAAAAACCACATGAAACCTACAAATCGATCACTGATCCAATATGAGTATCTCTACAGAAAACTGACGAGTAATGGCAGCAAGTGATTGAGTTCAGTAGTTTCTCATATAAAATTACTGACCCTAGAGATATAGTAATATGGAGAAGACAAAATTGTTTCAAACACCGACAGAACACGGAGTGATCCTTGTTTCTAAAAGGGGAAGACATGGGTTATTCACATTTCATTTGATGGTCGGATGCAAATTGAAAGCTAAGCAGTGGTAATTCTAAGGATTCCCCCAAGGAAAAATAGAAATGTCTCGTAAGTTACCCGAACTATGTATAAGTAGCAACATAATTTCATAGAGTCATTTGGTCTGAATGCTAAATGAAGAACATAAGCCAGATGAAGGAACAGGAAGACCTAGGATGTAGAAGATCATAATAGGAGTGATTCGGCATATTTAGATTCCTATATTCTATATCCACTCATGTGGTACTTCGTTATATCATATATAATATAATAATATTAGGATATATATAAGATCCAACTGTACAGATATCATCATCTACATCCAGAAAGCCGTATGCTTTGGAAGAAGCTTGCACAGTTTGGGAAGGGGTTTTGATTTAATAAGAGAAAAAAAAATCAAGTCACAATTTTTGAAAAAAATACGTTCTCCTCCTTCACATTGAAAAAAATCAACATAATAGCAGAACAACAATTCAATGAAACAACATACCAAAAAAAAAACAATCAAAACAAAACTAAAATGCTCAAAAAAAGAATGAAAACGACCATTGAAACAACATAAAAGAAGAGAAAATGCTTGCTACGGATGAATAGAAACAAACCAGAAATAAACGATTGAGAAAGAAGGAAGGACGGTGCCGGAAGTGGAAGGTTGGTGGTTTTGGAGTTTTGGGTAGATGAAATAGTAAGAGACGACACAAGTCACCGTAAAAACAGAAACCGGAATTGTTCCACCGGTGGCGTCGCATTTATATTGTTATATAAATTGTTTCCTTCTCTTTTAAATAAGAAAATCTCTATTTATCTCGAATTTGTATCCAATTATCCATTACATATTTTTGTATTTGTCTCGTATTATATGTTAATATAGAATATTTGTCTTATTATTTTTTTAATATTTACTTATATCAAATAATTTTTTCTTAGATATTTGTTTACGTCATTTATTAAATTTTTCACTTATAAATATTTATTTTCTGATTTTTATTCAGCATCTATAAATACTTATTTTATATTTTTTAATATTTATCAATAATAAATATTTATTTCATATTTTTTTTATGTATTAATATTAAATATTTCTTCCGTCATTTTTTAACAAATATTTATATTTTATTTTTTATATATTAGTTATAAATATTTATCTTATTTTAATATTTATTCTATATCTTTTATATATAAATAATAAATATTTGTCGTGAGATTTTTTTATATTTATTTATCTAAAAAATATGTGTCCTCTACTTTTTTATACAATACTAATAAATAAATTAATATAAAAAAATATATACATTTATGATATACATTAATTTTTCGATATAAATCAACATGAGTTATGGTTATACCACATCATTGTAGTACTGCCATAAATAATTAAAGATACGACAAATGATTAATAGTTTACACCGTTATTGAATATTCACGTGATTATGATATTTTCACCAGCCATTAACGATAAATTATTTATATTAATTGATAGTATAAAATTATTTATATCATCCGTGAATATCCATTATTATTTTTTATTATTTTTATAAATATATTTTTGCATTTTTTTATTTAAGAATAGTTGTTTCTCAATTTTTAATTTCTACAAACTATTTTATTTTCTCAACTTATAAAAACTATATCTCAACTTATAAGTATAAAACTCACACTCATAAGTTACATCTCAACTGTTATATTTTCTCAACTTATAATTGATGGTGTAAACTAGATATAAGTGTGAATTTTTACAAAATTAAAAAACATAAATATATTTGAAGTGTGGATATAACTCACACTCAGAACCTATCCTACTAGTAACATTATTATTTTAAAATTATATATATTAATATTTAATATTTTTTAAATATTAAAATTATAATTTTTTTATAAAAAATACGAATTTAATAGTTTTAATTTTATTATTATATAAACAATAAAATTTTATTATATTGATTACATAAATGTAATTTTTCAATATATTATTTTATAAATATAATAGACGAGATGCAGCGGGTAAACCGATCCGTAAATATGGCATGCTCTCCATTTCTCTACTAATTTTTTTATGTTCAATTATTACCATCAACCAACTCCACTATCGATTATAAAAAAGAACAGGAAATAACATCAAACTTTACTTCAGATGATCAAACTCTGCAAAATAGAGCTCGACGAAGTAGGAGAACATACAAGTCATAAAAAACAAAGATCAAGGTTTATTTTGGAAAAACTTTGATTCCTCATCATTTAATGGCTAAATATTTATAAGAAAGCTGTTGTGGGGGTAAATAAAGGTATATTTTTTATGAAAAAAGAATTGCAAGCGTGGTGGCAATGACGTATAATTAATGGGGACATTATTTAGTAGAAAATAGATAATGTTAGAATAAGAGATTTTGAGTGTTTATCCTCATCATGTTGATCGTTTGAAAAATTAAAAGACATTTAATAAATATTAAAAATAAAATATTAAATTCATACTATTTTTATTTATATAAATACATGATTATTATATAATATTATAAACAAATTCAATCAACAATTTTAACATCATTAATATTATAAATATAAAAATATGAATGTTTTAGTCACTTAAACTTTATTAAATTTGTAAATATAATTTTATATATGATATTATTAATTTGAATGTTGTAAATTTATTTATAGAATTAATTTTTTTAACAAATTTATTTGATAAATATAAATAATGTTAATATTTTTATTAAAAAAACAATTCAAACTCGATAAACTTTAACTAACCACTAAATATTTAAAATTTACTTATAGAAAAAAGAGATTAAATGTTTATTAATAAGTGATGTATATAGAGAGTTTGATCGTGAACAATATTAACCTTTTGTTAATTGGAAAAAGATAAAAGGCTATGTACAAAGTGAGGGTGTATTTGAAACACTGGAGGCGTAAAAAGCAAGCCCAAGTAGATTTTGAACGATCAGACACATAAGCCCAAAGTAACTTCGTTTTCATTTTTGGTTAGTGCCTTCTTTACTTTGATCTAATAATGGCTTTATGCCGATTCGCCTACTCTCCTATCAACAATTTTTGTTTCCCGAAATACCCTCCCAAATACGTCAAATTCCCTTCGCTGCCACTCTCTGCACTCCCGCGTTCTTCAACTGCTCCGATGGAAGTTCCTCCCGAAGGTTACCGCAGAAACGTTGGAATCTGTCTCATCAATAATCACAAAAAGGTTCAATCTCTCTCTCTCTCTACATATATAAACATTAATAATGGATCATTTCTGTTTATTCAGATTTTCGCAGCTTCAAGGTTAGACATTCCCAATGCTTGGCAAATGCCTCAGGTAATTAATTTTATCACAATTAAATAAACAAATAAAGAAAAATATGAATAGAATTATTCTTTAATCTTTATATATATTCGTGCAATGTGTTATTAATTGTTAAAAGGAGTGATGTATATAAAGTTTGTAATTATCTTAATGTGGCATCATCTAGGGTGGTATTGATGAAGGTGAGGATCCGAGAAATGCTGCTATTAGGGAACTAAGAGAAGAAACAGGTGTTAGTTCAGCAGAAGTGATTGCAGAGGTACAAGTTATAAAATTCTTTACTTGCTTTATAGTTCCTTGAAATTGCATATCGTGTAGGTTTTTTTTTATGCTTGCACTAATTATGTGTCCAGTGCAATCAATGTACAACACATAATATTTCTTGCATGGATTTGGGAAAAAATACGACTGGAAATAGATGTGTAAAATTTTGCGACGTTTTCTTCGGATAGATAGATAGATTGCAATAATTGATTGACACAAATCTAATTGTTAAACTGTTGCGTCTCATCTCTTTTAGGATACCTATATCAGCTCATACCTGGAAGCATGATCACTTTTTTTGATAGCTACTTCCTATCTTAAGTTATATACTATTTATTAGTTTTGGAGACTTTGAATAGCTGAATCGAGCAAGCAAAGCCTTCTGAAGGTGTTATATGTATGGAACTTTGCCAGTTTTCATTAGTGTATGATGCATGAATCTTTGAACAAAAGTCTGTCAGTGTGTTTTTGTTAACTAATCTAATTTAGAGAGTGTTTTTTCCGGTTTCTCTTTCTTAACTCAGATTTGATAATTTTATGAGTGGTGTAAAGGATTTAAATCATTACAGTCATACCATTTCTACTTCAGGTTTTGCGAAATTACTAGTTTTTTAGGAGGATACCTTATCCTAACTAATTATTGGTAATACGTCTTTTCTGTTACATCTAGATATCGTCAATTCATCATAGTATGATCTATCAATGTTGATTGATCTATTCACTAGTATCTTTAGTTTTCAGTCTAGCACAAATTACAAAATAAAGCATTGTTCTTTTCTGCTGTATTTACCGAAGTTCATCTTGGTTTGGTGGCTTTCTGTTGTAGGCACCTTACTGGTTAACTTACGACTTCCCACCAAAGGTCAGGGAGAAATTAAACATTCAGTGGGGCTCTGATTGGAAGGGGCAGGCACAAAAATGGTAATCGTTCGAATATGCCCACTCTGGAAAAATAAAACTCAACAAGACATCACAACCAAATTATATAATAATATATGAAATCAGAATAACTTTGGACAAGTTAAGGGGGAAAGGGTATTATTTGTTATTGGAAAGGCATGGAATAAGAGTTATTTTGTTTGCCTCTGCCGAATCGTGTTTTTTTACACTCTGATATATGCAGGTTTCTTTTCAAGTTTACTGGGCAAGATCAAGAAATTAATCTTTTGGGCGATGGTACTGAGAAACCTGAGTTTGGGGAATGGTCATGGATATCACCAGAACAAGTAATTGAGCTGGTGAGTACATATGCTTATGATAACATTTTGAATACCTGCTTGAAACAAGTAAACATTTGGTTTCGTATACGACATAAAACATATGACTTGGCTTGGCTTATCTTCTCTGTGTAGGCAGTGGATTTCAAGAAGCCTATCTACAAGGAAATCCTTGCAGCGTTTGCTCCACATCTCCAGTAATATCATCTCTGTTATAAATTTAGGGCTTCCAAATGAGAGTTGTTGTGGATGATGATTATGCGGGTAGCTATAAAATAAGGTATCACATTCACATATAACTCCCGGGACAGATATTCTCCTCCTGGCCATAGGGACAGGCTGAGAAGGGGGAATATTTACTGTATTTATATAGATCGGTCCATTTTTATTTTCATGAAATATAATAAATGATTGTTGTTATCAGAAAGTGTATGAGATGTGACGACTTAACCTATAAATAACAGGATTTTGATAATTTGTTTGACAGAAGACATTAATTGTATATAGACGTGCCGGTAGATATTTATTTAGCAATATTGATCAACTTTAATGTGTTATAAGTTGAAGCGAGAAATCCATATTGATTTGTCCGAGTTATTAATGTTGTGCCTCATTCATCAACTAAAGCTAGTTCTTCAGAAAAAATAAAATCTTGTTCTGAAATTTGTCACACCATGTATCAAAATTTTCCAGCTTCTCATCTGTCCATAAAAATCCATAACATTGCTGATTATTGGTAAAAGAATGGTTGAGAAGGGGTTGAAATCAAGTCTTTACCCTAAAAATTTTTTTGTGATTACAGCTGTCAAAAAAGTCTCCAATTTCAAGGTCCTTTTTTATTTTTTTTATTAAGTCTATAATATTAGGTTTCTATTAAAATAATTTTTTTGAAGTCCTAAACTATTATTTCATAGGACTTAAGCGAGGGGACTCAAGGGGATTATAGGCCCAAATATTTTGTTAATTTTGAGATTTTTTTTTTTTCATGAAAAATTTTCTAAATTTATTTTTTTCAAAAAAAAATTAAAAAAGTATTATTTTTTTCTCAAAAAATTGTGAGAAAAATGAAAAAAAAAATTATCGGTGAAAAAATCAAAAAAATTATTTCTCGAAAAGAAAATAAAAAAGAATTGTCAATTTTTTTTTGAAATAGGGGTCTATAGGTCCACAAAATTTTAGGAGTCTTTTAGTATTTGGAGTTTTCTTTTTTTTCGACCTTTAAAATTATAAATTTGTTTGTCTCATGAAAGAAAACAGTGTAAAAAAATCTTCAAATCAGGTTTTCTGTATGGAAATTAGATATTATAGTGTTTTTATGTATATTCTTTTTTTTTTTTTGTCTTTAACATCAACTCTGTAAATGACCTTTCATTAGCAATAGTGTCATTTTGTAAACTAATATATGATGTCTTCTCTTCATCTATACGATTTGTTTCGCTAACATTTTTTTTAAAATCCTACAATATCTCTAAGTCATAAACAATCTTATGATGTAAATTATACTCATTAACAAAAATATGGGGTTATGTTATACTCTACATCATAACCTTTGAGTTGATTTCCAAATAAGAAAAGATTTTATAGTTTTGAATTGTGTTCTCCTTTAACACTACATCACTCTAAGAACCAACAATGCACATATTTGAATGTTGATGATCCTCTTGTGGATGATATATGTAAGTCAAATTAGATAAGTTGGAATCAAATACCTCATGACTTATATTTTTAGGATCTTGAATAGGTTGGACCTCACATTCTTAAAGTGTCTCTGGAATTTCTGATTCTCCAAAATTATTCGAATCAGAGTTATAAGCTTTTTCACAATTTTTAGTAATTTTTTCCTGATCACAAGGAGTACATTCTTGAAAAACAGTGTGCCTCATAGATCTACATTAAAAAAAATATCAGTAAAAGGAGAGTTAATGACCTGATATGTAATTTTACCCTAAATATCTTTGTCCGTATTTGACCTTGTTCGGAGTAATAACATTTTTAGGGGCATATTTCTTTACCAATTTGCAATATCTTCAACAGATTGGGTCATTTCATAACCATTGGAATTTTTTCGACAATTGTCTATAAAATGCCCAACAACTTTACATGATTCACAAAACAGGGACAATTTTTCATAATCAATGTAAACAAAAATGCACACCCTTCAAATTCAACAAGAATGCGATTTCTTAACTCTTGTATTATCTACAAGTTGATCAAAACTAACAAAATGTTCCAATATTTTTGAGTCGTCTACCTCATCAAGAGATAGTGGGGTGTCGATACCTAAAACAATTGTGAAAATAATCTTCCACCTCCAATATTCCTGAGACAATTGTAGATACACATCCAACATTCAACATTTATGTTTCTTAACAAATATGAATTGAAATCTTTTGTTCAAGAAAACACTCAAAGAATATCATGTTTTATTTAAGATTTCAACTATTCGAATATTGTGCAAATCGTCAAGAGAAGCAAAAGACAACTCATAAGATCCTTTTCCAAAGAGAACAACTTGCCATAAATCAATTGATTTCCATATCGTTAAAAAAATTTCACGTAAAGGTATATTTTTGCAGTTCGTCAAACCTAATTGATGTTAATCTTTAGAAATTTCAATAGCTAACGCCAACCTTTAATACATGGTTTTGTTAACTAACCCAAAGGAATATTGTATAAATTCTTAAGAGTTTGTGCAAATGATTTGAATAGGAATTGTTGAGTGCTAATCGATGTAACTGCGTTTGTTGGAGAAACAATTTTTGTTGGTGTTGAGTCATAAAGATCGAACTAACCGTGAAATTGATTTGTGCAAGACCAGAGTTACTTTGAGTATTTTCTGCCGCTGAAAAAGATAAGGAAAAGGCTTAACCGAGAGTCGAATGTCTTAGCAAAATTATTTGATTTGCACGAGGCCTTCCGGTCTTTGTAGATTGAACTTCATTAGGAATTTTCAAATCACTTCATAAGCCCATAATCATTCTAGATCAACTTGTTGACTTCCACATTAATTCTGCCAACAGCATTCATGATACAACAATAATTTTGTACATAAAGATTCCTTGCACATACGAAGCATTTTTATAAGTCTTTAAGGACAATATGTTTGTTGTTATTACAAAACATAGACCAAGTTAAAAACCTCGAACTAACCCTTAAAATGACACCCTTTTTAGTTCCTAACAAATACTAGACATGAAAGCATGGTTGTAC
The DNA here is from genome assembly GCA_037974835.1 of Cicer judaicum. Taxonomy (NCBI): domain Eukaryota; kingdom Viridiplantae; phylum Streptophyta; class Magnoliopsida; order Fabales; family Fabaceae; genus Cicer; species Cicer judaicum. The sequence continues at coordinate 22,919,530 of JBBPBS010000968.1, forward strand.
TTTGTACGATTTGTACAAAATGTATTGCTTGCAGTCAACATTTCCTGCAGTTGTATTCTCAATTGACGTTGAAGATCGAATGCCTATGATTTTAAATTGTATTGTAAATCAAATTTTAGAAAACCATCCGATCTCCATCATCTAACAATAGATGTTTGCCGATTGCAGTCAATCTGGATACATACTTTGTATGAGCATGCATGCAACAACTGACTAGTTCAAATGTCCAATGCTTACTAAAAAAAGATATAACTATCTATCTATGAATATAACATTTAGAAGTTGTTAACTATGGCTCAACCACAATCTTGGAAGTTCAAACAAGCACAAGAAAAATTTCCAAGATCCTCATAGCTGCAATCTTTTATTGAGTGATGCGTCAGAAAACAGGACTAGAAAACGCATCTTAATGTCCTCTACCAGAGCATCTAGTATGTCTGTCAGTCACAAAACGAATATATTCAACAATGACAGCATGAAACAGACACATTCAAGTATACCGCAAGACATATTCTATTTTTTTGTTGTAGGATCAGTCCTTGTGCTTCACTAGCACTACTCTTAAGATAATTGCATGAGGAAGGAATTATACTTTTATTTAAAGTTGATCATAATAGTAAAACAAAACCGGTGCCATTTATCTGATCAAAATCCCCTTTTAAATAGCCATATATTGTTCAAAAATGATTAATACATTCCATGCAAAACAGTTTCATGTTCATCCAATAATGCATAAGCCTTTTCAGCAAAAACTCATAAATAAAAAGAATTAACTATTGAAGAAATTACTTTCTAATGATTTAGTTGTTGTAGCTGAATGAATTCCTGAGAAGTCTACACTATGTCCAACTTACAAACTTAATTTCCTTATGAGTGAAAACCAGTCTGATCTCGAGCTAAAAAGCTGTGGACAAAACAAAACCAGAAACTCTTTAGTTCTTACCTACCTAGGATATTTTGTATGTGGTCTGCAACAATGTCAGCCACAATCTCAGGTGAGAACTCTCTTATCATGTCCTCCCTTGCCTTTCTACCTTTGGCTTTAGCCTCGACAGGATTATCCATTACCCGTCTCATAAGAACCTGAAGTTTAGACTCGGAAGGTTCAGCCCAAAGATGTCCCTTGAATGGACCTTCCATTACTTCGCTCATTCTATCTACTGGCAGTGGATAGCTATTATCCTCTGTCAAATATTCAGTCGGTCCAGACCAATTTGTTGCAATCACTGGCAACGACATTGACATGGCTTCCACCAAAGGTCTTCCCCATCCTTCCCCTCTCGAAGGAAGAACGAAAGCATCAGCTGCCCTATAAACCCTCGGCAAATCGCTTTGTGCAATGTGTGCATCAATAACATAGACCGAAGGCCAACCACTAACTGGTTCTTCAATATCAGAACTCTCCACAAAATCCAATATTTTGTTTCCAAAATCCCTATCAGTATGATATGGATTTGTTAACAAGTATAAAGCAACACTATCGTCTTTCGAAAATTCCTTCAAATATGATTTTAACAACACATCCCACCCTTTCCTATATTCCCACTTGAAGATACTAAGAAACACAAAACCCTTACTCACTCCAGAACCTAAAATCAGTTTCGCCGTAGAACCAAAATCCAACGGCGTATACTTGACAGGATCAAAGAATTCCACATCAATAGGTTGAACAATCTTCACAACCTTAGAAGCAACAACCCCACTTTCTATAAATGTAGACTTATGAAACTCAGTAGGAACCCAAACATAATCCATTCGATTACATCGCTCGACATGTTCGCCATTCACTCTATCAGTCTCAAACATAGTCCTACCAATCACAGACTTAAAATGACTGTAAAACGACGGTGGACATGGAAGTGTTTGAAACAATGGAGGGTACCAAGCACCAGGTTCACTATGACAAATCACAATAGTTTCATTGATATTACACTGCGTTTGATACAATTCATATGCCAAATTCTTCATATCTTGCGGCAAACCTTCCCAAAATTCCAAAGATTCAAGATCCCCATGGTGCTCAATTGCTAACCTAAAAGTATGATTTTTTGTGTGATTATGAAGTGCTAAAACATAAGACCAACCTTCCGAACTATACCCACCACCTGAAAGAAAAGGAGCCATCCATAGGACACAATGGGTGGCAATAGAAACTGGTTTTGGGGGTGAAACTGAAAAGATTGACCCAATTGAACGAAAAAGGGTTTGTGATGTGAGAAAGTATTTCAAGTAATGAACTTTATAGTAATTTGTTCTTGTGAAACAACCTAAGGAAATTGCTGTAATTAGAATCAATAAGGGTAATGTAATTTTTTTGAATTTTGGATTGGGAAGAACATGGTGTTGGTTTGATTCAACGGAATTCATGATATGTGTGTAGGAATCACAGCATATGAAGAAAATGAGGGAAATTAAATGACAGCATGTTTAGAGAGAGGAGAAGAGTGAGAAACCTGAAGGAACTGTATCTTCACAGAACAAGTGTTGAATTGTTGGCTCTCTTCTTTGCATACACCACCAAATTCAATATCGTTTTTGTTTTTTCTGTTTCGTAGATTTGGATCCACACTGAATTTCTTTTCCTTTTATTTTATTTCATTTTCTAAAACTTCCAGTTCAAACTGAAAAAAGGTTGAAATTTGGGAATTCGTTTACCAATTTAGGTTTTGATTTCAATAGAAATTTATTTAGCTATTATTTTTCTTCTTCTAATTTTCACCCAACATATCAAATACTCTATGCATATTTCAAACAAGTAATCCCCTCATGTTTTTCTTTCAAAAATAAAAAATCCCCTCATATTTATAAATAAATTTTAAATCAGTTTGACAAGTATTATTAAATATATCTTGTAATATAAAACATTTTAAAGAAATTCACTTATTCATTTTTCTTAAGTTTAATAATATAAAAAATGTAACTCTAGTTATAATTAAAAAAATTAATTTATATGTTAAAGACAATTTAACTTTATTTATAACTTTATTATGATGAATCTCAATCAATCTAAATTTGTACAACATACATATGATTTCAATATACACACAAAAACATTGTACAATATATGCTAAAATATGAGTCCTTATATTTTATCTACTTGAGAAACATCACTTCCCCTAAATTTTGTTTATAAATAATATACACTTTAGTATATTTAAAATATATATATAAAGTTGGCATAATTTGCAAGCTGTGCAAGGCTTAAGAAAACTATATAGTGTATACATTATCTACAAACTACAAATACTTGATAACATCTCTCATTGTAAGTCTCTTACGTGGATCCATTTGTGTACATGTCAAAGCCACCAAAAGCACATTGGTTACTTCTTTCATCACATTAGCATTATAATTTGAAATTTCATTGGCAAGTTCTGAATCAACAATTTCATCAACAACTCCTGATTCCTCCCACAAAGATCTTACCCAAATAACTATATCCATTCCTTCCATAAATGATGGATCTAGTGCCTTCTTTCTTGATATCAATTCAAGCAAAACTACTCCATAACTGTATACATCAGATTCCTTTCCATTTGCAGTTGTATAAGCATTTTCTGTCGTGTAACAATATTTAATCATGTTAGTCCACATAATAATCATGAAGACAAAAAAAAGTTGCAAAAAAAAGATTTAGTTATGTACCAAACAAAGAGTTACAATTGTCTTATCATAAATGATATTGATACACACGACATCTAATTTCGACATCAATTTAGATAGTTAATGCAGTTCAAATATGTGGTTGGTTAGTTATACATAGTCAATATTTAATGAATATGACAACATGACGCAACTCATTAACCATTAACTCGACATTATTAACCACGATTTTAAACGTCATTAATCATAATTGATGGTGTAAAAGAATTACCTGGTGCAATATATCCAAGTGTGCCAGAAACATCTATTGACTGTGTTGAGGCAGAATTAGATGATTGATTCAAAAGCTTAGCAAGACCAAAATCAGCAACATGAGGCTCCATTTCAGAATCTAATAGTATGTTGCTTGTTTTGATGTCTCTATGTATTATGACAGGTTCACAATCAAAATGAAGATAAGCCAATCCTTGAGCAATTCCAACAGCTATCTTCTTCCTCATACTCCATTTTAAGGATTGTGGCGGATTCTTCTCATGCAAAACATCATAAAGGCTTCCATTTGGCATGTACTTGTATGAGATTAGAGCATAATTTTCTCTCAACCAAACACCTTCTAGTCTTACCAAATTTCTATGCCTAATCTTTGAAAGAGTTTCAACTTCTCTCATTATGCTTACGCGTTTCCTTTCGTTCTCGTCAAATACAACCTTCTTCACTGCCAAAATTTTGTCTGGACCTATTGCAGCTTTGTAAACAACTCCTTCAGCTCCTCTGCCTATAATATACTCATCATTTAGATTCTTTGTAGCTTCCATCACTTTCTTGAGAAGGTCTGAAAAATCGTTTTCCTCATAGATGATAGCCTCCTGCTTAGACTTTCTGAGTAAAAATATATAAATTAGTCCAAACAAGATCACGACAAATGTTGAGGATCCAAGTGCTATCATCACAATTGAAACTTTACTGTGGCTTTTTGATTCACATAGCCTTAAAGAGCTGCTTCTCGTGAAATTCGAATCATCAGTTAATGAAAAGCTAACACACAGGCCAGGATTGCCTAAAAATGATGAAGAAGAATTTAATAACTTCAACAGCTGTTGTGACACAGGTCCTTCAAAAGAATTGTATGAAATTTCCAATTCAGATAATGATGACCTGAGCTCGTCAAGAACTTGTATGCTTCCTGTCAAATTGTTCCAAGATAGATCCAGTTTTAGAAGACTTTTCAGGTTTCCAATCTCACTAGGAAGCTCACCTACTAGTCCATTAGCACTTAGATTTAAACCATACAACAAATTCCTCAATGCTCCAATTGACTTAGGAATATTTCCTCCAAAACTATTTCCACCAAGTTGTAACTCATTGAGCTCTTCAAATTCTGGCAAGAAAGCTGGGATTCCACCGCTAAAACGATTCTCTCTGAGATTCAAAGTTCTTAATGTTGTCCAGCTTCCCAAACTCGATGGAAAGGAACCATTAAGGAAATTGAATCCAACATCAAAACTACTCATTTTGGTACACTTTGACAGTTGATGTGGCAAAGGACCTTCCAAGTTATTGTGAGAGAGATTCAAAGTCTGAAGATTCAAAAGGTCTCCAAGCTCTAAGGGTACAAAACCTGTTAAGCTGTTCATGGACAAATCTAAAAGAGAGAGATTTGTGCAGTTTCTCAAACTTGGTGGAATGGTTCCATTGATATTGTTCTTGCTGATGCTCAAGTACGATATATTCGGATTAGTTTCAAAATCAGGAAGCCCGGTAAAATTATTATCTTCAAGTCTCACCCTTGTGAGAGTTGTACACCTTCCTACATCAGAAGGTATGCTTCCATTAAACTGATTGCCACCCATATTCAGCTTCACTAATTGCTTTCCAAAACAAAGATTTGGTGGTAATGTACCAGTGAACATGTTAAACATAAAGTCCAACTGCACCAAACTGCTATTAATTCCTAAGGTTTGAGGTATAACTCCAGAGAATTGGTTGCTAAACAATGATATGTTCTTTAGATTTTTAAGCTCTGTCATCTCAATAGGTAACTCCCCCGAGAGACTATTATTGTACACAAGGACATGCTCAAGGCTGTGAATTTTCCATATGCTAAGTGGAATTTCCCCTACCAAAAAGTTTTCGAACAATCGAATATCGCGCAATTTTCTCAAGTTTCCCAATTCACTAGGAATTTCTCCCTCAAGTTCATTGGTATACAAATGCAACATGTCCAACGATTTGCAATTACCAATCTGTGGAGGTATATTCCCAGACAAAAGATTATTTGGAATTATTAGCCTAGTAAGATTGTGAAGGAGACCAAAGGTTGATGGTATACTTCCATTTAAGTTATTGTCAGCAGCATAGAACTCTATTAAACCACTGCAATTCCCTAAACTTGATGGAATACTGCCACTAAATTCGTTGTATGAAAGACTCAAATAATTTAACTTTTTGCAATTTCTCAATCCCAATTGAATACTACCTCCAAGATTATTAGAATTGAGACTTAAATCAGAAAGATCAATTAAATTGTTTAAACTCTCAGGAAGAATTCCCTCCAATTGATTTGAGTCCAAAAACACAAAACTCAATTTACTGCAATTTCCAATGGACATAGGAATTGTACCTGACAACAAATTATGCCGAAAATCTAGTGAAAATAGCTTAGGGAGGTTTCCAATACTAGAAGGAATGGAACCACTCAAACTATTATTATTGAGATACAATTCTTCCAAGGGATTAATTTTAAACAAGGATTTAGGTATTTCACCACTGAAATTGTTTGATGAAATATCCAAGTACTGAAGCTTGCTACAATTGCTTAATTCTAGTGGAATTTCACCTGATAGATAATTAATTGACAAATCTAGGGTTTCAAGGTGAACCAAATTTCCAATTTCAGGTCCTAATTGACCAAAAATTGAATAATTACTTAGTTCTAATGATATTACATGGAAAGCATGATCACATTCCACTCCTTTCCATGATGAACATGGAGTGGAATCAGAGGGTTTCCATGTGGAGTTTATGGTATTAGGCACAAAAGTCCAATGCTTCAAGAGTGATAACAGAACCAAACCCTCAAAGTTCAATGCAGAAGTAACATATAACATTGTAGAAAATGCAAGAACCAAAACTAAGAGATACTCCATGGAAAAAAATGATGAATTTTAAGGTAGTAAAGTTTTAAGGGGGTGTAAAAAGCAGTTACCTTATTGCAGTTTGCAAAAAGATTAAATCAAGGTGCTGTTTTGGTTGGTACTTAGAATATGTTATGCTATGGAGGATCTGAATTTCGTTGAATACAATATTGACCATGCAAAATAAAAATATATGAATGAAGGTTATAATGATGAAACTTTGGTCTTCATATAAGGAGTGGCATGCAATTATATCTGAGGAATAAGATGACAACAGATTTAGAAGTTGGTCGTTAAATTCTTCTTGGATGACTTCAAACTTTACTGAATATTATATAATGTGGGTAGTTGAGTGTCCACTTGGCCACTTGCTTGGTGCAGAAGCAATATTATTATCAAAGAGTAGTCAACTATTTTCTGCAACTTGCGCACTGTGTTCTATTTATCAAAAATAAACTATGTATTACATATTTGATTTTTTATTTTTTATTTACATACTTGATTCAACTCCTTTTAATGAGTTACTATACTTCATTGAATAAAGTAAAAAATATTGATTATTGATAATTAAATTAATAGTTAATATTGTATATATATGTATATATGATTATTTATAAGTAATTACAATATCAATTATTGATTTATTTATTTTATTAACTTTTTATTTAAAGAGGTTAAATTTTTTAATCTTTTATATCACTCTTCGTTTAACTATGTTTACAGTTTTTGCACCATGCACTTTCTAATTTTCTCTTGAAGATCCATACACATTTATTATTCTATGTGTTTCAAAAATAAGTATACATTTTTTTACATGAAATGGTTAAAAAATTTGCGGACAATAAATTTCAGTTTAAATCTACGAATATAATAATATCGACATCGACACGTCATGATATAATTTGATCTCTCCTCATTTTATCAATTATATATTAATTATTATATTTTAATTTTACCCCAAAATCAATAATATATACACTACTATCAAATTATTAAATTCTATTATCTATTTATAACAATAGTTAATTAATATTAGCATAATTTTATAAAATTGTTACGCATATTCATTGCTTTATTATTATTTTTAAAAATAAATTTAACAATTGAAAACAAAAATACATATGGGAATATATGTCTTAAGAGCACGTCTTAAGAAATTAAAAATACAAATATTTTCTTTAAAGTTGTATATTAAATTATTTAAGAATCTCAAAATTGTATTTCAAATACAATTTTTTTTTTATATTATAACAAATATATTAAAAACGCATGTTAGTAATAGCTCAAACAAAAACACAAGAGTAATGTTATCCTTACTATTATTACTCTCCCTTGCCAAGGATACTCATTTTTTTCAATAGTAGGCATAAAAAATAGTGGAATTCATTTAATCAACTTTAAGCACTTTTTGGTCATCTTGTGTGAATGAGGTTAGCATAACACTTTCTTTGCAATTTACATATATATAATTGTCCTTGGTCACCACCCAAATTGTCAAGAGTGGCTTCGTAGTTTATCTTTATTTTTTTTTTTCAGTGTAAACGTGGAATAGGAATATTCTGTCTTTATTTGTTGAAGTATTAGGTTTTCAAGTCAAATAGCAACAACTCCTTTTCATAAGAAAAAAGTCAAAAATTGATTATATATAACTATACATGTGGTTGAGTATTAAATCAGATGAGGTGGGCCTCCGCTAATCGTTACGATTAAATGACCATCATCAAAATATTGAAATGATAGATGTTAATCTTATATTTGTTCATTTTTATTGAATTTTAATTTTTAATATTGTAAAATACACTATTATATTTTATATTTTCATAGTGTAGAACAGATGACTATTCAATCTATTGAAGTTAATAGTTTATTTTATGTGGAAGCAATCCACTGAGATATCAACATCCACCCAATTGGATTGGACTTTGGAGATATATTTATATAGGGGGATTTTTACCACACACTCTAAAAAAACACAAAGGTACATTAAGTAAACATTTAATAGATTTATCGAAAATATAAAAATGTACATTCAAAATATATAATATAATATATAATATAATATTAAATAAACATTTAATAGATTTATCGAAAATATAAAAATTTACATTCAAAATATATATATAATATAATATAATATATTTGCAGTTTAGATTGAATCATATCAATTTTTAATATAGAAACTAAAAATTAATTCAATCCATATAAAAAAAAGTGATTTTTTTTGGCTTTTAAATTTGCAATTCAATTATTGTGGTATCTAATCCAATCAAATATATATTACAATAACTGAATAGCAAGTCTAAAAAAAACCAATTTTTTTAAATGAATTGAATCAGTTTTTAATTTCTACATATAAAAATCTTAAAAAAAAAATTATTTCGACAGTTTTAAATTGTTCGAAAATTATAGAAATGTTTAAAGAGTTAAATAATTGAGTGATAAATATATCATTCTAAACATTAATAATTTAACACATATATTTACTATAAATTAATATTTGCAATTCTAACAAAATATATCCTTGTTTTTAATAATTCCTTACTTTAAAAATTTATTAATCACATAATAATGATAATAATAACAATAATTTTTAACACACTTTTCAAGAAGAAAAAATACTTCATGAATGGTTGAGTGAAGACCCAATTTAGAGTTCATTGTTAATGATTATAAAAATAAAAAAATTGATATTCAACAAGTTATAGATTAGTTGTTCCAGATTTTAAAAAAATTAAGAAGTTGTTTTATGTTTGTTTATTATAATAAAAATCAAGGTTTTTTTTAAAAAAAAATCAATTGTGAAAAATATTTTTTATGAAAAGATACTCAAAGTAACTTCTCATTTTAAGTAATTTTTAGATGGTTTTCATATTTTAATTTTTTTTTCAAAAAATATAACAAATAAAAACTCAAAAATGTTATAAATCTCTAATGAATTTTGGGAGACTCGATATTGTAAGTAAGAAAATAAAAACAACTTTTAGTCTATGTAAAATAATTTAGAACAACTCCGTCTCTACACGATACATCAAATGAAGAATTTGATCTCTAATAATAATTAAAAAAAAAAACATTTTAGTCCATACCAACAATTAAAAAGAGACGAACTTGTCTCACAAAACAAATAGTCTTTAATTAATTTCTTCTTTAATAAATCACATATTTTTAGTTTTTTCTCTCTTTTTGTTTAGCATTTCAAATAAGGCGAGTTATTTGGAATGGTCCACCATGTATTAATGTTTAAAAATAATAAAAAAAATTCTATTGAAGATTGAAAATATTATTTGGAAATAATAATTTGTAATTTTCATTATCTTTTATAAATTAGACGGTAACATGATTGATATCGATTCAATATGATATACAACTTTATTTCTTTTTATTTTTTATCAAATTAATATTATTTAAATTATTATCGTAGAAGTTTTAAATATTTTTAAAATGTCTCCGGTGAACTATACTCTATATTAGAATTTATCTTCAAGCATCATGTAGATATATATATATCTTCGTAATAAAAACTAAGGGATTTTTTCAGAATTGAGAAGTATCGTTGATATTTGATCAAATATAATTGTCATTGAGTGTGACTTTGTTTGGAAGCTAATGAATAAAATTAGATGATTTATTGAAAAATAAATTATGCAAAACAAGTTTGTCCTGCGGAAATTAAATTGTTTCTTTTAAATAATTTCTAGAGTTGAAAATATATTTTTTTAATTATTATCAGAATCAAATTGTTTTTCTTTTTTATTCTTTTTTATGGTGGTTCAGGTAGGGATTAAGTTGTCCCTTTTCTCATGAATTAATTTTGACTTAACAGTTTGTTTTTTAGGGGACTAAAAATGAATCTATAATTCTTTTATTTAAATTTGAATCTATTGATTTCAAAGAGAAATTGATAGTGATAATTCAATATTAGCTGGAACTGGGAGATAAATAAAATATAATTTTGAATTATTCTAGTAAAAAAAAGAACTCAAATATTTTTAATATACTCTCTTTTAATAAATCTCATACAGTGAGAGTATAATTTTGTGCGATAATGTTCAATAATATTTTACCATAATTGAATATTACAATATTATTTCTTAAAACATCCTCAAAATTATATACACAATGACATGTAGTTATATGTTTGTGAGCAATTTAATTTTCACAATATGGATTTATGATTGTTGTGTGCAATAACACAAAGTATAAACCAACTGTATCTTTAGGATTGAAAAAAGCTCAGTGGCGACTAACTTAGTATATTTAAATTTAAATTTTGGGTGACTTGATATTGTAACTAAGTAAAAAAAATTAGAACAACTCCGTCTCTACACCATGAAGAATTTGATCTCTAATAATAATTAAAAAAAAAAAACATTTTAGTTCATACTGACACAATTAAAAAGAGACGAACTTGTCTCACAAAATAAATGGTCTTTAATCAATTTCTTCTTTAATAAATCACATATTTTTAATTTTTTTTTAGCATTTTAGATAAGGCGAGTTATTTGGAATGTCTACTATGTATTAATATTTAAAAATAATAAAAAATTCTATTGAATATCGAAAATATTATTCGGAAATAATAGTTTGCAATTTTCATTGTCTTTTATAAATTAAACAGTAAGCTGATTGATATCGATTCAATATGATATATAACTTTATTTATTTTTATTTTTTTTATCAAATTAATATTATTTAAGTCATTATCTTAATCATAAAAATAAAGACACCTTCAACATTTATGTTAAAAAATAACGTACGTGATTGTAAATTTTTTAAATATTTTTAAAAAATTGTCTACGGTGAACTATACTCCATATTAGAATTTGTCTTCAAGCAAGTATCATCTACGTATACATATCATGGTAATAAAAACTAAGGGATTTTTTTAGAATTGAGAAGTATTGTTGATATTTGATCAAATATAATTGTCATTGAGTGACTTTGTTTGGAAGCTAATGAATAAAATTAGATGATTTATTGAAAAATAAATTATGCAAAACATGTTTGTGCTGCGGAAATTAAATTGTCTCTTTTAAATAATTTCTAGAGTCGAAAATATTCTTTTTTAATTATTATCAGAATCAAATTGTTTTTTCTTTATTCTTTTTTATGGTGGTTCAGGTAGGGATTAAGTTGTCCCTTTTCTCATGAATTAATTTTGACTTAACAGATTTTTTTAGGGGACTAAAAATGAATCTATAATTCTTTTATTTAAATTTTAATCTATTGATTTCAAAGAGAAAATTGATAGTGATAATTCAATATTAGCTGGGACTGGGAGATAAATAAAATATAATTTTGAATTATTCTAGTAAAAAAAAGAACTCAAATATTTTTAATATACTCTCTTTTAATAAATCTCATACAGTGAGAGTATAATTTTGTGCGATAATGTTCAATAATATTTTACCATAATTGAATATTATAATATTATTTCTTAAAACATCCTCAAAATTATATACACAATGACATGTAGTTATATGTTTGTGAGCAATTTAATTCTGACAATATAGATTTATGATTGTTGTGTGCAATAACACAAAGTATAAACCATCTCTATCTTTAGGAATGAAAAAAGCTCAGTGGCGACTAACTTAGTATATTTGAAAATCTTTGTGAAAATTTATTTGTTATGTCACATTTTTAGTTTTTACATTGATCCATCTTACTTGTAGGGCTGGACCCGCTTCACTTGCTCTGTCAAATTTTAATTTGGATATGTAGTTCATAGGGGGCGTGAAGAGTAAAAAGTAAGTAAAAAGACCGTTGGAAGAAAATAGGGTTAGCCCAATAGCATATTGTAGCAGGCATCTGAGTTGGGCCTCCAATGTTAACGGTAAAAAGCAAAACCAATCATTCTCTTACTGCTTAGAACTTAGAAGTAGAATAAGTATTTGGGTAAACAAAAAAGAAACATATAATCGAAATAGGAATATTCGGAGGAAGTTTACGTGGTGGTGACGAACACAATTGGTAATAGTTATCATCATCCTGTTAAGCAAAGTAGAACCCAAAATCAAAAGTCTCAGCGTTGTCTGGGTCATTTCTCTTATATTCTATTGTGCTCTCGTAAACACACAGGATTCAATTCAGTTTGAAATTTCAAAGAGTGAATTTAGATCAGTAATAGCGATGAGGAGAGTATTCGGCGTCAAGAAGAACAATGATCCTCCTCCTTCACTTGAAGATGCCAACGATAGGGTAATTTCCCTTTCATATTATTATCAATTCATTCAATCGCCGCTAGGCTAGGGTTCTTCGTACTCTCTCAGATCTCTTCAATTTCATGCTGCTCTTCGCATTTTCAAATCAATATTATTATTATATGTTCCCAGCAATGCATGTTTCAGTACATAGGTTTGTTAGGGTTTTTTAATATTCCTATATTTAGTCAGTTAACCTAATTTATTTGTTGATAAACAATTCAGTGCTTGGTTGGTAATTTCAGTTATGCCATTAATTGAAGTATAATTGTTGTATTTATGTTGCAGATTACGAAACGGGGTGATACGGTGGATGAGAAGATTAAGAAGCTTGATGTTGAACTCAATAGATACAAGGAACAAATCAAGAAAACAAGACCTGGTCCTGCTCAGGAAGCTGTTAAAGCTAGAGCCATGCGAGTTCTTAAACAAAAGCGAATGTCAGTACCTCTTTCTTCGTTTGCTTATAGTTTAAATTTAATCGTCATATTATTAAGTCTCCGTTGTTGATCAAAGATGGGAATTTATTGCTATGTTTGAGGTTATTGTCATATATAAAGCCTATTAACTAAGAGGAAGATTAAGAGTACTTGGCATTTTTACTTTCAATATGTTGGAAGATGACTTTAACAAATTAAATAATTTCTAAATGTATTCATGTATCAATAAATTATGCATGTGGTGATTATTATGTATCTGTTTTCATATGTCAATTCACTATGCCTTTGGTCAGGTATGAAGGTCAACGTGACATGCTGTATAATCAGACATTCAATCTTGATCAAGTTCAATTTGCTGCTGAGGGAATTAAAGATGCTCAACAAACTGTATGTATCCAAGAGCCTAGTTTTTTCTGTGATCATTGGATTGAACTCTTCATATATCTATCTGCATTACATCTTGATTTGTACAAAAAATATGATGATGGTTTAGTTCATAACTGAAGACATGTATTACAAACTAATTTCTACTCATTAAATCAAATAATTTATGGCATAACTTGATCCCTACCTCTCTGATTGCAAGTCTTAAGATTAAAGACTTTTTAGCAGTGTGGTTTTTGAAAGGGGAAACTTATTCAACTCTGTGTTTTTTGTTGTATCTTTTATTCTGAGGGTGAGCGTTGGTAAGAAGGTGCTTACTTGTTACCTGGCGTTCACTGATCAAGAAAACAACCTCCCAACTAGTGGGATACTGCTTTGTTTATTTGATCTTTCCTCGACCCTTCAATGGTGGGAGCCTTCTGCATTACCGTTCCACCCTTTTTTTTTTTTTTATATAATTTGTCATTTGGATGGGATTTTCACCTTTTTTTCTTTCTTCTTACATACAAATTATTTGGATGCATGTAACTATTTGTAAAGTTTCTACAAATTTGACAATGCCAATTGTATGTTATATTCTATATTAAGTGAAGTTGACTGGGGTAACTGTATTCACTATAAAACATTCGTTTGTCTTGTTAGCGCTTTAAGGGGCATGGTTCGAGGCGGAGCTTTATCTGTACCCTGTTTGGAACCTGCTGCCTACCTCATGAGAGGTAGGGGATGAATGGTTTGTAATTCGGGAGGGTTCTCTTCATAACAATGTTATTCGCTATGTGTTGTACTTCCGTTTTAACATTATAGTATATATTTAGGTTTTGAGAAATCGAATGACCTTGAAGAATATTTTGCCAAGTAGATATTGATTTTAAATTCATTTGCTCACAAATTTCTCTTTCCTTCCCGCCACCCCTCCTTCTTTTAGATGTCAGCTTTGAAGTCTGCAAACAAGGAATTGAAGGGAATGATGAAAACTGTGAAGCTCCAAGACATTGATGTATGTAATTGTCTTTCCTTTTCTTACAGCTTCTATCTATAGCTAACATTGAGAATCTTATGTCTTACCGTTGATCGAATTTGTAGAACTTGCAAGATGAAATGATGGACCTGATGGATGTAAGTAATGAAATCCAAGAGACTTTGGGTAGAAGCTATAGTGTTCCTGATGACATTGACGAGGAGGAACTTATGGGTGGTGAGTTGAGAATTTCTTTAAGCTTTTGAAATGTATGTTGGACACCTTTCTAGCTAACATGGCTGTACAGGATGGGTAACTGTACAACTGTATGGCATTGGGATTTTGTTGCTTTTTAAAAAAATAAATGATTGCTATTTTAGTTGTTTTGAATCCTAGTTTGAATTAAAAGTCAACCAATCTTCTTAGTGAAGTGTCAGCAGTTGCATTTTTATTTGTGGGTTGGATGCATTCTAATATGGAATACACTTATATGGAATGGGCACTCCTTCAAGTTAGATAATTCTCCTTTTTTGGTGTGTCTTAAATTATCTTTCTTTTCTGTTTTGGTATTACAGAACTTGATGCATTGGAAGCAGACATGGAAAATGAAACTGAAGGAGTCCCCTCCTACCTCCAACCTGATAAAGAATCTGATTTGGATGCAGAACTTAACTTACCTTCAGCTCCAACAGGACAAACAGCAGCGGCACATGGCAGATTCAATGCCCAAGTATAGTATTTTGCACTTATTTATTTTGTCAAAATGAAAATTCTTGTCCTTTTGTCGTTTTTTATTTATAATTTATAACTATACTTAAAATGAAGCTCTTTTTCTCATTGCAAAGTATTTGGTGTTAAACTTAAAACAGGTAATTGTGTCTTTATAGAGATATTTTGGGTACATCATGGTAAAACTGTAGAAGCATGTATATTGATCAGTGATGAACACTTTTCCTCTTGAGTAGGGATTTTCTTAGCAAGATGTTTTTAAGTTTTCTTTTATTGATAACCTAGGTAATTAGATTGTAGGGCAAAGTTGGTAATTTGATTGAAAGTTTTTATAGAAGAATTTGGTTTTGGTTTCTAAAGCAGCGAGGAAAAGAATCAAAGATGATAGCTAAGACTGTTTAGGTGCTGGACATTGTTCAATATTGTCCAAGATTATTGAATCTTGTTATTCTGTCAATTGAGGCGATTTAAGCCCTGAAACTGGCTATAGTAGTTGAATAAAATCAATAAGAAACTGGATAGTAGAAGGCTTGTTCAATGCATCATCTACCTATTTCTTCGTTATAATGAAGAAACAGTCTATACTTGGTGTCATTTTTGTGATAACTGTAATCTGATAGATAACCTGTGGATGCATTCTGATGGTATAGTTTATTAGTTGTCAACATTTGTATAGTTAATCAGAGCCTCTTTTAAATTCTCTACTAGTTCTTATAGACAAGCTCATCTGGATGCTGTTTAATAGAATAATCTGAACTGAACTATGTAGTAAATTACTTTTATTTGTTTATACAATTTATTTGAAAGTTATGTTAATTTTTCCTGATTGATTACTTTGACATTGACAGACTGAGGATGAACTGGGTTTACCTGCTGTCCCTCGGGCATCTCTACGCGGTTAAACAATGCTTTTTATTTCCTTGGCGTAGCAGGTGCATACATGAGCAAGACCCTGTAAAGATGTGCAGAACTTGAGAACGCTGATCAATTAATAGTGATTTCATTGACATTATTTGTAAGAAAGCACTATGACACGAAAAAAAGGAAAATTTATTACCGTGTTTGACAAAAACTTGGAACTCAGAAGCTATGTTTAGAGGAAAATATGTGCACACCTTCGTTATACCAATTTTATTGTCTGAATCGAAAATTTTCTTTTACAGATTTCTTGATGTATTTATATTATTTGAAACGTGAATGTGATAAATCGTCAGGAAATTCCAACAGAATTACTATGGTTTATATGACTTTGTAGGACAGTTTCCATCAAAAGCTAGTTACAGCCACACAAAAATCATTAAAAGGTGCTTCGATAGATCAGTGCAGCATGGAAACGTACGTTAATTCATCCAACTTTTGAGGGAATAGAGTGGAGTTACTCTCATCAATCAGAGAATTCAAAAAGTATTCATAAAATATCACACCTAGCATTAGTCTATGCAGTAGTGCGGGATACCTAGTTTATCCAAAGAATATTACACCTGAGTATTTTTTTTTCTTTTTGTTCCTTTATTTTCGAACATTCATGCCCTTGTTTTGTGTTCAAGACATGACTGGCGTCCTAATTAGGTAACTTGTTTGGATTCACCGAACATCATTTTGTTATTGGGCCGTGAATTACTCTTAGAGATGCTAGATTTCTATTCAGAGACATGATCAGAAATACAATTCAAGTTGAATCCGACCCATCTAAACATTCATAGATATGGTCTGAACAAGAACCATACAATACAAACTCCGCTTAAATAGAGAATGGCGGTTTAAAAATATGACAGATGCATTTAGCCTACACCAGCTGCTGACTCCAAAAGCATCAGGTAGGCATACATAATGCTTACGTACTGACACAACCATCACTACATAACAACTCCCCACAAGTTGGCATTTTATTCCTTTTTTCTATGTTTGCACCTTGCAACTTATAACAAATTGACTCACGCAATATAATTAACTCTAAAAAATGTACACTTTTGTATCCTTCCTTTGATCCTTTTTTCTGTCATAGAAATTGAGCTCTCCCAACACAGAAAACCATGAACAACAATACTACCAATTCTGACAACCCTTCAGAGAGCTCAAATATATTATCGTATTATTATATTGGATTGTCTTTTGGCTTTATCATCTTGATGATGATCATAGCTTTGTTTACAATTTACTGTAACCGCAGAAACTGGCAAGACAGCCTGCAATCTAGAGCTGGCAGAAACAACAACAATTCTAACAGAACCATAATCTTCATGGACACAGATACTGAAGTGAATATTGAAGTATCTGAGGAAGAACAAGATATCATTTTGAATAGTTATCCCATGTTGTTGTACTCTCAAGCCAAGCTTCATAAGCCTGACTCAACATCACTCCTTTGCTCAATTTGTTTAGCAGATTATAAAGATTCAGAGTGGTTGCGGCTCTTACCTGATTGTGGTCACTTTTTTCATAAGGATTGTATCGCCACTTGGTTTAGGCTTAATTTCTCATGTCCAATGTGTAGGAACTCGCCACTTCCTACACCACTTGCTGAAGTTACTCCCTTGGCAACTACACATAATTGAGTATTTGAAGCTCCGAAGTTTTAGAAAGCAATATAGCAAAATAAAATGGGATAATGTGAATCTTCTATGCTAAGAAATTTAGTATTGCAATTGTGTTGTTATTCTTAATCACATAAAAATTTGAACTCTGATGCCGAAATAGCCACAATAAAGTGGGTGCAATGACAACATTGAACTGCAAATTTCAGACCCCAAGTGTTTTTATAATGTTAACACAAATTATTATTTTTTTATCATGGATCTAGATGATATTTTCAATGGTTGGAGATATTTAAAAGTGATGGAGGATTGGTAATGAAATAGATATGAGGTTTTAGAGAGGTAAGAAGTAATAAAATTATAATATTTGATGTTAAAAAAATAAATTCAGCTCACATGATCATAATAATATATGCGCATTTATTGTAATTTGTGATATTTCAAAAATCTCGAGTTCCACGAAGATGATTTTAAATTCTTTAAAGTCTTTATATATTATAAATCCCTTGTCACAGGCTAGAAATAAGTATCACCATTTTTTCTTCGGTCCATTAATTATTAATGTTTTTGGAGATATTTTTAGATTTGTGAGAACTTATCGAAAATCATAAATTTGAGCTACTTTGACTGAATTTTCTTTGGCCTTACCTTGAAACAAGGTAATAGGGGTGATATTAACGTGTTTCAAAAAACACTCGCCCACGTTACTCACTATCATACTTTTCCACATTTTTAAATGGTTATTTTTTTAATTAATTCACTATAATCCTCAGTCAAAGTCGATTTTATCTAAATAAAAATGGTCACATAAAAATGGGTATAATCTGCAGATGCTCATGCAATTGGTGAGTTAGTGTCTGTCTAAGAATACTATGAATTTTCACTTTAAATACGCTGAATTGCTTTATGAGATATTTTGCAAGGGGAAACTTATTCAACTGTGTTTTTTGTTTGATGTTTAATTCTGAGGGTGAGCGTTGGTAAGTAGGTGCTTACTTGTTACCTGGCGTTCACTGATGAAGAAAACAACCTCCCACCTTTTTCTTCTTGTTAAATACAAATTATTTGGATGCATGTAACTATTTGTAAAGTTTCTACAAAATTGACAATGCCAAGTGAAGTTGACTGGGGTAACCGTATTCACTATAAAACATTCGTTTGTCTGGTTAGCGCTTTAAGGGGCATGTACCCTGTTTGGAACCTGCTGCCTACTTCATTAGAGGTAGGGGATGAATGGTTTGTAATTCGGGAGGGTTCTCTTCATAACAATGTTATTCGCTATGCGATATACTTCCGTTGTAACATTATAGTATTAACTTACCTTCAGCTTCAACAGGATAAACAGTAGCGCCACATGGCAGATTCAATGCCCAAGTATAGAATTTTCCACTTATTTTATTTTGTCAAAATGAAAATTCTTGTCGTTTTGTATTTCAAATTAATAACTATATTTAAAATGAGGCTCTTTACAAGTGGGGAAATTTTGCTCAAGTCATATTGCAAACTATTTGGTGTTAAACTTAAAACAGGTGATTGTGTCTTTATAGAGATATTTTGGGTAATTCATGGTAGAACTGTAGAAGCATGTATATTGGTCAGTGATGAACACTTTTCCTCTTGAGTAGGGATTTTCGTAGCAAGATGTTTTTCAATTTTCTTTTATAGATAACCTAGGTAATTGGTGGGCAAAGTTAGTAATTTGATTGAAGTTTTTATAGGAGAATTTGGTTTTGGTTTCTAAAGCAGCGACGAAAACATGGTAGCTAAGGCTGTTTAGGTGCTGGACATTGTTCAATATTGTCCAAGATTATTGAATCTTGTTTTTCTGTCAATTGAAGGTTGAAAGACAAATGTAGGAATCATAATTTTAAAAAGTAGTGTACAAGAGTTACTAGAAATTGAAGCGAGGCTATTTAAGCTCTGAAACTGGCTATAGTAGTTGAACAAAATCAATAAGAAACTCCATAGTAGAAGGCTTGTTCAATGCATCATCTACCTATTTCTTCGTTATAACTGTAATCTGATAGATAACTTGTGGATGCTTGAGGTTGCATTCTGATGGTATAGTTTGTTATAATGTGCATACGATCCATTCTAATTTATCCAACTTCTAAAATCTTGTTAGCCATATGATTCTTATTAATATGGGTGGTGAGTAAAATTGTTGAGTAATGTCAAATCTAATTACATAAAGGAAAGTAAGTACAATAGAGTTACTTTTTTTTTGAGGGAATGGCGTGGAGTTACTCACATCAATCAGAGATTTCAAAAAGTATCAATAAAATATCACACCTAGCGTCTATGTAGCAGTGCGGGATACCTAGTTTATCCAAAGAATATTACACCAAGTATTTTTTTTCTCTCTTTTTTTCTTTATTTTCGAACATGATTCATGCCTTCTTGTTTTGTGTTCAAGACATGATTCACCGAACATCATTTTGTTATTAGTCCGGCCCATCTAAACATGTTTAGATATTGTCTGAACAAGAACCATACAATACAAACTCTGCTTAAATAGAGAATGGCGGTTTTAAAAAATGAGAGATGCATTTAGCCTACACCAGCTGCTGAGTCCAAAAGCATCAGGTAAGCATACATAATGCTTACGTACAAGTTGACAACTCCCCACAAGTTGACATTTTATTCCTTTTGTCTATGTTTGCACCTTGCAACTTATAACCAATTGACTCAACGCAATATAATTAACTCTGTCAAAATGTACACTTCTGTAACCTTCCCTTCATCCTTTTTTCCTGTCATAGAAATTGAGCTCCCCCAACTCAGAAAACCATGAATAACAATACTTCCAATTCTAACAAGCCTTCAGAGAACTCAAATATATTATCGTATTATTATATTGGATTGTCTTTTGGCTTTATCATCTTGGTGATGATCATAGCTCTGTTTACAATTTACTGTAACCGCAGAAACTGGCAAGACAGCCTGCAATCTAGAGCTGGCGGGAACAACAGCAATTCGAACAGAACCTTAATCTTCATGGACACAGATCATACAGAAGTGAATATTGAAATATCTGAGGAAGATCAAGATACCATTTTGAATAGTTATCCCATGTTGTTGTATTCTCAAGCCAAGCTTCATAAGCCTGATTCAACATCACTCCATTGCTCAATTTGTTTAGCAGATTATAAAGATTCAGAGTGGTTGCGGCTGTTACCTGATTGTGGTCACTTTTTTCATAAGGATTGTATTGGCACTTGGTTTAGGCTGAATTTGTCATGTCCCGTGTGTAGGAACTCGCCACTTCCTACACCACTTGCTGAAGTTACATCCTTGGCAAATACACATAATTGAATATTAGAAAGCTCAGAAGTTTTTGAAAGCAGTATAGCAAAGTACAATGGGATAATGTGAATCTGGTATGCTAAGAAATTTAATATTGCAGTTGTGGCGGTTTATGCAGTGGTATCGCTCTGCAAGTGTGTTGTTATTGTAAGCTAGACATTGGCCGGCATGCTGAGCAGATATTAATTAAATAATTTTATAAATTTTATAAGTGATATTTTATATATTATAAATATAGTTATTTTATAATATTTTTTATTAATTTATAAAAGCTGAATATAATTAAAAAAATTAAAATGAAGGAAAATTATGTTTATCACAATTATCTAATTTAATTTTTAAAATATTTTGTAGAATTCGTATGAAAATTTATTATATAGCACAATTGTTTCACTCATTGTACTTTGATTGTTAATTTATTTTTAGCATATAAAATGTAAAATACAAATCCAAAAATAAGATGTAAAAATGTTAATGTTGAATTATATTGTAGCGTATTCTAAATTTATTTGTTTTATTAGTATAATATTTTAATTACGAGTATGAGAAATTATTGTAAAAAAAATTATTGAATATATTTAGTCAAGAGTTTGTAAAAAAAAAAGTTGGTGTGGCATCGGAAGTCTATTTTAAAAATATATAATAGATAATATATTTTAATAACTGCAAGTAACTTTTTTAATAATTTTTTATACATTCATATTTTATTATTATTTTTAATAAATTTGTGTATTTTCTGTTAAATAAAATATATATTTTTATTTTATAAAATATTACTAAAAAAATGGATAGACATAAATTGAAAGTAACTATAAATAGATTAATTTTAATGAATAGTTGAATTTTTAATGTATAAAATTATTACTCTGGAATAATATAATTGTTCATTGAGGATTATACAAAGAGTATTTATGTCGATTATGAGTGATTAGGTGGTTGTTTTCAATTGAATTTAATGACTAATAATATAAATTATTATCATTGGTAAATGACTAATAATATTATAAAATAATTTGATAATAATATAAATTATAAATCATTATAAAATTATAAAATAATGTATAAATTATAAATTTATTATAAATAATTGTAAAATAATTTTATAAGTTTTATAAGTAATATTTTATATATTATAAATATAGCTATCTTATAATATTATTTTATTGATTCGTAATAATTGAATATGATTAGAAAAATTAAAATGACGGAAAATTATATTTATCACAATCATCTAATTTAATTTTTTTAAATGTTTTGTAAAATTCGAATGCTAACTTATTATAGAGGATAATTGTTTGACTCCTTGTACTTTGATTGTCAATTTATTTTAACACATAATGGTACTTGTATTTATTTGATTAAATAAAATATAAACTAAACAATAAGATGTAAAAATTTAAAAATATGATTGACTATTTAATATTTTTTATTTTAAAAAAATGTTAATGTTGAATTATATTGTAGAACATATAATGATAATTTGTGTATTTTCTGTCAAATATAATATATATTTTTATCTTATTAAATGTTACTAAAAAATTGATTGATATAAATTGGAAGTAACTTTAATTGAATTGACATTAATGAGTAATTGAATATTTAACGTATAAAATCATTACTCATTATAAAAAGTATTTATGTCAGATTATGAGTGACTAGGTGGTTTTTATTTCTATTGAATTTAAAGACAAATAATATAAATTAGGTTTAATTGCAGTTTTAGTCCCCCTATTTTAACTGAATCGTGACAGTAGTCCCCCATTTTGTTTATTCTCAGTTTTGGTCCCCTAAACAGAATTTTAGTCCAAAATTTCATGAAATTTCATTTTTTTTTTTTTGCATTTATTTAAGTCACACAATGCTTCAAAATCTCATTTATAACAATTGGACCTGAAATATATGATCATAATTGGTGTAGAACGACTTTAAAAGTTGAAATTTCATCAAATTTTGGAATAAAATTCTGTTTGGGCACCAAAACTAGGGAGAAACAAAATAGAGGGACAACTTTCGCGATTCAGCTAAAATAAGAGGACCAAAATTGCAATTAAGTCTATAAATTATTACCATTGGTAAATGACTAATAATATTATAAAATAATTTATAAATTTATTATAAAATAATTTGATAATATTATAAATTATTATCAAATTGTAAAATAATTTATAAATTATAAATTGATTATAAATAATTGTAAAATAATTTTATAATTTATAAATTTATTATAAAATAATATTATCAAATATATTTTGGAGGTATTAAATAAATTGTGAAAGGAATAGGAGAAGCAGCAATATAGATTAAAGAGATTAAAGTAATTGACTTTAACGTATAAAATTTTACACGTTTTATAAGTAATATTTTATGTATTATAAAAATAAGTATTTTATAATATTAATTTATTGCTTCGTAATAATTGAATATGATTAGGAAAATTAAAATGAGGGAAAATCATATTTATTACAATCATCTAATTTAATTTTTAAAATATTTTATAAAATTCCTATGATTTTTTTCTTCCAATTATAAGTTTTAAATTTAATTAGTAATACTGGTATTGATCATTTTCAAGTCAATATTTTAATTTTACTTTACATTTACAATAATGATGAATATATCAATTTTTA
>JBBPBS010000968.1:22944036-22969162 GCA_037974835.1 Cicer judaicum
TAAATTAATTTATTTTCAAAAGTATATCATGATCATGCTTTCTTTATAAACTTAAATTGTATTTATATAAATATATTGACTTTTAAAACAATTAAAATGTATGGCGTTTAAACAGTATATCATATCTTCAGTTGAGAGAGATCATTAGTTTCTGGTTTTGGATATAAACAACAAAAGTAATTTGTGATTTCTTAATAATTTTGTACATAATTTTATTTACTATTTAGTAAAGAAGAAAAATTGTATTTTAATTAATTTATTTATTAATATGCAAATAAATTAATAAAACATACATATGTTAACGACAAAATATTATCAAATGTTATAAAAGCTGCAAATATGATAAAATTGAATTGTTTGAAATACTTATGTCGTCGAAGCTACATCAATAAATACATTAATACTATTAATTGAATTTATATTTAAATAAAATCAATTTCTCAATCTAAAATCAAATAAACACTACAATAATACAAAAAATTAAATAAAGATTCACACAAGACATAAAAAAAACAAAACAAATATGTATAAAAATCATTTATTTTGATAAAAAAAATATAAAAAAATTATTTATATTTTTTTTTTCAAATTAAAAATTTTCCTAAACCAGTCTTGTTGGAAGAAGAAAAAAGAAATAAATGAAAAGAGAGAAAAGAGACTTCTACAAGGTCTGAGGGGATTATGTGTTGCTTAAGATCTTGGTTTAAATTTACTTTATTTTATAAAGGGTTGAGAGAGAATTTAGTTTAGCCTAAAGTCATTTTCATGGTGTGATACGACAAATTGCTTTTAGTCCCGTACGCTACTCGGAAAGATAAACCAACAAACAAATAGCATTAAATTAAAAGAACAATATTAATTAATGTAATACTATGAAAATGAATTTGTGAAAATGACATATAATAAACGTTTGACCCCCGAATTAAACTATGTAAAATTGCTATGCTAGTTTAATTGTTATACCTTTTGAGCTAGTTAAACAAGCAGCCATAACCTTCCATTCAAAATTTCACAAGAAAATGAACAACAATGACAAAGGCGAATTCGATGCAAATGGGTTCACATACATCTTAACATTTGTATCGGGTCTCGTATTCTTGATTTTCATATTAGTTGTTGTTTGTATTCGATTTCGTTTGTCGCAAAATCCTAACATATTTAATATTTTTTCTTGTTTTTCATCACATCCTCAAGAAGATTTAACCATCGATCAAGGACTTCACCATCATACGAACACAAGTTTTGAAGGATATCCGAAATTGTTATACTCTCAAGTTCAAAAGAATATTAAAGGTGGTTCTTCAAATTATAGTTGTTCTATTTGCTTAGGAGATTACAAAGAAAATGATGTGTTGAGGTTACTTAATGATTGTGGTCATCTTTATCATGTTGCTTGTGTTGATCCATGGCTAAGGTTACATTCCACTTGTCCAATATGTCGATCAAAATCATCCCTATAGTGTCTTCAATATTAAGAGGTTGTAAAAATCAAATCACAATATTCACCGTGATCAATAGCACTACTGATCTCTACTAGGCCAAAAGAAAGGTCCATTAATTAATGTTGACGAAATTTTGTTGACAAAAAAATTGTTAACAAAGTCAATCTCATCTGTGTTTTTGTGCCCTTATCCAACGTATTTTGTCTATGCAACATTTTTATCATATGAGTTGCAATTACAGGCAAATGAAATTCTTCTTCAATTTGAATGTTATTGTTTTTTTGTACAATAAAAACAACACAATCTAAATGAAATATTGATGTGAGGTGTTGTTTTAGGGCAAAAACTTCACCTCCTACTATAATTTTTAAACACGCTAAATTTCAAATTTGCTCTCACCCTTCCATCATAAGATCGATGTTATTAAACTCAAACTTTGAGTTTATCAAAATAAATTTATATTTTAGAAAATTCAAAGTTTGAGTTTGCCAACTGAATTTTTATTATTCTAAAGACAAATAGATATTGCTGAAAATAAATGGAAATTAGTTTTTACTTATTAGAATGAAAACTAATTTATATATTTTAAATATTTTGAGGAGTATGATATGAGGTATTTACTAATAACATTATAGAGAGAATTTTGCTTTTGTCCAAAAAATAGAGAGATTTTTGTGTGTTTTTTGTTTAGGTTTTTTTTGTGTGGTTATTTTTATTGCTTTGGTGTATTTGTGTACGTTATTTTTTTCTAAATATTAAAATTCATATAAGAGGAGACATAATGCAAGATTAATGAGGACTACTAACTCCACTGATGATATAAAATGAATAGTTTTTTTAATTTCTCAATCGATAATAACAATCTAATAGTAACAAACATTTGATTTTAATTATAAATAATTTTAAAAACATATAATTAATTATAATATATTTAAAGATAATATAGAATCATTCATATTAAAAATGTTTATATATGTCAAAAGAGTATTAACAACACAGTGTCTATTACACATATATTTCAAGACACTCTTTTATTAATTGAAATTTAAGAGTGTCATCTTAATTTATTGGAATTCTTTATAAATTTAAACTAATAAAAAATTGTATTAAAAAATGTGTAATAAAAAATGTGTTGCAAATTTATTCATGTATCAATTAAAATACTTCACGGATTTGAAGATATATTTATTGTTACACGTATTTTTCTTCCAGATACATTTGTAGGTGTGAATAGAAATATTAGAATAAATAATAATTATACAATCTCCGTCCAAAAATAATAATCATATATTTCTACACAAACATTTTACCCTATTGACCATTGTCATACTTATACTCTACAATTTTGCAAGAATGTCAATTTTATCTTTGAAATTTTTTATAATTTTACAAATTTAATTTTTTTATCATCCAAAGATTACTAGAACAATCAATTTAAGTTTTTTGGCAAGCAAATATTTTTTAGGAATTTTTGGTACAAAAGATCGAAAATTTAAACTATCAAAAAACTTGTAAATTTTTTTGAAAAAAAATTATTTTAAAATTACATGAACATCGAAAACTTGTGAAAAAGTTTTCTGATTTTCTAGAATAAGTTGTGTAAAGGAGAATTTAAAAAAAAATTCTGACATATTTTTTTTGAACAATAATAATTTTAATGTTGTGAAGAAATTGGGATTTTAAGTTTTTAAAAATAGATTGTATACTGAAAATTTGAAAAAAAAAATCCGATTTTAAATAATTTTTTTATAATTTCTAAAAAAATTGTGAATTTTAAGTATTTCAAAACAAGATATGTACTAAAATAAACTTAATTTTTTTTTTTTCATATATAACTTCTATACCGAAAAATTTGAAAAAGCATCGTGAGTAAAAATATTTTTTTAAAATTTTGATATGAAAGTAAATGACATTTGTTGAGAGTAGAAGTAAAAGAAGAAGGATACATGCTAAAGTTGACTTCCTACACACATTACGGTACGCAGCAGCAATATAAAATATATTTTTGTTACAATTAGAACAAATCCAAACATAAGATAAAATTGTGGACATACAGATTTCCCATTACGGAATACACCGGAATTAATTAATCAAAAACGCAACGTCACTCCACAATACATTATCCATAACGGAAAATCATCACATATACATAAACGAAATCGCGCTTCCTTAAAAATAAACATATAAAACACTACAAACTCTCATAATGTATAACTAGTAGATATGAACATTCATGATGAAGAATTTAGAAGAATGGGTTATTTCCTGTTATTTCTACTGTGCCTAATAATTGTAACCCTTTTAATTACAACTGCCTCTTATATATGCTCTCTGCCTATTGCTTCAACTCAATCACCTTCTTCTCCTCAGCCTGCTGTTATTGCACGTGACCCACACTCCAACCACACAACAACAATCACTGTATTGTCTGTTGAACCAGGTGAAGTTCTACACTTGGATCATACTACTACTCTTCCATTAGAGGGTAAAATGTGTGATAAAAATATTAATAATTCAAGTAGTTGTTGTTGCTCTATATGTTTGATGGATTACAAAGAATCAGATTTGTTGAGAATGCTACCTGGCTGTGGTCATTTCTTTCATGTTACTTGTGTTGATCCTTGGTTGAGAATGAATTTGACATGCCCTGTTTGTAGGAAGACATATCAATCGGTATAATTGACCTCCTCAATATCTGTTTTTATATACTCTAGTGTGCAATTTATTTATACTCCAACAACCAGGCCTTATTGGTATATTGGGACATGTTTTCCATTTATTATTCTTTTCTTAGTAATTCACCTTGTCACTTGAGAATAAATCTATAAGAAGATTTTTAGACTTGAAATGAACACTCTTAATTAGAATCAATGCTTGATAGCATATTGCAGTTTGGCTATGCGTTAATGCAGAAGAAAAAAGAAGACAAAATAACATCAAACCGTTGCCTGTGAATAAAAAGTGGGAGTTTAAAGAAAAATATTTGATAAACATTATACAATTTGAGAGAGAGAAATAGAAAAGGCGATCGTGTTGAATTAGTATTTGCATGGCTGTTTTATCCATTAATCTCTCTCCTTCTTTTTGTCATTATTGTTGTTACTAATTAAATTGAGTATTGCATTTTTTGTCAAGAACTAAAAATAGATATTGTATCTTCAATCTTTATTTCAAAATAGATATTGTATAAGATTAAATAAGTTTTTAATTTAAATAAAATATTATTTTTAATCTTTATAAAAAAAAGTCACTTATAAAATTATTCTAGTAAATTGAAAGTTTGTCCATAAAAAATGAATTTTAAATTCAATTTCTAAACCATATTTTTATTACTTTTATCTTAAATTTATATTCTTTTAAAAACTCATTCAATTCATTAAGAATTAATTTTTTTTGGAGATGAATTTTTTACTAGGCAAATATCATTCAAATGTCTAAACAGAACCTACATATATTGAATGAATCCAATTTCCAAATGCAACAAAAATCTCTTCAAATTCAGATACTGAAAAATCAAAATATCCCATTACATAATAACAAGTAAATGAGAATCCTAATTCAATTTAATCAAAACTAAAATTAACGCTACCAAATCACTAAAGATAATCAAACTGATCTAAAAAAACACCTTAAATGTCGGATTCATATTGCACACATGACATATCTGAATGTCTTATTAAAATCAAATGTGTTGACTGTATGCAATCTAAATCCCTAATTGTCACGACTTTGTTACATCACCCAAAATCCTATGAATGTAGCAAGCATAGCACAAACGAATGTGACATCAATATCAAAGTTTTTCCCTTGAAATGAAGATGGACATCCAGGAGTAGGAGAGGGAACATTGGTAGGTGATGGAGGATTGATGCTGCCACTAGGTTGAGGAGCTGAACCATTTGGTGATATTTGTGGAGATATATTAGGTGATGCTGAGGGTGTTGGGGATATTTTTGGTGCACTTTGATGGACATAAATTATAATCTTTTGACCTAAAGTACAATAATTTGAGACACTACATATGAAATAGTAGACACCTCTCTCCTTTAATGGGAAATTAACCGGACTACTATTGAATACCTTCAAAGGTTCAAGGGCTGTGCAATGCTCGTACTCGGATTGTGATACTTGAATTAAGTTGTAGAATTTTGTGTCGAACTTGAATTCTGTTTTAGCATTTCAAATTTTGTTAGAACAATTGAATCAATACAAGTGTCAATTTAATATATGCATCTATGTTTTGTTGATGTCAAATTCTTCGAGCATGTTCATTATTGATATTTTTATATGGTTTGTGTATTAGATTTCTCTGCAATAACTATGAGAATCGTTAGATCTAAAAAAAAGTTAGATCTAATAGTTATTGTAGTGTAGTTGTCGTAGATAATCAAAGACTAATGTTTTATACATTACATAAGAAAATTAACTTGATATACATGATGAAATTAATCTAAAACTACTCCTAATCTAAATGATTATATATCCCAATTTTGAAAATACTATTTATTTAAAATATAAACTCTTAGAAGGATGTCAAATATATCATATGACACATAGAAAAACTATATGATAACGTAAAATTAACTAAATTACTTTTCTCTTGATATTTTCTTTAATGAAGCTAGAACTAAAAGATTGAAATATAAGACACAAATTTTTTAGGCCAATGATCATTTAGCAAATGAAAGATTGAATTGAAATCTCTTACACACACACATATATATATATATATATATATATATATATATATATATATATATATATATAATGTTATTAGCTAGCATAAATATATCAAAGCAATAGTTTAAAAATTAAAATAAAAGAAAATTGTTTAGGCTTTTACCTAGAGAGTCTCCTTCTCTGAGGAAATATGAGTCTGTCCAATTAGTATAGTATGTTGGATATGGTGGAATCACCCAACCAGCTGAATCCCCCACTATGAATTGTGTAGCAGAACAATGATGAAGGAATGTTAAAAACAATGATGAAAGTAAGAGAACAAAAGGGTTTTGAAGCTGCACCATTTTGAGCTTTGGAGAAAAGATAGATTGAGAAAGATGGCTAGGTATAGATAGGTTAAAATGTGGACATGGAAGTTAAACAAGAGATGTAACAGTATATTTAAGATGGGAGGGTATTATTAAGATTTATTGATTATTTTTACGTTACAGAATACAGACAGAAAATGAAACTCAATAGTCACATAAATAATTAAGAGTAAAATAAATGTGAAAAAAAAAAAACAGATTAAGTCTTAGCATTCACAATATAGTCTTGAATTATATATAAATTTATTTTTCGCTATTTAATTAATAAATCTTATCATATCTAATTTGAATAAACAATATAATTTATTATCTTAACGGTGAAAACAAATTTATGTACCATGCAAAACTTAATTTGTTTGTGTATATATGCAAAAACCAAAAATATATCCATATGTCTCTTTTATGTGTATTATTAAGATTTTATATTGAGTCTATCTTATTCTTACAAAATTCTTATAAAATAAAAGATATTATTCTTTATAAATTTAAATTTTTTCAAATATACCATTTCACGGCTAACATTATTGAGTTCGATGCAAAAATATATAGATGGAAGAAGATCTAATTGAGTAGATTCTGATTATATATTAAAAAATTATTATAAAGCTCTATCTCTCATAGATACGAGAGTTGGATTTTTTAAATATATTACATATTTTAGTTTATTTATTTAGTTAATTAAATGGGTTAATTAGTTACACTAATTACTCCATTATTTTATACTATTAGGAACGTGTAACTTTGATATTATTAAATTTTCATTTCTCCTAATAGATAAACCATTTTTTGTTTATAACAAATAACATAATCTTTAACGCAGAAGTTTAACGTGTGACTGCTGCTTTTGATGAATTGATGTCTTCAATTTGTTCAAAACGAATTATTATGAATTTGTTTCTGTTGATTAAACTGCAAAAGATAATAAAACCATGGAAGTGCAAGAAAACACACATATACATGTAATAAACCAGGGATGGATTAGGTAGAAGCTATAAATTTTTGCTAATATTTTAACATGGCACGCACATGTTTCGTCACAATCTTGTGACTACATACAATAGATCATATTTAGATTTTTCAATCTAACATTAGATAATTTAAATTTCAATGCAGAAAAATTAAAATTTATATTAAAATATAAATCGTCTGATCTTTGATTTGATTTAAGGGATCATATGTGAGTGACTGCATTCAGTGTAACTGCAATGGAGAATAGAAGGGAAGGAAAAGAAAGTTCATGAACTTTTTTTTTTTCTTTCTAAATCAACTTATTGAGAACAGAGGTGGGGAACAAAATTTCACTTCACTCCATTTTGGAATTTGGAAAAGATTAAGAGAGGACATGGACTAAAAAATTAGATATTAAGTTTCTGTCATTTTTCAATTCAATGAATAAAGTAATGGGAGAACACACTTTGCAGCAATATTCATACCGTTCAACTAGTAGAATCCATTTATTTCAAGGTATGAAAATAAAGACATTGAAAAATCACACAGAATCTGAGATTAAAACAACTTTAGATTTCATCAAATAAATAGTACAAACAGCCAATGAAGTACTTAGCACTTATAAAAAAATTGAAAGAATGAAATCACCACAAGTTCAATTACTTGCAAACTATGCTAATGTAAGCATAACACAAAAGTATATATAAAACCTACCACTATAAATTCAACAAAATAAGTATGAACAAAATTCTCAATCTAACCACAATAGGGACACACAATCAATCCATTTTCATTACACAGTAAACACTGATTCATCTCTTCATTTTCAGCAGTAACCTTATGACTACCATTACACTTGAAACACATCACAAACCTTATTCCACCACAACCATCACAAGGACCATTAGACCAATCCATTGGAACCTCTTCAAAGATTTTCTTCAACTTTCCTTGTTCATGCAAACTCAAAACTTCTTCAGCTGCACCTATATATCTCCCCTTAACAAAAAGCCTTGGAGGCACAATTTGCTCACCCAAAATGTTCCACAGTTCATCCCTAAACTCCTTGTGCATTGATATGTCCCTCTCAAGATACAAAACCTTGAAACTTTGCAATAGGAAACGAACTTTATTGCAGTCTTCGAAAGTCTTTCTGATTCCTCCAAGCGATGTTGTGTAGAAAATCACAGTGCCATCACCACCTGGTGGACATTTCTCTTCAAACAACATCAAAGGGTCTAATTGAGATACTAATTCATCTTCATTTTGTTTCTCTTTCTGTTTTAACTCTGCTTCAACTCTGAGTCTTCTCTGTTCCTCTGTCAATCTAGAATGTTCCTGCACAGCTTCCTGGAATGCAGCGAGTAGATTCGGATCGAATAGGCTACCTGAATTCAAATCCGGTTTCCGGAACGACAAATTATCGGTCTCAGACACAAGGGTTTTCCTTTTTCTATCAGAATTAGGTCTTGATGAAAGTGGTAACTTTTTTTCTTTCAAAATTTCACTCTGTTTCAACTCTGTTTCTTCTCTGTCACAACTCTGCAAAACCAAAACACCTTTGAGGGTAATGTTCTCTTTGTTTTCATTGTAATCAATATCCAAATCCATTTGTTCTTCTTCAAGATCTCTCATTAACTCTGAGACATCAATGATTTCTGGTTCTTCCTGCAATTTCTCTTCGCAATTCTGGACAGTTTTGTTGGATTCGTTTTCTCGGGAAACAAATGGGTTGGGTATGTTAAAAGATGAAATCTTTGGGAGAAAATCTGCATACCCATCAATTGATTTTACCTGAAAAACTCGATCTTGTTTTAGATACCCGATCTGTTTGATTGATTTGAGCTTCTTCAGCAATTTTCCTTTCACTCCTTTCATTTTACTTGGGAATTATTATCTACGAAATGAAACAGAAAATTGAGTTTGTGAAAATTAGGTTAAGGAATTTGAAAGCAGTGAGTGTGATATTTTTTCTTTGGATTTGTCGAAGAAAGAGAGAGAGAGTGAAGAGTGATGATAGGAGAGAGAGTTCTAACGGCTATAAAACTTGCCAGCGTCTATAACAAGTTTTAGAAAAACGTATCGCTAATGAACGCCTGCCACGTGTCCAGCGAGATGAATAAACAGCTCAATTTGTTCTTTTCGTTTTCAATTTTCAATGAAAAATATGAATTATATTAAAACCGAAATATAAATAAATATAACTTTCAGTAAAAAGAATATATATATATTTGAGGAAGCAAACTTGTGGTATGTGGTCAAACTCGAGGCGATCCAATCTAGTGATAATTGAGTTTATTTGTGTACCTCACGTTTTCAATTATAAGACGTGAATATACTTAATATTTCCAAAAAAATAATAACTTAATGAATTATTTTCCATGAAATTTAGAGTAAATACCATAATTTAAAATCTCAACACTTTTATATTTAATAAATAAAACCTATAATCATAAAAAGAATAATTAAAACTCATAAATTACATTTATAGAAAAACTCATAAATTACATCAACAAAAATAAAAGTATTGTTTTTTAAGAAAATAAAAAGGTATTTTTAGTAAATTTTTAGTCTTGTCATTTGTCAATAAATAATCGATTAATGGTGGTGGATGTGTATGTCTGTGTAAGTGGTGTCGTTTTATCAAGAGAGATATGTGCAGTGTAGGTGGTGTCGTTTCGTTTCATCAACAACGATATGCACAAAAGACACTAATATTAAAATCACTCTTAGCATCGTATTATAGCAGTAAAATATAAAATTAGAGATATCTCATATCGGATTGAGGGCACTCCTTTAGATAGGTGATTAATGATTTTTCTAATGAGTCTTGTATTTAGGGCTATGTAGACAACAAAGTCACATATTTAAATAATTTTTTATCTTTAGGAATACTTATTATAAATTCAGTCGAATTGAGTCTATTCCATTTATTATTAAAAAACAAATAAAAATGTAAAATATTAAGAAGTGTCATAAAGGCTCTTGTTAAAAAACTAAAAACTAAAGAAAAAAAAACTTTAAAATATATTGAAACTTCTGTTTTCATCATTTTAAAAACACAATTTTTTTTATGCAAAACTTCTATTTTTTGTTTTAGGGCATAAAAAATTCTTGTAATATTAACATAAAAAAGTCTCGATTTGATTTTTTAATTTTGATCTTTAACTCTTTGATCCTCAAAAAAATGATCTTGAAATTCAAGTGAGAGAATTAAAATTTGACCAAAACTTATTTAAGTAAAGATTTAAATTTGGGTTATTCTAAATAATTTATCTTTTATTAAAATTTATTACTCATTTGAGTTTAATCACTTGATTTATTAGGATTTTAATTTACACATTTGCTTTAATAACAACATTTATTTATAAATTAGATATCCCATATTTGTAGTTGAAACTTTTTTTTTATATAAGGAATAATTATACTTTTCAGATTTTTTTTCTCACCCAACTTTTTGTGCGCTCTTGTAGTTTTAGACTAATTTATAAAGAAACCCAAACGATCAATAACTTTATATGATTTAAAAGGTGATTTCATGTGATAAAAGGACATAAGTGAAGCTAATTTTGAGGAAAATAAGGAAAATTTCAAGTCAGTATTTTAGAATAATTGTTGTGTAATTTAAATTGTAATAATTTTAGTTTTATTTTAGTTAAATGGTATAGTATAAGTCAAATATGGGTCGAGAGATTTGACTTTTAATCCATTTTAGAAATATGATAAATTATTCTTCAAATACATAAATCTCATTTTAGAAAACTTTGAAATGAAATATAATTTCTCTCTAACAGAAATATTGAGTGAATTATGTCTCATTTTTTAGTTATTAGATTAAAACAGTTGAATTTTTTCAACGGTTTTCTTTTCATAGTGATGATTTCTAATTGACTAATCAATCATCTTTGATTGTGGTGTCTTCTCCATCTTATTTCATTCATCTTTTGTTAATTTCCTTTTCCATTTATTACTTTATGTAAATTTTCAATCTCACATAGAAGCTTTCAAATCCATATCACCATTTGAGCCTTGACTAGAGTGAAAGAAGGACAATTAATAAGAGTGATTTAATGCATTTGATAGAGTGAAATATTTGCAAACACTCAAATTAGTGATTTAGGTAAGTGAGATATATAAAGAAATAAAGTGTATTTAATTTCTAGAAGAGGAAATTCTTCTATGCTAGAATAAGTTTAAGCATCAAGATTGATTTAATTAAAATATATTTAAACATGAAAATGATTTATTTACTAAAACCTTTAAATTGTCGATTTTCACATTATTTAGTGGAGTCACGCCAATTTATAACATTCTCACATGAGAGTTATGCTACTAATATATTTTTAACACATTTTTAATATGTTAAAACCTATTTGGTGGAATCCTTGTAAATTTTAAACAAATAAATAAGTTAAAAATATGTATTAAAAAATTTGTTAATGAATCTTCTATTTTAAAGTATGTTGGGTCTATTAGGTCCTATGAAACCGGTCCAACTGATCCGAACCCATTTTAAAAACACAGTAAAGAATGGAAGAAGCAGTTAGTGAGATGAGTAGAAGGAATGAATTATAAAGACGTGTGATTGTGGGATAAGTAACATCCATGCATTTAAGTGTTAATTAATTATTGTTTTGTTTTACCATATTTGTGGTAACAACATTCGGAATCACTTGGGAACAATGTAAGCAAATCCCTCTATCGCATACAATCAATGAGTTATCGCCTCCAACTCCAAACCATCGTCAGCACCAACTATCTTCCACGTCACTTTTTCCGTTACACTTCAACACCATCAAGGTTCATCCCTCTTCTCTTTCACTTATAATAATAATATTGCTATTGCATGTCTCTCTGTTTTTTATTTTTCTCTTTTTCTTTTTAGGCTATCATTCTCTACATTTTGTTCTGCCAAACTTTTGGAAATGGAGGATTTTAAATTCGGTTCAGAATCCTCGGTGGCTCATCCTGTTTTACTCCACAACAAAATTTCTGCAATTCGTTTGGCCGGTCCTCAAAAGCTTCAGGTTTTTATTATTGTGTGTTTAATTCATTCTAGATTTTACTCGCATAACACAAAATTGGGGATGGAAATAAAGGATTATTTTTTCATGTTTGTAGGTCATAGCTGATTTTGATGCCACATTAACGAAGTTTTGGGTTAATGGAACTCGTGGCCAAAGTATGTTAACTCAACATTACATTTCCCCTTTTTTGCTCCCTTAAGTGCAATTTACTTTCTAAACACTTGAAATTTTTATTTTATACGTCGGTGACTGAAATAATATTTATTTATGAATTTTTTAATTGTGACAGAGAGAAGATAAAATGTATTTCCTAAAACATTGAAAGCAATGTTTTGACATTTTTTTCAGAATCTATTTCTATAATGCATTTTCATAACTTTCATAATGTCTCCTCTGATGTTTATTTTATCAATGAAAATGGAAGTGGGAAACATCTGAAGTACATGGGACCCCTTATATGTAATTTTTTTGGAAATTTGTTATGTATGTACGACTATTATATATCTAATAAATTCATTTGTAGGCAGTCATGGCCTTTTGCAGCAGGATAATCCAGAATATGATGCCAAAAGGCAGCAGTTATATGAACATTACCATCCATTAGAATTTTCTCCTACTCTTGGATTTGAAGAGAAAAGGAAACTCATGGAAGAGTGGTATGTCACTCAGTTTCTCAATGCCGGACTAGGCTCTAAGATGAATACTGATATTCAGTATTGAGATTATTTAATGCTTGCTGCTGAAATTTATAATTTGGTGTATTAGGTGGGGGAAAACGCACGGTCTTCTTATTGAAGGAGGACTTACATATGAATCAATAAGACAATCAGTTGCTAATGCTAACATAGCTTTTAGAGAAGGCGTTTCTGAGCTTTTTGAATTTTTGGAGGTGTACTTTCCATCCTTCTTTGGCACATATAAGTTCTTACATCTTGATATGTTCATTTTGAATCGAGCGAATTTGTGTAATGGAATATATGTATGTGAAGATGCAACAGCTGACATTCCTGTTTGTTATTTTCAGGAAAGAGACATTCCTGTATTAATATTCTCTGCTGGGCTTGCTGATATCATCGAAGAGGTCTGAAAAGTCATTTTTTGTTTTATGATATCAAGGTTACTAAGCATTTCACTTCACTTTCTTGTCTGTTATTGATTGTGCCTCTCAATTTTCTATGTATTGCCTTTTCAAATTATAACAGGTTCTAAGACAGAAGCTTCACAGATCCTTCAAAAATGTGAAGATAGTATCCAACAGGATGGTATTTAATGATGATGGCCGACTTGTATCTTTTAAAGGTGATTCTACGTTGCTAACTTTCACTGATTGTGTATTTGTTTGCTTTTGATCTCAGTGTTCATATCCAAATACATCTCTCAGAGGATGAGGCATTAGTCACATTACGCACTTTCTTTTAGGTTTCACGTTAATATAGAAAAGCACATTTATATTACCATATTTATTTGTTTCTGTTCAAGCTCTGGTGTGTGAGTCACAGCTTAAATATAAATTGATTCACAGGGAAATTGATTCACAGCTTAAATAAAAATGAGCATGCTCTTGATATGGCTGCGCCTGTTCACGAACGATTTGGTGATATCGATGGTCCAACTGATGACAATGCCTCGCTCAAGAAGAGAACCAATGTTCTCCTTCTTGGTGATCACACTGGAGACTTGGGAATGTCTGATGGTTTGAACTACGATACTCGAATTTCTGTGGGATTTTTGTAAGTAAAGAATTTGCTACACTCTAATTGCTGGGATAATAAGTATAAAAAACTGATAATCAATGCAGCTTCTCAACCTCATAAAATTATTGTTGCAGGAACCACAACGTTGAGAACTCACTGAGCTGCTACCGAGAAGCTTTTGATGTCGTTTTAGTGGTAATGAATTAGATGGATGATATCACATATCCTTGAATTCCCTGTTCCTTCCTATTTGTGCAAGAGCATTCCTATTATTATTGACTTGTGTCTGCAATACTAAAAATGTCGTCATCATATTAAACTAAATTAATTCGCAGATACATGTCAAACTATATTTTTTTGCTAATTTGAACTTGTAAATTTTTTCGTGCAGAATGACGCGCCAATGTGTGGTGTTATCAAACTGCTCTCTCATATGTGTTCAAGTGGGAAGTGATTATTTTCAGTGATCATATATTCTTAGCAGTATCATCCTTATTTGTCTTACACATCCCAAGGTTCCTCTTTATTTCCCCTTATGAAGAATGCTAACAAGTAACAAAACATTCATTTACCACATTTTTTTTCCTTTCAGGATATGGCTAGCGATTACTTATACCAGGGCCTATTTTATTTACTCCTATGTATGTTAACAATGAAGCTGTACTAATAATATCTGTATGGCACACAAACCGTATTTTCTGTTATGAGGTGTTAGTTTAGTGTGATTGTGGCTGCTTTTTATTTTTCTTTTATGTGTATAATAATCTATGAAGTACAAATATGACACTGAGCGTGACACCGCGACGCTTAGACACCAATAATAATTTAAGAAAGCGAAAGCGATTAAATGTATTGATGAGATGTTGGAATTGAACACCAACCACATCAGCCATTATTAAAAGACACCAATAATAATTTAAGAAAGCGAAAGCGATTAAATGTATTGATGAGATGTTGGAATTGAACACCAACCACATCAGCCATTATTAAATGTATTGATGAGATGTTGGAATTGAACACCAAACACATCAGCCATTAGATACGTCTTTAATATAAAGTGTCCGTATTATACCTAAATTAGCTGAAGTGGCATGCCAACTAGAATAAAAATTATATGATCACTTAGATGGGCAAAGTTAGCGAGGGCCAAAAAGTGAAGAATATGATATTATGAGTAAAATCTAACCTTTTATTTTTACATGGACTAGTTCACGGATATTTTTTTGAAACGTTACTGAATTCATGATATAATTATCACTATAACAATATATGAATCTATGTTTGGGACTTGTTTGTTACCCCTCTTGTCGCCTCTCTAGTTATTTGCCTCAAGGGTGGTTTAGCATATATACTTTATTTATTAATTATGCTGCCTATTAAGGACAGTTTAGTGCTTTCATTGTTATATATAGTTTATTTACTTATAATAAGGTTCTTTTGATGTAGTAAAAAACCTAATTAGTTTGATGTTTCTCTTTTGAATTGCATTGTTAACACATTTAAACTGAACTCCTTTCAATGTCTATGCTAACATAAAAATACTACTACTATTACATAGGGGAAAATGTTGATAAAGTT
Source organism: Cicer judaicum (assembly GCA_037974835.1). Classification (NCBI taxonomy): domain Eukaryota; kingdom Viridiplantae; phylum Streptophyta; class Magnoliopsida; order Fabales; family Fabaceae; genus Cicer; species Cicer judaicum. The sequence continues at coordinate 22,959,774 of JBBPBS010000968.1, forward strand.
TTGTATCATCTGGTATTTTTTCGCATAAACTCCTATTATACAAAATAAAAGTGAAAATGGAAGGGGATTCACATAATGTGATGATATGTTCGACAATTAATGTTAAGTTCCAAATGTCCTAAAGACAATCAAGAACATTATTTATTAGAAGACCACGCCAAGAACATTCAAAAACTGAATCTTCAGTTCAGGTCAAGCAATTAAAATGGGTTTCTAATACTAACTTTTGAAAAGAAAAAGAAAATTCAAAAGGGAAGAGCATTAGTTACTATTCACAATAACTCTCTAAAATTGCACTAAAAAATTGCCAACACAACACACCACTGCCATTGTTGAGAAATTAGCTGTTGGTCTTTCTTGTATCAAAGGTTACTTGAAGGATGGTGAGTGTAATGGAATTCAATTTGTAATCTTTGATGAAATGGCATGGATCCTTTCAAGCCTTTCTTCACATCACTCTGCAACTCTCTCACAGGAATTGCAGCCAAAAAACTCTTAATGTACTCTTTGCATGACTCCTTGCCTCTACATAAAATCTCCTCCCTTCTATCATTGCCTTCATCTGAAGTGACTATGAAATCTCCATCAACTACATTATCAGCACCTAGAGGTTTCGACTCCAACCTTCGATTTTCACTGCGCAGCTTCTCGATTTTTGTGCTTGTATCAAACTTCAATATATAAGCTTGATTGCATCCTTCATGCAGTCTCTCCCCTAAAGTGTCAATGATGTAGTAAGCATCTTGCTCAACTTTTAGGACAAAAAAATGGTCATTCCAACTTACTATGTACACTAATGGCTCACTAAGCATGTCCAATTCTAACGCACAATGGCTTACTTCTTCCCATATGTTATCAAAAGACATTGCTCCATGAAGGAATTCAAAATTTCCATTATCCTCAAGGTCCTCCGGAATGAAAAATCCAACAAAGGACTTTTCAGGGACTATAGATAACGGACGAATTTTGGCTTGCAGAACCGTATCAAGATCAAAGTGTTTATCAGGAAACCGGTTTATATAATCCTTGTTCACACAAAGAACTCTCCATTCTGATGATCCGTCTCTAATCAGGCTATCAAATTCACACTTGATTGGTATCTCGACTCGGTGCGCTATCAACCAATCAGCAATAAGTGCAACCAGGACTGCACATGCACTCTCCCCTGCAGCGCATTCACTCCTTTGATCAATTGAAGCGAAAAAGATTTCAGTATGCAGCTTCATCTCTCCGTCTCTGCTGAAAACTTCCTTGTGCTCCCAATTGCCTATAGTAAAACTATTCTCCTCAAATTCAGAAACATATGATTTACTATTGGTGATTCCTTCTTGCATTATATGCCACTGCAAGATACATGTACACTCACTTAAAATAGTCTTCAAAGGTTGTTTTAGAATATAAGAAGTAACCATGGAAAGACAGAAAGGTGAATATATACCTTTCGAAAAGTGCATTCATCGGAAGAGCTCAGCAGCCGACGATCAAAATCGATGTCATCTCCACCCTCTTCTCCATTATGTTTTTTAAGAAGTAGTTCCCCTTTCTCCTTGGAAGATCTAAACTTCAGCTTCCGCTTCCTCCACGGAAGGATCCGGTATTTCGAAATGTGATGCTCCATCTGGTCACATGTACTATACTTCTCAACATGTACATCCATAGAATTGGACTTTTGGCTGCTATAGTACACCAAACATTCATCTTTACCATTAAAAATTGAACCTGTATAAGGTTGTGATCCTCTCACATAGTTTCCACTGGCCAATGTCTCATAACTAAAAGAATGTCTCACACAACAATCTTCTTCCCCCTTCTCATGTGATTTCATTGCAGCATCAATTTCTCGTGAATCTGTGTCAGATACATACCTGTATTCAGAATCTTCACTTCTGTTGGAACTTCTACTGTCACTTCCTTCATCTTTGGAACTTGCTTTCTTTGCTCTTGCAGTTGATACATAACTAGCAAAGATTTTTACTCTTCTAAGACCTGATTTAAGTGTAGAGTATTCCTCTTTGTTTGGGAGAGGTTCTACAGAAAAGGTTGATGAAGGAACACACAGAGTTGATCTTTGAACAGTATCCAAATATTCTTGAATGACCTCTAGTTTTAGTAAACTAAGAGATAACTGAAAAGAAACACAAATGAAGTTTGAGGCAAACTTTGGAGGGAGTTAGACTATTAGTGGTTAATTTGTTAAAAGGATGGGAGAATTTGTTAGCAGCACCGATCAAACTTTGGACATCCTTTTTAATACTTATTCAGTGTCCCAACCCATATGATTGTGCTTTGGTGACAAGTATCAGAGTCCATTAAATTAAATTAAATTAAATTAAATTAAATTAAATTAAATTAAATTAAATTAAATTAAATTAAATTAAATTAAATTAAATTAAATTAAATTAAATTAAATTAAATTAAATTAAATTAAATTAAATTAAATTAAATTAAATTAAATTAAATTAAATTAAATTAAATTAAATTAAATTAAATTAAATTAAATTAAATTAAATTAAATTAAATTAAATTAAATTAAATTAAATTAAATTAAATTAAATTAAATTAAATTAAATTAAATTAAATTAAATTAAATTAAATTAAATTAAATTAAATTAAATTAAATTAAATTAAATTAAATTAAATTAATGTAAACATTATCAAAGGTTGTTAAATTAAATGACATAAGAAATAGGAATTAAGAGGAATTCAACTTACACAAAGTGAAAAATTAGTATCATTTGTGCCAAGGACATTCAAAGGAACTATAATTTCAATCTCTTTGTTGTCCACAGCTAGAGGCACATATTCAGCTAAGTTTATTGATGTAACTCCAGCCCTTGTTTTGTTCCCTTGCTTACATACCTAATACAGTGAAAAAAGAAGTAAAAAGATTCAAACTGTAGTAAAACAAAAAAGAAAAATTGAACCTCAGTTATTATTCACTAAAATAATTGAATTCCATCATGAATAAAATCTTAGTCATAATGCTGTAAAATCCTAGTCAAACATACAAGTGGATGCACCCATAAACCACAACATGTTCTAGATATTGATTTTAAGGGGAAAAAAATAAAATAAAACGGGGCCTGACCGAAATAAATACTTCATATTAAAGGCTTCTCTAGTTATATTCAATTACTTTCATTTTTAGAAATTTATTTTTCGTGTCACGGTCACATTGATATCCATTATTTGCTCCATAGCAAAGAAATGTAGTAATGGCCAGTTTAAAGTGCAATGTTTAATAAACAACAAAAGTAAACTAATATTATTATAACTAAAACAACTAAAGTTGATAACAGAAGATTAGAAAAACATTATGGATAGTATTAAAATAAATTTAGTAAGACACTTACATTGGAGACTGTGAACAAAACTTCCCATGGATAAAACATGTTCTCCTTGTAGGCATTAAAGGTGCACACATTTCTAAACTCTTGATTCCATTCAACCACCCCTGCATCATTATGACCAACTTCTCTGCTGAAATTTCTCTTCATGGAACGCCTCAATGACAATGAGCTCAAGGCCACACCTTTCTGACCTTTCCACTTGATTTCCACCACAAAGGACCTCACCTCCTCACATTTCACCAAACCCAAACCTTGAAGACTATGGACAATGACAACTGCTACAAATTTCTTGGAAGAAGAGATAGGTGGCCATGGAGACCATCTCATCTTGGCTCAAAATAGAAACTTTCAATTCAGACAGAAACCCACAAAAGCATTATGTAGACCAATGGCAATGACAGTAGTGTATTATTGGGGTGGAAAAGAAAAGATTGACTTTTGGAATTGTAAGACCCAAAAGTTCATACCTTTTAACCAATGGGTATGAGTAATTGAATAAAGTTGTGAGAGAGGGTTTTGCAGTGTTTTTAAAAGACAGTTGAAAGTTTGTGAGGGTGAAAATGTGAAGGTACACAAACCAGTGATGGGTTTGGGAAATGGGAATATGATATTTAAGATTCTTGGTGTACAGTTACAAATAGTAGCAACAAGATTCTGAAAATCCAAGGGTCGATACTTGAGACAGCTTGTTGTTGTTTAGTACTTCAAAGTTGGAAATTAAATTATTACCCTTTCTTTTGAGACAATGCCAGCCTAGCTTCAAAGTCTCTCTAACTCACACAAACCAAATTCAACAATGGATCATTGCATATCTAATTTAAGCATCTTCAACTATGGATCATTTCATATGTAATTTAGGCACGAGAGAATAATATGTGATCTTTTATTATTCAAAAATAGAAGGAAAAAAAAAAACTCATGATTTTATTATTCAATGTTTTTTCATGTGTAAATTATACATCAGAATATTCATTATTCTCAGCAATTTCCGATAAGTTTCAATTAGTACTTGATGTATACCAACACTATGTTATTGGTAATAGACTCAACGTCTTAAACAAATGATAAAAGTTTGTTTTATGAATCAAGTGAGAATACTTGAGTTTGAATTATAGTTGGAATAATCATTAACCAAATTTTATTTATATTTTAATTAAATTTTAGATTACTTGAGTATTTTTTCAATGCTACAACTCATATACTTTTTTAATTTATATATTATTAATTAAAAAAATTAATTTTGACATTTAGTAATTTATATATTTATTATTAGAAATTTTAACATGACAATTTTTTTTTTAAATGTATCTTTTAAAAATAATTTTCACGAAGAGCTTTTAAAAATAGCTTTTTATTTTATTAATTTTTTGAAATTTTACTATCCAAATTTTAACATGATAAAAATCATTTTTTCTTTTAAATTTTAAACAAATGGGTTCATAAACTATCCTATGATGTTTTAATTTAGTGTTTGATGAATAAATATTATACGATAAATATAACAACAATCATTTATTCAATTATTATAATAAAATAATTTAGATACAAAAATTAAAATATAATAAAATATAAATTAAAAAAAATTATATTAAATTTATAATTAATTTTATAAATTAATAATATAAAATATATCATTTTATTATTTTATATACTCTAATAAACTATTATTTATATTACTAAAAATATCATATTTTATTTAGATGAACTAAATAACACGATGATTACATTAAACCTCATAAATTACAAATAGGAGTAAGCTACATACTCCGGAACATATTGTTCTCAATACACTTTCTTCCACAAGTCTCACTAAATTATTTGTCTTTCACATAAACTTGATAAAAATCTATATAAATTTCACATTTTCTAATAGAAAATATTTATTTAATATCACTTGATATGAATCCTCAAAGTGAGCTCCGAGGGTTATGCAGATGTTCCTTGAGTGCAACAATGAATTGAGCTTGCTGACAAATTGTAAGGAGATGACAAAATTGATGCAAGAATTCTTGGCGAAGAAAATCAGCCTAGTAATTGTTACACTAAATTAATTATTAATTATCAAAACAAAATTACATGTTACAATATTTCATAAAAATAACTTTAAAAAGTAGAAGAATACCTGCTTGAAGAAGCTTAGTTGTTGAGATACATACTTTTGTTCAAACCGTTTATCAATGATTTGATGGAGTCTTACCATTCCTTGTGCAAGAGCATGTTCTGCTTGTTCACATGATTGTCCAAGATTCAAAATATCACTAATTTGTTGTTTGTTGCACACATCTTGAAGTTTAGGCAGAATTACCTGCATGTATGTATAGGAAACATTTTTCAAATTGGTCCATTCGAACGTGTATTTTGAAATTTAATTATGAAGGTTCTTTTAAGTGAAAGAAGCATCACCTGAAGAAGTTGTGAAGGACGAAAGCCTCCAATCCACCATAGATTATGTTCACCTGTTGTGGCAGAACGTGTTTTCATCTCCAATAGTTCAAAACATCAATAACGTAACTTCATCATCAATAACGTGATTCTCATCATTTAGACCACTTTTGATTTCAGAAATAACTATGCTATCTTCTTCAAATGAAAGTGCATAGTTTTTCACATAAATTGTCTTTCCTGCAAAATTATTACTACTTTTGTAATGTTGGCTATTTTTTATTTTTAAATGGAGAATAAAAAGTTATTATTAATATTTATTTTACACTATCCACTATATCAGTCATCTTTTTTGAAATTATAATATCAAATTTTTATCATTAAATTGATTTTTATAAAATTATTTTTTACTTATTTGGAAAATCAAGATATCTTATTTGGAAAATCAAGATATTTCTTTCGTGCATCAATTAGTCTCTTAAAGTAGTCAAATCTATTTAAGAAGTGGACATATTTTATCATATATGAAAACTAAAAAGACTTATATACGTAATATTTTAAATGTACATGTAAAATTTAATCTACTTGTATGTTTTCTCTTAATCTAATGTGATGATCTCATATTCTTCACAAACCAACAATTACATGTGTTCGATAAATTAAACAAGCATTTGGAAAAAAAAAAAAAAACTTCTCTTCTTTGATTCTCACACCTTTTAAATACATCTAGAGGTTGAACTTTAGAATTATGTAAAAATAATCATAATCGATTAAATACATCTAGATGTTAAACTTTAAAGTTATGTAAAATAATTATCACCGTATAGAGATTAAAAGAGATTAAATATAATTAATTCTTTTTTAGTTTTTTGATAGTAAATAGATGAATAAAAGTATAAAAAATATTGTATCTTGTTTTATAATTTTTATGCAATAAAACAAATTACTCAATATAGATGTAGGTTTATATTTTGATTCGCAATTTATTATTTTTATGACAAGACAACTTTTTTCTTCTATACTCTTACCATTAACCTTCAAGACTTCTCCTTTAGCATTGGCCTCATTCATTGGTTTGTTTGCAAGAAGCCTCCTACTCTGGCTCAACTTATTAGATGTGGAACTCATGATTTTCTTTGAATAGAAAGGCAACCGTAAGCATTTAATTCCATAATGCACCAATGAACATGGAAAGAAGAATTAAGGGTGTATATATAACACCAAAAAGAGAAATAATGTGACCAAAAGCTTTATGTGTTTGGTCCTTTTACCTAAATAAAACACTACATCATCATCATCATCCACTTATCTACAAAAAGCTATATTGGACATATTATTAACCATTCATGTCATCGATCACCATACATGACTTAGATTTACTGAATATTAGAGAATCTCCAAATCATTTACCAATATAGGTATATACTTTTGGCCTTTCAAATCATGATGGGACAAAAGTATCATCGTTTAATTTTTTTTTTGTCATTTTCCCAATTCAAGATGGTATATTCTTGTGGCTGGATTCCCATCCCTGTCATATGATATGAGAACTATGCACTCGAATAATTAATAAATTTCGACGGTTGAATCAAAATCACACTGATCATATTCCACTGTCGCCCTTTCACTAAACTAAGGTTACCACATCTTTTCCAAATGATAACCTATGTAATTAAGGTATTAAATATCAAATATTTATGTTGTAATTTATGTATTTAACTTTTTTTAAAAATTTTAAATTAAATCTTTTATGTTTGATCCAATGTTTGAATAGATTATTTATGTTTTTTTTTAATTAAGTCATTTCAGTGACACATATGTTTGTGTTAAGGTTTATGTTATTATCTTTTGTAAAAATGTAATTTTTCCATTTAAAAATTGTCATGTGACTCTTAAAATGGTGATGTGTGCATGACAATTTATAAAAATAAATTAATGTTTTTAAATTTTGAAAAAATACACTATCGTGTTCTAAGTTTAAATTAATTTATGTTTAGGTTCAAATTTAATCTTTTATCTTTTCATTATTTTTCTTTTTACCGATTTTTTTTTTATGTTCCATCTTTAAAAAACTTAAACCACAAATTTTATAATTTTAATAGAAAAACTCAAAACATCGACCATGTAAATTAGAAAAAAAAAATCAAAACAAAAAAATCGAAATGATGTGATGATGAAGAGGTAAATGATGAAAATTGAGCAACAAAAACTGGTTTACACGTAGAGGACTATAGTGTAATTTTCAAAACTTAAAATATAAATTTGAAAATAATTTACTTTTATAATTTTCCATATTAGTACTCTGAAATATGTTAAGTATACGTCAATATCTTAATAGTCACGTAACACTTTTTTAACGAAACTAACGTAAAATAATATTTTTATAAACGAACAATAGTATAAAAATTAATGTTACAAATAAAGTGTCACTTAAAAGAACTAATTCAAAAAAATATATATAAAAGACTTATTCAAAAATTGAAATCAAACGTAAAAGATTAAAAGTACAATTTAACTAAAAACTTAAAAATTATTATTTAAAAAAAATTAGAATTCTCTTATTATAAGAGACGCAAGTTAGCTTTTATTTTTTATTTTTTTGGTAATCACCACTTTACAATATAGCTCTGACTCTTTCCATCTCTCCTCCTCTCTAAATCTCACAATTTGAAGGATACCAAAAATGAATCTAGAAAGAATTTTAGTTATATTTATTTGGTTTTCTTTTCTTTAAAAAGTGAACTAAACTCGTAAAATTATGTTATCTTCCATCTACATAGACACTTTATCTATTGTGAGTGAAAAGAATCTAATTAGGTATATATGTTTACTCTTGTTGTAATTTTGCTTTAATTTATCTCTCTTTCTTATTATGTAGCTATCATCAGTCTTGTTCTTGAACCATGGGTGCATCTCCTTTTGCCAATTTGTTTTTTTAAAATAAAACAGCAATCTTATCTCACGTGAAAAAATGGGGCTTTTTGATAGTGTGGCATACTGCTTGAGTCAGAGTGACTAACAAATTAGTAATAAAAAGTTAGTGCATACTTGTAAAGTCCTTCATCACAAACAAGCAATGAAGCAAAACATACATTATTATTATTATTATTATTATTATTATTATTATTATTATTATTATTATTATTATTATTATATATAGCAAAATGAAAGGTTAAGGTTAAGGTTAATTTGCATAACTAGGTACGTGGCTAAAAAGTAAATCAATAACTAATTAGTGAGAGTGATACTTTTCAATATTTTGAATTTTTGTAGTACGTTTGAAGACAATACTAGGCTTCCTAAAAAATATAAGATATTCCGTTAAGGGTAATCAAATTCAATCCCATATAAATAAAGATCGTAAACCAATTTTAAAAAAATTAAAAATGGTATACAATTAAATATTATTTTAATATTTATTTTACCTATTAGTTTAATACCTATACGTTTTAAATATAACTAATTATTATTACTCCATAATATATTTTTTTATATTTTATATTTTATTTACATCAAACTAGTCAGAATATATTTGGTTGAAATAGGTTTTATAATGCCTAAAGTATAGTCTCTTGAAAATTTAAGGTCTAAGATAAATTAGTGACTTATCATATTGAATTTAACCTTGATAAAAGTTTGATATGATTTATTAATCTA
>JBBPBS010000968.1:22969385-22983451 GCA_037974835.1 Cicer judaicum
AACATTCTACTTTAATTTTATTTTATAATAATATATTTAAATATATTAAAATTAAATAAAACTAATATACTTATATTACTAAAAAGTTCAGTATCTAATAAAAAAATTTAAAATCTAATATTAAATATTATTTATATTTATTTGAATATATCAAGTAAAATTTAAAGACTTTTTCATGTGGTTCTTTGTCTAATCTTTTTAATTAAGTAGATCTTTTTAAAAACTTTAACTTTATTTATTTTTTAAAAATTAGTTCGACTTAAATATGGTGTATATTTAACTTATTTCCTATTTCCCATCCCTTACATCAGATCTATGAATCTAGGGTAGTTTTTTTTAATAGTGTATATATTGATTGATTGATATATTTTTTTATAATTGTAATTTGGACCAACTGAAAATTGATCAAATCTAAAGTGCATGTAATTTCATCAGTTGGATTGAATTTGTTTTATTAAAAGTCTTCACCCAAAACTAATTAAACTGCAATCATTTTAATCCTTGGATTGAATATTTTCTTTGTCTCAAAACTGATTTAAATAGCACTACAAACATCTCAATCCATACTGGGATGAAGTCACCTTCCTTGTACGTTGCCATTTTAAAGATATTTATTTGATAAAATAAATAATTTCTTTTATTTTTTATGAAATCATTTAACTTTCCTATAATGCTCTTGATTATTTATAAAGTAATAACTAATGTCGGAATAATGTTTAAAAACGAGATATCAATAAGAATCAAATTGCTGGAAAAATAAAATGAAAAGAGGAAGTATATTTTATAGCATTGTTGTAGCATATATATGAACATATAACTTTTAACTATTATTACAAATCGTAATGCATTCAGAAATCAGTATTCATAAGGAAATAAATTTATAGATTAATGTAAATTTTGATAATTCCAGTAAACATTATCAAGATTAACAATAACGTAGAATTGCAGATTTAAAAAATAGAGGGCTAAAACGGTAAATAAGATTATATAAAGCAACTAAAATTGGATTTAAGTTTTAACCGTATTTTTTTAGTTATGAAAAATTATGATTCATCTCTAGTAATTAGTATAAAGATTTTTGATTATCAGCTAATAAATCCCACTAAAAGTAGAAACCTAGCGTTTTTGTTGTTTGTTCCTCTTTCAAATCTTTCGCGAAAACGTTTTCTTTTGTGTTTGTTCTATTATACCCTCATCTCGAACATTTGCCACCGCCCAGGCAAGCTTCAATTTCTTGTTTTATTTTCGGTTATTATCTTTTTTTATTTATATTTTCGGTTATTCGAATTTTATATATCAATATACTTTTATTTGTGATTCTGTTGATTTTCATTGACCCATTCTGATTGAGCTTAGAGAATAATTAGAAGTAAATGATGCAATCTTAAATCAGGTTGAGGGATTACAAATTTACAACTAAGTAGCATGCATGTATCTGTGTCTGACACCGACACGTTTCAATCACTTGTATTTTCTCAAATTATTAGCGTTGTTTGTGTTAGTGAAGTGTGCAGTTTCCGTGTGTGTACAGTGCTTCATAAGATTAGAGTCATGAATCTTGCCTGCCCTATATTGAATTACAGTTTGCAGGAGAGATATCGGTGATAGTGTGCTATTCCCACTGTTATTGGGTTATTTGTTTAGGGTACCCCATTTTATGAATTACCACAATTATTGAGTGTTTGCTATGAGGTTATACTTTTAGTTTTAATTCACCACCAGGAAAATCTGCAATTTTGGTTTTTACGTTTTATTTACTTATCTAGCGACGGCATTGGGATTTTCTCCCCACTCATAATCACATCTCTAGGGATTGGGAAATTCAGTTGGCCTGTTGTAGATGAAAATTTTAGCTGTCCTCTTTCCTCAAAATTCAAACATTCTAAGTTCACTGATGCAATTTTTTACTTCCAGCTTCATTTATTGTGTTTTTCATGGTTATCAGATTTGCATCTTTTAGATCAAAAGTGTTTGTATCTGCATTTTTAGTGTTTTACATTGAAATGAAGACTATATTTGTAATTTTATCTAGAATTTTAGTTAAAGACAACATCTGATGCTTGACCCTTTTTGGCATCAATTACATTATTAAGAGTCCAAACTTAGCTTGTTTTTCCCTTCTTGCTGGCTGGTGTCTATTGAAACTTCCATGTTTTTATTTATTATTTATATATTTCTTGCTCTTGACTGCTGTGTTTTCAGTCGGTTATGTTTCTAGACTTGAATCAGCATGCTTATTAGAGCATAGGGCATGATTCGAAAAGCACCTCCAGTTGATCCATAAGTTGCTCTCGCATATAGCACATTTGTAGCAGAATGCAGAATAATTCTGTAAGAAATTATCTCGTAGGCCAGCCAGGCTTGTTTTCTGTTGAGAACAAGACTTCAAATACAGAGATGCATTTGAAGAGAGATAGATATGGATCACTTGTATATGGCTTGCCGACTATTGCATATAATGAAGGCAAGTATGGCCTCTGTGTTAGTTTAAGCATGTTATGATTAACTAGTGCAGTGTATCTAGTCTTTCAGGCTTGTAGGCGTGCATTTTAATTTATTTGATCATTGTTTAACTTTACTAGTTGATGCTTGAAAGAACTGTCGATGTATAGCTGCTGTATAATAAATGTTGGATATAATTGACTCTTGAAGAATGGAATGTAAATGATCAATGTTATGCAATGCTTGCAAAAACGTTATGTAGTTATCACCTTGTCCTTTGATATGTATTTACCAGATATTCTATGGTGAAGGAATGCTCTATGATATATGCAGTGTGTGTTTTTTGCCAGAAAATGATTTTTAGATCAAAATTCATTTAAGTTGTACAGAAACACTGGAAGTTTCTTTAAATGGTAACACCTCATCACTATGATATATGGAAGTTGGGGTATGTCCTGTGATTGTACTGCATCATGATTATGAGCAATTATTGTATTCTACCAGCTTTTTGGCTCGAAAGCGACGTCACAAAGTTATGTAATGAATGCATTACTTTGGGTTTGGACATTGCTATGCACTAGCAATTGAGTAATATTCATGATTTAAAAATGCTTTTCAATTCTTACTTAGAAATACCTTTAGCGTTTTATCTTGGCTCGGCATGTTGTGGCGTTATATTGTTAGAAATGTTGCACTATAACTGCTTTGGGTAATGAAATTGACAGGATATTCTTCACCCTCTAGTTCTACATAGTATTTGGTATTTCCCACACTATAATTCCCAGTTTCATTGATGGGCTAGGTGTGTCTGATTCATCTTTCAATTTTTAATTGTATGTTTCAATTTGGTGTAGTTATAGAAACTTATGGTCATGATTGAAAATAGACGCCTTACATTTTACATTACAAATTCTATGTTGCAGCTCAAGGGAATAATGGGATACAATCCTACATTCCAGATGAACCAACCGACGCCAAAGTCGATCAGCAGAAACAAACCAACGGAGAAATGGATGAGGCTCATGAGGAAGACATGGAAATTGGTTATGAAGAAAGCCCGCCAACACCAACTTATGAGGGTCTTGAACGGAGGTTTTTTGACGAAATTATGAAATTAGTTAGGGAGCGAAGTGATAAAGAGGATGCAGAATTGGCTAGGCATAATGAGGTCAGTATTTCATGGAATTAATATGTAATATTTTTCATTACATTGAATAATCCATCCAATACAATAAATTAAGCAACTAAGCCTTTTCTCAGTACAGAGAATAATCTTTATAAAATTTATAGTATTAGATATAAAAACATTCACGTTCCTTCAACAAACTACGTAAGCTTTTTGATTAGTTGGTTCATGACAAAATATCAGAACCTTTATTGACCAAGTGATTTAGAGTTGGATCTTTGTTACTTCCAACTTAAGCTTTTAGATTAGTTGGTTCATGACATGATATTATATGATCATTTCAAACTTAATGTGTATTGTTGTGGACAGACAATGATTGAGATAAACACAGAGTTCCAGGAGAAGTTATTTTCCCTCAGAGCCCTTCAAGAAACTTGGAGAGAAGAGTTTCTTCATAAGGAATCAGAGGCAAGATTGAATAAGTATCAGCATGGTAAAAGGAACCACTACCCCTCTATAAAGGATTCTCATGGTTATTTATGTCCTTCAACAACATTCACTGCTGGAGAAGCAACTAGTAGTGGTAGGTTTCATGTTGGAGAGTCAACAGAATGTTTAACATCAACTTCAAATGGGGTAAAAAGAAGTCAAAGAAATGAGACAAGGGTTCCATTACCCCCTGGTCGTGTTTATAATAACAGTTCTGTACGTAACTAGATTAAAAATCATATAATGATTCATTCACATGGTTTGAATGATGTTATGTTCAAATGATGTTCTTATCTCATTGTGTCGTAATACAATCATGATAGGAATAGTTTCTCAAACACCATTTGTAATATCCTTTTCAAACTCCAAAGCATCGGCTCGACACTTTGTGTTGTTGTATTTCCAAAGTGCATAACTCTATTTGTTCACGTCTCAACAAATCTTTCTTTGTGAGGAATTAACCATTACTTGTTTACATAATTATAAAAAATAGAAGAACTACTACAAATTCCTTCAAACATAGTCAACTTCATGTAATATTGAGGTTCATCATAACTGTAAACAAGTCTCACATGCCTTCATTATGTGCATTGCTTATTTTTTGAAAACACGATCTTGCACTTGGCTTTTACATTCTTGCATACATGAAATAAACACATTAAATTGACTGTTTTTGAAAAAACATATTGAATTGCATTCATTAAAGCAAGGTCTCTATCAATAATGATGACTTGAACTTCACTACTTGTAGTCTGCTCTGCAAATCCCACGGAAAATATCATTTAAGTAACCCCAATAATCTCAAGTAATGGCATTCGATACTTGTAAGTTTTGTATGTGTTATCCAATATTATGTGAAAATTACTTGTTACAAAAATGATAGCATCTAGATGGGTCCAGAATATGTCTCCCAAATCATTTGTACCATCAACCTTCCTATATTGATACACGTATTTGTTGCGTTCCATTAATGTCACTAGATGTTGTATTTTTGTTCTATTACCTCTAAGTGGTGAACGATAAACTTGTTTGATTGTCGTTAAATTTTAAACATGATAATCCTTTAAAGTCATCAATATGTTTCTTGGTTTGATAATGTTTTTTGTCATATCACCAAATACACTTTCTTTTCTTGAGACAATTGACCTAAAAAAGAATAACCAGTTAATTTTTTAACCAATTTGTGGTTATAGAGACCATATACTACATGTAGATACCACGCCTCACCAACACTTGATGGTGTTCATCTCAATCTAAATATAAATTGACATTCACATTTCTTAGTTCATGTACTCCTCATAAGTTGAGGGTTCTTCCAAGTTCTATATTTATTGCTTTTTTCACAACCAATAATTAATTTTTTTTTTGTCGTGTTGTCGTAGTTTTATATCTAAAAACGACGATATTTTCGTTTTTCCTTCCAATATTTCTAGTCCATCTCAATAAATTATCACGCGTATCAAACATCATGTCGGTGGTAAACACATCAGTCAAATCCACCATAACAGGTTTAACACCGTCATTCGTAGCCAGAGATGGCAATGAGTAGGGTTTGGATAGAGTACTATAGTAATCGTTACCATACCCGCGATTTCGAAAAATACTTATACTCGTGTTTGTACCCTCTTAGGTATCAACTTTAATACTCGTACATTTATCCTCTGGGTACCTAAGTTCTCGTACTCATTACCCACACTTTAACTAAAAGGCTTAATTTCAATTTTGGTCCCCCTATTTTAGTTGAATCGCGAAAGTAGTCCTCCCATTTTGTTTCTCCCCAATTTTAGTCCCCAAACAGAATTTTGGTCTAAAACTTGATAAAATTTCATTTTTTAAAGTCGTACTACACCATTTGTGATCATAAATTTCATTTACAATTGTATTAAATGATATCTTGAGGCATGATGTGACTTAAATAAATGCAAAAAAAATGAAATTTCATCAAGTTTTGGACCAAAATTATGTTTAAGGGACCAAAACTAGGGAGAAACAAAATGAAGGGACTACTTTCGCGATTCAGCTAAAATAGGGGGACCAAAACTGCAATTAAGCCTAACTAAAATAGATCGATAAATAAATGATATTGTTGTAATTAAATTTAAAAATTATTCAAATATCTTAAATTCAATCATAAAATATTATAAACCAAAATATTTTCTAACTGAAAACATTTCAAATGAACACTCGTTACAATATACATTCAAATATCCATAATAATAGTATATAAAATTGCAAGTCCTACAACAATATTATTTGAGATATGTGAAAACAATTGATAACAAGTTGCAAGTATAATTATAAAGTCACAATTAATAAGACATAACTTTTAGTTACAAAGTCACAATTATTTACCTATTCATTATAATCAAATTCTTAAAAAATTTGCAAATGTTTATCTTTCAATTATAAATATTGTAGTGGTTCAATGATATTAATAGATGTTAAAACATAAAAGAAAATAATTAATTAAACTAAATATTAATATAATAAATAAATAAACACCAATATACTTGCAAAATTTAGCGGGTATGGGTGCGGGACGCAGTGGATACTATAGTACCCGTACCCACACCCATACTCGCTTAATTTTGTTGGTAATTATCCGTCCTTGTGCCCGTATCCATTATGCAGATTTTTACTCTAACCATAGTGGGTTTTTTTGCGGGTACCTACTAGGTCTGAATCTAATTGTCATCTTTATTCATAGCATTGTCAATTTCGTATTCAATACCATCATTCATTGCATCAAAATTAGATTCCAAAACATCATACATTTCTTCACTAGTGTCTCCCCCTTAGTCCATTTATCTGTATCCAAAAGGAACATATAAAAAATTATGAAATATATGAACTAAATTGAGACCAAGAACGCTTACATGAACTCAATTCACGTACACTTATGTAAACTCAATTTTTGTGCACTTACATGAACTCAATTCACATATGCCTCACTTACTTAACATAGATCACGTTTACATGAACTGGATTCACATTTATTGACGTGAATTGTGTTCACAAATGTGTACGTGAAGTGAGTTCACTCGTGGGTTTTGTGAATTCAGTCAACGTATTGCCTATGAATTCTTAAACTTCATTGAATACAATTGTTAGATATTTTGGTTTTATAAAAAATTTAAGGTGTGTGGATACCAATATTGTAATGTTGGTGATATATATTAGCTTGAAAAGTAGTGGCTCATTTTCTTTTTAAGGAAAAAGGTATATAATCCAAATCATGTATAAAACTTGTAAGGAAAATGTTTAGGAGTTAAAAATATAAATTTTAATAAAAATAGAGTTTAGGAGTGATTTCAATAAAATAAAAAAAAAGGTCTATTTCATGAAGATATTAGTTGACATGTGAGAAACAAAAAAATTGCTTCCACAGCATTATTTACTCTTCTCAAAAGTTCATTGAGTTTTATTCTACTCTAAATTTAAAGTCTAGTGTTTTTTCTCAATTTTCAAAATGATATATCATTCATAGTAAAGTCTGAATAAAAAGTTGGTGGTTTTATTCTATAAATTCATGTACTCAGGTATCATTAGAAGAATTTTGCTGTCTGGTCACGGAATGATATAACTAGATTTTTGTCAGGATACTGCAATGCAAAGATCATACGGTTTAAAACTCAGACTCAACAAAAATAGATTACAATAAAATCCTCATTAAAAAATGGTGTGGAGGCCTCATCAAGTCATTTGTTTCCTTTGTCTTTATAAGAAGAACACATTTCTATGTTCTTTAAACAAAAAGACACTATTTTATGCAGAAAATATTCAACGGGTCGCTCACTGGAACTGTAAAAGTTACAACCAGCTCAGCTATAAATTCATCCCTAGTTCTGGTTATGTTACAAATGACGAGAATACAACAAACTTTGACTACCATCATAAATGACCATATCGTGAACTGTATGACCTAAAACCACTACAAGTACAGTGCATATGTTCTATCATATCATACAATAACAAAATTGGGAAAACTTATGCCTCATTTCATAAGAATATTGAAGGTGAAAGATGACGGAATTTTGGATATGCTGATTAGCTAGCAATAACACCGTTTGTCCAGATTGCCAAATGAGCAGCACTATCCGGCATTTGCTTTTCAGAACTTATTCATTCTTTGGGCTACCGAAGTGTAGTCTGAGGCAATGATAGAAAGCAACCGTTTTCATAAACAATAGTCTTACTTCTTTCGGTTTCTATGTTTAACTTTAATAATTTTTCGACCAGACTTGTCACCACCACCTGAGCCCAATGAGAAACTCCCTCCTCCAGCATTAAATTCAAGACTGCCGGAAGCCTGAAATGGTGAAGGATTCTGTGGAGCAATATTCTGTTGACTAGCAAACTGGAAGGGACTGGTTCCTGAATGAGTGGATGCTCCAAATACAAAATTTGATTGAACTGGGGCAGGTTGTTGACCAAATATAGGACTCAACGGCGGAGTCGCTTGAACACTGTCCTCGGCCATACTGTCAACCATATTCGTCTGATCATTATTAACTGGTGCTGAACCAAAAGCAAAGACAGGGTTAGGGCTTCCAAAAGCAGGCTGTGAGGAGGTGGAGGCTGCTGCTGGAGTGAATGAGAACTGAGGAGATGATGTGCTGGTGGTTGATGGAAACATTGTAGGTGAACTGGTGGAAGCAACAGTTGCGGTTGATGTTCCAAAGGAAAACCCGGACGAAGATGAAGAACTAAATGAGGAACCGAATGGAGACTTGTTGCTGGGTTGCCAACTAGAAGTCCCAAATAAAGTAGAGCTTGGACCACTATTAGAGCTACTAGAGTTGACTGCCGAAGAGGAAGCAGGTGCCCCGAGTCCAAAAGTTGTCCCGGAATTGAAAATATTTGTGGTAGAACTTGAAGGAAACAATGAATTCCCAGAAGAAAAAGATGTATTTGTGGCAGAACTTGAAGAAGGAAACGAAGAACTCCCAGAAGACAAAACTGTCTGTCCAGTCAACCCAAACAATGGGGATGGTGCAGATGATTGAACTGACTGGGTTTGAGTAGAAGTTCCAAATCCACTGGCAGGAGAAGCCTGGGAACCAAACAAAGAACCACTGCCAGAACCAAAAGAACTTTGAGACTGGCTAGTTACAGTTGTCATTGCTGAAGAGCTGAACCCAAAAATGGAACTCCCTGTGCTACCAACTGCAGCAGATGAACTACCAAATGCAGTGCTGCTAAGATTACCAATTCCTGCATCTTGACTGCTCTTCGTTTCCAGTGGTTCTGAACCAGAAGATGATACAGATAAACCTGCTGATGTGAAAGGAGAGGATCCGAACTTGAAAAATGAAGTTGTTGAAGATGAAGTTGCCATCACTGGGGTGAAGGAAGGGGAACTGTTATTACTTAATCCAATAGAGGCAGGAGTTGTCACGCTAACTCCAGTGGAAGCAGCAGTGGTTGCTGAAAGGGATGAGTTGCTGTTGCCTAAGTTATTTGATATGAGAGATGGAATTGAAGAAGAGAATGAAGGGCCTGAAGCAAGGGACCCATTATTTTGATTTGAACTGTGGCCAAACTTGAATATACTATTTGGTGGTGTCAACAGTGATGTTGATGCTGCAGATGAAACAGCAAGTTCTGATTCCCTAACAGAAAATCCAGTATTTGTATTAGTCTCAGCATTGCCGTTATCAGAGTCACGAGCTTTTTGCATAGAATCAGTTGCACCAACAACAGTAGTTAAGCTGCAGATGGAGCAAACATTTAGTACATTAATGATTGTAACACTTAATGATTGTTATAAATATTTAAACCAACTATCTGATAATTTTGATTGTAAAACACATTAAAAATAATAAGCGAACAAAAACATATTATTTCAAATTTGAATCATACGCATACGGTCAAATTGCATACATGTTCTTATCTATCAAGCATCCACAATATCCAAAGTTTGTGATGATAAAATACACAAGGGTGAGTTTAATAAATATATTCCCCAGTAAAAGGCTGTAGCCCTGTAAGTTCAAATCATGTACAATATGTAGCTAAACATATGATATGGAAATGTAAGAAAAGATATAAATGAAACGAAAATATATGCCCCCCACAATCATTCAGGGAAGTTCTACTAAGGTCAAAAGGAACAACAAATTATTTCAAGAAAAACTAAATAATTGCAGTAAATTGGGAATATGTTTTTTCACTAAATAGAAAACCATCCCTGTAGCGAAAGGTATTATCACTTTATCAGACTAGATCAATGTAAAAAAAAGGAAGAACAGACACAAACCCCCATAAAAACAGTCTAGATGTGAAGAGAAGATACACTAACCTGATTGAGCCTCCCGGCTTAGAATCAAAAGAAGCACCAAATTTCAGAGTAGATTCACTACCAACTGATGGTGAAGCAGTAAATGGGATAGGTGGAACCTTGAAAACATTTTTATTGGTTTCAAAGTTCACTGATGGAGCATCAGAATGAGGCTCCTTTGACGGAACAACCTTCCCCAAACCAAATATAGGAGCTGATTTGGCTATCTCCTTTGATGGAGCACCAGAAGCTGTTAACTCTGCTGACGAAGTAATCTTATTCGCAAAATTAAACAAAGAAGGCTTAGCGATAGATCCATTTGGTAAAGCAGGCTTGTCAGAACCAAAAGTTGTTCTTATAGCTGCTGTAACTGGAGCTGTTTGATTATGGTTTGAATCCGAGATAAGTGGCTTTGTATTGGGTGATACCTCAAACTTCTCATAAACCTTAGGCCCATCAGTTGTCTTAGCATGAGCTCCACCATCTATCATAAAACTTGAGGATGGCATTACTACAGATGATGTTGAGGGACTCTCCCGTGCAACAGACTCAAAACCAGACGACACTTTATCTGCCATAGCAGTGGAGCTTCTTGTTTCTTTCTCCATGGGAGAAAAAGAAGAGACGGCTCCATGAACGTGATCATCCAGGTCCATAGAATTCTTTAATAGAGGACACAAAAAGAAAGTGAGAAATCATATGATCTGAGGTTGAGCCGTATCATTATCAAATAAAATAAAAACATACAACCATCAAATAAAGATCTAAGAAACTAAACGTTAAAGTCAATTGCAATATTCCATATTATTTAGGAGTAAATGGAAGAAAGAAACAAATGTCCATCAGAAACAAGCCTATATGGTTAGTAATATCATTTACTCTCACTAAAATATTGAAAACAACTAGCATTAAACTACAACCGAAGATTTAAAAAATAAGAAATACTCAAACAGATAATCATATAAAATCTCACACCTCATGTGCGCTCATATGGAATGCCCTCTTCTTTTGTGTGGGGTACAAAACTGATTGTACCATAGAAGACTTCTCACTAGACAAGACTTGATTCCTTGGCCTTGCTGCATCTGTTGTCGTTGCAACAGGAACTAATTCATCAGAAGGAGCAACAAGTTTTGCTGGATCATTATCACCCTTATCACTATGTGAAATTGACTTCAGATTCTGGGCACTTGCAGAAAAACTTCCAAATGTGCCATCCAATTTATCACTTTGTAAACTGTCCGGCAATTTTGATGCATCTGTCATTTCCATGCTTCGATGAGCCTGTCCATGTAGCATTGAAGGTGAGAACTTCATTGATGAATTATCACTCACTACGGGTAGCCTTGATTCGGAAGATTTTTCTTTGGGGGAAACTAACTTATCAAGTTGCTGCAATATTTTTGTTGCCATCTCACTGGATTTTGAGGAGAAAGGAACATTTTTTTCAGACTTGTACTTAACTTCATCTAACGGAACAGGGTTCCGCAAGGAAGATGAGGGTTGCTGAGCAGCATCAATAGCCAATCCATTCCTAGAAACGGATAGAGCACTCCCAGAAAGAGGTAAGCTGGAGCCTTTAGAATATAGAAGATTAGACTTATGACGGGCTCGGCGTATAGGACCAACAGATCCTATATTATTGTCCACTGCTAAATTTCTACGCTTTATCCCCTGCAAAAATAAGGAGAAAAACACCACAAAAAATCAAGTAAGATACCTGAATATACGTACATCACTGAAAAGACAAGACTTATAACTAAAAAATATTTATACCCCTTGTGTAGATCCAGAAAGCATGTCATGATCCAAGGCAGACTGAGTTGAAGACGAAGGCTCCCCTTGAACAGTGAGCCCACCTCCCTGTAGAATCAGAGAAATCAGATCAAAAATTTGATCCAAGAAACATTATGATCCAAAATGTCGCTCACAAAGAGGCAAACCTTGAGAGTGGAGTTTGGATAAATTCTGGCATACGGTGTACGAGCCATACTATATATTGCAGATCTGCCACGAGATCTTGGGGTCACAAAACCATTTTCATGAGCTGCAGTACGTCTAGTAGCCTTTGGCACAATCGACATAATAGGGGATTTATATGGAAAATTTTCACTTTTTAAAACAGTTGAGTTTTCCCCAAGAGCAGGATATCGCGTGCCAAGCATTGATGAGGATACATTGGAATGCCTGCTCCCCATGTAAGCTTTTGCAAGCTCTGCAGGTGAAGCAACATCCTCGATAGGAACCTATGGGGATTACAAAGCAATAACATGTGAGAAGGCTCAGCGGAGAAATCGGTAATTTCAAATCCACAAACGACAAACAAATAGAATAAGACTTCGAGTTAGGAACATTTTTTTTTTAGAATTGATGTTATGATTGGTTAAAAATAAGAATAAGCACTTAGCCCTTTACAAGATTCTGATTCCTATTTACATAGGAAAATATATCAAGATAATAACAAATAAATATGGAATCAAATGTTAAGAGATAAAATAAGATACTCTGAGAAACTATTCCTATATCTGTTAAAAAAGTGGTTCCTATGAGATATCAAAGGATACTCCAACATAATATTGAGATATTGTGTGATGAGATGTTTTTATAGCTCTAAATAAAAAAACATATTCAAAATATAACTGTTAAGGCAAGTTCACGTACACTGGAAGTAACATGTCGAGTTAACATGAGATTGTTTTCAATCCCATTTTCTACAATGGGTGTTTTGGGACATTCTTCATTTTGTCCACAAGGCAGCATTGGTTCTGAGGGAACCATCTCTGACATCTTATCTTCTCCCCTAACAGGTGTAGTATCCACAGTCCTTGACCGCATAAGTGCTGTCAAATGATCGATCTCAGATCTGTGAAGTAGACAAAAAAAACACATACAGGATCAACAACAAAAACATCCCAAGAAACTATACAAATGATAGATTCAATGAAAAAATCAAGAGATAAAAAATGGTAAACCAAAACCAGACATCAAAACAACAACTTCAAAAACAAAACTAAATGCCAAGACGCAAATCACAAAAAGATGCTCAAAATGTAGTAATATATTAGACAGAACTCAAAATCAAGTCAGAGAATGATATTTAAACAACTGACCAAACCAAAATTCTACTATAACACACCATTGCGATATTTCATATTGTTTTATATGCATATTCATTATTCAATTTACAAGTTACGTTAAGCATTTTTGAAAGAAAAAAACTATCAAATGGTAAAGAGAATTATGTTCAGTTCAACAACTAAATACCAAAAGCAATTTTTCATCATGCACAGGATACAAAACATGCCTGGTGAAAGTCTTCTGCTTTAATAGTTTCTCAAGATCTGTTAATCCACCTTGATCCAAGTCTGAACAATTAGCTTGAACATTACTTTTACTAACTGTTCCTTGTTCCTTGCCGGAAGATTCTTTTGCAACCTGTTTCTCACATAGGAAATTAAAAAACAAAGTAAGATATTAATAATAACACTTTTTAACCAATTGGAACATTACGGCTCCAATGCTGCATAATCAATAGAAATGAAAATTGATTTCAAAAGCACTGCAAATAGCTCCGATAAAAGTTGGCTCTCAACAAGATTAGAATTAAAAGTATAAATTTGGATTTTTTATTTAAACATATAGTGCAGTATATTTAACACAATACTAACAAGGTGTAATCAAACTGATAATTACCCAACATGATTTTTTATATCATACAATTTCATACAA
>JBBPBS010000968.1:22987359-23001307 GCA_037974835.1 Cicer judaicum
ATTATTTTTGAAAGAAAGTACATGAAATGAAATGTGAAAAACTTTTGTATTATATTTAATGGAATTTTAATAATATTTCCTGATAAATAAAAATCAATAGTGTTTGAAAAATGTTAGAATATAAAAAAAAATAAAAAAAATACTACAATATCTAATAATACAGTATTAAAATAAAATAATTAATCGATGAGATAGTTTAAAAAATTTCTATTCGACTATAGATGTACTAATCAAGAAATCTATAACGTATTTTGAATTTTTTATTTATCAATAAGATATTTAAATAGCGACACAAAAATTTCAATTGGCAATGGTTCTTCTTCTCCACGATGTCACAACAGAAAGAATTCGCATAAATTGAATTCAACGGCTCAAATGTCTGAGGTAATTTTCAATCTAATAATCGTGTAACCCATCATACCCGTGTACCTTGTGAATTCATTAGGTGTATTCGTGATTTTGGTGATTTTATATTGTGGCTCTATGTTGTTTAATAAGTGAAATTTAGATAAATCCCTTACTTTGATTTTTCACATGCTATTGAGATTTGGGAAAATATTTTTAGCTGGGTCCGAACCTTTCAAAGCAAGCCATTGTTATTTCAAATTAAATCCATTAATTTTTTAATTTAACTTGAATGATCGAACTAGAAGTTCAACAACATTCTATTAGAATTCTATCGAAAAATCAAAGTTTTTTGTATCTCATTTTGTTCAAAAACCTCCAAATTTTCCTTTGGATGAAGAATTGAGGATACATAATCTTCAGTTGCACATGAACAGTTGCTCAGTTCATGTGTTTCAATTGATAATATTTAACTCTTTTAGAGCTATCAAAGCAACACTGAATTATCTAATACAATGCAAAATCTCTGCCATGGCAGCTTTTATTTTAATTGTAAATGCTAATGAGTGCCCTAGACTAGAGGCATTGTTGAACAAGTAAGTTGTTATAAAATTTGTGTATTTATCATTTTTCTAATGCATCAAAATAACTATTGAGTTTAAAGGTAGTATACTAATAGCGTAAATCAACTTTATGCTGTCCTTTAATCATAACTATTCAATCTGCCATATCATATTGTAGAGTTTTTAAAACAACAGCAGGTATCTAATTATTTGTTATTGTGGCGAATTATTATTGGTTGTCAGTGCAAAATAATTTTACATTAATAGTACATCTCCTTTATTCTCATAACTATTTTGTATGCTGGGCATTAATTTTGTGTTTAAATGGGCAAAGTTGAATGGTTTAAAACTTCTAAATGTGTAGGATTCATCAAGAGTGTGAAGATATAAACTGATCATGCATACATAACTGTCAGCAGTTCACGGATTCCTTGAGTTGATTGGTTGTCTTACAATAGCACTGTCCGTATATGAACTTTTTGGTGAGTTGGATCTTTCTTGCATGTATCCATGAAATCAGGCCATCAACAAGGTGGAGTCGACAATACTCACACTAAGATTTTAACAACATCATTGTCGGCAATGGTGGCTGAGTCCACAACTTTCCCCATAGACCTGATCAAGACTAGGCTCCAACTCCATGGTGAGTCCATTTCCTCAAGTCGTTCAACTGGTGCATTTCGAATAGGTTTAGACATTATTCGCGAACAAGGTCCTCCTGGGCTTTATAAAGGCTTGTCTCCAGCAATTCTTAGACACCTATTTTACACACCTATTCGAATTGTTGGGTATGAGCACATGAGGAGTGCGGCCTCTGCCGACAATGGGTCGCTCTCTATAATTGGCAAGGCTTTTGTTGGTGGAATCTCTGGTAGTATGGCTCAGGTGAGAACTACATGGCCTGAAATGAAATGTGTTGAATGTTGGTGCAGAGTTCTTGTCAATTTTGTCATTTCTCATAGTAAATAAATAAGATTTGTAATTGAACTTTTTTATAGCTTTTCAATTGAAAATGTTGAGCTATGAGGTAATTTCCGGTGCATAGTAACATGGAAATTTTTTGGTGACAAATCATTGTTTTAGCTATATGAGGTTTTTAATCAACTGCTCAACTTTATATTTTTCTTGGAAAATTACAAATTTATATTATTTACAATTAATAGTACAGGTTATAGCAAGCCCGGCTGATCTTATCAAGGTGAGGATGCAAGCTGATAGTCAAATGATGAGCCAGGGTCTTCAACCTCGGTATTTGGGGCCATTTGATGCTTTGAACAAAATTGTTCAAGCTGAAGGATTTCAAGGACTGTGGAAAGGTGTTTTTCCAAATATCCAAAGAGCCTTCTTAGTGAACATGGGGGAATTAGCTGTTTATGATCATGCTAAGCAATTTGTTATTAAAAGTAGGATAGCCGAGGATAATGTTTATGCTCACACATTAGCTTCAATCATGTCAGGTCTTGCGGCAACTTCTTTAAGTTGTCCAGCCGACGTTGTCAAGACTAGAATGATGAATCAGGCAGCAAAAAAGGAAGGGAATGTCTTATATAGTAGCTCCTATGATTGCTTGGTAAAGACAGTTAAAGTTGAAGGAGTAAGAGCACTCTGGAAAGGATTCTTCCCCACATGGGCAAGGCTTGGTCCATGGCAATTTGTGTTCTGGGTTTCCTATGAAAAGTTTAGAAAATTTGCTGGGCTCTCTTCTTTCTAAGATAATATTTTGATTTATGCTGTTGAACATTCATTCAAGATAAATTCACAATTCGCAGTCTTAAGACTGAGTGTACACACCCAAATTTCTTTATGTTGTTTGTACCATTATTATTTGAAACCATTTATGTGCTGTTACATTGTCTCCAAGTGCTACTACTTTTTTTTTCCAACTTTCAATTTATATTGCTCTAATTTATTTAAGGATAAATTTCACTCCTTTTTAACTAAAAGATAATTAAGTCACACTATCCCTTTTGTTATAGTTAATAGTCTGTTTGTTTACTACTGGAAACCTAGTTTGTAGAAAGAAGAAAATTTCCTTGTGGAAAAATAACCTCAGGAAGATGTGTTATTTGTACAGTTTGTGACAATGCGAAACAGACCTCAAATTACTTAAAACTCAAAAAAAACACAGACGGCGAAATAATCGGTTTTAATTAATTGATTTAATTGACAATTATATCAATTTTTCCACATTCTTATGCGTAACATACATTATGTGATATTATATGTGGATTAAATGTTTCAACTGTCTCTTTCACTTTGTAGTTGAATTAATAACTATGAGATGCTTGTGCAAGTTGATGTTGAGGATGGTCTTGTACCTGCATATACTATACTTCAATTTGCACCTGCTTTGTATACCTTTGACATAGAAGATCTTATTTGGATAATCTAATTTAATGAATAATACTGTTTGACTAATGAAATCCTATAAATATGTATGGAACTCAAATAGGTAAAACTCATCAGCAATTCATTTACATGTGGCAAAAGGGGTGTTATACTCGTCCACTTATTGTGCTTAATCCAAAGCCCAAACCTGCATCAAGAATCCATGAAGAAATTAAGTTACCAGGAAAGAAGCTGGTTAGTTTGTGATATGACGATTCATGACTGCAATTATGATCAATGCCTAACCTGGATCTTTCCATCAGAGGAACCAACAAAAAGCATCATGCCATCAACATCTGACACTAATGATGTAATTTTCGTATGACCACCAGCCATTTTGATGGAAGCAACCCGGGTGAACTTATCTTTTAGCCAAACTTCAATGGTGCCAAATTTCGTACCAGCAAATATGAAGTCGCTGTTGACGGCTACACGATGGACGTCAAGTCCAGTTGAGAGTGACCCCACCACCATTTTGGAGGAAAGTGAAAATATCTTACATCAATTGAAAGAAAAGTTAGTTCTGCAATAAACTATGCTTGTCTGTAATGACAGTAACTTTGGTACAAAACAAGAATCGACTTATACCTTTCCTGCTGTTGAATCAACAGAGGAACCACAAGCAAAGAGGAAATCATCATGAACTTGAAGGGAGTGTATGCTTTGTTTTCCCAACAATTTTTTTGTACCAGTGAAGAATGAATTTGATGTGTGTTTGGACAAGTCAACCTCCTGCGATCATTCAGTCCATAATTTTTAAGGAAGATAGACAATTTCTAGAGAAGCTTTTGCATGTTTTGCTAGAGTGGCATATTTTGTGAAGATGGAAAGAACATATGGATCTTAACTCTTAAGCAATGCTTATAGGTTGGTTTACTTCAGATAAAGACACTGCAAATGAAGCAAGGTAAAGGACTGCTTACCTGTATGCTGTAACCAGAGCAACCACAATACAGTTTGTCCCCAGCAACAGCAAGGCATTTCACATATTTACTGAAATTGATGTGCTTTGGAGCCGCTGACCAATTAAAAACCTGTAAATATTGAACTTTATCAATTTTATCTTATGATGGAACTAGATTTGTTTATGAGTTTTTCAACAACATATTAGGCTTGCCTTAACTCCTGTTCCTTGAGTTACATAGCAAGCTAATTCAGCATTGGCTACTAGCTCAAACACTACCTCCTTAACATCATAGACGTCTGTACATTTAATCCCATCAGGTTTAATTGACCAAATCTGTACATAAGAAGTATTATTCAATGGTGCATATCAAGTACTATGATTAAGCTAGAGGATCAACAAAAAGATGCAGGAAATTTGAGAAGTTAACATGAAGGTAAGTCAAGATATCAAGTACTATTGTTCACTTTCTATTGATTTCAGTTATTATAGCGTACACGACAAACAATGTACAGCATTTTCTATGTTAATTGTTAAGCATAGCCATTTCTATTTGCTTATTCCATTAAAATTCATAACCATTTAGTATATGAAAGTACTCTTCATTCCTTGTCAATAAAATGCAGTACTTTTTTTTTGTTTTTATTCTCACACGAAGGTGCAGATTGTAGCTATATAGTAGTAACTTAATCTTATTTGTTTTTCCGCAGGTCTCAAGGGATCTAATGATGAAATATGTGAATATGTCAAAGATAAGAGGCACTCATCACCTCAAATATTAGAAACATTAATAGGTATGTACAACAAAGTACTAGCCAATCAAATATTTGACCGATTTTTTTTCTGTGACATAGCATGATTAGTTACCCGGATTGTTTTGTCCATTGAAGAACTGTATAGTCTATCAACCGAAGAACAAAGAGATGTAACAGCTTTTCTGTGCTCACGAGTTTCTTGAATTACTCGTGGTATTCTCTTCCTTGCGTCCCATACCTAGGAGGAAGTCTTATTGTTAAAAGAAACGGCTAGGCACAAAAACACACACAACCACACTGTTTCTGATTGTTAGGATACTCTACCTTGACAGTTCCATCAGAATGTCCACTGAAGACCTGACCATTCATGTAATGCAAAGAAAGGACCTCTCCATTTGAACTCAAATCCAACTCAACTACTTCTTTACAACTCCACAACTCTGTCTATAGAATAGAGAATTAAAAAGTTACTTTTCTAACTAGAAATATATTATATGAAATGAAGTATATCTAAATCACCACTCCACTCACCACATCAACAGAATTTAAGTTTAGTAAGGCTTTCAATATTTCAACTGCCACTGTTGAATATTTCTTCAGCTTCCTCAAGATTCTATAGATACTTTTAGCATAAACTCTAAGTGCTTCATGAGCGGCTGAAACAATGCACTCTATTATTTAGTGTAATTCTTTGTATAATAAACAGGTAAATAATGTCTACAACTAATATAAAATGACCTACTTGGGTCACTAATGAAAGACTTCAAAGCTAGGGCAGCCAGGATCTTTTCTTCTAGGTTCTTGGATGACTGAAGGACATTTATAAATTCCTCAAAAAGGGATTTCCGAGCAGCGTCCCTAAGACCGGTATCAGGTAGAGTAGAGAGCATGTGGGTGAGCCATGTGGCAAGAACAAGGCAAGATTTTGCCATCTTTAATGAGTTGCTCTTTAGACATTCTTCCAAAGCTTGAAATATTGAACCGTTTTCATGATTGCAAAGTACAAAAGCTACCCTTTTCTGCCAAGAGTTCATGGCATTTTCTTCATCCTCCTATGTAAGAAAAGTTTGTATTAGTATCCTGAGAAATCAATTATCAACCAGACCTAAAATAACAATCAAAATGCCACATATCCCCGAACCATTGTTTCCATCACATCATTTTCATAGTGTCCCAATTGCTCAGCCTTCATTAAAGCATTGTAAGGTTGAACGAATCCTGCAATCTTCAGCAACCAAGCTTCCGTATATGACTTTCCTGAGGAAGTGACATGTCCAATAAGAAATAGTAAAGCATCTAGAGCCTTCATTTGAGTATTTGAAAAGTCCTTTTGCCAAAGTGCTTCTATCAGTGTCTCTACTGCTTCTTCCCTGTAAATGCTCATCTTTCGTGGCACAACCTGAAGATTAAACAAGAACAAAATATATCGAGGCAACCAGAGAGCATAAGTTACATTTTAATAACAAAAAATTTATCTAACTAGGCTACTAACCAAAAGATCAAGCTGAAGAAGAAGACTGGCAACAGCAATTTGATGTTCCATTGGAGCCATCTGAAGATATACAAGAAATGTATGCATTGTACTGAATGCTCCTTCATCCTTGATTATCTGTAATATCTGGTTGCTGAACGTCCTCCTGTAACATCATAAAAAAAACTAAGTTAATAAACGCAAAGCATGTCTTCAGTACACTTTGTTGCAAAGCATGTCTTCATAGTTAATAAATGCAAACTGCCTTATGTTAAACTGTGGGGAGTGTTCAACAAGAAAACATTTACGTATGCCTATAGCTGTTTGGTATGAAAATTTATGCTTTTCCCATCTAATATGAGTTAATGTTGGTCAAAATAGGGTATCATTGTAGCTTTAGTTTCATCAGTTTAGTTTAAACATAAAGGTGATACTTCTCAAATGATTAATAATATGGTTTCTATCAATTTCAAACAATTAGCATTGAGGGACTGAACTCCATATTATGCATCTTCAAAATATTGAATAAGATGAAAACAGAAACATATGAATTTATGTTTCATTGAAGTACATAATTGAAGGGAAAGGAAAGTTTTTCTCATTGTAATACCTATTCAATCGAACCAGTTCTGAGAGAAACTCCACACAGGTTCCTCTCACGCTATCATTTCCACCGTGAAATAATTCGAGAACAGGTGACAATTCAATCCTTTTTGCAATTGAGCTCTTGCAGCTTTTTTCAGCTTGCATACAACACAATAGTATGGAAACGACAGACCTCCTTCCTTCTGTTCTGTCCAAATACTTTACTATGGCTGGAATTCCATTTGCTGAGATAACACTTGAAGCATTGACAGACCTGTTATATTCATCCCCTCCCATTAAAATTTGCTCAAGGACTGCTATGGAGGCAACTCTAGGGTCTATAGCTAACTGAAAATCATCTATATCCTCATTTTTGTTCTGGATAACTTGGATAAGAGAGGGTATAAGTTCATGTTCTGAAAGCTGAGCAAAAACTGGCCTTAGTTGATAAATAAGAAGTGCAGCCTCAGACAAACCATTCTTAAGTAGAGTAGCCAAGCAATCAAAATCAGAATCTACATTATTAAGTGTTTCTCCAACTCTTTCGTCTGCAAAAATTAGCTCGGAAAGAATATAAATCGATCTTCTCAGAATTTCTCTATTCAAAGAAGCTGAAAGCATTTCCACTAAACCACTTATGACAGTTGGCTTTGATAAATAAGAATGAATCTGAGGATCAGTCTTTGAATCCTTCCACAATTTCGCTATTTCCAATACTGCTTCTTCACATTCCTGCAAATTTTCTGATGTACAAAGACTTGTAATGTAAGGTGTCAAGGAATTCATAATTGTTTCTACTGCAGCTTGAGATAACACACTAGTTGGAGATGCATTGACAGCAACCCGCATAAACCTGTTGTTCCTTTGTCTAATGTAATCTTCTTTGTTCTTCTGACTTGGTGAATCAGTTGTTCTTTGTACAGTGGAGAGAATTGCGATGTCTTTTGCAGATGGAGAACATGAAGAACCCCTTGGTGTGTTAGAATTTGAGAATTCTTGAGCTAGTTTAGGATTCTGCTCTTTCCATGATGTTATCAATCTCTTCAAAACATAATTTGTTTTCGGTAAGATGTTTGCAGATAAAGGCTGTCGCGTGATCGGGCATGTTGTGTTTCCTGTTCCGAGCCACTCTTGAATTGCTTTTCTTTCATAGGTCTGACCTGTTTCAAGTGTGACAGGATCACAAAATATTTGACCTGTGATTGGACAAACAAAATCTTTGGGTGGTTTTGATCCAATAGTCAATTTCTCTAATTTTGGAAATGAAGTTGAACTTTGATATCCATCATCACTTTCACAGTGGGAACTGCAAAACCAAAGGGCAAACAAAGTTGAACCTTAGGAAGGAAATAATAAATATTATTTACTTGTCACAAGCCCTAATAGTAGCATAACAACTCTAAAGATGATCCTAGAATATGGCACTGTTTGGATAACCAACTTAATTATGCATTTTTTGCATAAACACTTATCATATAAGTGCTTATGTAGAAGCTTTCCTAAAGAATTTATGGAAATAAGCTAAAAACAGCTTATAGACATGTCATAAGTTGTTTTCTTAAGTTCTCATAAACAGTCTCACAACTGATTATGTCATTAGATAAGTTCAAATAAGTCAATCCAAATAGGCCTATAGCATAAATAAAAGAAGTGGTAATTACCTGTCATTCAACACCAGACTACTCTCATTGTCTTGATTCATACTTGGTGTTTGACTATCATTCTTCCCCTTAATATTTTCCAAGACCTATATCCCAAATAACTGTTACATAGTTGAACTTAAAAAAATAGAAACTACACCTTGCAACCATAAAAAAGCTATGAGTAATAATAAATAATGGGATTATGTAGATCTTATATAACATACCATCACTTCTTCATCACCATTTAAAATATGATCAGAGCTTATGTCTGGAGATGATGACTGAGAGTCACAAACAGTTGAGTTCCTGAAACGACTTGACAGTAAACGCAAAAACTTCGATTCTTTTTTATGATGGATATTAGGATTTGTAGGTGAGTATTTTGGAGCAGTTCTTGGGGATCCCATAGGAGAGATACTAGGTGAATGTATTTGATTCTTCTGGTTTGATAGATATACTTTTGGTTCAACATCCTCATCCTTGACATTTGAAGGTTCAGGTGAGAAAATATTGTTTTTATCTGAATCCAAAGATGCATCATAAGCCTCAGAATCTGAATCATGTTCATTATCATCAATTATGCTCTCCTGCATAAAGCAATTTATCATAAAGCCTATATGAATATGCTACTTTAAATCCATTTATCAAAATCTATATTATTAGCAACAGACATATAGATAATTTTCTATTACCTTAGCTCCCCATGTGGATGGTTTTTCCCCCTTAGAATTATTGGAATTGGAAGTTAAATTCTGTCTGTTGAAAATTCAGTATCCAAAAAGTACATACAAGAATTAGAAGGTTCAAGTGAAATAACATGCATGTTGAACTGTCTTGAGCTAATTTTTTGGCACTGAATCATATGACACATGGACAAGCATATATGGTCTCATCGCATAGCATCCCGAAGTTCATTCAAACAAAGATTAAAAAAATTCAAAATTTGAGTGCATAACTCTTACCTGGTTTTTTCAATTAAAACATCTTTACATCTTCTTGTCATAGAAAATCCAGAACTCTTAGGCAAAATAGGACCAAATTTTACAAAATCCGGAACAGACCGGCTCAACTCATGCAAAGGAGTCATTGGAGGCTCAGCAATTGGCAACATAGGAACCACCCTTTTACTTGAGGTTGAATCAGGGTTCATACAATCATTATAATATTTTGCATATAGCCTTGTGTTTTCATCTAAAGACTCTCCATAAAGCTGCTCCAATTTTTGCAATTTATCAAGTTGATGTGGCCTCATAGAGAAAACCAAAGCTTCGTTGAAAAATTGTTCAAAATCAGCTGTATAAGACAAATCAGAAGAATCAGGTATAACTTCCATCATAAGCCTATGTCTCTCTTCCGAATACCACCCTACAACTGAACTCATATGTGGAAGAAACAAGTTTTTCCATAACTCAGGTGCAAAATCAATCCTAGAGAAGAAAGGATCAACAGCGAACATCTCAATAGAATGAAAAGCACAACTCTGAATGTTATTCCTCAACTTCCATAAGTATGATAAATTTAAATGTGCCCAAGCTGATAGATATGAGTTTGGAACTCCAGCAGTTTTTTGCTTAGGATTCAACATTGCACACACTTGCAACATCTTCTCTGCATAATCTAATCTTGCAAGCTTAGTTTCCATGTTATAAGTATTTATAGCTTCTTCAAGTGCTTCAATACCCCAATCTAGGTTTGCTAATACTGCTTGATCAGAATATTCTACCTCGGTTTCTTTGTCGCCATTTCCATCTTCAGCTGCTAACCTCTCAGCACACTGATCTTTATGTTGTGTTCTTTGTTCTTTGTTGATTAACCTATCTTGAATGAAACTATCAATAGTTGTTGTCAAGAATCTAACAATATCCTTCTGATCCATCATGAATCTGAAGTTTCCAGCCATCTATCAAAACAATCACACACAAAAGAAAGGCCTATATAAATTTGTTCAGAAAAAGTGAAAATTAGCATACAAAAAAGCATAAACTATCATTTAGCAAACAAACTAAAATCATCTCTAAGTACCCCATAAATTTCTAAATCAAAACACCTAAATAACTTTCATCAACCTACGTTCATCTAGTTGGTAAGGATTCAACTCATATCCTACAAGTACCAGACTTCAAATCCTGTTGTCAATGTAAAGACTTTATTGATGAGTAATATGTAAATATATTTGTAAATACCCTCTAAGCCCATGGGACCCAAATTACAAACTTTTCTTTTACCAAAAAAGACTTCCACCTCCAAAATCAGTAAGTATTTGCATCAACCCCTCTTGAAGCAAACATTTTTTTTCATACATCAATAAATAATCGATATTGTTGCATGCAAGTTGAGACCAACTAAACAAACATCAAATTAATTAGAATCTTCAAAACAGATATTAGGTGTTTGACCTTAGCTTCTCTTCAACCACTAGAATTTTCCACTTTGATCCTTCAACATATGCAGCTGAATATGACTTGACATGTGAAAATAAAGGGCATGCTACCTAGCTGCAATAGAAGAATATGATAGTAGTACAAAGAAAAATACTCAAATACTCTGAAATTATTCAACTATATGAATGAGACTAGGCTTTGATTAGTCTTTGACTTATGATCAAAGAAAGAGACATTAAACTATGAAATGGACATGATGAATGAGCCAACACGTTTCTTGCAAGAAGAAAAATCAAGAGAAGGGTGTGCAAGAGAAAGAGAAAAAAAACTGTGGTATATACAAAAACAAATTAGCAACAACAAGGTTGGAAATTGTTGTGCCGGCAAATAGACATATAATTAAGATGTAGTATATAAGAATATGTGTTAATGTGATGACAGAAGCAAAGCTAGGACTAAGGCACATATATATTATTTATTTGATTTATTAATATTATATTGTTCAAAGGTTACATGTAGTTGTATTTTATAGTTTATGGTTAAATCATTAGGAAATGATTGGGTGTATATTGCATTGACAAAAAACAAACAACCGTTGGCTTTTCGGTTTGGACTGTTACTATACATGCTTGAATTGAAGAGTGAAAATGTGAAAGGAAATTACCTTATTAGCCTTAGAAGAACATATCATATGAAACCACCAACCCCAAATTTTCAATATGTTTATTTATTTATTTAGCCTAACATGCTTTCGGTGGCATTGGGGTGTGTTTAGTAATTAGCATCTACACTTACGAGACATTGTTTGATTAATGATTAGTGTAATAATATTGAAATAGTTTTTTATATAATTTTTTTTTCTAAAATATTGTTAACATAAATTTAAATTATTGTTCATGAAAAATTTATATTCATAGTATTTATATGTAAAATTGTTTCTCACTCTTTTTTTATGTACTTATAGAATTTTCAATTGTCCAACTGACTGAAGTTCTAGTAAAAAAACAAAGTTGTTTATTGTATTTTTACAGACCCTTTGATCCCACGTTAACTTTAGCAACTTTCTACTGCAATAATACAACTCTTTAAGAAATTCAAATGAGTTCTACAATTTAAAATGATGCAACTTATGAAAGTTGAATTGTAATGTTAAAAATAGATTGTTATATATATATATTTATGTAATTGTTCTTGAGTTTAAAAACCTTTGGAGATGATATTTAGAAGTGAGAGTTTATATGTTAGTTACAAAATCAAAATGTAGATTTTTTTGAAATGTTTTCCACACCTTAACATCAATTCAAACGTGTGCATATGAAAAGTTACTAAATTTGTAAAAAACCACACATATTTTTCGAAGCGAATTTAATTTAACTCTCTTTTATTTATTTATTTATTTATTTATTGGATTCTAGCTTCCTATAGTGTTAAATACACTATCAGATATTAATGTACGGTAGTATATTTGAGGATGAAAAACAAAACAAGAAGAAGGATGAGTATTCATAATTTTAGATGTTTGTTTTCGGAAGGGACTTTATATATTGCCAGTTAAAGCCCAAAAACCTCTAAGGCTTACATGGAAAATGGCCCATAAGCATGATCTAAAACAGAATTAACAAATAGTCCAAACAATAAAAAGACATGCTTTTGGAAGAAAAAATAAAATAAAATGTCACACAATAAAAAAAAAAATATTATACCATTGCTCTATTTTTTCAATTTGATAGGAGGCCGTTGGCATGAGAAGCAACCAACTGAAGGCCATTTTTTTTAATTCGTAGTAGGAGGTCGATGGTCTAAGGAGCGACCTACTACTATAATTTGTTTCCCCTATTTTAATCATTATTATTTAATTTATAAATTAAAAACAATTTAATTATCTAAAAAATAAAAATATTAATAATAACATAAAATAAAATATATTAATAAATAATTATAATTCAAATAGTAAATTATATTATAAATTTTAAAGAAAATACATTAAAATTGAAAGAAAAAAATACATCAAAATATAATAAAAATAATAATAACAATTGAAAAAAAAACTAGATGAAGGATAAACTGAAAATGTTAAAGGGAATGTTAACATAAAACCAAATGAAACCATATTCTCATATTTGTAAGAAGTTGGCTTCGGTGAAGTGATAAAACTCGAAAATTATAAAATAGATATCGGTCTGATTATTGTTATGGTTGAGAGATAGAGACCAGAAACTCATTATTGTTATGGTTGAGAGATAGAGACCAGAAACTCACACGTTTCATCTTCTAGTAGATGAGTGTAGAATAACTTTGGAAGATGTGTACTATATTTTAGAATTAAATAAGTCTAATTTTGCGATTCAAAATTTGTGCACGTTAAAGAAGTTTGTCAATATTACTTAGGAGTTATATCTGAAGAACCATAAAAAGGTAATTCTATTAAATTAAAGTGGTTCAGTGATAGTTTGACGATGTTGGTGAATATGCATCTATATTAAAAAAACAAGGATCATGTCAAACATCATTATATGCATCTATATTAAAAAAACAAGGATCATGTCAAACATCATACTTATAATCGGAGGATATTAACATAGTTTTTTTAATTATTATTATTATTATTAGTATTATTTTTATTATATTTAATGTATTTTTTCTTCAATTTTAATGTATTTTTTTTGAAAATTATAATATAATTTATTATTTTTAATTGTAATAATTTTAAATTATAATAATTTATTATTTTTAATTGTAATAATTTTAAATTATAATAATTTATTATTATTATTATTATTTATTAATATATTTTATTTTAATTTATTATTAGTATTTTTATTTTTTAAAATAATTTAATTATTTTGAATTTATTAAATAATTAATAATAATTATTAAAATGAGAAAAAAAAAACCAAATGCTATTAACATGTC
>JBBPBS010000968.1:23001505-23050589 GCA_037974835.1 Cicer judaicum
AATACACTAGATCTTTTAATCTAAATTCAAATAAATTATTTAATAAATTAAAAATAAAAAATCAAAATCATTAGACTATATCAATAATATTTATATTAAATATGTGTTTTATTTAAAAAAAAATAATTACTTATATTACTTTTTTTATTGTAGTTTTTATACTTCTATTGTTAAAAAAAGTTTACATAATTATTTTAATAATATAAAAAAATCATTTTTATAAAAAAAATCTTAGATTTTAAAATAAATATCTCAATTTTATTAATGTCAACTTAATTAAACTGGACTAAAATTAATATATTATTCATCAATTTGATTTTAATTTTGTGCAAAAATAGTAAAAATTCAACAAAAACTAGCTATCTTTTTGTTTAGATTTGTTTCCTCTTAAAATATACGAATGAGAGCAATATGTCATATTCATAACTCCTTATACAACTTTTCAGTCCAATCTTCCCTCCTTTTGCAATTGTTCTTGCAATTTTTTTTTTTTTTGTATTCACATTACAAATTTATGATATAAAATTATAATATAATAAATTACTATATTCAATTCATCATTTAAATTTAAAAAAATACAACTTGGATTCAAGTACTAACAATGTGTGTGGGAGTGCATTCGAGCGAGCTCATGTGTGTGATTTGGGGTTCTTTGTTATAATTTTGAAGACGAAGTGTTGCCTTAGGAAAGAGCACTTTATGTTTCGGAATATCTGAAATTTGGTGACAATTAAATCATTTTTAAATGCTCTGCATTGGACCCAGAATGATGGGTGGAGGAGTTGCTGTGAAGGGTGTCCAGGATGACCACTAAAAGAGTATTGTTGTGCACACTATGAAACTTAGGGAATGTTTGGATATAATTTGGAGAGACTAAATGATGATTAAAATGTTATATGATTATTTATGATGTTACTCTTTTAAATTTAAATATGATTAAAATATTATATCATTGAAATAATTTAAATTGACTAAGACATTCGTTAACCACACTCAAATTAAACAGAAAATAAAATCAAGTAGTCATTCTGATAATAAAATTAGTTCAAAAAAAAAAAAATAATAAAATGGAGAATTGAATTAGGATTTAATTTAACGGTCTATTGTTTGTAAGCATAATAATAGAAGAATTTGAAAATGGTGTCTGAAAAGAATGAAAGAAAAAGGCACTTCCATAACCATTCCTACCAGATCTATTCGACAACGCTTCATCATCTTCTCACATTCACACTCACACCATACAACTACAACTACAACTGACACCACCACGTTATCCTCATGAATAAGGACGGTTATTATTATTATTATCAATAAATTATACTTTCTTTCCTTCAAAGTAGTTGAATCACTTTCAATTCAATTGCTGATCCATTCAATGGAGTTCACTGAATCTTACAAGCAAACGGGTCCTTCTTCTTTCTCCCCCAATTCTCGCTTCTTAGCCGTCGCCGTCGATTACCGCCTCGTCATTCGTGACACCCTCTCTTTTAAGGTCCTTCTTTTTTTATTTTATTCATTTACTACTACTTTATCAATTTTCATTTTTCCTCTGCAAATGCGCTTTCTCTCTTAAAAGGATCTGGATTTTTGTTTTCTTTGCCTTAATTATTTATTGTCTTTTTTCACTAGGTCATTTCAGAATGTTGGTGTTGGTGGGAATTATTTAGAGAAGCAAAGTTTAATGGTTCTTAGATTATTAGATTTGCAGCAAAATTAAACGGTTTCTTTGCCCATTTCTATATATATGTGATGAGATTTAAATTTTGACTGACAACTCAACCAGATACTTGCTAAGTTAAGTGTCTGTTTTAAAAGTTGAACTCTGTGTTTTAAGATTTTCAGTTCTTGTAAGATGTTAAGCTGTATAATGTTGTAAACAGAAAATTTAAGTGCAGAGAGTCTCAGAAAATTTGGGCTTAGGAATGGAGACTATAAATCCATGGAAAATTTATGGATTGGAGGCAATACTTCCAGAGGTTGTGCAACACTTCATTGTGATGATTTGTGTTTCTCAAATCCGAAATCCAACATGGAATGAATGTAAAGCAGGGCTGAATACTGGGCAAAGCTTTGTGATATAAAAAGCCAGTAAAATTAAAATGTGATAGTTGAAATTTAAATGCCAACTTATAACATATAGTATGTCATTTTCCCTTTCAGTTTATGTGTAATAAAATTTTCAGAGTTCCAAAACTGTGAACCGCTCAGTTAGTTATAAATCACTTTGATTGTTACTTCTTACTCTAATTCTTCAATGTTTCTCTTTTGTTCTCTATGTTCCAACATATAATTGTATTTGTGGGTGTCTATGGCGCTTTTTCACGACCTGATCACTTCCCATTAAAGATTACAGGAATCTATTCGGAAGTTGGAATTATAGTCTCTAGGTTTTAATCTGCTTTATGTGAATTATATATACTTTGGTATTGTGCACATATTCCATCTGAGTGATTCCAAATATCTGCTTCTAGTTTGTGGTTTTAAATATTTCTTTCTGGCTTATGTAGGTTGTTCAATTGTTTTCATGCTTGGACAAGATTAGCTATATTGAATGGGCCCTTGATTCTGAGTACATTCTTTGTGGTCTCTACAAAAAGCCGATGATACAGGCATGGTCACTGACCCAGCCAGAGTGGACGTGCAAGATAGACGAAGGTCCTGCCGGTATTGCATATGCTAGGTGGAGCCCGGATAGCCGTCACATACTCACCACATCAGATTTTCAGTTGCGTTTAACAGTTTGGTCGTTGGTAAACACAGCTTGTGTGCATGTGCAGTTGCCAAAGCATGCTTCCAAGGGGGTTTCCTTCACAAAAGATGGAAAATTTGCTGCGATTTGCACAAGGCGTGATTGCAAGGACTATATAAATCTGTTATCTTGTCACACATGGGAAATAATGGGCATTTTTGCTGTTGACACTCTAGACTTGGCTGATATCGAATGGTCACCTGACGATAGTGCTATAGTGATATGGGATTCACCGCTTGATTACAAGGTAACAACCGTCTTTCAATTTTTCTTTCCTAGCCCTCTTAACATGTGAGATTTAGTAAAAAAAATGTGATTCAAAATATTCCACCGAAATAAACTTATTGTAAGCAAGTTGTGCTATATTTATATTTCCTAAAAACTCGGCCATTTTGTTTGATACTTAGGTTCTAATCTATTCTCCAGACGGGAGGTGTCTTTTCAAGTATCAAGCATATGAAAGCGGATTAGGAGTTAAAAGCGTGTCGTGGTCTCCTTGTGGTCAGTTTCTGGCAGTGGGTAGTTATGACCAGATGCTGCGGGTCCTAAATCATTTAACTTGGAAGACATTTGCAGAGTTTATGCACCCATATACAGTCCGCGGCCCTTGTTATGCCGCTGTTTTCAAAGTATTCCTTTCTGACACTTTTATTTTTGATGGTGTTGCAGTTTATGAAAACTTTATTTACCATGTCCCTGAAATTGCAGGAAGTAGATGAACCTCTGCAACTTGATATGTCTGAACTATGTTTGAGCGACGATTTTTCTCAAGGAAATGATGGTAAGTAAGCATAATTGCTGTTGGAACCAACACTTCTTTTGGCAATTACACCGCTTCTTAGCCTTCCCCGTGTGGTAGGAAAAAGTTTCACATGTATTGTTGGTTTATAATTTTCCAAAACACAGTCTATGTTTACCAGTTTATCTGACTTAAGATTTTGGATAGTTAATCTAGGAAATTCATATTACTTTGTTTTGTTTTCTTATTTTTCTTTTTCCAACCAGACTCTCCAGAACGACCCTTTAGAGTCAGGTATGAGGTTACAGAAGTTCCAATCAATTTACCATTCCAGAAGCCTCCTGCTGAGAAACCTAACCCCAAACAAGGAATTGGTAAGCTTTGCTTCTTTAATTTTTGAATCCTTCAAATCATGTCTTTCCTTGTTACATAATGTAATGACGACAAGAAAGCAAAAACCACGGTTCTTAATTCCATTATTTGCATGGTTAATAGGAAGAAATTGTATTATTTGACGCGGATATTGTTTTCTGGTCTATTTGATTTTGGGGTTGTGTAAATATTATAGTACAAAATAGAACCATGACAAAAATGGACAAATATAGTAGCATGAAGTAGTCATTCCTTTTCTTAGGACCAGAGCTGATCTGGATGTAAATGATCGGTAATATAAATATGTTACCTTTCATGTTTTAGTGGATACCTTATAATCTCCGATGGTATTGTTAATACAACATCTGGTTCTTTCTTCCCTCTTTCCCACCTTGAGGACCTAACATGGTCTCAACTCTAAAGGCAGTGCCATCTATTATGATATGTAATTCACTGCTGGGTTCTAATTTTGACATTTTCCCTGGGCTTTTAAACATCAGAATCTCTATCTGTACATTCTTTATGTGCTGCAATTGCAAGTTATTATTTTCTTTGGATTGACTTTTCAGTTAGTCATATTCATTATTGGTGATACCTTTGTTTATGCAATATCACTAATGAGTCATCTAATTGTCTTTGGATCTTAGCACCAACACTTCTAATTGAAGGTGTATTCAGTTTCTGATACTGACACGGGATTACGTTCAATTAATTAATTTTCTCAAGTGTCAGTGTCAGTACTTCATAGATATAACTTGCTCATTGCCTTCTGTTGCCAGCTTTGCATGACGACTCTTTTGGACCAATTGACCACAAATTTTTCTCGCAGGCATGTTGTCATGGAGCAATGATAGCCAATACATATGTACTCGCAATGATAGTATGCCTACAGTACTTTGGGTATGGAATCTTCGACATCTTGAGCTTGCTGCAATCTTAGTACAGAAGGACCCTATCAGAGTGGCAGCTTGGGACCCGACATGCACTCGCCTTGTTTTTTGCACGGGAAGCACACACTTATACATGTGGACCCCGTCTGGTGCCTTTTGTGTTCATGTTCCTCTACCAAAATTTTCGATAACAGACCTTAAGTGGAATTCTGATGGCAGTTGTCTACTCCTTAAGGATAAGGAGTCGTTCTGCTGTGCGGCTGTACCCTTATTGCCAGAATCTAGTGAATACAGCTCAGATGAATGATGCTTCTTACAAGGGAGTAAAGCAAAATTACTATGGTAAATATTAACATCTATGTTTATCTTTGTGCATCTGGTAGATATAAGTGTCTCTAAGGTTTAAGGGTATGCTGATCAATGCATTTTTCAAGAGGGGCAATTGAGCTGTGCTTTGTAGTGAGAGTTTCTCTCAGTGAAACCGTTTGTAATATCTTTTAGCCCTTGTTGTAGGAGCATGGATTTAACACCGTTCTCTTTTCTTGCTTCATTTTTATTAAAAAAAAAGAGTGCAATGCTGTTGCTTGTATGTCATTTATTCTAAAGCCTTTGGCTTTGTTTGGGAATTAAGAGGGGTAGGGAGTGGAAGACTTACAGGAGAAATGGAAATACAAAGGAATCTCTCACATTTTTATAGTGTTTTTGAAGAAAATGAGATGAAAATACCTTCGAGTAATATTTTTTTAATTGAGAGTATAATAAAGTGAAGTAATGAATTTGAAAATTTATTCAAAGCCATCCTTCAATGCATTTTTAAGTTCATATTGGAGGGGTTTAGTCCAATGAAGAAATAATAAATCTCATGGAGACTACTTACCTTTCTCATTCCCTTTACTTCTTCATTTAACCTTAAAACTCTATCCTCCCTTTTCCTCCAAATACTATACTTTAATTAGCATGATGCTCAAAGAAAAACCATGATTAATACTATGCTTTACTTAGCATGATGCACAAAGACAAACCGAAATATATATTTTTTTTCAAAGAAATTATGTGAGTAGTTCTCATATTTTAATTTATGGAATTCTCTTTTGAAGTTCATTGAATATACAACTTTAATTAAATGTTATGGACTACTATTTTCTGTAATCAAACAAATCCTTTTATTTTTATTTAAATCGAACATCTTCTGTTCATTAATTGTATAGATTAATTCCTCAAGTCAAGTAGAATGGTTAAACAACAAAACTTTCCTTAAGAGTCTCTTTGGTTTAGGAGATAAGAGAAATATTTTAATAGAGAGGAGAAAAGAGACAAAGGAAAAGTAGAGATATATTTTATTTAAAAGAGAGGAGACAAGTGTTGAAGAGTTTTTTTTTTCTCATGCTCTTTGATATTTTAAATTTCGAGCCTTTTTTCATTTTTCTCAAATTATAAAAACAATATTTATTTTTCAATGGTCAAGATCTCCACATTATTTTAATTTTGTCTTCAACATGAGAGGATCCCGTTCTCCTTCCCACCTATTCAAAATCCTTAAAATGAACCAAATATGTTTTATTTAAATTATTCCCTCCCCTTTTCTCCATCTATCTCAAACCAAATAGACCTTCCACATTTTAACATTATTATTAAGAGTGTTTATATTCAAATTGATTAAAAAAATAAAATTGCACAAAATCGAATACTATTTGATGTATTTGAATATTATTTTATGAAAACCGCATCGATCGAATCAAATTCAACTTCAATTTTCAATTTTCAAAA
Source organism: Cicer judaicum (assembly GCA_037974835.1). NCBI lineage: Eukaryota > Viridiplantae > Streptophyta > Magnoliopsida > Fabales > Fabaceae > Cicer > Cicer judaicum. The sequence continues at coordinate 23,008,023 of JBBPBS010000968.1, forward strand.
CCGACACATATATCAATTTTAATAAAGATTTTATAATTGCAATTTAAATTCATATGACATTAATTTTTCTATAAAATGTATTCAAGATTTGAGTATTTTAATTTTTTAGTCAAATGAATTTTTGACTTCATAATAGATCCAAACTGCACCACAGACACATTTGAAGTTTCCTATACATTTTTTTATGCATAATTGCACAGTTAAATGAACAAATAATGGTAACTAATTGATTTCTATTTATGTAGTCGCAGAGAGAGAGACAATCAAAAAGGGAAAATGGATCTCTCCGCTTCTTCTCTCTCTAAAACCCATCCTCCATTTTCTCTGTCCTCTACTTCTTCCTTTTCCGATCAACTTACTTTCCATCCAAACTGTGTACAACTGCTACGATTCCGCCGTTCTCATCGCGGACTCTTTCTCCGGAACCTACCATCCTTTTCCCGCCAAAATAATCTCCCACCTGCTCGGCTTTCGAATCAAACTTTTGACAATGACGGTTTTGTCCTCGAAGACGTTCCTCACCTTACCGATTTCCTTCCCGATTTGCCGGTACTTTTCCCTCGCTGTTTCTAATTATAAACCCCTTATTAATACTATTAATAACTGGGTGCTCATTAAATTTTTTCAAATACTATCAACTTATCACGATATTTTAAGAACATTAATACATAATAAAATAAACACATTAAATTCATAGTGATTGGTGCTTATAAAAAGTTATAAAGGTAGTTATAATCATAGTGATTATCTGAACTAGTTGCTAGGCTTCATATCATATCAAACTAGTATAGTATAAACAATGCATTTTCAAGTCATTAAGATGAGGTATTAGTTGAATTACTGTGAGTGTAGCATAAGTACATTGTGATCATTTAGTGCTATAATACTCCCTCTTGTCCTATGGACAAGACATTAGATGGAAAAATAAAAACCCCATATTGTTGGTTTCTGATAATGCTGCTTTAATCCTTCTCTTTCAGTCGTATCCAAGTCCATTGCAAAAGAGCCAAGCTTATTCAATTGTCAAGTAAATCTACTTCTTTGCAATTTGTTTTAAAATTGTAGGAGATTTTGCACTATAAATTTGAAGTTTATATTAATGGGTTTCTTCCGGTTTCCCAAACTTTTTGTCTTATGCTATTAAGTTTTATGACAACTTTTATTTAAATTGTTTTATACTTGCAGGAATACTTTTGTGAATCCAGAAGATGTTGTTGCACAAACTGTGAGAGACCCGATACTGTCCTTTGTTTGTGAATTATTTTCTTTTCTGAATGATTTATGTCTCTCTTTTCTCTTACCTATATATTTCTTACAATGTTTCATGTCCAGATTGTTGTTCAGAAAGATAGTCGTAGAGGTGTTCATTTTCGCCGTGCTGGGCCTCGAGAAAAGGTATACAACACAGAATTTTTTTGGTCCATCTGTAATTTTTAGAAGTTGATAACACCTTCTAATATTAGGTTTACTTCAAGCCAGAAGAGGTACGTGCCTGCATAGTGACTTGTGGAGGATTATGCCCAGGAATTAATACAGTGATTAGGGAAATTGTGTGTGGCCTAAACAACATGTATGGTGTTAAAGATATACTTGGGATTGAGGTGACTTTTGTGAAATTACAAATTTCCTGCTATCTGTTAAAACATAATACTCCTTCCTTACTTTTGTTAATTGAAGAATTATTGCATACTATTTGTTTAAATTATTAAAAGTTTTTTGATAAAATTTGAAAAAAAATAATATAAATTTGACTTATTTGTTGTTTGTTGAATAGTTATATGTCATTTCTGGTTTTTAATCTTTTTAACGTGAACTGGAAAATTTATAAAGAAACAAGGATAGGAAATCCTCCTAAGCACAATAACCAAGAAAATGGGAAGGAATGCATGAAAAACCAAATTCACAACAATGATAGTAGTATTGAAGGGAAGCCACAAAACATTGTTAACTAGTTTTAGAATTTGGGTTAAGCTTAACTCAACCATAAAAACTAACTTAAGGGGTGAGTATTGCCCGAGAGCTAGGTTCTAAGGACTACTTTGGCTATATCTCGGTTCTACGTGATCCCAACCACCCCTTCACGCCCAAGATTGGTGATCTAGAGTGTGGACAATGAGTCGAATAACAGATCTAGAATTGACACTGATACCATTTTATAATTTTGGTTGAGCCTTAATCAATACCAAAAGCTTGCTTAAGGGTTGAGGATTGCCCAAGCCTTGTAAGGACTACTTTAGTCATATCTCTAATCAATGTGGGATCTCAACAACTAGTATAACATGATTTTTGCTAAAAAAAAACTTTAAAAAACTATAGGTTATTTAATTGATAAAAATACATATCTTTGTGAAAGGAGTGTTTATGATGGATACATTGAGAAAAAAAGGCTATGTTTGATATAAAGCATAACCATATTATAGCTTGATAACACTCATTAATATGACTCAACTCATATCTGAACAACCAAAAGACACTCTTGGCATATTTAGGGTTTTAAACGTTTTTACCAATATGTGAGTGCTGTTTCTCAATTTCTTTTATGATTATTTCTTGAATTCTTATTGTTCACCACGTTGCTCCTGAAACTCATTCAGGAAGGATATAAAGGATTTTATTCAAAAAATACCCTGAGATTGACACCTAAATTGGTCAGTGATATCCATAAACTTGGGGGAACCTTTCTTCGTACGTCTCGCGGAGGACATGATACCCATAAGATAGTAGATAACATTGAGGACCGAGGAATAAATCAGGTGGTTAATTGTTATTTTTAAAATTCTGTAGCTTTAGGTGCTTTATAGATTATGGACAACCAAGGGGAAAATTGACTTGTGCTTGATAGGTATATATTATTGGAGGTGATGGTACCCAAAAAGGAGCTGCACTCATTTATGAGGTATCAATTCATCATGTGAAATTTATTGTCTTCAACAAGTCTAGTATGTAGTTTTGTTATGGAATAATGTAATTTAAGCATCCTCTAATGAAGGAAGTTGAAAAACGCCGTCTTCAAGTGGCTGTGGCTGGGGTTCCAAAGACAATTGATAATGACATTGCTGTAAGTTTCTTAGCCATAATCTGTTCTAAACTGGTGCACACATAGAAATTTAAAATCACTAATGACATATTCTTCCTTTTTTAATTAGTTTTTTTTTTATGGCATCATTTTTCTGTGGGGGAAAACAAATGTTCATGTCGAACAAATTTTGCTGTATTTTTAGAGTACGAATTGTTAATATGTGTGATGATTTTGGTGTTGTTTTGTCAAGCTAAAATTTATCTTTTCATTCTCTTAGAACAATGTAAATATTTTGGGAAGATATCAATTTGAACTTTCTTCTTATTTTTGGCTGCAAACGATGGTGGTAAGAGTTGCTTTGCATTTTATGCTCATAGGTGTTGTCCAGAGTCTTTGAAATCATCTAATTGATCGAATATTTCACAACTCACAACCCAAAATTCAGGGCAATGAATAGCATATAAGATTGCATCCAACCTAGCAAACCTTTCGAACATGTAACAAAAAGGAAGGCATGAAATATTCTTTAGAAATACATATCCAAATTTTTCTGCAACTAAGACATTCTAAATATTGCAAACAGACCAGGGTTGAAATTCTTCAAGTTTTCGCCACTTTAAACCGCAGGGGTTCACAAAACCCAACACTGACTTGATTGTAACATCATCAATTCAAAAAATCAGCTTTTGTGGATCCAACGTATACAAAACCAATAGTGAAATTAAAATCTAGGACAAGTGTGGTAACCAAAAGAATTCTTCATTCTCCCAAAGACAGATTAGAGCTGGATGCTTTCCCCTTCCCCTTATCAAGGAAAAACAGAAATTTAGACTGTTATACAAGACTAAGGATAGCCAATATTTAATGCACTGGAAATGGGACAAAAAAGGTTGACAAATGTTTCAAATAAAAGTAATGTATGCAACTTCCACTAAAACTGTGTTATCGTGTTTATTTTGTTTTTTATTTTCGAAGATTTAAACAAGAAATAGTGGAAATACCATAATGTTATTTTCACTATATATCTATTTTCAAAGATTTGAAAACAAGAAATAAGGTAAAAACAAATTGGTATTTTTTAATTGATAGTTAAAATAGGAAACTTTTTTTCAAGCTAAACATGTCTATTATTGTTTTTACAAAACTTATGGGAGCCTCTTCAATCAAATGGCCAAAACTTCAATCGTTATTGTCCACTCTTCTAGACCTAGTTAGCTAAAAATATCAGCAAATTAGTAAGAGATTGTCATAGATATAGATATTTATTAACACTTGAATTAATACTTATTTTGGTCTTCCAAAATACCAGTAAAAAGGATTTTACTCCAAATACTCCTTAATGTCAGACGTCTTTTTGAATAATTCATATGATGTAAAAAATTACGTTGAAGAGCTGTGTTGATATTAAATTTTGATGTCAAAGAACCATTTTGGTGTATTTATTGTTTATTATTAGTTTGCAGTGTGTGTGTGATAGACATGTCTTAACATTTTTTGTCAAATATTATGTCTGTGCATAACATAGTATTAATATAGATAAATTTATAAATATAAATAAAACACGGGCATGTTAAGAACGTTTTGTGATATTTTGCATGTTTGCCTCTAGGTGATAGACAAATCTTTTGGATTTGATACCGCAGTGGAAGAAGCCCAGAGAGCCATTAATGCTGCACATGTGGAGGTTAATAGTGTTGAAAATGGAATCGGAATTGTTAAGCTAATGGGCAGATACAGTGGTAAACAATGCTAAACAAATTATTCATTTTGTGCTTTTCCATTTTTTCACTATCTATTTTTTCCCAATAATATTTTCATTGAAATGACATAGAATGGGAGTCTTATATGATAAATGAAATATTGATATTAGATCTTTAAGCATCCTATTTCTCATTTCAGAAAAATACTTTACAAGCTTCCATCTGCAGGTTTCATTGCTATGTATGCAACTTTGGCAAGTCGAGATGTGGTAAGGGTTCAACGGATCACATAATTTATTAGGTGTTTTCATATTCATGGGTGTTTGGTGAACTGATTCTTTTGGTAGTCTGAAATTTGTAGTTCATCTTATTTTCTTTTCTGGTCATTATTGAATAAATCTGATGGATCATAACCTTTATGACTAACTGAGAGATATTTGGGAAAATTGTGCTCAACGGCGGTACAGGTCTTTGTATTTATATTTAGTAAATTAGGCTGACAGTACATACATTGTTGTGCAGTATAGTGGGAAGGACATAAATATCCTCTCTACATTAATAAATTCATAATACACTTAGCACTCAAACTTCCCTTCAACTTGGATCTTAGATGTTAATCATGTCTAACTTGTTACCAAGGTAATCAACCTTTGTTCCACAGTCCCACTAATTTGCAAAAAAAATAAAAATTACTTTGCACGACACAGTTGAAATCTCACATCGACTAGAGATACGACCAAAGTTCTTAAAAGACTTAGGCATTCCTCACCTATTAAGATAGCTAGCTTTTGGGTTGAGTTAGACTCTAATTCCAAATTCTTAGATAGAATCAGAGCCTATCTTAGATACATTATTGGGTCAATACCTCTGCTATTCCACATGCATTTGTTCACACCCTAGATCTCTGTTATTGCGCAATCCTCATATCTTGAGCTAACTTTTGGGGTCGAGTTTGACACCCTTTGTATGTCTTTTATTGATTTTCCTCAAGAGAGAAAAGGAATGCCTACTAATAGCAGGGGTTGTAACAGGATTGCTGCTTGATTCCAGAGTCTCCCTTTTATTTGGAAGGAAGAGGTGGGCTTTTTGAGTTTATCGATCAGAGGTTAAAAGAAAATGGACATTTAGTTATTGTGGTAGCAGAAGGAGCAGGTCAGGAATATGTTGCTGCAGAAGTGCATACATTAGAAGAGAAGGATGCATCAGGGAACAAGCTACTTCTTGATGTTGGTCCGTGGTTATCTAATAAGATCAAGGTATGATGTATTATCTTTCCATCTCATGGACAACTTTTAATTCGGGCAATTCTTTTTAGAACCAGCTTTATGCCAATATCAGTCGACTTACTGATAGATCAGTTCTATAATGTTAAATATTTATTATAGGCTTTTGTAATTTTCTAGCTAAATACATTTTCTTGTCTTTTTTTTCTTACATAATTTTTGCTCATAAAACTTGTGTGAGATTGCTTTGAGATGGGAAATTTATTGATGTGGACTAACAACTATCTCAACCCTATTCTTTCTCATTAGTCTTGTTCAGTTTTCTGATTTGTTCTTCCTCATCAAAATGAAATGACAGTCAATAACTGTACTCTTAAATAGAGGAACGATGAATGTGTATGATAGGAGTATAGACTTCGGAGCTGACCTTTGACTGAGTGCTATTTGGTACAAACAAATGCAACAATCTTCTCGTTTTGTTGCGCATTTCTTTTCATTTCTCTAGAAGTTGTAAGCATGTTTTTTGTCATCCTTTAAGTTGTTAATTTTTCTTCTTCTTAATATACATCCTACTTGTTACAGGATCATTTCACGAAGATTCGAAAGATTGCCGTGAATATGAAATATATAGGTGTGTTCATGAATGTCTAGAGTACTTTTGTATTTATTTCTATTGTGCTAGGTTACCTGAAGGAATGTTGCTTTTCACTAACAATAGCTTTATCTTTATAAACGAGTTCTCATGAAAACGTATGATCCAGTTAAAAATCTTATTTTAGTTAATTTAACATTTCACTGAATCAGATGGAAAGGAAATATTCTATAACTTGGTACTAATTAATTAGAGGGAGAAAAGGTGTATAAAGTTATGTTCTGAGAAGACAGATGGTTTTCTTGAGGAGCTTTGTGCTTGAAACAAGACAATCTCTCAGTGTCTCACATAGAAGTCCTCAATGAATAGGAGGTGGTTGGTGACATCGGGGGAAGGGGATGAATCTGAGCAGAGGCACAAGTGCAAGTCAGAGAGGAACCTGGAGGCAGCATGTTTCTCTCTCTCTCTGCGCCCTTCTAATAGAGAGAGAGCGCCGGGGGGGAGGGGGTGATTGTCATAAAATTAAAGGACTCAACATTAATAAGTGGTTGTGCATCCTAAAAGCCACCTCATAACTAGATAATATATGTGTGTAAAATTTGAAATCAATTAGAGTAGTTCTTCTCTTTATAAAATCAATTAATAGTGGAGGCAGCATGTTACTCATGTCAAATTTCTACATGGTTGGACTGAAATGCGAGACAATGTTAGTTTCAAATTAGTTTCTGCTACTGTTTTACTAATTCCAAGAAACAGTTAAACTTGAAATTTTAAATTAAAATTATTCTATTTGTTTATGATTTATTTTCATCCAAGTTAACTTTTAATGTAATATGAGTACATTTGTTAAGTAATTCTTTTAGAATCTTTTCACTTTTCTTCTCTACTGAAATCAAGAAATTTATTGTTTTTATTTTTATTATAATTTTTTTTTTGTTGCTTTCATAGATCCAACATACATGATTCGAGCAATTCCAAGTAATGCCTCGGACAACGTTTACTGCACTCTTCTTGCTCATAGTGCTGTTCATGGAGCTATGGCAGGATATTCTGGCTTCACAGTCGGCCCTGTGAACAGTAGACATGCTTATCTCCCAATCGCCGTAAGTGGTCTTTTTCATTGACTCAATAATATTCTTTTTTTAAGAAAAAATAACTCATGATTATATTCACGTAAATTGCTTTCCTGACTAAGTATTATGCTCTGGAAAGTCTAGTTCAAACAACCTGTATATATTTTTTTTTCTGAACACATTTTAATATAATGTTAACCAATTTAAAATTGAATTAATTGCATGGCATCCTGATCTGCATTAATGATTAATACATATCATTTAAAAAACAAACTATTCCAAATGATAAGCCTTATTAGGCTAGGAGTAATTTTTATTTTTATTTCTCTTGGTTGGTGTGAATCTTTCCTAATATCTACTAGGTTTCTTCCCTAAAAACCTTCTGCTCTGTTTTTCTTTGATTTGGCAATCTTCCACCCAAGCAATTTTTTCTTTTTACTTTTTTGCATGCATGAAGGAAAATATAGATGAATCTTTTGAAGAAACTTTCTTAAAAGAACTAACTTGTCTAACTAGGATCAACTGTGTGTATAAGGGAAGATTGCTAGCCAGGCAGCCACAAAACCGTGAAGTTCTATGTAAAAAATGAATGTTTCCTGGAAAATGATAAAATTTCTTGAATTTGAACTCTCAAAATAGGTTTACCTCAATCCACTTCATCTGATGTAACCCTTACATGAAAAGTTAAAAGCTTTTTTGAACTCCAATTCAATCACCCTATGACACTGGTTATCAAGTTGTTATTACATGCTGCATACTTCTTTTCTTGTTAAAACTGTGTATCTACAGTGGAAAAGTTCATCAATAAATGCTATAACTAACCGTTTATATGAACTTTGTACGACTTTATGTGTTGGACAACCTTGGTACTTTCTTCCCCTCTAAAATTTAAATGTGATACTATTATTGACAATTTAAATATTTGGAGATCATATTCTACTTTGCGTTTCTCCTAGTATATTTTTTTTGCATGTTTTTCTCCTTAACATTTTGTAGTATATCAGCTGATCATAGAACATCTTGTTGCAGCGTGTAACAGAGAGGCCAAATACAGTTGAGCTGACTGGTAGGATGTGGGCGAGACTTCTTGAATCGACAAATCAACCAAGTTTTGTTGCCTCTGACCAACAAAGAGTTGATAAAGTGATCATCGAAGATACAAATACGATGAATATTACCTCTATCTAGGTTTAATATGCGCATTGATTAAGCTTATACAGTGACTGATGCTTTATGTTATTTTTTATTTTTGTTGTGAAAATTTGAATATTGTTGATTTACATAGGGGCATGATATATGGCTACACATATCAGATTTTTTTTATTGCTTAATTATATATACAATTTGTGGCAACGTATGACATGGTCTACCAATAAAATCCCCACAATTTGCATGGGAGAACTACTATCAAAATAGGCCACTATATAAACACACACTTCCTCGTCTTACCACGAGTAATCTATTTGCTAAAAACGTTGTTCTTGAATGAATATTATTATTTTTTAATAGGCCATATTATTATAGTTATAGCTCAAAATAGGTCACTCAATAAATATTGTATTATTATTATTTTTAAATGTACTCTCTAATTAATATTATTTACATCACTTTTATATTAATATTTTTCACTTTATATCTATGGTAATGATAATGAATTTAATTTGTATATACTGATAGTGTAAAAGTCATTTACACTATTAGTCCATCTCAATTGTCAAATTATTATAAATATATGATTTTTATCATAATTATATTAAAAGTCATAATTATAAATAATTGTAATGTGTTGATAGAGTAAAAAAATTTATATTGTAATTAAACTCATGATGGATATACAAACTCTTAATAAAGATAATTTAATTCTCTAATTTTTTTTTAATAATTTTTGATAGGCGTGAAATTGTCAAATTAGTTATTATTGTAGTACGGAGGGAGTAGTACAGGAGATGGTAGAGAAGGAAAACCAAGGATCACTGTATTTTTAAACATTTGAAGGGAAAAAAACCTACAACTTGACTTCTGTTTTCTCCTTCGCTGGTATTGACTAAACCACTTGGCAAGAGTATGAATTATACATCCAGACGATCATGACAAGTGTCCTTAAATGTATTGGCGCAAGTTGAAGATATGAGGGTCCCAAATGTACCATACTTAAAACAACAACCTTGTCTAATTTGCAAATTGCAAATGCAATGTAGATTCATCAGCTGGATACAACCAAAAACAACCTTTTGAAACCCCTCTTTGTATGTAATCGCAATTCTTGATTACATTTGGATTGCTAAATGCCAAGGACCAAGTTGAGAGTCTAATTAATGGCTATGTTGCTTCTATGTAGGACATCGAAATATGCAACCATGTAATTTGGATAAGATAGAGTGAAAACCGTGTAAGGGTCCACTTCATCAACTAGATTAGTAACACCAACATCATCAATTCTAATATATATCTTGGTTCATCATGCTTGTTTTTCATCTCAAATTCAACCTCCTAAGTCCTATTCTCTCCATAAAAAGAAAAAAAAACATAAATATGACAACATCCGAAGAAACTTCAAGTTTGAAACTATTGAGCCAACACCTGTTAGAGGATAATATGTCAGACTCATTTTTCACCAATCTCAATTCTGTCAAACTTGAATACCCATCATCAGAAATTGATTTGGATCAATATTTTTCAGAACAAAACAGCTTCTATAGTTTTCTTGAAAGCTTTTGTTTTGAAGATGATACACAAGTTGTTGTTGACTTCAATTCTAAGGTACAAAACTCTAATGCAGAAAGTTCCTTAGAAGAAACAAAGAACATATCAAATTCAGCTGAACCAATGGTGTTGGAGAAGAAGGAATTACAAACATGTTATGGAGAGAGGCATTACAGAGGAGTGAGGAGAAGACCATGGGGTAAATTTGCTGCCGAGATTCGCGATCCAACAAGGAAAGGAAGCAGAGTTTGGTTAGGAACATTTAACAGTAACATTGATGCTGCTAAGGCTTATGATTGTGCAGCTTTCAGAATGAGAGGTCAGAAAGCTATATTGAATTTTCCTTTGGAAGCTGGAGAAGCTAATCCAAAGCCTAATAACAGTGTTTGTGGCAGGAAAAGGAGAATACATCATTGAAATGTTGCCACAAGTTCATGTTAAATTAGTGTTCTACAATGGCTCGAATATGAGCACAGCCCCTATGTAAAAAATGTTCAAAACTAAAATATGTTTAGTACTATGTGATGCAAATTCTATGTGGAAGAGTTTTTTTCTTAATGTTTTCAATATGTGAGTTAAAGCAATGAGTTAAAGTTAAGGAAACAAATGGGGTGAAATTCAAACTAAGAATTAATGAGTTGATGAATAGTAGTGGTGCCACTTGAACAATTAATAAATTTTTTGGGATATGTTTCAAAATTTTCAATTTCAAGGGGAAGTCAAAGGTACTGCAATTAAACACAAGAATTAAAAAAAGGTAGATTGACAAACATCAACGACACATTGCTGTTTGTGAGCCAGAGAAGAATTGTGAGAAATAATAGCTCAACTGTGTTCGTGGTACCTAGAAAAAAATGTTGTTTATAATGAGGATATGGAAGATAGTTCTGCAACATTCTTAAAATTTATTATATTTTTATCAAATTTAATATTTTTTTTTATCATATTTAATGTTTTTTAGAAGATGATTCATTTTATCAATAATTAAATCACACTAATGTGAAGTTATTTCGAACCCACAACAAGTCAACAAGACGTCATTTAAATATTTTCAACCTAATAATATCTACACTTTTGAACTAAATATTTATTTAAGTAGTTGATAATATATGATCTATTAACGAAGTACAAAAATACTTCGAACCTACGACAAAACGTCATTCAAATATTTTCAACCTAATAATATCTACACTTTTGAACTAAATATTTATTTAAGTAGTTGATGAAATATGATTCATTTACGAAGTATAAAAATATTTTAGACTTAAAAGAACTTTTCCATTAAAAATAAAAGACTTTTAATATTAGAAGGAGGGAGTATAGGATTGCTACAACAAAAATATTTTTTTACCATGTAAGAAAATTGTATTTGTATGTTCAACTCATATTTATGAATTATATGATGATTTGATTTTTATAAAACTAAAACAGAGGGCCTGTACATTCTTAAGCAATTTTAACTAACTTTAATTTTTTTTCATCAAATTAAATAATTTATTTAGTTATTGTATTTTAATTAATTTTTTCTTTAGAAATTAGTTTAAATTTGAAGTTAAGGAAACAAAAATTGTAATTAACATTATACTCTCCCATCAAAATAGTTTTTGTTAATTATACTTTTTAAATTATAGTTATTTTATATATTTATTTTATTATCATTTTTATATTAACATAGCCTAACAATACAAAAATAATTTAGTGCTAATACAAATGAATGTAAAAAGAGAAAGTGAACAATCGACAAAAACAATTTAACTTGTCATCCATTTTTCACAAATGAAAAAAAAAATTCACAACAAAAAACAATTAAGTTTTCGAATGGAAAGGTCCTGAAAAGGAAATACGTTATTAGAAATATATTTTGTTATTAAATATTAGAACTATATTATATTATTATTATTATTACTATTATTAAAATAATAAATAAATATGACACGCTTTTTTTGTTTGGCAATATAAATACGACTCGGTTGGGTACTAAGTATTGTAATTGTTATTAGAATTGGAATTGGAATTTAGGGATTTTTCTTCTCTTTGAGGGAGAGAGTAAACATAAGAGAAGAGTTGAGCTTCTTGATTTCGAACGATATTGCTCATCTGAATTTGATATCTGTTTAACTTCCATTTCAATTTCTTTATAATTTGGCTTCGAATCGAATTTCAATGGTATTTCTTTATTGATATTCAATCAAGAATTTCAATTTTCATAAATCTTGATTACTAGAACCCCTGAAATCGGAGTCGCCAACGTGGATTAGGGTATCAGGTTTCTGCTGCCCGTCCTTGCTTCGAATACGATTTCTATCGGAAAATATCATAAGTTTCTTGATTGGATCTTCTATGAATCTGCAGTCGTCTCAAGTTTACCTATGTCCCTCGTCTGAATTTGATTTCTAAATCTATCCCTTTTCATTTTTTGATTCTTTATCTTTTAGATTTTTGTCTTACTAATTCGCTTAAGTTGTCTTTTCGTGAAGCAAAAACATGCTGTCTACACACACATGGATATTTTAATCTTGATTATCCAAGAATGTGCAAAATATGCTAATATTGATTATTAGAAGGCTAATTTGGACGGTAAAAAATTGGAAGTTGCTATATGAATTATAAAGGTTGAGATGCTATGTTCATATGTCCCTTTTGCGGCTTATAATATGAATCTTTATTCATATGAAACAGTATGGTTGGAAATTGCTATACGAATTATTAAAATAAGGTTTGGATGCTATGTTGAGATGACCCCTATTCTGGCTTGTAATATGAATTCTTCATTCATATGAAACATGTTGGAAGTTGCTATATGGAATATTATAGGGCTGGGATGCTATGTTCAGACGACCCTATTATGGCTTGTACTATGAATTATTTATTCATATGAAACATGAACTATTATAAGGTTGGGATGCTATGTTGAGATGATCCTATTGTGGCTTTGTAATATGAATTCTTTATTTATATGAAACAGTATGGTTGGAAGTTGCTATATGAAATATTATAAGGTTGGGATGCTAAATTTTTTATTCATATGAAACATGAACTATTATGAGGTTGGGATGCTATGTTCAGATGACCCTATTGTGGCTTGTCTCTATTCATAAGACATCAGATTGAATGTTTATTCATAACTTGTAACTTGAAATACAAGTAGAGATGACCCTCGATGCAATGACTATATGATGCCTATTCTATAATGGTATATTGGGATGATGCTAGTGTGCTTTGGTGACCTTAGGTGCAAAATTGAATATTTGGCCCTTGATGAAATTGAATGCTTGCCCTGACTTTGAATGAGAAATTTGACATTTGAGCTTGGATTACTTTCCAGGTGTCAAAATTTGATAAATGAACTATTGTCGGAGTGATGCTTGTTTGAATGGTTGAGCAAGTGATTTTGAAAATAAATTGTCCCTTTTGATTTTGTGAATGTCTATGAGATGGCAAACAAAAGTTATCAAAAGATTGTTTCAAACACTATAATGATGCAAATCAGAAAACTTGCTGGAAATATAAGTGTTCCTTTAAAATTTGAGAAGCTTTATGAGATGACAGACAGAATTCGAGAAATCTTTTGAAAAGAGATTCCAAAATGTTAGTTAATGTAGATGTAGAATTCTTGAATTATTATCCACATTTATGATTGAAGGTATAGACTCTGGTGATTTCCTATGTTGCGACCTTCAATCTATTTTATCGTGAAGAGTGGAAATTGTGAAAGAGCAAGAGCTTGTTGGTGATGTGATTTCTTATTTGAGGAGGTTGTGATGTCAATTTATGTTGTGGCTTGTTTCTTATTCAGCGGTTGGTGCCATTCAAATTGGTGTCCGGGTTATATTTGACGTTCTCTTTGATAACATAATTTAGGATATGGATTTGGAAGCTTTTTTAAAATTCAGCCGGAAAAATTGCAAGGTATTAATATTTCACAGAAATTTGATTTGAAATGTTGCCTAAATAACAGGATCATAGAGTCACAAGCATTGTTGTCAGGTTTCATTTTCTGCTGCCTGGGATTGCTTTGTTTTGACAGAGAGATGTAGAAAACATAAACTAAATATAAGCTTTTCAATTGGACCTTCAATGAATCTGCAATCATCTCAAGTTTAGTTTTGCTGCATTTTTTAATTTAATTTCTTATGATTTTCTACTGGTTCGTTTATCACTTCTATACCTCTCTCTTTCCATTCGATCCTTTATCTTTGGAATTTCTTATTCCAATTGATTTGATTGGATTTTTGTCTTCCCTGAAGCACGTTCATGTATCATAACTTTCATTTCATAGCTTTCCCTGAAGCACTTTATGATTTGATTGGATTTCTGCATACTCGAAGTTGCAGAAGAAAGAACTGGAGTCTGTTTTTCAGAAGGCATAATATCAGGGTCCTTATCTGCACAAGATGACATATCGTAAATTATAATGAAGTCCCAACTCTAAAGAATTTGAGAACGTTATTATCATGTATGTAATATGTGAGTCATATTTGTTGATCAAATGTACTAGTACTCAGTTGGTTGCTATTTTCTTGACGGAGGTTGTAACATATGAAACATAGTCAGCGATCTTGCTCATTAAATAAGACATTTTTAAGATGTAGATTTAGTCCACTGAACTTGGGCATCTATAGCCTTTTATGAGAAGGAAGCTAATCCAAAAAGGTGCATTCTTCTGAGGTGAGTCCTAGTTTTTTTTTTATTTGAAACGTTACGTGCCATTTTTTTTAAATATAATAATAATAATTAATTAATAATAAATAAATAAAAACAAATTAACTTTACTCACTCTCACTATCTTTCCATCTCATCCATCATTTTCTCATTTCTTCTCTCTCTCCCTCTCCCTCTCCCTCTCCCTCTCCCTCTCGCCACGTACCCCCTCCCCCCATTTTGTTGCTTTTTTTTCTTTCTTTCTTTTTGTTCCTTTTCTCTTACTTCTTCTCACTCTATTTCTCGAACCCTTAACCCTTAAAAGGGATTTAACATCCCCACAAGCATAATTTCTCATACTCCTACAAATTATTTTGGTTGACATTTTTGGATTAGTATTTGTGTTCTAAGGAATTAAAAGGGTACCCGTCTCTTGAGAGTTGTTGATTGAGATTCATTGAGGTAAATGCACAACTCTAATCTTAGTATGAATTCATAGAAAAATGTAGATTTGAGTAAAAATATTATTTTGTGCATATTTAAATGATTTTCATGGTTTCTTAGAGTTAGCTAAACTTTAGAATAGATTTTTCTAAAGTCTTGGAAATATTTTTGATACTCAGATTTGTATCCTACCGGCTACTCTGAGAGTTGTTGAAGAGCAAATTTAAACGATTCTCCATAGTTGTGAGTTGACGACGATCATCGTCATATATTTTTATAATGCTATTATTATTATGTTATAGTTTTCTATATTAAATTATTTATTGAAAAATTTGGAAAACACAACATTTGAATTTTATCTCGATTTTGTCAATTATTTAATTTAACGATCGTTGTTATATAATATGTTATTAATTTGATTTACGTATGAGTTAAAGTATTTAAATCTTGAATTGTTATGCGATTGAGTATTTTTTTTCATGAATTTAACGATCGATGCTTCAAGAGATGGTCTCGGTTGTGTACTTATGCAACAAGGTAAAGTTATTGCCTATGCATCTAGACAACTCAAGAGGCATGAAGTGAACTATCCCACAAATGATTTGGAAATAGTTGCAGTTATTTTTGCTCTTAAGATTTGGAGGCACTATCTATATGGTGAAACTTGTGAGATTTATACCGATCATAAAAGTCTTAAGTATAATTTTCAACAACGAGATTTAAATTTAAGACAAAGAAGGTGGATGGAACTCTTGAAGGATTATAATTGCACAATCTTATACCATCTAGGGAAGACAAATGTTGTTGCAGATGCTTTGAGTAGGAAATCCATGGGCAGTCTTGCTCATATAGCAGAAGTAAAGAGATCAATAGTTAAAGAATTTCAAGAATTTGTTGAAAGTGGAATTCAATTGAAACTTGGTCATTTGAGTTTAATTTTAGCCCACGTACAAATTCGTCCAACCATAATTGATGATATCAAAGAAGCTCAAAGTCAAGACCCATACTTGGTGAATATGGTAAATAATGTTTAGAATGCTAAAATATCAGACTTTTCAATTGATTATGATGATGTGTTGAGGTTGAAGTCTTGGTTGTGTGTTCCAAATGTTGGTGGCTTTATGAGGAAGATTTTAGAGGAGGCCCATCATTCTTCTTACACTATTCACCCAGATTCTAATAAGATGTATCAAGACTTGAGAGAATTGTATTGGTGGGAAGGGATGAAGAGAGACGTAGCAGATTTTGTCTCTAGGTGCTTAGTGTGTCAACAAGTAAAAGCTGAGCACCAAAAGCTTGCGGGGTTACTTCAACCTGTTGAAATACCTGAGTGGAAGTGGGAAGGCAACACTATGGATTTTGTCACAGGATTACCACGAACCCAAAAGGGTTATGACTCAGTGTGGGTGATTATAGATCGGTTGACCAAATTTACACATTTTTTTCCTGTGAAGACTACTTATATTGCATCTCAATATGCTAAAATTTATTTAGATAAAATTGTCTCTTTGCATGGTGTACCGATGTTTATTATTTCTAACCGTGGGGCTCAATTTACTGCTCAATTTTGGAAGTCGTTCCAAACTTCATTAGGAACTCGTTTGAAGCTTAGCACAGCTTTTCATCCCTAGACAGATGGTCAATATGAAAGGACTATATAAATATTGAAAGATATGCTTCGTGCTTGTGTTTTGGATCTTGGGGGTAGTTGGGATCAACATTTGCCCTTAATGGAATTTGCATACAATAATAGTTATCAATCTAGTATTCAGATGGCTCCATTCGAGGCTTTGTACGGAAGACGTTGTAGGTCTCTAATAGGATGGTTTGAAGTCGGTGAAGCTAAATTAGTCGGTCCAGAATTGGTTCAAGATGCCATTGAAAAAGTGAAATTGATTCAGGATCGCTTAGTGACAGCTCAGAGTAGACAAAAAATTTATTCTGATAAGAGGCGTCGTCCCTTAGAGTTTTCAGTGGGAGAACATGTATTCCTACGAATCTCACCAATGAAAGGAGTTTTGCGATTTGGTAAAAAGGGGAAACTAAGTCCAATATTCATTGGACCATTTGAAATTTTGGAAAGGGTTGGACCAGTAACATATCGCTTGGCACTTCCACCGGATCTCTCGGGAGTTCATCCAGTTTTTCATATTTCGATATTTTGAAAGTATCTTCATGACCCTTCTCATGTGATTAATCATGAAGACGTACAATTAGATGAAAGTCTATCATACGTTGAGCATTCGGTAGCTATATTAGATCGCCAAGTGAGACGTTTCCGCTCAAAAGATATTGTTTCAGTAAAAGTCATTTGGCGTGGTCCATCTGGTGAAGAAACTACTTGGGAAACCGAAGAAGTCATCCGTGCAAAGTACCCACACTTATGTTGAAACTCAATGTTAGTGGTATTTATTAATAAATTTGAGGACGAATTTTTTTATAAGGGGAGAAGATTGACACATCCCGTGCCATTTTTTTTAAAATATAATGATAATAATAATAATAATAATAATTAATAATAATAAATAAAAACAAATTAACCCCACTCATTCTCACTCTCTTTCCATCTCACTCCCTCATTTTCTCATTTCTTCTCTCTCTCCCTTTCCCTCTCGGCACATACCCCCTCCCCCCATTTGTTGCTTTTTTTTTCTTTCTTGCTTTTCCTTCCTTTCCTCTTGCTTCTTCTCACTCTATTTCTCAAACCCTCAACCCTTAAAAAGGATTTAACATCCCCACAAACACAATTTTTCATACTCCTACAAATTATTTTGGTTGACATTTTTGGGTTAGGATTTGTGTTCTAAGGAAGTAAAAGGGTACTCATCTCTTGAGAGTTGTTGATTGAGACTCATTGAGGTAAATGCACAACTCTAATCCTAGTATGAATTCATAGAAAAATGTAGATTTGAGTAAAAATATTATTTTGTACTTAGAGTATATTTAAATGATTTTCATGGTTTCCTAGAGTTAGCTAAACTTTAGAATAGATTTTTCTAAGGTGTTGAAAATATTTTTGATACTCAAATTTGTCAACTAAGACCCTACCGGCTACTCTGAGAGTTGTTGAAGAACAAACTTAAATAATTCTCCATAGCCGTGAATTGACGACGATCATCGTTGTTATATAATATGCTATTAATTTGATATACGTATGAGTTAAAGTATTTAAATCTTGAATTGTTATGTGATTGAGTTTTTTTTTTCTTCATGAATTACGATGAAATGATTTTAAACGCGTGTTTTGGAGAATCGGTGTTATAATTATTAAGTCGTTAACTGCGTTAGGTGCACCTAGTTACCACGTGTTGATTAGAGAGAGTTAAACGTTAGATGAAGCCGCTCCTACGAGAGAGGTCATCCGTAGGAGGAAAGGACTATCAACGAGATGTAAGCTATCTAATTGTTACGTGATGATGCGTTACGGGATTGAGAGGAGAGGGTCATCCATTAGATGGAGTCGCCCCTAAGGGAAAAACCACCTTTAGGAGGAAAGGGCTATCAATGAGATAAAGCCGCTTCTTGGTTCTAAAAATTTGTATTGTTACATGTTTGATTTTTATGATGATTTTAAGGTTGTTCATTTTAATTTCGTTTCGTTATTCACTAGATTTTTAATATTTGTGTCAAGCGATTAAACAGTTATTTGTGCCCTTTGTGTTTCCCTTTTAATTTGGAAATGTTGAATTTTGAAATTTTGAGTAAAAAACATATATATATTTTTGAAATGGTTAGAGAACGGTTTAGTTGTTTAATTGTTAAGTTAATTGATAAGTTTGTCAGGCTATGAGTATAGCTTGTGCGCCGGTCACGACATTTAAATTTCGAGTCGTGACAGTATTGTCCAAAAAAAGGGAAACAAGCAAAGCCAAATACTCATTAAACAACATAGTGAAAAAAAACAAAATTCTTATTTGCCAAGGAACAATTCATTGAAATTGGCTTGGGGTAATCTTGAATGGGGATGTCCATCATTCTACACTCTATCATGTTCTCTAAAATTGTGAACAAACTTGTTCCATTGATGGTATCTGTTTAATCTATATGGTTTGTTGTTATTTGGGCTATTTGGTGGTCTCGCAGCCATTTTTTTTTAAATTTGTCCCTGTGGAAGTTGTGACTATTGTGAAGGGGGCTAAATTGAAAATGTGAAGCTGGTTAAGTTCAAGGATTGTCTGGATCAAGTATCATGTTTTGTCATGGTTTATTAATCTGACTTGTTTGGGTGATGTCTAAATTCAAAGGCATGTGTGGTATGAAATTATTGTTTGATAGCTCCAATTATGTGTGGTATGACTTTGTTGGGGGTCTATACTCTATCCTGTTCTCTAAAATTGTGAACAAACTTGTTCCATTGTTCCATTGAAAGTATCTGGACTCTTTGGTGGTCTTGCAACCAAAAAATATTTAATTATGTCCCTGTGGAAATGGCTATTGTAAAGTTAGGTAGCTAAATTGAAAATTTGAAGCTGGTTAAGTGCAAGAAAAATCTTGTTCAAGCATCATGTTTTCTCATGGTTTATTAATATGACATGTGTGGTATGAAATTATTGTTTGATAGCTCCAATTATGAATATTTTTGTTGGGAGGTTTCTAACATGCATCCCCGAACTTTAAACTCCCACCCACCATCCCAAGTAAAAATATAATTTTGTTCTTTTTACTATTTATAAAATCTTTAAAAAAATTTACCACTCATTTATTCACCATTTCTTTCGAAATTTAAAAAAATTACTTCATCATTTAAAAGTTTACAAATCTTTAAAATATAAAAAAAATAAGTAATTTTTTTTAATTTCTAACACTTCATATTTTCGAAGTTAATATTTTTTAAATTTTTTGAATCTTTTATCAAGTTGAAATTTTTGAAATATATATTTTCTAGATTTTCGAAAGTTTCCAGCCATTCAAAATCTAAAATTCCAGATTTCATCAAAACTTTTGAAACTATGAAATATTTGAAACAATAATATCTTTGAAAGTTTTAAAAGATTCGAAACTTTCTAAATTTTCAATTCTTATGAAATTTTTAAAATATAGTTTAAATTTTGTATTTTAAATTTTGAAATGAGGTATGACTAGAGTTGAGATTATTACTGCAAATAGAACATCAATATATGTAAAGGTGGATCTTCTCATTTTTATCTCTTTTATTTTATTGAATTTTCAATTCATGTTATTCTTAATAGTTAGTGAAGTTGCAGCCGATTTTCTTCCCCGAGTTATCTGGGTTTTAAAATGCTTTTGTTTGCTTTTTGATATGTTACTTATGTTGGGAAAAACCAGAGATAATTAGCAATAATTATCTCAATAATGCGGAATATTTTTTTCCCCACCTGTGCAGATAAAAGACCAAACAGAAAATACAATTCCAAGAGCAATAATAATTGACAGAAAATTAAATATGAGATAAACACAATTTTAACGTGGAAAACTTCCCTAAAATGGAGAGAATAAAAACCACGGGACCTAGTCCAGTAAAACTTCCACATTAATTGGTACACCAAGAGTCTTCATAATAACAATATAACAATAGGGAATATCAATCAACAATAACAACCCTATAACAACTTTATAACAACCTTCCACTAAAGTGGGTATGCCAAAGTAACTCTCAGAAAAGATAAAACTACTCAAATTATATATTAAAGTAACAAACTCAGTGGTAGGAATAACATACTAAATTTGTAAATCGAAGCAAGTTTACTACACACCTGTTACCACCACTGGAACCAAACCCTTATTTTTCTTCTCGGGCAATCGTTCTTCTTCCGTTGTCTGTTTTTCTGTGTGTATATTCTTAGGGATTTCTAAATCCCTTTTATTACCTTCAAGTGGACCAAACCCACTAAAACCTTTTTTTTTCTTTTTCTTTTTATTTCAATAATAATAATAATAATAATAATAATAATAATAATAATAATAATAATAATAATAATAATTGGTGGGTTCCACTTGGGGAGTGAGCCCACCCAACAAATCTCCTCGTCACGACTCAAGTGGGAAGGTACTGCTCAACCATGTCAGCTTTCTTTCTGCAACATATCATCTTCGACACAGGCAAGGTCTTTGTCATCATATCTGAACCATTCTCATCAGTATGAAACTTCTCAATTAAAAATGACTTCATTTCCAGTGCATCTCGTATCCAATGATATCTCACTTCAATATGTTTCGACTTTGCATGAAAAGTCAGATTCTTGCTAAGATGAATCGCACTTTGACTGTCACAGAATAACACAAACTTGTGTTGCTTGAGGCCTAACTCATGTATGAATTTCTTCACCCACAAGAGTTCTTTGGAAGCTTTAGTTGCTGCAATGTACTCAGCTTCAATAGTAGATAAAGCAACACACTTTTGTAGTCTTGATTGCCAAGTCACAGCTCCCCCTGTAAATGTCATCATATAACTAGAAGTAGATTTTCTAGAATCAAGATCACCTGCCATGTCTGCATATGTGTAGCCATCAACCACAGGTTCACCACCTCCATAGCATAAACACACTTTGGAAGTGCCCCTAAGGTATCTGAGAATCCACTTCACTGTTTGCCAATGATCTTTACCAAGATTAGAGAGAAACCGACTAACAACTCCAACTGCATGAGTAATATTTGACCTTGTGCATACCATAGCATACATCAAACTACCAACTGCGGATGCATAAGGAACCTTCTTCGTCTCTTCTTTGTCTTTCTCACTTGTAGGACATTTATCAGAATTCAATTTAAAATGAGTAGCAAGTGGAGTACTAACAAGTTTGCAATTGCTCATGTTAAACCTCTCTAACACCTTCTCAATATAATTGTGTTGAGACAACCACAATTTATTATTCTTTCTGTCACGAGTGATTCTCATACCCAGAATTTGCTTTGCAGGACCCAAGTCTTTCATTGCAAAAGACTTGTTCAAATCTTTCTTTAAAGATTGAATCTTCTTAGTGTCATGACCAACAATCAACATGTCATCCACATATAACACTAGAATAATATAATCACCATCAGAGAATTTCTTGATAAACACACAATGGTCATAAGTAGTTTTACCATACCCATGTTTCTCCATGAAAGAATCAAATTTCTTGTACCATTGTCGAGGTGCTTGCTTGAGCCCATACAAGCTTTTCTTCAATTTACACGCAAGTTGCTCTTTGTAAGACCCGTAATTTTAAATTATACCTTATGTATTTTAATGGATTTTGGTATTGAACTCAGGGGCTTTTTAGCCAAGTTATTAATATTTTGGAGTTTATATGATAAAAAAGATATTTTGATGCCCGATTAGAATTACTCATCGATAAATAAATTAAATTAACTGCGGTGAATCTTTTACGAAAAGTTTAATGCGTTATGGGTGAAAGGGTAATTTAATAAATATCTAAAGATTTTAAGATGTTTGTTAATTATGATTAATATATATGCATATATATATAAAAAAAAAGGAAAGGAAGGAAATGGGAGAAAAAAAGAAATAGAAAGGAAAGAAAAAGGAAGAAAGGAAAACTGAAGGAAAACAGAAAACATTTTCCGCCTCCTTCCTCTCTCTGCCTCACGCATCATCATCTTCTCCCTTCCTCCATTGTTGCTCGTTTTTGCTTCCTTTTCTTTCCTTTGGATTCGAAAATTGATAGTGGGTGATAGGACAAGGATTTCTCAACTTCACTCTTCCTCTTTGATCCGAAAACGAAGAAAAACGGTTTAGGGATTTCAAAACCGTCAAACACAAACCTCGCCGTTTCTTCTGGATTCAAGCTTCGTTTCGCGAAGGGATAGAAGGGAAAGTTGCTCACCACTACACTACGGTGCTAGTGAGCTAACTTTGGAAGCGACGTCGCGAGCAAAGTTTTTACCGGAATTGATCGTGGTGCCGTAAATCGACGTTAAAGCTAACGTTAAGGTAAGGGCTCCTTCCAAACTTTTAGTTTGCATTTAGGGTCTTATCTGTGGTTGTATGGAAAAGAGTTTTGTTAGGGTTGAAGTATTGATTTGGGGAAAATGAATCTAAGGTTTTTAGGTAAAATCTTAGAATAGGTTTTGGTTATATTGATGATTATTTCATGGAAAGTGAATTTACCTCATGTATGTGTGATTTTGAATAAATGAAATTACCGTGTTGATTTGTGTTCAACGTACTTGGCGTGTTCATACTTGATGTTTGTTGATTGATATGTTTTGATGTGGATTGAATTTGTGAATATGTTTGAGTTTGTTTTGTGTGGAATTTGAAAACCATTAAGTTAAATGAGTATTAAGAATGGGGAATCTCTTAATGTCTTGTTTACTTAATGTGTGTTTGGAAAAAATCATTTAAGTTAACTGGGCATTAAGAATGAGGAATCTCTTAATGTCTTGGTTACTTAATGTTTTGTTTTGAAAATCGTTTAAGTTATCTGGGCGTTAAGAATGGGGAATCTCTTAATGTCTTGGTTACTTAATGTTTGTTTTGGAAAATCGTTTAAGTTAAATGAGAATTAAGAATGGGGAATCTCTTAATGTCTCGTTTACTTAATATTTGTTTTGAAAATCGTTTAAGTTAAATAAGTATTAAGAATGGGGAATCTCTTAATGACTTATTTACTTAATGTTGTTTTGAAAATCGTTTAAGTTAACTGGACGTTAAGAATGGGGAATCTCTTAATGTCTTGGTTACTTAATGTTGTTTTGAAAATCGTTTAAGTTAATTGGGCGTTAAGAATGGGGAATCTCTTAATGTCTTGGTTACTTAATGTTGTTTTAAAAATCGTTTAAGTTAACTGAGCGTTAAGAATAGGGAATCTCTTAATGTCTTGGTTACTTAATGTTGTTTTGAAAATCGTTTAATTTAACTGGGCGTTAAGAATGGGGAATCTCTTAATGTCTTGGTTACTTAATGTTGTTTTGAAAATAGTTTGAAGTTAAAAGAATATTAAGAATGGGGAATCTCTTAATATGTCTATCTGCTTAATGTTTGGCGTGAAAACCGTTTAAGTTAAATGAGTATTGAAAATGGGGAATCTTTTAATATCTGTATTTACTTAATGATTGTTGTGGATGGAGTCAGTATATGCTCATGCATTTTCATGCTTTTTGTAAATCGTGCAGACCCGTGATAGGTGGCACCCTGAGAAATAGTACTTTGACCTGTGATAGACAATACATTTATGATTTACGTTTTTGTAAATTGTGCAGACCCGTGATAAGTGGCACCTTGGTAAATAGTACTTTGGCCCGTGATAGGCGGTACTTTTACGATTTATGGTTTTTTGTAAATTGTGCAGACCCGTGATAGGTGGCACCTTGGTAAAGAGTACTTTGGCCTGTGATAGGCGGTACATTTACAATTTACGTTCTTTTTAGTAAACCGTGCAGACCCGTGATAGGTGGCACCTTGGTAAACGATACGGGCCCGTGATAGGCAGTACGTTTATGGTTTACGCTTTTTAGTAAATCGTGCAGACCCGTGATAGGTGACACCTCGGTAATTGGTACTTTGGCCTGCGATAGGCGGTACAATTATGATTTACGGCCCTTCGAGGAGGGTTTTGGTTTGAAATTTCGAGTCCATGCATTTTGGCATATACGCATTGCATTAGGGTGCTTGGCACACGAGTCGTGATTGATTCAAATTATGATTGTGTTGATTTTGCTAAGTGTTATGGTTTGAAATTATGTGTAGGTGTGTTCTGATTCACATTGTGATTGAGTTGGTTTATGAATTTTTGAAAGAATACACAGGGAAATCGATTCACCCAATCGATTTGATGAGTTACAGGGGCGCTGTCCTTCACAAAATCGATTTACCCAATCGAGTTTGTAATACGTTTTTCAAAATGATTTAAGAAATCGATTTGGTAAATCGATTGGATTCAATACAGGGGCCTTGTCTTTCCCAAAATCGATTTGCCCAATCAATTGGATTCGATTGGATTCAATACAGGGGCCTTGTCTTTCCCAAAATCGATTGGATTCAATACAGGGGCTCTGTCTTTCACGAAATCGACTTACCCAATCGATTGGACAATACAGGGGCTCAGTCCTTCTCGAAATCGATTGCTCCAATCGATTGAGGCAAGTCTGGGGTTCAATTTTTACTAATAACTTTCAAGAAATCGATTTGCCCAATCGATTGGCACAATAGGAAATCTTATTTTGTGTTAGATGATGGATTTCTCAATTGATTATCAATGTATTGGTCAGTTATGTATTACTTGATGGATTGAGAACTTTATTTTGATTTCATTATCATTTGGTAAGCATTGTATGAACTTTTAGCATATGGAAAACCTTTTAAGATGCATGCTAAGTTGAAAGGGGTATTTTGTGCATTTGGAAACTTATATGTTATTTGTTAACTGTTAATTTCGGTTGGTGACTCTTTACAACTATTGTGGAAATTTGGGCTTTTCCCTCAGATGAGAGTCAGGGCGGTCCTACTGGTTCGTACCCTACGGATGGGAATGTGGATGAGAATGCTTGATTGGAGCTACGTTAGGAGGATCTCACGGGGCGCGTAGAAATTACTCGAGGCGTATAGTTTTTTTGTTATGTATAGAATGATCAGACTAGGTTGTCACTCATGACACATATGTCTTTCTTTTGGGCTACCTTTATTTTATATTGGAATGATGTACATGTACTAATGTTGGCATCAGGACATGCTTTGGATTTATATTTTGAAAAAGAAAACTTTTCTGCTGTTTGTAAATTATAACAACTCAATTATTTATCTAAGGATTTTATCTTATTTAATTCTGTGTTGTATTTTAATTTCTTTAAAAATAAAAAAAATACACCCTCGCTAAGAAAAACGGGGTGTTACACTCTTTACCTTTGACTTCGAAACCCTCTGGTTGCTCCACATAGATCTCTTCCTCCAAATCACAATGAAGGAATGCAGTTTTCACATCAACTTGTTCAACTTCTAGGTTCAAACTAGCTGCTAACCCAAACACAACTCGGATAGAGGACATCTTCACCACAGGTGAAAAAATTTCATCAAAGTCAATACCTTTTCTCTGATTAAAACCTTTCACAACCAATCTTGCTTTGTATCTTGGTTGAGAATTATTCTCTTCTGTCTTTATCTTGTATACCCATTTGTTCTTAAGTGCTTTTCTACCATTAGGTAACTTTACCAAATCAAATGTGTGATTCTCATGCAAGGAATTCATCTCTTCTTACAGGGCCTTCAACCACTTTTCTTTATCAGCATTTGTAATAGCTTCTTGATAGTACTCTGGCTCTCCACTATCAGTGATAATCACATACTCATGTGGAGGATATCTTTGAGAAGGTTGACGTTCTCTAGTAGATCTTCTTAAATCAAACTCGACTGGTGGCTCAATTGGAACCTACTCATCATGGTGAGGCACATGATCATCAGTTACATTCTCATCATCTACCTGTATATCTTCCCCATCAACAAGAGTTTCCGTAGGAGGCTTAGGCGCAACATCAATGTAACTTCTGAGATTTGGTTTCTGTTTTTCAGCTTTATCAAAATCTTCAACAGTCTGATCTTCAAGAAATGTCACATCTCGACTTCTAATATTTTTCTTGTCAACTGGATCCCACAATCTATAACCAGATTCTTCATCACCATAATCGAAGAATATACACTGTTTGGATTTACTATCAAGCTTAGACCTCTCATCTCTTGGAACGTGAACAAAACATCTATAGCCGAAAACTCTCAAATGACGGTAAGAGATATCTTTCCCTGTCCACACACTATTTGGAACATCACCATGAAGTGGAATAGAAGGAGAAAGATTAATCAAATCCACTGCAGTTTTCATTGCTTCACCCCAAAAGGATTTCGAAAATTTTACATGAGAGAGCATACATCTGATTCTATCATTAATTTTACGATTCATTCTCTCTGCAACACCATTATGTTGAGGTGTCTTTGGAACTCTTTTCTCAAACCTGATTCCATGTTCTCTACAATACTCTTCAAAGGGACCTCTGTATTCACCACCATTATCTGATCGAACACATTTCAATTTCCTTCCCTTTTCTCTTTCAACACTTGCATGAAAATGCTTGAAGACTCCAAATACCTGGTCTTTAGATTTCAAAGGAAAAGTCCACACTTTTCAAGAGTGGTCGTCAATAAAAGTAACAAAATATGATGCACCATCAAGAGATTTACTATCCATCATACAAACATCAGTATTAACTAAATCAAGAATATTTTGCCTCTTATGAGGACCAGTGTTATGAAAAGAAACTCTATGTTGTTTTCCAGCAAAACAATGAGTGCAATTTTTTAGAGACGTACCTTTCACAGGAAGAAATTTTTTCTTCACAAGTATGTTGAGTCCTTTCTCGCTCAAGTGACCAAGGCGCATATGCCATAAATCAGAAGATGCATCTTCAATTGTATTCACTTCTTCCTTGCATAGCTTCGTAGGCATCTTATAGAGAGAAGTGGAACTTTGCTCCTTTGCAACCACTAGGGACCCTTTAGTGATTTTACATATACCACCACCACCAAGAAAGTGTAATAACCATCAATATCCAAGGCTTTCACCGAAATAAAATTGAGACGAATATCAAGAACATGTCTAACATTCTTCAATTGAAGCTTGCAACCAATCCCAGTTTCAACCCAAACATCTCCCATACCGATAATTTTACATACTCCTTCATCTCCCATTTTTACCATGCTAAAATCACCAACACTGTAAGATGAGAAGAAATCACGCCTAGGAGTAACATGATATGAGGCACCCGAATCAATAATCCAAGTTGAATCCTGACATGCAAGGTTTATGGAATTATCATCACAAACAATGTAGACATTATTAACAGATGCAACTGATGTTGTATCTTTATCATTTTTCTTCTCTTTGTCTTCATCTCTTTCCCTTGATTGATCTCTCTTAAGGAACTTGCAATTTCTTATTATGTGACCCGCTTTGCCACAATGATAGCATATCACTTCTTTTCTAGTCCTTGACTTGCTACGACTTTCAGAGTTGTTGCGTCTATGGAAGTTTCTAGATTGACTTCTTCCCCATGACTCTGTAACTAGTGCTTCTGACTTTGAGGAAGAACCAATCAAACCACGTTCCTTTCTTTGAGCTTCTTCATTCAACATGTTCTCTTTAACTGTTGACATTTTCAACTTTCCACTTAGAGCTGAATTGGTCAACGTCACAACAAGGACTTCCCAATTATCAGGCAAGGAACTCAACAATAACAACGCTTGTAACTCATCATCTAATTTAATTTCTGCAGTTGTCAACTGATTCGCTATATTCTGAAAAATACTCATATGCTCTGTCATTGAATCCCCATCTTTATATTTCATATTCACTAGCTTCCGAATTAAGAATGCTTTATTTTGCACATTCTTTCGTTCATACAACTCTTTTAATTTTTCCCACATCTTGTTAGCATCTATTTCAGTTTCAACATGTGGATATACACTAAGATCCAACCACTGCTTGATCAACGCCACTACCTTTCTATTCATCTTCTTCCAATCAACGTCAGATTTGTCTGCGGGTTTAGTAGTGTTATCCTCAATAGGATCATACAAATCTTTATTGTATAACATATCTTCCATGAGAGTCTTCCAAAATATGTAATTAGAAGAGTTAAGTTTAATCATATTGGGACCTTTATTTTCTTCCTCCATTTAAATGCACAAATCAAATAACCGAGCTTTAGATACCACTTTGTTGGAAAAAACCAGAGATAATTAGCAATAATTATCTCAATAATGCGGAATATTTTTTTTTCCCACTTGTGCAGATAAATGGCCAAACAGAAAATACAATTCCAAGAGCAATAATAATTGGCAGAAAATTAAATATGAGACAAATAAAATTTTAACGTGGAAAACTTCCCTCAAATTGAGAGAATAAAAACCACGAGACCTAGTCCAATATAACAATAGGGAATATCAATTAACAATAATAACCTTATAACAACTTTATAACAACATTCCACTAAAGTGAGTATGCCAAAGTAACTCTCAAAGAAAATAAAACTACTCAAATTATATATTAAAGTAACAAACTCAGTGGTAGGAATAACATACTAAATTTGTAGATCGAAGCAGATTTGCTACACACCTGTGTGTATGTTTTTAGGAATTTCTAAATCTATTTTATTACCTTCAAGTGGATCAAACCCACTAATCAATAATAATAATAAAATTAATAAAATTGATGGATGTGACTTGAGGAGTGAGCCCACCCAACAACTTATATTTATCGGACCATACACAATGCATTTAAACAAGGTAACAGAGAAGTTGTCCATAGTGCAGTGTCAAGTACGATTTTTTTTAATACCGTGGGTCCATAGATACCAACATATTTCACATGATAACTCCCATGCATGATGCATTAATTGGTTTTATTACAACAACAATCGAGGACAGGAAGTAAACATTGGCACTACAATTATTACACAAAGGAAAACAAAACCAGTGCAGAACATCGACATCATCTTCAATCAGGAGTGAGTGAATTAAGCCAAAGACTTCAACTGGGCCACCAGATCCTTGATAAATTTATCCTGAACTTCTTTATTTAACATGAACTTCTTCCATTTCATGTGGTTTTCTCTTATGCTCTTCCCAGGCTGTTTCTCATTCTCCACCATGATAATTTTCACTGCCTTCAGTATGTCCTCTCTATGAAAGAATCCATCTTCTTCATTCCTATTCACCTCTATCCCTGCCTCCAAATCCTTGGCTATAAGCTTAGAATTGAAAAACTGGTCACCTTTGAAAGGTAACAGAACAAGCTGACAATCATTGATCATAGCTTCTATCACAGAGCTAAAGCCACCATGACAAACATAGCATCCCACACTAGTGTGTTTCAGAATAAGCTGCTGCTGCAACCAACCACTGTGCACCACTCCCCTATCCTTAACTCTTTCCAAAAACCCTTTTGGCAATGTTCTTTCCAACTCAGTTTTTGCACACAGATTGGATGGAAAATTCAGAACCAAAATGAATGGTAAACCAGTGAGTTCCAACCCAGTTGCTAGTTCACTGATTTGATCATCATTCAGATATGTTTCACTCCCAAATGAGCAAAAGATGACTGTCTTGGCTGGGAAGTTATTCAACCATTTGAACCACTTTTCTTCTAACACATCCATTGATGGCTCTGGAACTAATGGACCAACTGACAGAACTTGTTTTCCAAACTGTTTTTCTATATAATCTATGTAAGGTCCTTCCATTTCTTTGCAAGATTTAAACACCACATATGAACATTCACTTAGGCTTTGGAGAGCACGTTCATATCCTGTTATATCTTCAGTGAACTTTTGGAAGAGAAACATGAAGTCTATGGCCTCAAAGGTCTTGAGGGAGATATTGTTTTGTGGATACCCTTGTGGTGGTTTTTTAAGATCCTCAAAAGTGATGCTTCTTCCTTCAATATCATCAAGTCTTGAAGGCACTACAACGTAAGCACTAGAAATTGCAGAGTAAACTGAGAAGTGAACAGATTTGACACCAACTTCAGAAGCTAACTTTGGGAGCCAATTTTGTGCAAAATCAAAGAAAACATAATTGGGTTTAAGCTTTAGAAAAAGAGATTTCAACTGAGGTTGAGTGAAATCAATTGCATGAATGAGATTTCCAGCCAAATGAGGTGGCAAATCAGCAGTACTGGTTGTGCCATTTGGGAACTGAAGTGGGATAATTTTGATGGAAGGGTTGAGATTAAGAGTGGATTTGATTCTTGGAATGTTGGATGAAGCTGATAAGAAAGTGATTTGAACTCCATGAGAGAATAGCTTGTTGGATAACTGAACAAAAGGACTAATGTGACCAAAGGCAAGGAATGGAAACATCAACACATGAAGTTTATCACTAGACATCTTCTGTCAGTATTTTCTAACCAACTCCTTTTATTGTTTTTGTTGCTTGCTTTCAAAGATAGTAGTCATCTATATATATTCCCTCTGTCATAAATGCAAAATAAAAATAATTTTAGATTAATTAAAACTATATTTGAATAAAAAATGATAATTATTTTAAGATAGAAAAAACAGTAAATAATTTAATTAAATAAAATATTGATGAAAAAGTGCACCGATCGTTGCTGGTTGTTGAAATGTGTGGTTGTCAGTGGAGGCCCACAGTTAATGATTTTAAGATTGTTGGTAGTAATTCAAATGTTGGTTAAAGGGTTTGTTTGTAATTGTCAACTAAAAACAACTCCCTAGACTGCTACGTTATAGTAAGTTGTCTTCAATACATTGAAAAAGTAGTGATGTCTCCTGTGATCCAAAATTTACTTTAGAGAAAAATTAATCATATTAATTATTGAAAAAATAAATAAATATTGATTTGGTAGATATATCATCACTAGTTATGAATAGATATATCATAGTTAATTATGAGTTTGATATAATAAGAACTATTAATATTTTTACTATATATTTTGTGTGTTTTGTGAAAATATCTCAAATACTTAATTTGTTCTTTTATTAGTGATTTATTTATTAAAAAAATAGTTCTGAAATAAATTATCTTTTTTAATTTATAATTAAATATTATTTTTTTAATTATACTATTTAATTAGTATTACACAATTTTTAATTTAATATTTTTTATTTTACATTATGTTTTAGTAAAAATATTTTATTCTCTTTTAGCGGTATAATGGATATGTTTGATTCGTTTTTTGGGAAAAAATAAATCTGAACTACTTCAAAGTAGTTGATTTAGTTTGGTTTTGATAAATTTTATTCGAGAAATCTAAACAAAATTTAATAAATTAAAAAGATAGATTGGTTTGATTGGATTGATGTTTTAAAGTTTTATTTTTAAAAATATAAAATAAATTAATTTTTATTCAAATATTATAAACTTTTTATATATTTAAAATAAATATATAAGTTATAATAAAAAAAAGATAATATATTATAAAAAATTATACGAATGTAATATATTTTTTTAAGATAAATATATTAATATAGTGTAAATAAAAGATATAATAATTAATATAATAATTTTATCGAAATTAAGAGTTTGATTTTAAATAATGTAAGATCGATATTCGAATCAGTAAATTAAAAGAAATAAAGTAATTTAATTTATTTAGTTTGAATCTTCGAATTCACCAAATCATTAGTTTTATTTTTCCATTGTTACTCTTTTTTATCTATACATTTTTATAATATATGTAAAATAATAAATTAAATTATTCATTATTATGAAACAAAATAAATATATAGGGACGTGAATAGGCGGGAGAAACAGTGAGTAAATAGTCCTTTATTGTCCATCCTATTTATTAAAAATAGTACTCATATTTGTCGTGTATCTAAGCGACGGATTTTTGTGTATATTGACTCTCTTCCATTGTATTCATAGATATCAAAAAATATTTATTAAATAAATAAAATAATTTTTATATTATAAAAAATAAAATATACACAATTACCTATTTGAGTACCTTTTTTTCATATAAAAAAATTTATACATTTTATTATAAATTTATCTTATTATTTATTTGTTAATTTATTAAAGTATAAGAAAAATTTACAGTAATTAATTTGTATTTAAATTAAGTATAAATATAAAAATAATTATGTATATTTATTGAGGGAAGAGTACCCCACCATATGCTCTCACCTCGTTAATTGAGGGTAATTGAATTATCTATTTACTTTATATGTGAATATCCATTGAGTTATTCACCACATATTTAATGTGGAATTTTTTGGTAGCCGTAGATGTGGATTTTTTAGTCCTAAAATACCACTTATTAACTTTTTTTGGTTCTACACGAGTTGGTTAACTGGAATGGATCTACCCAATATATAATGGTATAGTTGTGATGGTAGGTGTGAGAGAGTTAAGATAGTAGGTTGAGAGAGTTAAAAGTGAGTGATCAAAGAATAGATTTTGATCCCTAAAAAATAGAGTTTCATCCATAAATTATACTAATATTTTCAGTTTAAAAATACAATACACCATTGGATCTACATATTTTTTAACCAACATTTTAGATTAATCTAAACCTCTTTCTTTCTACCTCGAAACCCTCCTAAGGCAGCTTCAAACATTTGATTATTGTAATTATTATTTTTATTATAAAAAATTAAGTGTTTTAAAAAGTAAAAACTTAATTACATTTTTAATCTCTTATTTTAATTGAATCACAAAAATAATTATTTTATTTATCTTTAATTTTAGTTCTTAAAATGTAATTTTAGTTTAAAATTTAATAAAATATCATTGTTTTACATTTAGTTAAGCAAAGTAAAAAAAAAATATATATATATATATACACACGCATTTGATCACATCACTTGATAATTTTTTAACAATAAAATAAGAATGCAATAGTTATACATTAACAATGTGAAATAATTTTATATTGGTACAATAATCATCAATCAGCTTGTCATGTATGCATATTCATAATTTTTATTTTTATTTTTAAATCTACTTTTTATTCAATTTTAATTGAACGTTAATATAAAATTAGTTTACAGCAATAATACATGGTGTTTTTCTTCTCATAAAATAAAGTGGTATAATAGATGGTGAGATATGTTTAGATGTATGTGTAAAATTTGTGTACACTTAAGAGTTATTGTTATTTAAGAAGAAAATGAGATAGATGTAAAGAAAAAGGTTAAAAATTAGGAAGATGTTATTTTGCTCCCAATAATCTTTAATTTTACTATATTCTAAAATTTGATAGCACAAATCTCTAAATCTTTAGGAAAAAGAATAAAATTTATGTTACAGGAAACTTAATTTCAATAATATTTTTGTACATTTTAAATAAATATTAAGAGTAAATGAATAATCACCTAAAAATTACTGTACATACATAGGATAGGATCTCCCATTACATAAAGTGAAATTGCAATATAGATGAATCTGCTGAGTAGAAATAATAATTTACCTTGTACCAATGTCCTGTGGTCGATATGTTTGGATTGGAAAACATTGCAACACAAAATATCACTTTTATGAGTGTTTGGAAAGCAAAAGCTTTTTGCTAATAAAATGGATGTAACACTTTTTTAGTTATATATTGAATATAGATACACTTCTATCGGTAGACCTGTGGTCCATATATGTTTGAACTGGAAAAAAAAAAAGGCAGTACAAAATATCACTTAATGAGTGTTTGAAAAAAAAATACTTGTCGCATAAAGAAAAAACTTATTTTGCATTGAAAAAAAAGTAAATTTTAAATTTTCAAAAATCTAAAAATACAAGTTTCATTAATTTCTTAACAGATGTCATGAAAGTATATAAGTTATTAATTAGTAGATTACTTTAGGATATGAATACTAAGGTGTTATAAGTTATTAATTAAGGATATGGATACACTTTTTTTGTAAGAATAGTATTAATTAAATTATATATTGGTATATAAGTTATTAGAGATCTTATTAGAGACT
The DNA here is from genome assembly GCA_037974835.1 of Cicer judaicum. Taxonomy (NCBI): domain Eukaryota; kingdom Viridiplantae; phylum Streptophyta; class Magnoliopsida; order Fabales; family Fabaceae; genus Cicer; species Cicer judaicum. The sequence goes on from JBBPBS010000968.1 coordinate 23,042,804, forward strand.
AATTTGTATACACCACTTGTGTAAAAAAAAGTTGTAAATTGTTTTCTACACGTATGTATTAAATTAAATCACACTGTATGTAACATTATTAAATTAAATTTGTTTATAGAACATTTTCACAAATATTTATATTGTGGAGATATTTACATATATATATATAAAGTATGTGAAGTAATTTTCCACCTAAAATAGGGATAATTATAGAATATAAAAATTATATCATTTTGTTATTTGTTTTAATTTATTGTAAGAAATTGGATTACTATTTTTGCTGTTAAGCAAGTCTCTAAATTTTAAAGGTCTTTAATTTTTATAAATTTCTTGCTAACTAAAACTTTTCACTTTCAATAAAAAATAACATTTGTTTATTGCACTTTTCTTGTAAAATTTTCTACCTATGTTTTTTATTTAGCCATTTCATTTTCAATTTCTGAACAATACACAAGACTTGCAATGTAATGTATCTTTTTACCTTTATTATATGGGAAAATTGATTAATATCGAAAGAAAACTTCCCCCACCCAAAATTGGAATATTTTGGGAACTTTAGAGCAATTTCGTGATTATTTATAATTCACTTCATTTTAAATTGCAACAATTTATTTTTTGTTATTCACCAAGAAATATAACTCACAAACTAAATTGTGGTATTAAAAATTAGGTGAACATCCATATGTGGCTATTCTTTCTCCATTTATTAAGAATTTCAACAGTTAGGAATATGTAAGGAAGATTTATATAATAGAATTTTTATTTCATTATTTTTGCTTTCCATACCAATCTGTAAAAACTTTTCACTATCTATTTTTATGGTATCCATTAAATACACCACTTCTTTTGAATGACTCATAAATTTGACCCTTTTTCATTTTTAACTTTAATATATGCATATGTAAAACATCTATGACTCTCTCTTTGGAGTATATTTGTTAATCGGTGCTGATTCATCGATCTGATTATTTTTTACAATTTATTTTTTATATATAGGTGTTTTATCTTTTTTTTCATTCACTTTAATCATCTTTATACATAGAAATCGGGTTAAAAAATGTGAGCCCTTCAAATAACTCACGTTTCCATTAATTTTGATTCGTGTATTTTATACAAAATGATTATAAGAAGTGATTGATTTTTGGAGTATTTTTACAATATATTACAAGAAGTGAGCTCAAAGAACACATCATATAATTATAATATATTAGAGTATCTTTGTTTTGGTTGAAAACTATCAAAATAAAAAAAATTATAAAATAGTGAATTTAAAAACATGGTTAGATATTGAGTATATAATCTTCACAAATCCTGAATACATGACAGCAATAAAACTTTCATTACGGTAAGTAAGGGTGATTACTTGAAGAATTTTTTTAAGTTTAGATGTCTTTCACTTTTATTTTTTGTTTTTTATTTTGTTTTTGGACATTATGTAAATGAAGTTTTTTATTGGGATTAGAGGCACAGATGTGGTTAATATATAGTATTCACAAATTCTAACGGTGATGTGTGCAAAAAAGATAAAATGAAAAGGAGTATAAGTTAATATGGTGGGTTTTTTTTTTAAGTACTCTGTTTCTGAAATTTATATACCTAACTGCTCTCTTTCCAAAATTATATATCAAAATGCCCTGATTTTTTTTCAAATTTTTTTATCCCACAAGTCGCCATTTAGAATGGCGACTTCCTTAAGGAATGCCACTTCCCAAATCGCGACTTTTAAATAGTTTTTTTTTATAAAAAAAAAAATTTGAATTTTTTTAAATTTTGAGTGAATTTATATATATAATAATTATTATAAATCATACAAATACATAAAAAAATAAATAAATAGAATTTTTAATTATGAATTTTTTTTTAATAAATATAAGTTTTAATTGGCATTCATTAAACAATTTTTTAATTATAAAAATATTTGAATTTTTATTAAAATAACAAAAGTAATATATATATATATATATATATATATATATAACTAATATAATTCAAAAAAATAGATAAATATAAATTTTAAATTACGAAAAAAATTTAGGAAATTCAAGTTCTAAATATCAATTTTTAAAAGGTTAATTTTTTGTAAAAAATAATTATTTCAATTTTTGTTGAAATAACAAAAGTATATATATATATAATTAATATAATTCATAAAAATAGATAAATAGAAAATTTAAATTATGATAAAATTTTAGCAAACCTAAAAATAATTAAATTTTAAAAAAATTATTTAAATTTTTATTGGAATAAAAAAAGTAATATATATATAATACAATTCACAAAAGTAGATAAATAAAAAATTTAAATTACGATAAAATTTTAGAAAGTCCAAGTTTGAAATGCCGATTTCCCATTGATATAGTTTTTAATATAATTTTTTTATATTTTATACTAAATTTCATTATATATTATAGTATGATTCATCTCATTATAATAACTTCAAATATATTTTTATTCTTTGCTTCTTTTCTTCTTTTCTTACAGGACCCGTCTCAAAATTTAAGAGCACTTAGCCATAAACACATTGCACCAAATTCTTTAATAATTCCATTGTTGAATGAAGCCGGGTTTGGTAACGTATCACTTATAGAAAGTTATAAAATAGATAATTCACTTATTACTGTTTTAGTTGAAAGATGGAGACCTGAAACCCACACATTTCATCTTCCAACGGGTGAATGTACCATAACATTAGAAGATGTTGCGTTGCTTCTTGGCTTACGTGTTGGGGGTAAAGCTGTAACTGGATCAACTATGGTGTCATGGACAGATGATTTTTTAGATTTGTTAGGAGTCATGCCACCTGAATCACAAAGAAAAGTGAATTTTATAAAATTAAAATGGCTGAGAGAAACTTTTTCAATGTTAACTCCAGAATCATCTAACGAAGAAATAATTATACATTGTAGAGCATACATTTTACAATTGATTGGCGGCATATTAATGCCTGACAAATCCCACAACAGAGTACATATTATGTGGTTGCACTTATTGAGAGATTTGCGAGAGACAGGAGAATATAGTTAGGGTTCAGCGTGCTTGGCAACACTTTATAGAGAATTATGTCGTGCATCTGAACCCGGTGTTATGTCATTTGGCGGATGTTCACATCTACTTCAAACGTGAGCATGGTATCATATGCCGTTTCTTGCACCAATAAGTAATCTTGAGCCTCGTTTTCCATTCGCAAAAAGGTAAATATCAAAAAAAATATTATATTTATAAAACTATCAATTGATTCACTAACATATTCAAATTTATTTTCATAGATATAGTGGAAAGGGTATGAAATTTGGGGATACATCTCGTTATCATACCGCTAGATATCGATCACAAATTGATCATATGACCGTTAACGATGTAATATTTTAAAACATTACATTATTTCTATTATTTTGTTTTTCTTTTGCATATATTACTAACAAACTTATTATATATCAGTTTATCTGGAGGCCATATCTATGTCTAACATACGATCATCTAGAAGACAATTGGCTATGGAATGCATCTACATATTTAATTTGTTTTTACATAATAGAATGCATCAAACTGATAGAGTGAAATTACAATTTGGACTACCTCAAGAAATTCCACATCCTCCGAAGAACATGAAAAAGTATCATAAGGTAGATTTGCACAAACAAGTTGACTATAGTTGGGCATTATTCTACGAAAATGAGAATAAAGAGTGGAATGAACGAGAGAAGCATATTCTTCATGGTCAACCTCTAAATGTTGAATTAAAACCAAGTTATGAATACATAGTTTGGTTTTGCAAAAATTCTAAACGATTTGTTTCTGTAGAAAACCAATTGGTTGATCCTCGTGCCAATCCACCTCAACCTCCACCACAACCTCCACCACAATCTAGCCAACATTTTGTTCAATCCCAACCTCCACAACAATTTAGCCAACATTTTTTCCAAGAATCAATGCCTAACATAACACAACAAAATCAATATTATATACCAACACCTCTTGACACTCAACCGTCTTCTCATACTTTTACTCACACACCACATCAATCTTACGGATTCACGCCAGGAGAACAATTTAATTTTGATAGTCAACAACCGCATCAAGAAGATAACCGTCGACTATCATTTGCATCAAGCGAAGAGGAATTGTTGTATAACACGTTCAACAATTGTCATAATACACCTGAGTCCGCTACCCAGTTACTGAAAAATATGTGTCAACAAAATTTTCAAATTCCAAACTTTGGGAATGCATATACTCCGTTGAATCAAATATCTAACTGGACTCAAGGTGGAAGTAGTTCTTCTGCAACACTTCCACCTAGACATCCTCCACAGCAAGAAGCCGAAGATCAAGAGGAAGAAGAAGAACAACAACAAACTCTTGATGTACCAAGGCGTCATCAAAATCCCGTACGTGTGAGAAAACCTCGACAATGTGGTACTGGAGGTCACCTTAGACATTAATTATCGTAATTTCTTTAAAATTTGTGATATTTTTTATGATTAAATTATGTAAGTTAAAGTTTTATGGTAATTTAAATTTTCTATTTATGTATTTTTATGCATTTTATGAATTATAATAATTGTAATGTTATATATATATATTATTTTAATTAAATTTTTATTTAAAAAAAACTTTGAAAAATCGGCATTTCGAACTTCGGTTTGCTAAAATTTTATCATAATTTAAATTTTATATTTATCTATTTTTATGAATTATATTAATTATATATATATATATATATTATTTTTGTTATTTCAATAAAAATTGAAATAATTATTTTTTACACAAAAACTAACCTTTTAAAAATTGATATTTAGAACTTGAATTTCCTAAATTTTTTTCGTAATTTAAATTTTCTATTTATCTATTTTTATGAATTATATATATATATATATTACTTTTGTTATTTCGATAAAAATTGAAATAATTATTTTTTACACAAAAACTAACCTTTTAAAAATTGATATTTAGAACTTGAATTTCCTAAATTTTTTTCGTAATTTAAATTTTCTATTTATCTATTTTTATGAATTATATTAATTATATATATATATATATACTTTTGTTATTTTAATAAAAATTCAATTATTTTTTTAATTAAAAAATTGTTTAATAAATGTCAATTAAAACTTATATTTATTAAAAAAATTCATAATTAAAATTTCTATTTATTTATTTTTTATGTATTTTTATGATTTATAATAATTATTATATATATAAATTCACTCAAAATTTAAAAAAATTTAAATTTTTTTTTTAAAAAAACCAGTTGGAAGTCGCCATTTGGGAAGTGGCCTTCCTTAAGGAAGTCGCCATTCCAAATAGCGACTTGTGAGGTGAAAAAGTTTTGAAAAAAAATCAGAACATTTTGATATATAACTTTAGAAAGGGAATAGTTCGGTATATAAATTTCAGAAACACAGGGTAGTTAAAAAAAACCCTAATATAGTAATACAAAGTACATGATGATAAGATATTACAATCATATGTTAATTTTTTGTGTCTTGAGTTTGGTCATCACAAATAACTTATTGATCATTAAATTTTTTGTCGGTATAATATAAAAGAATTACTTGATTGTTTTTAATGTGCAAATCCATATATTAACTCATTGTATGCTACAAAGATAAAAAAAATAAAAAAATAAAAAGACAAGTAATTGTATTAATTAATATACAATGAATCTTTCAAAAACGTGAAGTGGAAAATTTGACTTTGAGGTAAATAGAAATTTATGTATATTTTTTAGTAGTGATAACAAACAGGATTTATTATTTTTTATGTGTATAATAATTTGTTTGTCATTGTTTGATTTGATATGTTGATTTTTCTTCTACCACTAAATAATTTAGTGTTTGTCAAAGTGATCTAAATACAACAGCACTGATGCAAATTTCTTTCCAAAACCACGAGAACAATAAAATGGATGAAAAATATAAAGGATTGTGTCTCTTTTAAAGACATCATGCATTATAGAACCATTTTAATTTTCAATTTGTAACTACTATATCAACTTTTTTGTATAAGTATTACTATTTTTATGTATTGAAAATTTGAAATTTATATCTAAAAATTCATTAAATATTGTTGAGTATAGACATTTCTACATCTTATATTTCAATTATAGTAAAAAAAAGTTAATGTCTTTTATCAATTTTAAACTCCAACTAAAAATAATTTTTTGATATATTATACAATATGATTTATGTCTGTGGATAGTATGGATTCATGAGCTAGTGATATATTATAATTATTAATCATTTTGTTGATACTTCAAAAGTTGCGATGCTATACAAATTTTGATTATTTTATAATTAATTTAAATTTTTAACTGAAAAAAATTAAAATGTTTAAGAAGTAAAATGATAATCACAAAATTGTAGGTACGTATGTATAGCTGGGGACGAAAATGTAAGAAAGGCTTAAACAAAAAGCGGTAGAAAGAAAAACGTGTCACGAGAAGCAACAATATATTTGCATGAAAAACCACGTCAACACGTGCCACACACCACACTCACGTGTTGTCACCCACCTTCAACAAGCCCTCATTTATAATATAATTGAACCCTTTCAATTCGAATTAATTCAATTTCAAAACCCTAAAAACAACACAATGGCTGATTCACCATACTACCAACCTTCAACCGAGCCAACTCAGGTTGTTAAGGCAGCCACCGCCGTCACCGCCGGAGGTTCACTCTTGATCCTCTCCGGTTTGGTGTTGGCCGGTACGGTTATCGCCCTCACCATTGCGACGCCGCTGTTTGTGATTTTCAGCCCGGTGCTTGTTCCGGCGGTGATAACGGTGGCGCTTTTGACGTTGGGGTTTTTTGCCTTTGGTGGATTCAGTGTGGCGGCGATGACGGTGTTAGCGTGGATATACAGATATGTTACCGGTGAATATCCACCTGGCGCTGATCAATTGGATACCGCGCGTCATAAGTTGATGAATAAAGCGCGTGAGATTAAGGACTATGGTCAGCAGCAAATCAGTGGAACGCAGACTTCTTAATTAGTCTGCACTTGCATGCACTAGATTCTCTCTTTTTCAACCTTTGTTAATTAATTAATTTTATTATTATTATTCTCTTTTTAGTTTTCTTGTAAAATATCGTTTAATGTTGGTCAGTGGTCACCTCTTGTATCTTCCAATTCCAAAAAAAAATCTAGAAGCTGGGACTTTTGAATCAACCATATTGTTGCATACCCATAAATTTAAGAAATGAAAAATGAAAAACAAAAAATAGATTGAACGCATATTTTTAAAGTGGAGAGTGACGACTGACGAGTAGCTACAAGCCTACAACAATGGCACGAGTAGCCTATGTAATCATATATATATATATATATTTCAAATATCTTAACAAATTAATATTTAAATAAAATTAAGTTTTATTTTTATATTTAATGTGATATTTTATAATATATGACATCCCACTTTATTTTTATATAAAAAGCTAAATTAAAGAATATTAATTTTTTATAATTACTAAAATTTTAAAAAAATAATTATTAATTATAATTATAATCAAAATATTATTTATATTTATTTAAATAAGTTGATTTTATTGATATACTTTTTATGCGACGGAGAAATATCACGATCTCATTTTGAAAAGATTATATACCGATAATTTCAAATTTAAGAATTTTTTAACAAAATTTTATTAAAATTGTATTTTAAAAATTTTATATTTTTAAAAAATCAAAAAAATTAAATTTTAAAAAATTTTCATTCATTTATTTTTTTTTAAATTATATTTTTGAAATTTCACATTTTTAAAAAAGTTATATCTTAGAAATTTTATATTTA
>JBBPBS010000968.1:23053132-23189245 GCA_037974835.1 Cicer judaicum
AATATTTTTAAAACTTTTAAAAAAATATTGCATTTTAAGGTATTTCACGTTCATTCAAAATTTCAATTTTTTTAAAATTTTATAAAAAATTACGTTTTAAAAGTTTTACATTCATATAATATTTTAAATTTTTTTAAAACATTTAAAAAAAATTGCATTAGACATGTTTCACATTTATCAAATGTTTCAAAAAAATTTAAAACATTTGAAAAAATCATATTTTAAAAGTTTCATTTTCATAAAAAATTTCAATTTGTTTTTATACTTTTGGACAAAATACATTTTAAAAGTTTCAGATTCACTTAAAATTTCAAAAAGAATTTAAAAATTTAGACTATTAAATAGTTGGTGGCAAAAAAAAAAGTTGAAATGATATTTTTATGTGTTTTGAGGAGGTGAATGGTAGATTTCTCTTTTTAAAAAATAAGTCTACCCTAACTTAGACCGACCTATATTAGACTGTAAGTTCCTATCAGTTGAGATGAATTATTTAGCAGTGGGATGGAGAGCTAGACAACAATCATGTTATAGTGGGGAAGGATGTCAAATAACTAGTGGTGACAATAGAGTTACTGACATGTTGCAGCAACAATGAGAGAAGGGCCAACGAGTACGCACAATGACAACAAAGAGAGTATAGGATAATGGTAGATATATGCATAATAATGAAATAAAGAAAACTCATAAGGAAAAAATTATAATTCATCTATTCGAAACACAACCCAGATGAGTATTATGTCTAGCATTTTATCGAAGTTGTACACAATCAATCTCAAAAACAAAAAAGTTTTATTCTATTCTATACCCAAAAATAATTGTTAAGACAATTCATTAAATATGACCTCTGTTTGGATAAGGAATCGCAGTCCATGCAGATCCCTTCAGAACTACTGGCAATCCAGTTTCCATGCAATTTGGTGTCAACAGAAAGTATGTAATGTCGAAATTTAAAACATCGACAGAAGCGAATCAAAAACAAATAACTCTGGTTTGCTTAAGAATTTCTTTCAGCTCCATGCCGTAGAAAAAGCGATGTAGAATGAAACTTTTATCGCTTTTGTAAACCGCATGGTACAACTCCAGATAATAATAGTACAACAACAAGAGTTAAATTGAAATCCAAGAAGCTTTCACGAGACTAGGGCTTGCACCTAGTAAAGAAGTCCTTTTGTGTCATCTTTTTCTTCTATTTGGAAGGGGAGATAAAAGAAGGGAGTTTACATTAGCTATTGGGATCTTAGGATCTGATTTCTGCTTCTCAAATTGTTCGAGAATCATACCGCAATCATTCATGATCTTTCCATCTATAAGACCCAGATTATATAATTTGAGCCTGAAAAGTGTCCAATGCCTGCCAAAAATTTGCAGATACTTACATATCCAAAAAGTAAAGTGTAATAGTGAAGCCACAAAAAGTGCTACAATAGCATAAAATATTGAATTTTGACAAACAAACCATCTTGATAAAAATTGAGGTTCAACGTGTTATTAATCCCGATAAAATTTGAAAACTTTGTTTTTAGTCCCTTCAAAAAATTTCACTTTTATGTTTCTTCAGTCGATGCAAAAACCAAAATTAATAAACAAATAAAATCGGTTACACGACGACGAAAACAAGGTATAAATTTCTAAATGGTAGCACTCTAACAGAAGAGATATGCAAGTTACCAAGATAATTTACGGGAATTAACAAGCTCACTGCCATGTAATATTGAGAAAGCCTTACATGCCCAACGAATGTGAGCATCCACCCGAACGCTGCCATAAGAAGAAAATAAATCAAACTAGACAGTAAATTTTAGAAAGGACAAGCATATCACCTTTCTAAAGCTTAAAGGTGCATTCAGTATAAAAAATGTGTTGTTACTTGTTAGTAATGGCAAGAAAAAAAAAAAAAAAAAAGGAACATGCAACAAGTAGTGAATGATTTGGGCCAAAATGAAAAGAACTCACCGTTGCTTTCGAATAAATGAATTCCACATGAACATAAATTGCTTCTCGTGTTTGCTCACACAGAGAAGATCAAGCTTCTGCAAGGTATCAGTGTGTATCAATTCTTCTTCAAGAAACAAGCATGAATAACTGTAAAAAGTATAAAAGACATCACAGTCCCAACCCAGGCATCACAATCTAACCCCAGCCTCAACCTAAAACCAAGTTGACATCCTATAGTATAAATCAGTGATAATTTTCATTTCAATATAATAATAACAAAGTAGGCTCCCATAATAAGCTCAAAAACTTGGTTAAACCGACAAATTATAGTGTGCAAGATGTAAATCTGTTGAACAAAATAACTTAACGTTAAATAATGAGACATTGTTGATTTAGTAATTAGTTAACCAACCATTACGTAAAAGCTTAAAGCATAGGATTAAGTAATAGCATATGATTTTCAAAGTAATGATTTAGGACAACTATGGCATGTTCTGACTCATGTGCCCAAAATCCTAGTGAGAAACAAAATGCTAGGATATGATGGGAAACAAAAGTGAAAAAGAAAAAGAAAAAAAAAATAGGAAGTGAAGAGTCCTGAGTGTAACAGTGCAAACATGAAAGTTGAACTAAATGAGTGTTTGACATATACAGTGAATAGTATTGAATGCCAAAAACATAAACCGACAAATTCTTTAGGTAATGAGGTTAAAAAAAATGAAGAAAAAAAAGATAGAATACTTTTTTGGACAGACAAAAAAAAACAAGATAGAATATGGAAGTGAAGCCATAGGCAAATTGCTGAAAGGCAAAAATAAGATTAGTAATAAATAAACGTGTGTCAATGCTTTAAGACGCAACCTCACATAAATTAATTATAAATAAACAAAGGTATAGGGTCATTTATGTATCACAACTGTCCTAATTTTAGAGTTTGCTTTAATGATTGTACACTAACAATGTAAAAAATAATACAGTCATATGATCATATCTCATCATGTAAATATATGTTGAGATATGTTTTATGAAGTGATAACATAATAAAGTGACATCATGGTAAGATATAATTGGATGATTATGCAAAACATTTTTACACTTATAGTGTATAGTCATTAAACACATAATGAGTATTAAGCTCATAATTTAGATAACTATAAAAAATTATTTGTTTCACATCTCTTCAACTTTCAATTGTTTTCCTCCCTAAACTCTCTGTATCTCCACAGTTTATATAAAATATAGTTAGAAAATCCCAATTGTTGAACCTCGCAGTCAATGATAAGCATTCAAAAAGGTAACCAATATATCACTCTTAAGCTCTTGCCGGGAAGTGATTTTTATAAGGCTTTGCAAGAGTTCTGTTGTTTAATAAGAGATACAATTAGAGGAAATAGAACTGTAGAAAATCAAAACAGAAGAGCACGCATAATTGTACATACCCTTCGCTCTTCAATGTGTGCAACTTCCTCATCAACTTCATTCTCACTATCATAATTTGATAGAACTTCTTCAAGTGACATTGGCTTTAAGCAAAAGGTAGAGAAAAATGAAAAATGAATATAAAAAATATGATTGCAACCAATGTTAGGCGAATAAAATAACTTTCACCCATTTTTTATAAGGGTTGAGTTTAGGCTTCTCAATGCAGCTCAGTTCATAGTTTTTTCAAGACAATTTCTATTACCATGCAAAGAAAATAGAAGTGCTTGAAAACAAATGGTGGTCACTCTTTACCTGGGATTTGTGAGAATGATAAAACTGTCGCTTCTTCAACTGGGCTACACTGAAATGATTTGAAAAGAACTATGTCAAATCTGTGTCCATCAAGTTATCATTGTACTTTTAAAGCAAGAGTTATACTCATCTCGGTATCACATGAAAAAATATTTTATACCTGTTCGGATATATCAATATTTGAACCCTTATTTAATTAGGATTAAGAGCCTAGGATCACTATATATAAGGATTAGCACTTTCCATTTGTAATAACGTCCAACATATATGTAATTTTAATATTCTGAGCATTCCTTTTCCTCCCTCTATATCTAAAAGACTAAATGCTATAAAAGTCAAATGTTTTTGTAATTTGTAATGACATCAACCATATTTGACCTGGAAATATAGAAACGTTGAATTTATAAATAGGGTGGGAAAAAGTAAAGCCCATGCTTTGTTAACAGACCTTCTAATTGACATGCCCTTGAGTTTAAAATTTAACAAAACCCAAATCAACTCTCAGTCAGCCACATACAGTAAGTTCCCAAATGTACATTATGACAACCTCCTATATTCAAGGGCTTTATAAATTATTGTATTAATTCCAAGATTATGCTAGTGCTCAAACTGAAGATATCTTCATTTGACGATCAAAGCATCATTGATCAATCAGGTGAACAGTTTTATATTATAATAATATGCCAGTGAATTATTACATAAAAAAAAGTATACCACGATGGAATTAATTTTGCTTGGGGGACTTCATTTCAGCGACATTTTAGCATTGTAATTACGGTTCTAATTATGCATCTAAGAAATTCCAAGAATGTAAGAAGCTATGTGTTTTCAAAAGAATAAAAAAATGATCCAAGACATACATTTGCGGGTCAAAATGCTCAACTGGTAACTTTCCAGTATTGTCAACCTGTAGCGCTGTAGGAGTCCCATGATCATGCTCGGATATTGGAGGGACGCAATCTGGACTGGGAATGGATACAATACTTGCCTTTGCAACCCCTGAAATATCATAGCAGTATGTGACACACACTGTGATCAGAATGAGTATTTGGAACAAGAAATCATGCTTAACCCAACAATTAGATCATAAGAGAAAAAGGATCAATAAACTTCTATGAAGGGGAAATATATTCCAACTCTAAGTTGGCATCAGCTAAGATATGTCAAGATTTATTGCAGGAGTGTTGGATATTCAAGAATCAACAAACAGAGGTGAACCATTCAAAGCCATTCAGTGAACTGAAGACTTTGATTAATGACCTACTGACCTATTACCCAAGATAAGGGCCCATCGGAAGAGGATGGAATTAATTATCCTTTTGGAAGATGGACAAGGAAATGGTTATGGTGGCTTGAATTTAGAATTGTTCAGTTATCATTAATGGCCATTTCTCACATAAAACCCCTGTGGTTCTATCATGTACAGCTACAATCTTCAATTCAAGCTACTGAATGAATAGAAACGGATCATCAGTCAACTCTTTTGGTCAGAATCACTGGCACTGGTGGTTGGCTAGAAATTTTCCACAACATAATGGTGCAACAGATTGCATGGAACTATATCACCAGAGCTGACATCACACTTCTCAGGACGAGATCAGATTTCTAATCACAAGCTAAGCAATAAGGAGATTGACCTTCTCTGTGGTTGCATTTTATTTCAATTTTAGCCTTCATCAACGATAAGGGAGCACTAAGGCAGGCTTAAGTTTAAAGGAGAAGTAGAACGCTATGATATCCGTTTTGGAAAACAATAATTTATCAAAGAAGGTCCCACCAGTGTTATATCCTTAGCTTTCTTTTAGGCAGATGTAAAATTTGCAGATAACTACATATTATCCCCTTCAACATATTTTGCAAAACATTAAAAGCCTTATTTTTCTTCCATATTGAGTGAACAATGTTATTAATATTTAGATGGAGAAGAAGTCCCCAAACTTTGACATATCCAACAACCGCACTTGAATTGTGTTAAATTATGTCGAATTCTCGTGGCTATGTGGATTTGTGCATAAAGGTTTTAAGAACATAAATAAACAACTAAAATACCCGATATAGTTGCAGAAGTTCCATCAGCCTTCTTCAAAAGTTCAGTATCTCCTACAGGAGTTTCAGACTCTAAGAATAGTGGGCCTGTATCCAAAGCTAAGGCCGGTAGGTCTGCATCAATAGCTACCACCGGTGAGTCTGCATCAATAGCTACCACCGGTGAGTCTGCATCAATAGCTACCACCGGTGAGTCTGCATCAATAGCTAAGACCAGTGGGTCTGCGTCTGTAGCTAAGAACGGTGGGTCCATATCATTAGCTAAAACTGGTGGGTCCACATCTGTAGCTAAAACCGGTGGGTTTGCATCATTAGCTAAGACCCGTGAGAACACATCACGTACCTCTTCAATACCTGCATTGTTTGGACTTTTGCGTTTGGATTTATCGGCACTGCATTTAGACATTATCAGTTGACCATTTTACTTCATAAACACTTAAGAAAGTTAATAAGGATGAGAAATTTCAGAACATTGTAGGAAATAAATAGCTTACTGTAAGGAAAAAGTTTGCAATTTTGGATCAATACCCTCTGCAACAATCTGGAGGGAAGTCAATTAATAAGTTTCTGGAGAAAACACAAAATTACAAATGCACTCATGCCAACATTTTAGACAGTTTTGTAAAGCTACTTTGATGTTTCTAGGCAAATTTTCGGATGAATACGGTACAAATGAAGTCGACCATCCTACATAATTGAGCTACTGTGTATCGGAGCAACAGTGTTAACTATTGGACATCGTCTCTTATTCACACTAAAGAGCAAGACAAATTTCAAGTTCAGCAGAGTAGAGACCTAAAACTTATACTGCATTTGGATAAACAGTGTAACTAAGTGTGTATTTGATATATTATTCTAAAGAACTTAATTAAAAATTAAGCAATTTTTCATAATTGAGTCTGGGGAGCTTAACAAAATAAGTTGGAAAAAGCTTACAAACATCCCATAAGTTTTTGTGTATGCGTCCAAACAATAAGATACTCCCTCTGGTCTTCACTAAAAACAAAATTGTACCAATGTAACTTCATGTTGATTAAGAAACTCAGTTAATAGCAATTAATCTTCTTAATTTCATCAAAAAAAATTAGCACATTTACAAAAAATACCCTTTTATGATGTTAATTGCTAACTCATCTCATTTCAATTGTCTGCTACCATGTAACAAAAGTCATTGTAACCAAAAAATTGTCTAGTAGCATTAATGAAGAGTATTATGGGAATAATACCATTAAGTACAAACAAGGCAGTTAAAAAATTGTTTATATTTGAGACCAAAATATATGGATAACTTTTTCTTATATTCGAGATCAAAAGGACAATGCTTATGTAATGAGATAAACTCAAATAAGTTCTAAATAAACTTTTTTCAAACACCCCCTTAATTCAAAACAATGTGCTTCCACAGCTTTTAACCTCAACTCTAACTTACCATTATTCCCAATCTCAGCTCTCCTGCTAGCATTGGATCATTTGTAAAAAGCACGTGTTATGAGTCTTATGACACTAGCTCTTGGATATGCTAAATTGGAACATCCATAAACAGGGTAAAAAGACAAGTGCAAAAAGTTTGTTATTCGATATCCCATGTTATAGGGAAACCCACAACAACTTTACCATGTGTTCATGTTGAAGAATAAAAAAGAAATTAGGTTTTAATCTCTTTTATTTTATATTATTATGTTTATTTTTATTCTGTCATTATTACTCAGAATTACTATTGTTATTTCTTTTTCTATATAAACAGCTTAGGGCTGTAGTAATAAAATATGAAAGTATTTTGTCTTTTACTTTCTTCATGGTATCAAGAGCTCTGGTTAGGGTTCTGTAAACCTTTCCACAACCCATTAGGGTTTGGCGCTCCAACCATTCCACAATCAGGGTTTGGCGCTCCAACCAACTGAGCTATGGCACACAGTACCCCATGGAAGGTAGCCCTCATGGGTAGCAGCGACAACGACGATAGTTTGAGTAAAAACTCAGAATTAGTCAACAACGCCGACAATTTAGGCAACACCCCAGGCGGCAGTAGCAATGGCACAAATGGCAGTGGCAGCGGCCCAGTCGGCAATGGCAGCGGCACAGGCAGCCATAATGGTTTTTCCAACAACTTTTTTGGCCATGAGGGAACTTCTAATGCCCTCAAGGTTGAAATCCAGCAACTAAACGGAAAAAATTATGTTGAATGGTCCCAAACTGCAAGATTGATTTTAGATGGTAAGGGCAGATTTGGTTTCCTAACAGGAGAGGTGCAAATGCCTGCCACAACTGATCCGAATTACAGGTTTTGGAAATCTGAGAACTCTGTTATTATTGCTTGGCTGCTTAGTAATATGGAATCAACAATCAAAAAACCTTTTATGTTTTTGCCTACTGCGAAGGAAGTTTGGGAGGCTGTCAAAGAAACATATTCTGATGTTAATAATTCTTCTCAAATTTTCGATCTCAAATCACGATTGTGGCATGCCAAACAAAGAGATAGAGATGTCACTACCTATTATAATGAGTTGATGACACTATGGCAAGAATTGGATCTATGCTATGATGATCATTGGAAGTGCTGTGAGGACAGTGTTTTGTTTCTTAAGAGACAAGAGAACGACCGTGTATTCATGTTCTTGGTTGGGCTTAATAAGCGGCTTGATGAAGTCCGAGGCAGAATATTGGGAAAGATCCCATTGCCATCACTTCGGGAAGCGTTCTCAGAAGTTAGAAGAGAAGAGGCGAGACAAGGTGTTATGATGGGTAAGTCACCTTCTGTTGGTGAGGTTGAAAGCTCTGCCCTAGTCACTAAGAATGAAGAACGGAAGAGCGTTGGCAATAAACCATGGTGCGAACATTGCAAACGTACAGGGCACACACTTGATACATGTTGGAAGCTCCATGGAAAACCTCTAAATTGGAAGAAAAAGGAAAGAAACGAAGGTCATGCGCTCCAAGCTGGTACATCTGATCAAGATAAGCAGTCTCCTTCAAGCCCATCTCCTTTCACCAAGGAACAGTTAGATCAATTGTACAAACTTCTTGAGTCTCAAACTTCTTCTTGCTCTATAGCTCAAAGAGGTAATTTTCCAAATACTGCTCTACTTAGTGTCACTCCCAGCCATACTTGGATTATCGATTCTGGTGCTACTGATCATATGACTGGGGAGTCGAGTCTATTTTCTTCTTATAGTCCTTGTGCAGGTAACCACAAAATTAAAATTGCAGATGGCTCTCTTTCAGCCATTGCAGGGAAAGGTTCTGTTATTTTGTCACCTAAGTTAACCTTAAAAGATGTCTTACATGTTCCTAATTTATCATGTAATTTGTTATCCATTACTAAATTAACAAAGGATATAAATTGTCAAGCTAACTTCTTTCATTCTCATTGCACTTTTAAGGATTTGAGCACGGGGAAGATGATTGGCAATGCTAAGGAGAGTGGAGGACTCTATTATCTTGACAATGGACTCGATTTCAAAGACCAACAAAAAACAAGTACCTGCTTTGAATCTATTTTTGTTTCTTCTAATAATGATGATATTATGTTATGGCATTTACGGTTAGGACATCCTAGTTTTCCGTATCTGAAACATTTGTTTCCTAAATTATTTTCTAAGAAGGATCCGTCTTTATTTCATTGTGAAACTTGTGAATTTGCTAAACATCACCGTTCTTCTTTTTCTACACAACCATATAAACAATCAAAACCGTTTGCAGTTATTCATAGTGATGTTTGGGGTCCTAATAGAATAAACACATTTTCTAATAAAAAATGGTTTATAACTTTTATTGATGATCATACTAGAATTTGTTGGGTTTATTTATTGAAAGAAAAATCGAAAGTTGGACAGGTTGTCAAAAATTTCTTTAAAATGGTGCACACTCAGTACCAAACAAAAATTCAAGTCTTCAGAAGTGACAATGGTAAAGAATATTTTAATATACTTTTGTCCGATTTTTTTCTTGCAAATGGGGTTATTCATCAAAGTTCTTGTGTTAATACACCCCAACAAAATGGAATTGCAGAGAGAAAGAATAGGCATCTTCTTGAGGTTGCTAGAGCTTTACTATTTGCAAATAAGGTTCCAAAATATTTGTGGGGTGAAGCTGTTTTAACTGCATCATATTTAATTAATCGAATGCCATCTAAAGTTTTAGATTTTCGTACACCTCTTGATGTTTTTCGAAATTATTTTCCTTTGACTAATGTCTCTGCTGATTTGCCACTAAAAGTTTTTGGTTGCACTGCTTTTGCTCATGAACATAAACACCTTGACAAACTCAATCCACGAGCAATAAAATGTGTTTACCGGTTACTCTCCAACTCAGAAGGGGTATCGGTGTTTTGAACCAAAATCAAAAAGAATTTTTGTAACTATGGATGTTACTTTTGTTGAAAATCAACCATTTTTTACTGACATTCATCTTCAGGGGGGAAATTTTAAGGAAGATTCATCTTTTACTTTTGAAAACATCATTACTTTAAGTGATATAGTGTTGTCACAAAATTCTGAGACTTATATTGATGCACCAAAAGAAAATGCCCAAGAATCTAAATTGGAACTCAATCCACTTATGAATGAGGTTTCAACAGATTCGAGGGCGACAACTTCAAATCAAAATCACAATGATAAAATTCTTGATCTTAATAATAATGAAGGACCATCTGAAATGCCACAACATAATGATTCAGATAAAGAGACACAAAGCAGGTGTACTACAATTGACCCTACTTGGAAGGGAAATGTCTTTGAAAGAAGAAACCATAAACTGAGAAATGAAGGACCCATTCTCCGACCCTTCCAAGATTCTGAACCAATAGATAATCCAACACATCATCTTGATACAGGTAAGTCTTCTTCTATTCTTAAGAGTCGTGTCGAGTATCCTGATATAGACCTTCCTATTGCAATTGGAAAACCTGTTAGATCATGCACTAAATATCCTTTGTCTGATTATGTGTCATACTCAAAATTGTCTTCTTCATTTGCTGCATTTACCTCTAAGTTGTCCACTGTAGAAATTCCAAAAAATATACAGGAGGCTCTAAAAATTCCAAAGTGGAAGGAAGTTGTTCTTGAGGAGATGAGAGCTCTTGAGAAGAATCAAACTTGGAGAGTCATGACGTTACCTACAGGAAAGAATACTGTTGGCTGTAAATGGGTATTTACTGTGAAATATAATTCTGATAACACAGTTGAAAGATGCAAGGCACGCTTGGTTGCTAAAGGGTTTACTCAGACATATGGCATTGATTACTCAGAGACTTTTGCTCCCGTTGCCAAATTAAACACTATTAGAGTTCTCTTGTCCTTGGCAGTGAATTTAGATTGGTCTCTTAACCAACTCGATGTAAAGAATGCTTTTCTGAATGGTGATTTGGAGGAGGAACTATACATGGATAATCCACCTGGCTTTGAAGATAAATTTGGATCAAACGTGTGCAAACTACAGAAATCCCTTTATGGTCTCAAGCAATCTCCAAGGGCTTGGTTTGAGAAATTCACTCAGTCAGTTAAAAGGCAAGGATATATGCAGGGACAATCAGACCATACTTTGTTCATAAAGTTCTCTGACGTTGGTAAAATTGCAATTCTAATTGTATATGTAGATGATATTATTCTCACCGGTGATGACATTGTTGAGATGGAAAGATTGAAGAAAAATTTAAAAAAAGAATTTGAGATCAAAGATTTAGGTGCGCTTAAATACTTTCTTGGTATGGAAGTTGCTCGCTCAAAGAAGGGAATTGTTGTTTCTCAAAGAAAATACATCTTAGATCTCTTGGAAGAAACTGGGATGAGTGGGTGTAGACCAGCAGATACTCCTATGGATTTAAATGCTAAACTTTGGGAGAAAGGCAATGTTCCTGTAGAGATTGGAAGGTACCAGAGGTTAGTCGGCAAACTTATTTATCTAGCCCACACAAGACCTGACATCGCTTTCTCTGTGAGTGTTGTAAGTCAATTCATGCATTCTCCCTATGAAGAACACTTGGAGGCAGTTTATCGAATCTTAAGGTACTTGAAATCCAATCCTGGAAAGGGTTTGTACTTCAAGAAAACTAATGACAGAGAAGTCTCTATATTTACAGATGCTGATTGGGCAGGATCAATTACTGATAGAAAATCCACCACCGGATATTGTGCCTATGTTTGGGAAAATTTAGTTACTTGGAGAAGTAAGAAACAAGGGGTTGTTGCGCGAAGCAGTGCAGAAGCTGAATTCAAAGCAATGGCTCAAGGAATTTGTGAACTTTTATGGATTCGTAAACTCTTGGGCGAACTGAAAATGAAAGTTGACTCACCCTTAAAATTGTTCTGTGATAGCAAAGCAGCAATAAGCATAGCTCACAACTCTGTACAACATGATAGAACCAAGCATATTGAGATTGACCGCCATTTCATAAAAGAAAAAATTGATGCTGGAGATATATGCCTACCATTTGTGACTTCCAATCAGCAAACTGCTGATATCTTGACAAAAAGTTTGGCAAGACCTAATTTTGAGCGACTTATAGCCAAGTTGGGCATGACAGATATCTATGCACCAACTTGAGGGGGAGTGTTGAAGAATAAAAAAGAAATTAGATTTTATTCTCTTTTATTTTATATTATTATGTTTATTTTTATTCTGTCATTATTACTCAGAATTACTATTGTTATTTCTTTTTCTATATAAACAGCTTAGGGCTGTAGTAATAAAATATGAAAGTATTTTGTCTTTTACTTTCTTCAGTTCACATAGTAATCTAAACCCTGACATATGAGTTCTTTTATTGAAGAGACGTTTGTAAAAAAGGTCAAGAAAACTGTGCATAATATGGCCATAATAAAACTATTTTTCCTCTAAGCTGTTTTTTCCCCCTCCTCTCAAACAAGTAAGGGCATGAATGAACAGGATAAAGGAAAAATAAAACAAGGCTTAAAATCACAGAATTTAAGAACTTCAAAAACATTAACCCCCAATGAAAGAGTAACATTTCCGAGAATAAGGCACCGACAAACACAAAAACTGTAACCAATTTGATACTAAGCAATAATAGATTTGTAGAAATTAAACAGGAAAACTAAGAAGGAAAACGGTTCTGACCTCAGGTTTCCAGGTATCAGTTTTCACAGACACATTAACAGACAGAGAATCTTCCAATGCCTGCAAAATTAATTATACTTGAAACCTTACCATGATTTACCACAGCTCAGTGATTAGAAAGACTGCAAGAATTCTGAAGATTACTGACCAAAAATTCAAAGTTGAAATGATCATGTGATGCGTACAAGTGACATCTTAGACCCTAAAAAAGGTTGTGTCAGAAACATTGAAAACAGGTTTATACTTATCATAATTAAAATGTATTTATCGCTCTATATTAGAGGTCAAGAGTAGTGCTCACCTTATAGCTTGCGCATTTAACCAAGCAGAATGGACAGGAGAAATTTTGAGTGACTGTTATCAAAGCTTTCAGTTACTATATGAGATGATTGCTGGTTAACATTTATATTTATATAATATAAAAAATAAAAGGACGTAGAGTTGACAATTACAGAGCCTAGGTTTCATACTAATCTCTAGCCTAATAATCAGTAATTTGATTATTCTCATCAAATCAACAAAAACATAATTGACTGTATATTCAGAGATTAAAGCTAATATTCTAATATAAAGTGAACACTCCCCATCAATTTGAGGGATGAAAATTTGACCCATACTCAATGTGTCTGCAAAAATTTCTCGCAGCAGGTAAGATTTTTATCCATCAAATAGGTCTAAGTCTGAGCCTCAATGAATACCAGAAAGTTTTCCAGGTATGGGTACTATCAAAAGTTTTCTAATGATTTTTAATGAGTAACATGTTACACTTTTAATCAATGACCTGTATTTTATTAAATTTTAATATCTAAAATTTAGTATTTAGATAATATTTTTATTTTATTACTCTGTAAAAAAGTAAAATATACATTAACAGAAAAATATATTTCATTTAACTAAAACATGGGTAATAGGTAAATTAGATATACATATGGCATTAAAATTGCTATCCAGCAAGGTTGGATATAGGTGTAGAGGGAAAGGGAAATTCCCTTCAACAGATAATTTTATTTACAGAAAGAAAATGCTACTAGTCTGCTAAATGAAGGAAGAAACCACTGGTTACTGCACAATGGTTGAGACTTGAGGTAGCCACAAGAATATCCCGGAATTGAGGCACGGTGAGGGGAAATGCTACAGATATTGAGTCGAACCAATGGGCTTGAAAGGAATCAAATGAAGGAGTTGGTTTGCTCAATGCAGAGTTAGAGAGGAGTTCTGTTGTGTTAGGAGAAAGCGAAAAATGCCCACCTCATAAGCAGACCTTACGAATGAGCATACCTTATAAGGAGAGAATTTGACCAGGAAAGTGGTTGATAATGCGTATTGACATTTATTACCATGTGTTAAATTTTATTTTGAAGAATTGGGGAATGGTAACTAGCTCCTAAGGTTCTGTAACATGTCATGAATTAACTATCCCCCAAAAGCTGAAGTTATTGGGAGAAGACACTAGAAAATAAAATCGACATAGAAAATGGTTTATTACGTCCAATAGATAACTGACATGGAAAATCACTAAAATAAGACAGCCACCAGAAACTAGAGCAGGGTAAGCAAAGAGAGAAACGATAAGGATTCCATGTTTTTGGAACCTGGAAGCAGAACAGATTAGATTATGCACAATGGTAACAATCCAGTACAATGTTGAAAGAGAAACAAGTTGAGAGAAATTATGTGCTGGGCCCAACCCATGTTCTAGCATTTATTGATCTTCACAATGAATTACAGAGTAATCTCAGCTGACAAAAAACTGATCTCCAGCCTAATAATTTGTAATTCATTATTCTAATATAATTAACATAAATATAGTTGACTAGGAGTATTATCTAATATAATGCCAATATTCTAACATGTGTAAACTTCTATCAGTAACTAATTTGGGGGAAAAATTGCATTCGTTATTCCCCCAAGAAGAAAATAAACTTCCAAAATTCGAAGAAATAAACGAGAGATAATAAATTTGAGCAACATTTAGATTACCTTCCGTTTTCTTCAATTTGTTGTTGTAATACCTGTAATATTTGTTATAAAATAAGAATCATTAAAACGGTAGAAGAATACAGAGTATAAACATCAGAATTTATTCTAATGGCAAAAGGCGTAGAAGGAGGGCAAAAGTGAAGTTGAAAATATCAGAACAAAATAGCTCTCCAATTCATCTGCTATTTCACATCTCCAATCCACAAAGAAGCCATAAAAAATGTCCCATAACAACAAAGTTAAAATGTAATACCTGTAATTAAATGTCACATTTCCTTCTTTCATCCTGAACCAGACAAGCAGCTAAAAGTTAAACACCAAAATTTATTTAATAGGAATTACATTAAAGTTCAAACATTACCCCCCACCCAAAACAACAAAAAAATGCTTAGAAAGCTTTATCAGATGTAAAAATAGTACAAAATAATAACTTTTAAAGCTAAAAATACATAACAATAAGGATCATGGTAACATCCCTATATATCTAACACTCCCCAACAAATACTTATGACATAATGAAATTTACCGAATGATATTAGATGATGATGATGATGATGCTACATCGTTGCTAGCATGTGTATGGTCGAGAGGTGTCTCCATGGCCCCGAACTCTTCAGTGAAGATAGTGATTTCAACATTCTTTGGTGTACTCTTAGGAAAGCAGAACAGAAAACAAACGAGAAGCAATCAAAACAAGTTTTCCATGTTTGAGTGTGGGAATTTTTGCTTAGTGGTTAAAGACTATTGATTCTAGAACAAACCACAGTTGCAGCATTCAAGAGATCTTGGATTGATATGGCCGTGCTCGTATTTTGATAATCATACTGCTACATGAAGAAATTAGCAACATAAAAACGTCAATCATAATTGCAAAGATTAGATAAAAAGCATTAAATAATGTTAATAAAAGCAGTGCCCACAGAATAGCATATCATTTAACTAGCACAGTACATACAATATTGATAATCAGCCCAATATAGATAGATGTTATACCTTCAAAATACATGGAAGCAAATCAACAGTAGTAATAATCTCGGCTCGCCGTCCCCAACGAAAATTTTGAGAACAATCCCAAGCCATATAAATTGATTGAAAAGACACTTTCCCATATAAGCAGCTATTTTCCACTCTTGCTGTCAAGTACAGAATGAGACAATATGAAAGTTCACAAACCACCCTTTTCTATAACAAAATCAACATAGTTTTTTGGGAGGGAGTATCCAAGAGTGCCAAAGCAGCCAACATATCATATTTCTGTTTTCATTTTTTGAAAGAAGAAATTTATTAAGAAAAAAGGAAGATGATGAGAGTCAGAAGGCTAAGAGATCCTCCTTAAAAAATACAAACAACAAAACATAGGCCAAATAAAATTCAAAAGATATGTAGGAGAAATCACTGTAAAAAGAATGTCACATGTTCAATACATGATTTTCAATAGGCTGTAGTTTCATCTTCTTTTATGAAATTCCTTATTACTTTGGGGGAAGATAATATTATCTTAGGGACTCATACAGCTTATCATTTTTAAAAACCAACTCAACCCAAGAACTTAAGCTTAATAGCAAGCCAAGATTTTAAATTTTCAGCTGTAGTATACCCATCATGCCTTTTGCTGAGATTAGAATTTAACAACAAAGGATTCAACTTTTGACTACTTGGTTGATATACAAAATTGAAAATTCAAAGAGAATGGGGTTTGAAGAGCAACAGGCAGAAAAATCAAGGCAGTGTAAATAGCTGAGGGATGAAGCATGTTAGGAATCAAGAAGTTCCAAACATGAGAGTTTATTCTAGAAAGAACTGGAACCACTAAGTGATTAAGGAAGTTAGTAGTTAAAAGTATTATATGGAAGTTGGTAGTTAGGGTGGCAAAAGCTTATAAATACCAGTGTATCCATTGTTGAGATCCATTCGTTGACTGATCTTAATAAAACTGTAATGAGTTGGAAAAGGGAATTTCTCCCTTGGCAGAGAAAACCCCTGCAGGTATTTCTTTCATTCTTTCACTCTCTTTCATGTTCTTTTTCTCTTAAATCTGAACTTTGATCTTGAAGACCTAACAATTGGTCCAACCTGCCACTTTTCAAGGGAGTACCAGTGTAATCAACAACAATGGAGAGCAAATGGAAGTGTTGGAAACTTCAACGGAATTCATCTTGAAGACGCTGGCTCAACATGCTACCTAATTTGTGGAACTAAAAGAACATGTGGTTAGTACAAAAGATATCAAGAACCTGTTGGAGAAATGGATGCAGAAACACGGTATTGATTGGGACGATGACGACAACGAACCCAGGGAACACAAAGAAGGGGAAATTATACCCACTCCAGCAACAAGAAACAAGGAACAACGACAAAGGGCACATTTTGCAAAGTTAGTCTAGATAGTAGCAAGTGGGTCAAAAGATCGAGTTACCAATGTTCAAATGGGTTGACCCAATTTGGTGGATCGCAAGAATGGAGAATTTTTTTCGGTTCAGCAGATTCCTCAAGCTGAGAAACTCCAACTTGCATTTGTGCAATGGAGGGACCAGTGGTTCATTGATTTCGTCTTTGGCGTTTAAGGAAACCAGGGGCCTGTTAGGAGTCTTTCAGTTTAGATGTGATTAGAAGGTTTGATGACAAAACATGTGGTGCCGCTTTGAAAAGAGATTCAATATAAGAATATATGTGCAGGTTTGACAACTTGGTGGCTCAAGAAGATTTGATGCCAGAGAAGCAGATGATGGGCTATTTACTCGGCGGTCTTCACCTGAGTAGCAAAGCAAGGTGTGTTTGGCCCAAGGTTGCGAGGAAATTATTTTTCCTTCATCCGTTCCAGTTACTGAATCTCAGTTAGCAAAAATTCAATAATGAAAAACAAATTGCCAGATTATTCTACGGGGATTAGCAGTGCCAAGAACCAGGCTGTTGTAGAGCAAAAGGGGTTGGCTGGACAAGAAAACGCTCACAATTAAGTGCAGGAGATTACACACAATGGGGTATGGCTCTTCATTTCACAACATCAAGGGGACAAAGCAACTCCCTTAACATGAATACATGAAATGAAGGGAGAAAGGAAAATGTTTTTGTTGTGGGGGGATAAAGTCTTGTCAGGACATCAATGCCCAATTAAGCACTTTAGTGTGATGATCCTTTGATAGGACGAGTTTGGGAAGGATGAGACTAGACAGTCAAACAATGAGATTAGTATGCAGGAAAAACGCCAGTCCAAAAGGGTGAATGTGTATTTTTTCTATGTAGGAAGAGCAATAATCCAATGAGCATACAATGAAGAACACAAGTTCAGGTTACCAAATGACTTGCATGAGTATACAATGAAGAACACAAGTTCAGGTTACCAAATGACTTGCATGGGGGTATGGATGTGTGTTGTTTTGTACAGTTTTTATTTTATTTAAAATATAAATATGTTGTCCTTAAGTCTTGGCTCAACTGACTAACGTCGATATTGTTAGGTTGGACATCATGTCTCAGTTTTGAACCTAGGACCTCAAAGTTGAGTGTAAGTTTCTGGTGGTAATTATACTATCTCATCTATAGACCAAAAAAAAAATATATAAAGATGTTATTTGTTAAACACGAATCAAAAGTTCTCTTCCCCAGCTTTGTAAGCCAAACTCCTAGCACTATTATTTCCTCAATGGCCTCCTCCACTTGGTAGCTTCTTCTAGGCACACACTAATAAACATGACACAGATTCAAAATATCTGACCTACACTCGACCTTCTCTAGCCAAACAACTCCCTTGCTAGTACCAAGTCTTCAAGCAATAAAACCATCGGGCCAAATGAGGAAGAGAACAAACAAGGTAAACACAAAACAATACCTAATCTTAGAATTTGGGTTGGATCTAACTAAACCCAACAAAATCAGCTTGTAAGATGAGAAGATGTCTCTCACTTATAAACATTTTTCCAGATCATATCTCATCCAATGTGAGATTCTCAACATGCCCAAGATTGAACATCAAGAGCGAGACCCAAGTAGCTCGATAATTGATCATCCAACAGATCTAAGATAGACTTTGATACTATTTTAAAATGTGGATTAGATCCAACTTAAACTACAAAACCAGTATGTAAGAGGAGGAATCTATCTCACTTGTTAACACTTTTTCAGATCATATTTCATCTAATGTGGGACTTTCAAACCTAATCAGAGCAATGCATAAGAACCGCGTTAACTCCTGAGATCAATATCCACTCCTTGCAGTCCTGTTCAATAACATTCACCGACTAAGTTACTGACAAATGACCACAGCACCGAAAAACCACGTCGAATGGTACCATTGTGATACCATCTCATGAACCAACCCTTCCAAATACTCAAGTTTTCAGGCTCAAACCAATAATTCTTTTTATGTCAGACAAATGCAGTCGCACATCAAACTTTGTGCTCAAACCATTTTTTTTTAAATGAGGTGGTAAAGTCAAACTCTTCACCACTAGGTCAAAGAGAATAGTGGCATTATCAAGACTATGATACAGAGAGATTGACATGGAAATAGAAGTCATCTTATATAGTCATAGGTTGAAGCACATACTGCCTGTAGCCTGGACGACTGCACCTGTACTGATACTAGAAGAAAGAGTATACAATTCTCTAATTTCCCATCAATCACCCCCTTAATCAAGCTCTAATGTTTAAAGAGACTAACACTCATTTTTTGGGTATAGACACTGCATTAAAATAATTCATTATTAGAGGAAGGTTATTCAAAACAAAAGAATAAAAAATCTTCCTTGAAGGGAAGAAGAGGGAAAAGGCAAACACAAAAGAAGAGCAGAATACATCAGACTCAAAGAGCTCTCCAGCCCTTGATGTAAGATTAAGATATTCTTCAAAAAGAAATCCGTGAACAAACATCCAAAAAGTATGTATGGATAAGGATCTCTGTCACTGAAAAATCCAGCATTCAGGTTAAGCCAAATGTATCATACTACATCGAGGAGGGAACAACATTACAGTGCCCTTTTCATGGCTCTATTGATTTGATTCATAATTTCAGGTTTTCCTGGCCTTTTAATTCATTATGGATGATTTCTTGTGACTTTATCGGTAACTCACTTAATGGAATTCTTCCCTTTAACAATAAAAAAGGAAAGCATACAAATAACAATGATGCTGCTCAGGCAATAACAAGGTAACAACAAATTGGCAAATCGTATTTTGCATGTCAGAAGTTATCAATTAAAGCATATCTCACATTCATAAGAAGTCATATTTGAAGGACCTGGGTTTGTATTGACTCTAGATGATGAATTTGAGTTGGCCTCTGCGAGTAAATATTTATAACAAGGAACTTAGTAAAATTATAGAACTTAGTAAAACTAAAGACATATTCATGCCAATTGGATTGCACAACCATATGCATACCAGTGGTGAAAAACAAGAGAAAAAGTGAGCCGGATTTAGCCTCCACAGCTAACTTATTAATGTCATGGAGCACAAACTTCGCTTCGATTTGATCGTTCCCACCAATGCCAGAGGGATCTCGAAAGGTGAAAATCTGACTAACTAGATAAACAGCAGAATACTTTTTGTTTTTTGTAAGTTGAAACAAAAAGCATTATGAAACAGAAAGATTATTAAATAGGAAATTAGTATACACTAAAAAATTAATTAGCATAGGGAATATAAATAGTTCAGCTTAAGAGCAGTATGCCTACATCAGCATTTTCATTATTAGGATCATGCCTTGCCAGACCAATATACAAAGGAAACACATTCTTAGATTCTTCATTACTCCGTGCTAGCAAAATTGACATTTGTATCCTAAACATCCATATGACAAATCTCATTAGCATCTCAATATTGATATTTACACTAAAGAACAATCATAGAAAATAAGGCAACAGTAGAATTAAAACAATGACAAAGTGAAATAACTAGAAATTACAGTAACTTCAACCTTATCTGAAAACATACATAATAGTACCACCTGAATAAAGATAAAAAGAAATGGTATCATACAAGGTCTACATAACAGAGAACTAATTTATCTTAAAACATCACTTCATACTAAACAAGAGTACCAGTTACCCTCTTGAGCATGGGTTAATTATGTCTACAAGAACTAACTTGCCTGTATACATTAAGTGTGCTTGAAAAACCAGAGATGATTGGTGTTGAGCCAACAATGACTTATTTGTATACTAGAGAAGCAAGATTATGTACTGATGTTGACTTTGTAGTAGAACGGTGATCATGTGCAATGTTTGCATGTGAATTTTATTATCGCAAATGCACTCAAGTAGAAAGAACTATGACATCATCAACTGTTACTGAGTTTGTGTGTTTAAGTAGAACTATGACATCATGAACCACTAATGAGTGTGTATTTGTGCGTCGCAAGGGCTTTTTATCTCTTTCAAGCTCTTGCTCACATGCAAAGGCTTGAAAGAGATAAAAAGTGAATTTGTGGCATCAAGTGTCAAACATAGCATATGCAGGGCATGTTTTTAAAAAATGTTTTCAATACTTTTTTAAAAACTGTGGCCTTAACCAATCCATCCATTGAACCAAGTTATATGTAGGGCATGTTTGGTTTTGCAGTGGGTTTGACAAAATCACGTGATTTTGTGAAATCCACCGCTAGACCGAACATGCACTACCTAGATAATCATATATGCAAAATTTCAGATGATTTAGACATTCATAGGCATGTAATTTAACGGCAGACATTTTCTTACATATCATGTAATACATCAAAATGAAATGGTGTTGTCAAGTACAAATTATTTTGTGAAGTTTTGTAGACTTTATCTACTGAGTGAAAACTTTCAATTTAATGGCTGGATTGGTTATTTTCACATTTTCGATAATGTTATTCAACATGTAGATATAATAAGTTTGACGCCAGATACAGCCAACAAGAAATTCATCACGATGAAGAAGAAAAAATTGCAATGAGAATGGGAGAATAAGGAATCCTCTTAAACAAAAGAACAAAACATAAATCAATCAAAGAAGAGAAAACCAATAGAGCGAAGCAGCCCAGTCTTCCATCAGATTTTTTAGTGAAACCCCATACATCAAAAACTTCTGAAGAGAGTCGTACATCAATATCAGCTGAATCTTCCCACTTGAATGGAAACAACATTATGAAATGGACACATTAACTTGGCCAATAGCACCACGTGCACAGCTCACATGATAAACCACAGCAACAATATCAACAGGTCTCAATGTTTGATGCTCAAAGAAACTGGTTGAGAAATACCACACTTACTGAAAAAACTATTCCTTATTCGACTTAGAACCAGAAAAGTCTACATGTCAAAGTACAAAACAAGCAACATACGTACATACATTCAACTGAGCTCGTGTCCCTTTTTCATGCCAAAATCAAAGTTTTCGCTAATTTTATTATAATACCAAACATACATTACTTTTTCTCCCTTCCCAAACTATGAAACCTCTTGCAAATACAAGGTACGGTCTACAATCTCTTGAAACCAATCACATATGGAGATCACAGGTTCAAATGGAATAGTGGATAACATATGTTTATGTTATGAATCAATCTATTGAAAAAACAAGGTACCGTCTACAGTAACCCACAATGGATCCGGTCCATCTTTGGACCCCACAATGACAGGAGCTTTGTAGCTTTAGGTTGTCCTTTGTGAAGAATCACATACAATATTAAATGCATATGTCAATTTAAAAAGGGAAAATATCAATTATACAGCAACCACCACAAAATGGCTCTTAAACTTCACATATATATACCTAAAAAACTCCAATCTAAATTGAACATAGCTTAAACATCCAACATGAGGATATGGAATATAATTGACATAAATCTTTTAATGAAAAGGGAGTGAATAGGAGACAAAAGATTACATGCGATGGATTTTTACCTTCTCTTTTTCCTAGCCTGTGCCCTGTACTCTAAACATCTTGGAAGGAATAATCGCTACAAAACAGACATGTACTCTATTAGAATACATTATGCAATAATATTTTATAGGTAAAATCTTGAGAGACCGTAAATCAGAAGACCAAGATATTAAAAAGAAAAGGGATAAATTAAGTAGCTTCAGAAAAGAAGTAAATAGAAAGTATATGAAATCCTTTGAAAACAACAAGTAGAAAAAAAAGAGAAACTTCTCACAGGAAAACAATAATTCTACCAATAATAAAACAGCTCTGTGGCTCATGCAATGTATCCCATAAAAAATTACAAATATTATAATTTACAATGACAAATAATTTTAGCAAAAACAGATGAAGTACCACTCTTGTAGCACGTCGAAGAAGAATGTTGTAAAGCTCTACAGGCTTGCAATAAACCGATAAACTCTGATCTGCAACAAGTTTCTCTTCTGCAGATAATTGCTCGTCAGTATCTGGATTTTCAGGTTGATCTGTGCTTGTGGCATTACTGCAGGAGCAAACAGATATTAGCATTGAGCATGTTGCCCCGTTTTCTGAATACAAAACTACAGTTGTTTCCCTTCCATGGGAAACTACCTAGAGAACATTTGTGAGTGGCACGCCTTTTCTAAAAAAGAGAGCATACCATGGATCACCAGCCGCGACAGGAAAGCCCGGCATTCTTGACAAACAAGTCTAGGATATTATCACATTTAACGAAACCTCTGTGTATGTGAAAACAAACCTACAATTTAAAATGGACCATGAAATCACCAAATCAACAAAAGCATATATTGAAAAAATATTGTAACGCAGATACCAAGAGGCATTGAATATGTGTGCTCCATATTGCAGCTTAAACATCAACAAACAGAAGAAACCTCATTTCTTATTTGAAGTTGAAAATCCACCCATCAAACAAAGTAAATACATCATACATGAATGTATGATGAAATGAAATATACTCCAAGTTTCCAGAAGTTAAGGAAAATTACCAGGTAATCATTCCATTTAACTTCAAATTCAAGTAAATATTAGAACATATGATGGAGAGATAAGGCGAGATGTAATATATAACAAGTTCGGTATGAGGAAGAGTAAGCAATAAAGCTAACACTAGTAATACGCCTACAGTCAAATTTAATACAATATAGTGACAATGAGTATAATAAAAATGAATCATATAAATTAACAGAGAGGATATGTTTCTATGCAACTGATGCAAAATTGCATAAGCCTGTGTGAATAATAACACAAAAATAGAAAATATGGTTCAACGTATACTCTCTCACACACACACACTTTTGCATAGCAAACTACTTAAAACATTTTTGTCAGCGTTGAAGTTAGCTTAGTTCATTATTATTTCATTACTTTCAATCATATAGGAATTTCAAATTTCATTATACATAAATAATAATAATGTCATTATGCTACATCAGTGATAAAACTATTGGATTAAATTTAAACAAATGAAATAGACAATGCAAAAGAATACCTAAACTAAGGAACACTAGCAACGAGTTGTTAAAAAGAAAAGAAAGAAAATTTTGAGAATAAAACATACCAGTTCTTGAATGGGAAAAAAGGGGTTAAAGGATTGGAATGTGAAGAAGAGTAGCATAGCATGAGCAAAATGGGAACAGAGAGAGAGAGAAGGTGGAAGCGGTGGAGAATAACGGAGACAAGTTCTGACTAGGGATTAACGAACGGTGAATCCAGAATATTAATAAATAACCAAAAATGCATCAAAAGCCATTAAACCGTGTTCAAACTTTGCAACCATATGAGAATGAATGTGAGAATAAAATGGGTTTAACTTTAAGTATTCGTAATTAATACACCAACTTTTTATCTACTGTCACAATTTTTTTTTTAACCACGTCCACGTCTTTGTTACTATAGTTTTTACTCTCCGAGTTTTTTTTCTTCTAGTTTTAGTAATTTATTTTTGTTTCAAATCAAATTTAAAATTTATATATATATATATATGAAAATAGAGAAAAGTTTAAGTAAAATGAGTTTTACTGATTTTAATATATACTATTCATCAACAAAATTTTTAGACCACAACAAATTTCAAACTCAATTTTAATAGAATTTGAGTTTAATTATTATTCACTGAATCTTCGTAGTATCTATTTTTAATAAATGTAGATAAATTTTACAACTTACTAAAATGATGGGAATGGCAAATAATTAACATTTTATGAAATTATTTGTATTTTAACAAAATAAGAAAGGATCTCTTTATTCAATAACAATAAATTGTGAAAGGATCTCATATAAACAAAAACAACAACAAAACAAAATAGAAAGAATCTTGTCATCGAGTTGTATAATAATTGAATAGGTCTTAAATTTTTCTTTTTTGGGGGATCTAGTATGTCTTAAATTTAATGGAACCAACGAACACTCCAAGTGTGTCTTAACAGTCACTAACTTCTTTTGGGTATCTTCATGCTACTTTAACATAAGACTAAATTATCGAAAATAAATTAATGCATTGACGTCTTCCTGCTTATTATAAGATGAAACACATATCAAAGAGTCTTAAAAAATTGAGTTAAGAATCTTAAAATTTATCAATCAATGAATAGTGGAACAATTTTCGGTCCCACCAAAAACATCAAAAGGTTAAAACAAATAAGGATGTATAAAAGATTCATGAAATATATATATATATATATATATATATAATTTTTTTATCTCCATACAAATATTTTCAAATTCATTGAATTAATATAAATATTCTAGTGTTGTAAATGTTACAAAGGTTAGTAAAAAACTTTCTTCAAAAATAATAAAGATCATTTATGTGTATTTATTTAGTTTAATTATAGTTTTGATTTTTTTATTTTCAATAATTTATAAAATTGTTTCTCTATTTTAAAAGTCGATAGTTTTGATATTATCTCAAATTTTTAAACAAAAAAATAACGATTTGTTATATTGTAAATAATTTGACATATTATAGAACCATCTAGATGAATTAATTTTCATATGTCATTAATTAAATTACAAAAATGAAAATTTTATGAAGTTGAAAGTTAAATTTTTAGAAAATTTTATTATGATTTCATAAGTGTTAATCATTCTACATCATCATATTTCACATTATTTAAAACATGTCACATTGTCATTTTTAAGTTAAAAAATCATAATAAAAAATCGAAATTATCAAATTTTAAAATAAATGGTCGATTTTGTGAATTGAGAACAAATATATTACTAAAACTGTAATTAAATTTAATTATTTTTAAAAATTAATTTACATGACTTAAAATAATCAACTCTCAATTTGTTGAAAAAGAATTCTCTTTGGTGACATTATTATCATGTAAACTCCATATCCTTTTAAAAATAAAGGGGCACAAAATGAGGTTATTGTCTCTAAAGGGAGGAAATTAGTTTGATAGACAAAACATGAAAGATATTCACACTAGAGAATTCATTCAACGATATTTTATGTGGTTCAATTGTGCCCATTTTAAACTCTCTCTCTAAGTCTTGACTACCTTTTTTTCTAAAAAAAAAAAAAAAAACTTTTCTCTTCCTCAAAACTAAAACTAGATGTACTAGAACACTCATTCGTGTCTATCAAATCTGCATTGATTACCAAAAACACCCACAAATATCATACAATTCAACAAGTTATTTTGTTAATCTAGTCTCCAAAGTGCATCGAACAAATCCCAAAAAATAAACAACCAACACCAAATATACAGATTGAAATAGACAAGTGTATACTTTGCACATAGTTTCATATGTTTGTACATTGGGATGAATGTTTGAAAATGATAATCCATCCATTTTCATGAAACTAATTAATTACAATAATCAATATTTTACAATCTCAAATTATTTTAACAAAAGTTATTAATCATTATTATGATATCCTTCTTTATTTAAGATATGAAATTACATCTCTTAATGTCGATGATTCATCGATAAATATAGTTTAATTTTCTGTAAATAGTTAAGAATTACCTGGAGCAGTTCGATCTTCGGTAATCTCTTCAAAATTCAAGAATAGTTTTAGATCGCCTGAAAACTAAGGGTTTGTAAGCGCCGTAGAGTAAAACGAAAAATGTGAATGAATCAAACTAGGTATATAAATCTTTGAATGAATTAATACAATAAAAGAAAATATTTTATTTCACAATAGAAGTTTAATAGAAACAACTCATCACAACGAGATAGACGTTTTTTATTGTATATTTTAAAATAAAAAGTTTAAATATATGTTTGGATTTTATAAATATAAAGATTTTATATTTTAGTCTTTAAATTTTTTTATGTTTATATTTTATCGTTGCAAAATAAAAAATTATATTTTTTTTGTCTCTAACTTATTAACCCTTACAAAAATGAAATGTGACAAACGCAAATCCAAGTGACATTGTGGACTAATTAGTCATATTTCATATATTTAATTAATAAAAACAATTTATATCAATTAAAGGACTAAATTCAAACATTATTTTATCATCCATTTCTTCTACCCTTAAAATCTTCCTCCTCCTCCATATTCATTGTACATACCTAATCTTCTTCCTACAATTGAACCAACCAACACTGCAGCAAACAACATAAGAGAAAAACACTTCATAATTATTCCACCCTAACACAGGAAGAACATAGTGGAGGAAGAAGAAGATATCACAAGGGAGAATAAATGGTTAATAAAATTAGGTTTTTAATTTAATTATCCTCCTTATGGTATTATCTTATATTATGAATTAAAATTATATGACTAATTAATGTCACGTCGCTATTTTTGTAACGATTAGTGATGTTTGGAGATAAAAAATGAAGATTCCAGACACTAAAATAAAAAATATTCTATTTGTCGTGACTAAATATATATTTAAATCAATAAAAATTTATATAAGTCTCTAAGTATAACAAAATAGTGAAATAACTTAAAAGAGATATAACAAGATTATCTTTCCATTTGAAGAATCTATGCATTTATCTCTAAGGTTGGAAATAGTAAAACATTTTGAAAGTAAGTGTCGCCTCTCCTTTCTCTCTCTCAAAAAAAAAAACTCTAGTTTTTTCCTTTTTCATCAATCAAATAATGGTTTGAAGTAATTTTTTATTTTGAAATCACCCATTTAAATTATTATATTTTTTCATTTTATTTAAATAAGTGATTTTTTATATATATTTAGTTTTATTTTTTTATATTTTATCTATAACTTTATCATCTAAGTGTGGCGTTGATTTATTTGTAGCATGACGTTTTTTGTTTTCCTGTACTATGACTTGTCAATAATGTCTGAATTGGTAAAGTTAGAGATCACCTATAGTCTACATAAGCGAATATCAACGAATATTTTTTTTAAAAATGAATAATTAAATATTAGAGATCTCACATTATTATTGATTATTGGCTAGTAAAAGAAATTAGTTTAGTTATTATGATTAAGGTTTTAGTTTTTTCACATTAGTTTATGAAATTTGTATGCTATTTTATTTTAATAACAATGAAACTTATTTTTTGTAGTGAAAAAAAAATACGGTTTAACATATGTAAAAAATCTAAGGTTTAACTTATGTGAGGCTCACGTCAAGTCAATTTTTTTTTTATAGATAAGTCAAGTCTTTTAAGTCTAAGAGATAATGTGGAAGCAGTTTTTGTTCTTATAAAAATATATATTGAATTATTATAAATATACAATATGGTTATAAAAATACATTTTATTTACACATAAGTAGGTGGCCTATTGAATAATATAAATAATATATGAATTATTATTTACTTTAATTGTAGTTTTTGTCGTATGCTCTTATCAATTCACGAATCAGTTCCCTTATTTCAAAATCAAACAGTTTTGTTTTTCAATTTGAATTTTTAATTAAAAAATATCAATATGACATGTTTTAAATAATGTGACATATGATGTAGATTGATCAATATTTATGAAATCACAATAAAATCCTATAAAAACTTTACTTTCAACTTCGATATTTTTTCATTTTTGTTATTTAATTAATGACATATGAATAACTAATACATCTAGACAATATTATCTCATGAAACCGTATATCACAATATTTAAAATATGTCAACTTGTCATTTTTTAATTTAAAATCTGATAGAGGGGCCGAAACTATAGACTTTTAAAATAGGGGTCAATTTTTAATTATTTTTATCATGATATTTTTTATAATGTGATAAATTATATTATTATTTACAATCTAGGTTACATTATGTTTATGTTTGTTATATCAAGTGTGAACAAAAAAAAAAAAAGTCTCACATTTGATTAAAGCTATAAAAAAGCCCCAAAATCTAAGGCTCCCTTCAATTTTTTTTATTAGGCTCCTAATATTAGTTTCCCTATCAAAATAATGTTTTTAAAGCTCCGAGTCATTATTTAATGGAGCTTAAGGGAGGGGGATTATAGGTCCCCAATATTTTGTTAATTTTGATATTTTTTTTCGTTGAAAGATTTTCGAATTATATTTTTTTCGAAAAAATATAAAAAAAAATTGAGAAAAGATAAAAAAAAATTCTAGAAAAAAATCAATTTTTTTTCTCGAATAAAAAAAATTCAAAGAAAATTATAAATCATTTTTATCGGTGAAAAAATCGAAAAAATTTATTTTTCAAAAAAAAATTGTCAAAATTTAAAAAAAAACATTGATATTTTTCTGAAAAAGTGGGCCTAGAGGCTCATAAAATTTTAGGGGACTTTTAGTGTTTGGGGCTTGCTTTTTTGAGGCCTTTTAAATTATAAATTTTTTTTGATCCCTCCAACACGTGGGTCATGCCTATAATTAGAGAGTTTGTCAAATTGACAACTCTATATTTGATGAAAAAAATAGATATTAAACAATGCATAATTGAGGGAACACATATTGCCGCTACTCTGAATAAAATCCTATGTATTTGATTCTTCATGTTTTAGAGAGAGGTGATTTAAGACCATTTTTGGACCAAAATCACCCCCTCCTGCAAGTCGTTTTATTCCTTTATTATATCTAAAAAAGTTAATTCTACACAATTTTAGTTTTTTTTTTCTCTGTGATTTTGTCGTCACCCAAGTGCAACATTTGTTTACGTTTCAATTCGGTACGACACTTTTGGTCTTCTCGTTCGTCTTAATGTGGTATTCGTTTGGTTCAGATTGGTAGAGTAACTTTGATGCATTACAAATTTCAATAAATGATATTGGTATAATCAATATTGAAGATCAGGAGGCATAAATATTATGGACACTTGAATTTTATCATATTTGTAGGCATATTGTTGTTTTGTGCTACATTGACGTTTTGATGTTATTAATCTGAATGTTGTGAGTTTGCTCGCAGATTCGACCTTTCTGGTTTTAGCGATTTTGAATTTGTATTGTATCGATATATTTTATCGATTTGAATGAATGAATATTATCTTTTTTAGTAAAAAAAAAGTGATGGGACTCATAAGTCCATTGTTTTAAGGTTTTGCGTGAAGATACGGTGTATAACCAAATGGTATAGCTATTATTGGGTCAATATAATGATCACACGACCCCCCCTCCCCTCTCTCTCATGATCTAGTTGTGGTATTAGAGTCGATGGTTTGACGTGACCAACTCTTTATAACGAAATTCTTACTCACTAAGCATGTTCAGGCGTCACGTCTCGTTGATATGTTGCCAAGAACGGTTTGCGTGAATGAAAAACTTCTTTTCAGCTGAATGGATCGACTCATACTCGAGGAAAAGATTGTGCATTATGTAAGTGAGATGACCTATAAACATATTGTCATAAGATTTTGTGTGAAGATCTAATGGACAATTCACTTGTGTGGTTGTTTTTATCCAATTCCATAATCTTCTGACCTCCTCGTGACTCAATACTATAAAATATTATTTTTCTACATATGTGTTAGGGACACTTTGATTTATCAAAATTCATAGTATTCATTTACCCTTGTAAAGATTTAGGCGTTGACATATATAAAGACTTGAGTCTATATATAACTTCATTTTCAATTATGAATTTAA
Organism: Cicer judaicum; assembly: GCA_037974835.1. Lineage (NCBI taxonomy): Eukaryota > Viridiplantae > Streptophyta > Magnoliopsida > Fabales > Fabaceae > Cicer > Cicer judaicum. Next base: position 23,083,786 of record JBBPBS010000968.1, read on the forward strand.
AAAATTTAGGTTTAAATTTTTGTCCTTCTATTTTTATCAATTATTGAAATTGATTGTCCTATTTTAAAATCCAACAATTTTGATTACTCTTTCAATTTTTTTATCTAAAAAACCGATGATTTAATATATTTTAAATGATGTATCATACGATTTCACTATGTATAATTATTTGGATAGATTAATTATTTATTTATAAGTTATTAACTTAATTACAAAAATGAATCTTTTTGAAGTTGAAATTAATTTTTTTGGAATATTTTATTGTAATTTTATAGATATTAATCAGTAACATCATTTTATTACATGTCACGTCATTTAAAATATATCACTTTATTATTTTTTTAATCAAATTTTTTGAGAGATGGATCAAAATTGTTGAATTTTAAAAAGACATTTAATACCAATTCAAATAATTGATGAAAATTAAGGAAACAAAACTACAATTAAGTCAAAAAATTTAATACGCATAGATTTTATCTCTTTTGGCGTATAAGTACTTTGACCTTATAGAGATAACTCGTGCCACAACACAAACCTTTAAATAGGCAAATAGGTTATAACAAATTTTAAAAATATGAGCAAAATGCATGCGTATTCGCACGAGTTGCAAGCATGATCATTGCTTCTTCTTTTCTTTTCTTTCTTTTTTATAAATAAAAAGGGGCAAGCCATAGAAGAAAATAAAAAACAAAACATTGTGTGCCTCTAAATGAGATAATAGAGTTTCTATCAGCTATGAAGGCTACAAAAGCAAAATCAGGAGTACAAATAAATCACTTTTTTCATTGGCTAAGCGAGATACCAAACTAATTGTGATGGCTTCATCTGACTCTCGAAAATTATATATCATAACATTTAAATAATTATTTTATTATAAAATATTATCATGAAACCAATCAAATGTAATATTTTGAAAAATTTCACTTTGAAATAAAATATTATTAATATTGACAAATTCAACATTTGGTGATAATTGAATTGGTAAGTAGAAAGGAGAGCAAAGATTGCCGAACTCAAAGAAACCGGCTTCATTCTCGTGAAGACTTTTTTTTTTTCCTTTTGAGTATACAAAACATTTTATATATATGGCCATTTCTCATGCTCTAATTTTTTTCTCATTTAAAAATTCAAAATTAATGAGCATCAATATTAATAATTTAGTAAAGAATAGAAATTAATTAAGAATGCATAGATCTGCAAGCTGGAATAGGTTCTCTGATGATTACTTCAAACATGCAACAAGTAGTAGTTCTTCATCACCAGGACATAGATCATCTTATTCAATGTTTGAGGGAAATAGTAATAATTTGCCAACATATGATCCCATTGTAGAGTTGGCTAAGAGGGAGAAGGCACGTGTTAAATTCTCTGAGAATGTTGTGCATGTCATCCCTTTTGTCTTGCTTTTTTGTGCCATCATTCTTTGGATCTTTTCAAATCCAGGTCATTGATTCTTCATTTTTATATTAATTCTCATATATATGATTAATTCAATTACACACACACATATATATATAGATAGAAATTATTACTACCAAAAAATGTTCAAATGAGATTTTGGTTTGATTAATTTAATTGTTTCTTTTTTTTAAATAGATATGGGAATTCTAGGAGATCCTTTGGGAGCAAGAATTGAAGGATTAAGTTTTGATGGAGAAATTGAAAGCGACAGCGATGGTACACAAGCAGGCTTCTTACCTATTATGAACTCTCAAGAAATATCCACAAAAGAACTTGGAGCTGAAAATATGCCATAAATCTAAACAACTTTTAGCGAATCATTTATATTTTTTCTTCATGAAAAATTACATTTATTCTCTTTATGTCTCTTGCAATGACATTTACACTCCATTTTTGTTTTTAAAAAAATACTTTATGGTAGTCAATAGATACATTGTGTATATTTTATTTTTTTTCTATTATACTTTCAAATTCTATTTGTCATTTATCTACACTAGAATATACATTTTGATTATGTGACTAAGAAAATAATCATATATTTTAAAATTGTAAATATCATATGTATGATTGTATATTTACAAATTAAAGTAAAAATTATAATTGTGTCATGTAGAAAATGACAATAATAAATATAAATGTGATAAATAATCTCTCACACATTTTTTTTAGTGAATATAAAGTAAATTAGTATTTTTTTTTAAATTAGTGAAAGTGTTAAAGTTATTTAAAGAGAACTGATGATGATAAGTAAATGCAATTTCTTCTTAATTTTATAAAAAGTTTAATGTAGGTACCTTAAGCTCAAGTATTACAACCTAGGAAGGAGGATATGGGGAATGCTAACTTTAATTGTTGTATTATACTGAAGCTAAAAGATGTTATTTTCTTAAATGCTTTTTCTAAGTCTTCATTTAGAGAAAGCTTCGGTACTGTTTTTTGGTTACTCCAATCCATTTATATATGTAAGACAATTATCAGTTGGTGTTCATGAAATCTAACAAAGTTGTTTTAGGTAGTTCTTTTTAGTCGTATTTCTCAAATATTGTGAAATTTTTGTATTACGAGCAGTCAGTTTAACCCTTCCAATGTAATTTTTTTGTATTTTTTCGATCGAACTAGTATTTAAGACAAATTGTTTCTATCAAATACTATTATATGTGTTCGTATATATATATATATGTTCTCCACACATTGTCTCTCTCTTCTTCCACTTTTTATATATATACTTATACATTATTGTATTGCATTTGTGTTCCTATTTCATTTCTATGATTTACGTGGAGTCCGGGGTTAACAATTTTTATAATGTTGACATATATAACTAAAATTTGATATCTATCTAGAATTATTATTATTATTATTTATTAAAAAAATATTATTCTTATAATTACTAAATGTAAATTATTTATTTTCATACTTACAACTGGTCAATTAAACCTCAAAGTTTAAAGCTCTTTTTAAAAATATTAGCACCTATTGAGATATTTTTTTAAGGACTTAACCCCTTATTTCATTATTTTTATGGGTTTGAGTAAGAAAGTATATGAATCAATATTTTTGTTAATTGAAACATTTTTTTGAAAAAAAATTGAATTTCTTTTAAATCGCAATAAAATAAATAATTTATTTTTTTGAAGAAAAACTTTAAAATGATTTTTTTTTTAAAAAAACTTTCTCAAAACAAAAAACTGTTTTTACTTGAAAAAATTTTGCAAGAAAAAAATTGAAAAATATTTTTTCAAGTTTTTATTATCTAATAAAAATTCTAAAGATAAATTTTAAAAAAGTGAATTATAAACTTTCACTAAATCCACGAAATTTTACCGATTTTTTAATTTTAAGAATTATATTTTAGAGTTTTTTTAACTATGAAAATTTTAAATCTCTTCATAAAAATTAGAGTTTATAAGAAAACTTGTGAAATTGACAACTATGTTTAAGATATTAATTTAATTAGTTAATATTGCTTTATGGGGAAAAAAACATAACCAGTTGCCATGCTTTGTGGTAGCACTGGAGGGTGACAAATGCACATAATATATCTAGAATCAATTTTAAAGTCAAACCTAAAGGCTCATTGGCAGTTCAATACCGTTTAACCACTGCCCAGCTAACATAACCCCTTCTCATTCCACCAACTCACTCATAAAATTATATACTCCTTAATTTGTTCTTAAATTTAAATTTCTTGTGAAAAAATAATTGTTGTTAATCTAAATCTCATTTCAAATTAATAGACATATTTATTATTCTTTTTTAATATAAATTATCAATTAATTTATCAAGTGTTGATTTGAAAAATCTAAATTTAACACATTTTAGATATAAGTCGAAATGAAACTTAAAAAAGGAGATAGATGGACCTATCAATTATACAACAATATATCTATTGAAAAGATATTGTTTTGTACGAGTTCAAATTCAAATTCGAGATTATTTACTTCTGTACACTTAAAAATACTGTAATTCTAGTTTCTAAGATATTTTAAAAAATTATACAAACAATATTTTTGCTTTAAAAAAAAGAGTAATTAGTTAAAATAAAAATGTATGATTCTATTGAATTTATTGTTTTTGGAGTTAGACTTAGGTCATCCAATAAAGAGCTAACTTGAAGTATTTAATTAAGTTGGACACAAGTTAGTTCCCATATCGGGTTAACAGTTTTCATTCTGAACATGGAAAAATTGTTTCTTCTTTCTGTTGTGTTTTCTTTGGCAATTATCACATGTTCAGCAACTACCTACACTGTGGGAGATAACTCTGGCTGGGACATTAGCACTAATCTAGAAACATGGGTTTCTGATAAGAACTTCAAGATAGGAGATGCTCTTCGTAAGTACCTTAATGTTCCATTCAATAATTCATTTTCTATTAATGTTACAAATTGTTCATGTTCCAATTAAAATGAAATTTATTATTTTTTATATAATTAGAGCAATGCTATATAAATGTTCCACATCATTCTCCTTGTTCAAATTTTATAGATATTGACAACCATTTGAGATTTTTGTTTATTTTTTCCAGTTTTTCAATACTCGTCGACTAATAGTGTCGACGAGGTTACAAAAGAAAACTTTGACACATGCAACACAACGAAAGTGTTGGCGAGTTATGGAAATGGAAACACGACGGTGCCATTGACAAGAGGTGGAGACAGGTATTTTGTAAGTGGAAATAAATTGTATTGCCTTGGTGGAATGAAACTTCATGTTCATGTAGAAGACGATGGCAAATCAATTTCACCAACTATGGCACCTAAAGCAGAAGCTGGATCAGATCAAAGAACTTCTACACTTCCAGAGTCTCCTTCAACAAAGAAGAGCACACAAGTTTCAAAGGGAGATGCAAATTGTGCACATATAGTTTATATTGCTCTTGCAGCAATATTGTATGGGATACTGAAAATTTGAGCATAGAATAGCTACAGAAGCTGTTATATAACTTCATGTTTTGATTATGAGTATATTATACTTTGTTAATTTAAGAAAAATGACAGTTTTGCTTGGTTTGTAAGACTCATGAAGCATACAATACATTGTACATGATCATTCAACACTATAGTAAATTTAATATTCTGCAGGGTGATTTTACATCTGCTAGACACATTCAATAGAATTAAAAATAGATAACGATATTTATATGATCCTGACAAGAAAATAAAAATCTGATCATAACAGGAATACTAATTTTTGTGCTATAGTATACATTGAATTTTGGCCTAGGAAATGTCAAATATATAGTTACCATTAAACAGTGATAAATAGTTTGTACTATAACATAAAAAATGAACTGTTGAGCTAAACAAAGCTGTGATCCAAAATGAAAGAAACAAAAGCTATGTAGTAGTATATGCTTTCAAAATTCAAAGTAACAAATTGGTTATGAATCAGAAACAAGAAGTTCATTCCAAATAATATCCATATCTAAAGATGACATTCTACTTAACTGAACAGTTTCCACATCAGACATTTCATTCTGTATACTTTTGTTTCTCTGATTTGTTTCATCTACAACCTTATTCCCCTCTGTACCAAACTTCAACTCCTTCATCATGGTTGAATCCTTATCATTTTCATCACTATGAACATTGTTTGACTTTTCTGTTGAAACAGTTGACTTTCTATTAGAACTAACACCTTGTGATATAGCTTGCAATTTTGCCTCAACAAGTGAAGCAGTTGTGCCATTCAATGAATTTGCATGAATCACATGTTTCAGATTTGGAAAATTTAACTGAGCACATTCACCTCTTAGTATATATGCTGCTGTATCATATGCAATTGCAGCATCTTCAGCTGTGTCAAATGTCCCTAACCAGACCCTAGTTCTGTTTCTTGGTAACCTAATTTCAGCAACCCATTTTCCCCAATGTCTCTGCCTCACACCTTTGAACAACTTTCCTCTTCCACTATACTTCAAAGGTTGAGTCTTTGTGACACTCAACCAGTTTTCATTGAAAGACTTGTTCATTTTGTGTGAATCATCATAAGTTTGATGTTGTGTTAGGCCTAATTGGGAAATAGGGTATGTTTGGTGTGAATTTGTTGATGTGAATTCATTGCTTTTGATATGTGAGGTTGAATTTGATGAGTATAGCATGGATGGTTGATTCAAAAACAAAGTTAAGTTTGGATATTTCGGTGTAGCAGATGAAGAAGATGATGACGAAGAAGATGAAGATGAAGAAGAAGAAGGTAAAGGAGTTGTTGGTTGATTAGAATTTTGTGTTATGGTTGATGTTGGAAGAGTTTCCAAAAGATTTAGAGGAACAAAGGTGTGTTTTATATTTGAGGCTAAGAAATTTGGATTGGAGATAGAATTGAATCTATAAATGTCTTCATGATGATGATCATTGAACTTTGGAGGAATTTGATTAACCAAAGTGTGTAAAGGTACTTCTTCTTTCATTGAAGTGGAATTTGAAGTAAACCAAATAGGTTTTTGTGTTGATGAGTTTAGTTCAGTTTTGAAAACATGATGAGGAGAAGAAGTGAGAGAGTAAGAGGCTCTTCTTATAATTGTATCTTCCAAATACTTGGATCCTGTTGTTGTTTCCATTTGTTGCAAACAAGTTGGCAATTTCTTTTGAGTACTGGTTTCCATCTTGGGAAATGTATCTTCCATATAGATTCTTTAGACAGTGAATGAATATGAGATAAAATACTGACAGATAGAAATGATTCAAATGCCACTACACCAAATAAGTTTCCTAAGGGCTAAGACATACACAACTCTTATTGACATTTGACAGGTATTGGTTAAGGCTTATTATAATAGTAAAAGGAACAACCTACTTTGTGTTTCATTTGGCATTTGTCATAGTTTCTGACATTGTGAATATTTTTAAATGATTTTTGAAATTATAAAATATTACTCAACTTTGTTTGTCTGTTTGAATTTGCTATCAAATGCATTTTTGACATCATTCACTTTGTTATAATTTAATGTCATTTTAATCCCTGCAAATACTATCAAATGAGTGAATCTAGTTAAGACTTTACAATTTTAACAAAATATTGATAATCATGTTTACTTCTTTATAAAAATTTCATTTTATCCCAAGAACTAAGGCTTGCATTCTAATTCACACTTTTCCTTAACAGCCAATTGGAATTTGACAGCTCATGCTCTTTGAGGTCAGCTGTCTTACAAGGTGCTAAACAATAACATAAATATTAATTTTCATTTCATTACCGCCACTTCCTTAATCTAAGACCTTTATGTTCATGTATTTTAATTATTTGTGTGAAATTGTTCTTTTTTGTCATTAATAATCATGTGATTTTGTTGAACACCCACATGCTATATTCTTTTCTTCATCAAGCTAATGTAATTTAATATGGACAAAGTCATGTAATTAATTAACCAATGACATTCTTTGTTTTTTTGCCACTAATACATTTCATAGACACTATGCATAAGAATAGAGCCTTAGTTTTATAATACATAATTCTCTTATCTACTTATATTGAAATGTCTTCTAATCACCACATGAGGTGTCAAAGTCTTTTTTTTCCCTTAAAATTAATTAATTTTTGAAAACTTAGCGGTGCAGGTGACAAAATTTAATTATCAATATTATCATGTACACAAATATTATATTTACCAAGGATTTAATTTAAATGTCTTGTGTACTAATTTAGTGAAGTCATTGCTACCTTTTAGTATTAGAAAAATGGCCAAATTGCATGATCACAACAAAGGTATGTACTTTATGGACCACATTTCAATGTCTCTTGAAGATGGCTTAAAGACACTGAAAACTTCTCCTATGGTTGATGCAGAAAATTAAGTATACCAAAATCTCATGGCAGTCTCCACCTCCATATTTGAGACTATAATGATTAGAATTGCACTCTTAAGTGGGATTCATTGCACTGATTTTAAGTCACTCCATTTGTTTCATGACACATGTTACACAACTTTAATTTTTTATCTTTAACTTCGAATTTTTAGAAAAATTAACTCTATATAATTTAGAGTTCAATCGAAAAAAAATAAAATTTAATTAATAATTATTTTATTTATAATTTGAATTCTAATTCTCTTAAATAATCTATTCTTACTTAAAGTTTATAAATCACTTGAATTTAATTATTTGATACAAGAATAAAAAAAAATACAATTTATTTCAAAAAAAAAATGTTGTATGTGAGACAGATTCTAGGCATCTTTCACTCTACATGTAACTTTATTTATTGCACTTTATACTATTTATAAAAAATGTTTCTTTAAATATTGATGCCGTTTCATCAATTACTTTATAATCCATGCACATGGTTCTGACCAAGAAAGAATGTGATGCATACCATTAACTATATAGTGGTGTAAAATAAACAAGACAGGAGGTCATGTATAAGATGTTGCTTTAGTTAGCTGTCAACTTTTTCTACATCCAGCATCATTCTTTTTATTTCATTGCCTTGTTTTGTACCTTAGCATGATGATCAAAAACATATTAATTAATAATTACTCATTCCCACATTACCTCTGCTTAAATTGAGGATCATGGTAATGCAGTTCCTTGAGTTGATTATGTAGTTTGGCCATTCATCACTTAATAAAAGATTATTATGTCAAATAATAACTCCAAGCACAATAAAACATTATCATGATTTATTTAATTAATTATTATAGTATTTTTATGTCTTAATTCTATGTTGGAAGTCAATTTAAATTTTAAAATGTAGAATTTCAATACATGAAAAAAAGTGAATAAATATTTTAAATTATTTACATTTAACCGTTGAGACTTACATATTCATTTTAGAATAATGAATATAGAGTTAATGAATATAGAGTTATAAAATCTCTTGTAATTGTGGAACATGAATTTATTTTTTGAACGAAACCAAATTTTCTCTATCCTTTAAATTGAGAGGCAAGTGAAGAGGTAAAGTATCTCTAAATTTGAATAATGATGAGAAGAGTTGCTGAATTTTTTGTGATTATAGAATTGAAGTATCTCCAACTATATCTTAGAGAGAAGAGGGTGTAGGTGATTATTTGTTGAGTGAGATGTGAATGTTCTCATTTCTTGTAACTCTTAAATGTAAAAAAGTATTATATGTTCATTATAATTATATTTAAGATAGGAAATATAGTTATATTGAAATGTTATATTTGATATAGGTAAGATATGCAGAAAATATGTGTTCCGTATAACATCTTAAGTATGTTTGTGTGAGAGATTTTTTTTCTAACATTTTCTAATTTTCAGAAGAAATGTACTTTGATAATTTAAATTTCGACTAAAAGATTAATAAAATATGATTAATAATTGTTCTAAGTTGAATGCTAAGACAACTATTTTTTATTGATATGGAATTTGAAAATATAAATTGAAGACACAAGAAGTGGTTGAAATGTTCCTACTCCTTATTCACCATTTATTCTTCATTGTTTTTCTAAAGAGACAAATCATTCATTAATCTGAATTTAATATTTTTAGCTTTTCAAATAAGAGCTGTAACATAACTGAATTGTAGAAAAGGGTAATAGGAATGAGAAAAACAGAACTAATGAGGGAAAAAGTGAAAGAAAAAATCAAACTTCTTTTTTGGAACATAAAACATAGATTAAGGGAAAAGGCACATTCTTGAGCAAAACAAGTATGTGTACTACATTGTTTTGACATCATTAACCATGCCTTTTTGTGTACAAAAAATGAACTTAGTATAATATATACTTTTGTCATCGAGGGAACTTTAATTTAATCTACTTCCAATTTACATCCTGGGGTACAAATATATGGCCAAGTGTAGGAACATGCGCCATCATTTTTAAATCTATCAATTTTGATCGTGAAACACATATGCAATTACATCTATATATCATTTTTTTACTTTCTTCAAATTAATGATCAAGGCATGCCAAGCACGTCAGTGTTTTGTATTCTTCAATTATGGCATTATAAAACATTTTCTTTCCAATTTTTTAGTTAGTGTATTAATCCTATTGACCCTTAATGGAATTTTGGTGACAATTGGAGTAAATTAACATAGTAAATTAACATAGGTGGAGTGAAGTACGACATAGAGTGTACTTATAAGCTGTTAGGCTTTTGTGATGATAATCAAATAGTGACAATTTAATCACGGAGTTTTATTTAACTGTAATAATGGTGTATCGAATTATCTTATATTTAAGTCAATTGATTTGCAAGACAATTAACTGATGTCTATTTAACATTTTAAATTTAGCCGATTTGATTCGAAATCCACTCCAGAACACTAATAATATTTTATTTTTTTATTCTTTTTTTTTTATTTTCAACTAAACAATTTAACTGTTATGAAGATATGAGTTATCCCAAATAACTCTTTATTTTTAAGCAGTTGTTAAAATTAGTTTTGCTGATGTGATTTCCTCCAAGTTGTTGCCTGCCAGGATTTTAATGAAGATGAATAAGTAATAATGTAGATGAGTGAGAATCAACGTGTTTCACAAATAAATAATGATTGACCTACAATTGCACATATCAAAGGAAAATCATGATAGTAGGGTCAATTTGGAGTACATGGTGCAAAAGACGATTTTGATACATCTTTGAAGTTACTTGGGGCTGATGAGCTGCGAATAGTATTGCTATTGCATAAGGCACATTGTGGATTATGTATCTCTTTCAACTATGTAACCATCCTCAATGTGGTAGAGAAAAACAAAAATTTCAACCGATCATATTTATATATAATGTTGATGTGTCAACATATCATTATTCTTAAAAGAATAGATTAGTATACCATTATTAAATACAAGATATATATATATATATATATATATATATTCGAGTATAAAACAAAACAATTTTATACTTAATCTAGGGCGGATCTGTGTACAACATTGGCTCTTGCCTCACAAAGAAAATAAATAGCGCGACTGAAAAAAAAGTATGATAACTCTTATTTTATTTCCCATAAAAAATGAGTTGGTGTTTTATAATTCAGTTTTTTGCTGTAATAAATGTATAAATTATTATAGAAAAATGCGAACCTATGCCTCATTAGTACATATTAAAGAATTAGATGTATAAATTATTTTGTAGAAATTTATGTGTTCAACTCTTTAAATGTTTTAAAAAAAAATTACAATAAAAAAAATTGATTTTTAGATTTTTTAATAAACATCTTAAAATTATATTTAATATATTAAGACGAACAGAATAAAACAGAGCTGAATGAAGTGAAATAAAATCAAAATTGAATAAAATTTATTCCATTGTTTGGATATTTTAATATGTAATTGATATTTTAAATAAGATTTTAGGTCATTCTCTCTAACTAGAGGAAAACAATTGTGTTGGACAAAGTGATGGAATACATTTTATTATATTGCACTCAATTTCATTCTCTTTTTGACAATTTAAACAATGAAACATTGACGTATTCATTCTCATTTAATCTCATTTTATTCCAAACTACCGAAAATTATAAGAGATAAAATAAAATAATTTATTATTAATTTTAGTTATTTATCTTTCTAAATTTTATGACTCCTCTAACACTAAGCACACACAATTACACAACATACATCGTACTTTATAAAGGAAATATTTTTCTTTGATGATGATGTTATAGTAAAAAATTTCGCCCCCACTACAAAAGAAAAGTATGGATCCGCCACTGTACTTACCTTTAAACATAATTATACACTTGACCTCCTGAAAAGTTTCATAAAATGTGTTCTAAGAGGACAAGCACTTGTTGTAGTTACATTTATTTAATTATAATTGTGTGAATGATAAAAACATTATATTTGAATAAACAATTAAGTTTATTGAAGTTTTTACACAATGGGATACACTAGTAAAAAATTTGTTCAATTATTTTGATAGTATGACTTCTACAATGCATGAATCTATGATACAAATTTTCTTTTAGTGTTTCTGATTGTATTTGTTTTCTTTTCTTTTCTTATATTTTGATGGCGATGATACTAATTTTATGAGAAAAAAATATAAATGAATGCATTTTCTTCTATTTTATGTAATTTTAAAGTAAACAACCACCACTTTGTAGCCACCGTTCAAAAGAGAGACAGGGATATTAATTATTTTGAATTTTAAAATAAAATTCCACTTTAATCACCATTAAATAAAACAACTCTCATATTAGACCATCTTTAATTTAAAGTTATCTTATTATTTGCATGGACCACAATAGTAGATTATTAAAACAATCTAACATATACAACAATAATAAACTCCAAGAACATGCAAAATGTCTTGTTCATTTTTTGTTTGAAGAAACAAAATGCTGGTCTCCAACAAAAACTACTGGCTCTTCTATTTCTGGAGACAATTATAGTTATTTTTAGTTCATAATCACTCACTCTTCTAAATTATAATCATATTATTTTATTTAAATAAGTGGTTTCATATAAATTTAAATTATTTATTTTATTTTATTTATTATTTTATTGTTTGAATGCATGTTGTTTTATTAGTCATATCAGTGTAATATTGTTTAACTTTTATACATTTATGTAGATTTATTTAGTTCAAATTGAGATATTATTTTTTATCAATTGTATTCAATCAACAATTTTAGTAACATTAATATGTGAGTATTTTAGACGGTTTAATTTTATCGTTTTATATTATTAATTTAAATAATGTAGATTTATTTATAAATTCATCCATCTTTATTTTAAGAATTTTAAATTTATATAGTTATTAATTGTTGTATTATACTAATTTAAAAATGACTGAATATTATCTCTTAGTAAAAAAAGAGACAATAAACTATGTTAACTTAAGTAGTGTTAAAGCAAAATTATAGTATATATATATATATATATATTATCGGGATATGCGGATCTTTTAAATAAATTTCAATTATTTGGATGGACTAGTCTCTAAATTACACCATAAATTTCTTAGTTTATTCAAAAAATAAATGAGCTTAAAGTATCCTACAAAATCATGGAGACCTGATGAAAAAAATAGGATTATGTCAAACATAACAAAAAGAAGCTCGCTATTGACAAGAAAATAATTAATTAAATATTTGATTTTATTTTTGAAAGAGTTATAAAATGTATAAAATTAATTTTAATATATTTGAGTATTATTAATATAATTAATTTTATCTCTAAAATTTATTCTACCTTAAAATTATTTTACATTTGATTTACTTTAAACTAAAATCAAATTTTTTTCAAATAACTAACATATCAAAACTCGGTGCTTTGATCTTTATCCAAATAGCCGCTGTGTGTAAAAAATATTTATATACATATAAAAAATAAAAATGCAATTGGGAGAGAGGTCCACTCAAAGTGAAAAAGAAAAACCAGTTAGCAATCACATGAGAATTTGTTTATTTCATTTTATTTCCAAAAAGAGAATTTGATTTTGTTGATTTTGTCCGCGGATATTTTTATTGTTATTATCTCAAAATTATGAGGCACTAATGATCAAATCATATAAAATACAGAAGGGCTACATCAAAAAATAAGTAAAGATTGAAGAGTCATATTGTAATTTATAAAAGGGTAGAAAATGATAATCTGAAACTATTTGGGTAGACAATAAGAATAATACAAACATCAACGTTAGAAACGCAAAACCCTAAACCCTCTAGAAGCAGAAGAAGCGTGCATATTCTAGAGACTTCTCCTCGGTGTTTAGTTTTTTCACTATAAACGTAAAACCCTAAAAAGAACATTGCAGTGCGTACTTTCATCAACAACACTTTCTGCAATTTTTTCAGCGTTTAGTTTTCTCAGTTCAAACGATACACAATGTACCGTTTTGCTTCCTCCCTTGTGTCCAAAGCTCGGTAAGTAATCAATGTGCTATTTTGGATTCAGAGACCTTTTGATTTTGAATTACTTTGTACACACTTCAATATGCTTAGTCGTTTTTGTTTTCGGAAATTATTCACATGGGTCACTGATAACATGATTGAAATTGGATCAAAATTTTAACATTTTGTTTTAACTAATTGGACTTTTTGTCTTGAGATGGATCCAGCTATGTTGATTCACGTTTTCTTACTTGTGCATATTGAATATCCGATTATCTTCAATGATTCTGACTGCAAATTATTGTTCTTTTGGATGCAGGATTGCTAGGAACAACACTCATCAGGTGAAACATTTTGTTAACATATCATTTTTTGTTGTTGTTGAGAATGCTTTGTGAATAATGACTCTTTGTATTCTTAATATCCGTTTTTTTATTTGTTTTGCATAGATTGGAAGTAGGGTTGGATGGAACAGAAATTATGCGGCAAAAGAGATTAAATTTGGCGTGGAGGCTCGAGCTTTGATGCTTAAGGGTGTTGAAGAGCTTGCTGAGGCAGTTAAAGTAACCATGGGTCCTAAGGTAACTAGTTTTTCGTGAGGAAAGATAGCTCTGGTTAAGGTAGTAAATAAGGAAGATATATAATGCTGATTTTAATTCAATAATCTTATATTGGACTTTTATTCAATTATCACACACATACACTTTTTTATTCATGAGAAGGGCACTAGTGTTGGTTGTTGTAATGGAAGATATCAAATTATCTATTTTAGTGCCTTTTATTTAAGCTGGATGTTGTTCCATCCCCTCACCATTATCGGCATTCTACCGTATTCTAGGCGAAGAAAATGGGATTAATGATTTACCTGAAGCTCCAGTAATGTTTTTATACACATTTTGAGCAAACATTGGAGGTGGATGAGCAACCACCTTTATTTAATCGTGTTGACCATGATTCTCAAAATTACATCTATCCTATTTTTAGGGTCGTAATGTGGTTATTGAGCAAAGTTTTGGTGCTCCTAAAGTGACAAAAGATGGAGTAACAGTTGCTAAGAGTATTGAATTCAAGGATAAAGTCAAGAATATCGGCGCCAGTCTTGTAAAGCAGGTTGCAAATGCTACCAATGATGTGGCTGGTGATGGTAAGCTGTTTATTCCATCCATGGTAGATACTTTGTTAGAAATTAAATATAGATATAGATATTGTACATTTGGCATGCTGATATGGTGCATTTGTATTTTTGTTGTGATGAGTGGTCTAAATTTTGGCAGGAACCACATGCGCTACGATTCTTACCCGAGCAATATTTACTGAAGGGTGCAAATCCGTTGCAGCTGGAATGAATGCAATGGACCTTAGGCGAGGTATAAATATGGCTGTTGATGCTGTTGTGACAAATTTGAAAAGCAGAGCACGTATGATTAGCACTTCTGAAGAAATAGCCCAGGTTAGTTTAACAAATTTAATTGGCATATTCCAAGAAAGCGGAGTCAGCTAGACAGTAGCTTCTCTTTTTTTCCTTTTCTAAATATTCTACTTTTAATTTGCAATGATAGGTTGGTACAATATCTGCTAATGGGGAGAGAGAAATTGGCGAGTTAATTGCAAAAGCTATGGAGAAAGTTGGCAAAGAAGGTGTAATCACAATTGCGGTAAGTTTTTATAAACTCATGTTGTAAGAATTATCATTTATCTGGGTTTTATGTGTAATGCTTTATTGTGCCTTTTCTTTTCTTTTCTTTTCTTTTCCCCCTGTATCCTTCAAAAGAATTCATTCTTGAATCTTTATGCCATTATTTTTTTTTGATAAGCTGGCACGTAACATTTGAGCTGTTTCAGGATGGCAAGACATTGAACAATGAGTTGGAAGTTGTTGAAGGAATGAAGCTTGACCGAGGCTACATTTCTCCGTATTTCATAACTAACCAGAAGAACCAGAAATGCGTATGTTCTTTTATCTATGCCTCTACATAGCAGCATTAGAAATATGAGTACATGATACTTTCTAGCAAGTTGTTTAGTCCCTAGCTATCAAAGTGCTATGGTGGTGAAGCATCATGATGCATGTCGTTGTGTTGAGCTCCTTGGTTTCATTCCTTTTCCTATCCTATACGTATCGTAGATGTGACTTTTGTTTTTCCCCCTGTATCTGGTATTCATAAGTGCATGCTTTATAAAATGCAATTGTCATGAGTTTGTATGTTTGTTTATCACAATTAACTATGATTTCTATTTTTTCCAACAGGAACTTGAGGATCCCCTCATTATAATCCATGAGAAGAAAATCTCAAGTATAAATGCTATTGTGAAAGTTCTAGAGTTAGCTTTGAAGGTAAGCAGTGCTATGTGCATCACTTTGGATTGAATTGTAAAATATTGATATTTATAACTTACATTTCCTCATCAACAGAGACAAAGACCTTTATTGATTGTTGCTGAGGATGTAGAAAGTGATGCCCTTGCAACTCTTATTCTAAACAAGCTTCGTGCTGGAATCAAGGTCTGTTTTTCCTATCTGTACATTTACTTTTTTGTCTGAATTACCTTCAATCTTTAATTAACAGTTTTGCTTATTTGATTTGATTTGTTTTTCTTCCCATTATAATAGGTATGTGCGATCAAGGCCCCTGGTTTCGGTGAAAACCGGAAATCTGGTCTCCAGGATCTTGCTGTTCTCACAGGAGGTCAAGTAAGTTATCTGTTTCCAATAAAATTATTGCTATATTTCAGTCTGATCAGATAAACACGTGAGTGATACATTTTATATATACATTCAGCTTATCACTGAAGAGCTTGGAATGAATCTTGAAAAAGTTGATCTTGATATGTTTGGCTCATGCAAAAAGGTATTGGTTTAGCTTATTAGTTGTAGTATTTTAATGCGCTGTGGAGTTTTGGTTGTCTTTCTTGATTGCTCAGTTTTGGTAAAGGATGCAGAGTGACTTAAGTTTCTTAATGTTTTTAGATTACAATTTCCAAAGACGATACTGTCATTCTTGATGGAGCTGGTGATAAGAAGTCAATTGAGGAAAGATGTGAGCAGGTTTGTTTGAATCTCCTATTAGAATTATTTTTACCATTACTAGTGTATTCTGCTTTCATATTGTGACAGGTTTGAATGGTTGTTTCTGACTTGTTTCTCATTATGAATCTATCTGCAGATCAGGTCAGCAATCGAAAATAGCACTTCAGATTATGACAAGGAAAAGTTACAGGAAAGATTGGCCAAGCTTTCCGGGGGAGTTGCCGTGCTTAAGGTATGCTTATTTAAACTGTTGTGGCTTTCTTATGGTCTTTTACCCGTTTAGCATCCCAAGGTCTTACTTGACATTTTTGCAGATTGGAGGAGCCAGTGAAGCTGAAGTTGGTGAGAAAAAGGATAGAGTGACCGATGCCTTAAATGCAACCAAAGCAGCTGTAGAAGAGGGCATAGTACCTGGTAAATTATTTAACAGTGGTACTTGTATGCTTAGTTCTTCTACATTCTCCAATCTTATCTGTCTGATATGTGTATGTTTTGCATAGGTGGTGGTGTTGCTCTTCTTTATGCATCAAATGAGTTAAGTAAACTTCAAACTGCCAACTTCGATCAGAAGATAGGTGTCCAAATTATCCAAAATGCTTTAAAGGTTTGTGTTTTCTTCACTTCCACTTGTTTTAGGTTTAGACCATCCATAGCATTTTGTTTTAACTGAACTTTCACTTTCAATTCTAGTTGCTCACTCTTTTACTACCTGGTATGCAGACACCTGTGCAAACAATTGCATCAAATGCTGGAGTTGAGGGGGCGGTTGTTGTTGGTAAACTATTGGAACAGGATAATCCTGATCTTGGGTATGATGCCGCCAAAGGTCAGTGTTTCTTGTTTCCTTTTTCCCTGTTGTGTTTACTTTTTTCTAAAAGATAACGTGTTTCTTTTGTCTACATTATTAGTGATTTTGTCAACTTATTTTCCTGCTTCTTTTTTATTAGGTGAATATGTTGATATGGTTAAAGCTGGAATAATTGATCCCTTGAAGGTGATTAGAACCGCCTTAGTTGACGCAGCCAGGTATGATATTAAGAAATTTGATTGGATATTAATGTCTTTGGTATGTTATACGTAGCCTGACTTAATGCCATTTTTCTGCAGCGTGTCATCTTTGATGACAACAACTGAAGCTATTGTGTATGAACTCCCAAAAGAAGATAATAGTGGTCCTGCTATGCCTGGTGGAATGGGTGGCATGGATTATTAGCCGCCATTTTTGCCGATGAAGACCTGGATTGGGGTGGTTCTTCACCACTATTGTAGCTTTTTTGTTATTTATGGACATAAGGCATCCATGTAACCATAGTGAGAGATCAAAGTTGTAGGTAGGAAGATTTGTGATTGTTATTGCAATCTTGATAGGATCGAGACATTTGGAACAATTTTCATTCCAAAATTGTAAGGAATTGTTCCCTTCATAAGTTGCCACTTGAAAGACAGCCTATGTTAATTTCCACATATATCGAAGCTAGTCCTTTTACAAGAAGGTTGTTTTAATTATATGCTTAAATCGTTAACGTTTTATTCCAACTTAAAATCTTCATTGAAAGTTTTTCAACCTGAATACTTATGGATTTAGAGTTTTTGAGATTATTTGCAAGAGTTATTATGTACATTGTATACAGGTTGGTAAACTTTCACAATTTTTTATGGCAGTTTATTTTCGATATTCTCAAATACATGTTTGATTGGTCTATTTGAATATATATTTAAAAAAAATAAAAATTTAATGGGTCATTCTAAACAAACATCTAAATTTCTTGAGAACTTACGGATCCGAAACCTAGTGATGAAGTTTGTTAGTTTAAAGTTCTAACAAAAGAGAATTCCAAATTGATAAACATTTAAACTAAACTTTATAATAATTTAAAGTTTTACTGCTTGAAATAAGAAACACTTTTAAATTCATATACAGTCTTAAATAACATTGACAATAAAAATTGCAATTTTTGTTTTTCAAATTCAGTTCACGAAATTTGAAATTATAAACCTATTATCTGAATATAACTATTGGTTTAGTTCATATTCAATGCACATAGTTTTTTTTTTCCACTATGGCTATAATATTCTCATCTTATTTGTGATTTTTTTTAACCATTTGGAAGATTTTCAAACACAAGTTATTTTCTTTCATTGTCAAAAATTTAGTTAGATATTTAAGTTTTGAAATGTAATTTTTAATTTTTTTAAATAAAAAATGGAAACTTTAGTTAGATATGACAATTTTGAAAGGTAAATATTTTTAGAATACGAAAAAATTTAAAAATTTTCATTGAATATTAAATGTTAAAGTTTGAAAATGTAAATTTTTAATTAAAATTAAGATTTTCGTTGAATGTAAAAATTTTAAAATATAAATTTTTTAAAATTTGAATCAATTTCAAAACTTTCATTAAATGTGAAATTTTGAATTTTTTTTAAAAAATTAAAACTTTTGTTGAATGTTAAAGTTCCGATATATAAATTTTGAAATTTTTGTTGAAAGTTTGTGTTGAATAAGAAAGTTTTAAAATTCATTTTTTTAGAGTTTTTAAGTAAATTCAAAAATTTAAAATTGTTCAGATGTTTAAAGGTTCGAACATTTGGATTTTATCAAGTGATTGGGATAAAAAAAAATAACAAAATAATATTTTCCATGTGCTTTTAAGGGACAAGAGATATAAGAGGGTAGATTTCACAATTACTAACTGTTATTTTAATGTTTAATTTATCTGTGTCTCCCTAAATTATGTGAGTGTTTTTAAATTTATCTCTAAATTAAAAAATTAAAAATTGTAAGCAAATTTCTAAACTAATATATATTTTTTGAAATTAGATTATTCTATTACACTTAACAAAAATATATTAATTCAAAATCTTATTACAATCTATTTTAATTTACAGACCTATTTAAATATTTTTAAATTTAAGAATTATACAGTAATTGAACCCGTAAGTTATATGTTTAATTAATAAATTACTCGTTTTATTTATTACACTATATTAGTCTTTTAAAGTTACATTTTTTTCACAAATTACCCAAATAAAATAATTAATTTGATGACAAACTTATATCAATGAAAGGTGAGTATAACAATTACACAGTGAAAATTGATCGGGGGTCAAAATGATAAACAACTACAGAACATTTGACAAATTATATTGTACTTGTTTTTACTAAAAATGAAATTATAAAAATAAAATTAAAACATTATTAATTATAAATTTATTTTAATATTATAATTTATTTATAAGAAATTTAATTACTATATAATTTTTTAAATTATTTAAAGATTTGTAAATAAGTTTCTAAATTAAAGTAGACTGGTGTTTAGTACATAGACTTATAAAAAAAGAGTTATAAATGAAAAGATTTAATTATATAAAATATATTAGCTTGAAGACATAATTACAATTTTTAATTTTTGAAATATATTTAAAATAGTTTAGGGATCAATATCTATATACAATAATAATAATAATAGTAATTAAACCATGATAAAACAAGTGCATATAAAAAAAAATGAAACAGTGATAAAAAAAACAGGTGTTTTGAATAAAGAAAAAAAAAGTGTTCACTGTTCAGTGTCACGAACGAGAGAGGATCCGAAAGAAATAAAAAAGCGTCAAAAGTGAAAACTACAAACTTGTTAGGGGTACAAATAAAAAAAAAAACGCAAATTTTAAACCCTAAACCCTAGCAGCTTCTATTCCCTTTTTGTTCCGGAACTGTTTCTCGTTTGTTCCTCTCTCAACTTTGCAATTTGATTACTTTTTCAATCGCCCCTTATTCATTCCAACCACACCATGTATCGTTTTGCTACCTCAATTGCCTCCAAAACTCGGTAAGTCATCAATGACAGTGTCATACACTTCAGCTGCCTTCAATTTTGTATGTTTTCTGAAATTGTTCACTTGGGTTGTTAAGAAAATAATTGAAAATGGATCAAAATCATTTTTTTTCATTTACTGGGCACTGTGTCTTGAGATGGATCTAGCCATGTTGATTGCCTACTTGTGCAAACTTTGTGATTAAATTGAATGGTTCTAACAGTAATTATTGTTTTTTATACAGGGTTGCTAGGAACAATGTTCAACGTGTGAGACACTGTTTAAATAGCAAACGTTATTTTTTTTTCCTGTTGAAAATGTTTTGAGATTAGTAATTCCTTTTGTCCTTAGTATCTGTTTTATTATTTGTGTTGCATAGGTTGGAAGTAGAGTGGCGTGGAACAGAAATTATGCGGCCAAAGACATTAAATTTGGTGTGGAGGCTCGGGCTTTGATGCTTAAGGGTGTTGAAGAGCTTGCTGAGGCAGTTAAAGTAACCATGGGTCCTAAGGTAACTATGCAATGCTTCTATTTCCTTCATAGTTGGTAAAGGTAGTAGTATAAGGGGAAAGGGTTGAAAATGATGCTTTATATAATGCTTATGCTGTAGTTTTATTCAATCACACACACGTTCATTCTTATCAAGAGGATTTTTTATTGTAATAATTGAAGATATCAAATTATCGATTTTAGTTTCTTTATTTAATTGGTGTCTGTCAATGTTGTGTTTTTACTGTTTTTAGGGCCGTAATGTGGTGATTGAGCAAAGTTATGGTGCTCCTAAAGTAACGAAAGATGGAGTAACAGTTGCCAAGAGCATTGAGTTTAAGGATAAAGTCAAGAACATCGGTGCCAGTCTTGTAAAGCAGGTTGCTAATGCTACCAATGATGTGGCGGGTGATGGTAAGCTTTTTAATCCATGGAAGATTTTACTTTCTTCTAAATCTACACCATTGATTTGGTTTTATCCCTAGGATATGATTTAGACACTTGAAAAATCAAAACCTAAATACTGTTACATTTGACATGCTGATATTGTGTATCTGTTTTATTTTGTTGTTATTTGAGGAAGTAATTAACTGTCTAAATTTTGGCAGGAACTACATGTGCAACAATTCTTACTCGAGCAATATTTACGGAAGGGTGCAAATCAGTTGCAGCTGGAATGAATGCGATGGACCTGAGGCGAGGTATAAATATGGCTGTTGATGCAGTGGTGACAAGCCTTAAAAGCAGGGCACGGATGATTAGCACTTCTGAAGAAATAGCTCAGGTTTGTGTAAATTGTTAGAGCTAATAGTAATAGGAATATTGTAGGACATACAGAGAGCAAGGACTGTGAGCTGTGAGTTATTCCTTAATATTGTAAATTTTGCAATGATAGGTTGGGACCATATCTGCCAATGGAGAGAGAGAAATTGGGGAGTTAATTGCAAAAGCTATGGAGAAAGTTGGCAAAGAAGGTGTAATCACAATTGCAGTAAGTTTTATATGCTCATCTTGCAAACTTTTATCATTTATTTGGGTTTTACATGATCTGGGGAAAGGGTGTATTCATGTAATGCTTATCTTAATCTTAATATTATAATTATATACACTAGATGCCCCCCTCCTCTTGATTTTTCCTCAAGGTTCTCAAAACCATCTTAACCATCCGTTATTTAGCCATTTCTTCCTCTTTATTATCCTTCAAAGGGGTTCATGTTTGAATATTTATGCCATGCACTCTGATATGCTGGGATCTAAATTTTTGAGCGTTTCAGGATGGCAAGACATTGTACAATGAATTGGAAGTCGTTGAAGGAATGAAGCTTGACCGAGGCTATATTTCTCCATATTTCATAACAAACCAGAAGAACCAGAAATGTGTATGTTCTCGATTGATGCCTCTATTTTGCAGCATTAAAAGTATTGTCATGAATCTCTCTATATGTTTATTTGTTAATGTATCTTGTCTAATGACGTCGTCTTCTGCAGGAACTTGAGGATCCCCTTATCATAATCCATGAGAAGAAAATCTCAAGTATTAATTCTATAGTTAAAGTGTTAGAGTTAGCTTTGAAGGTGAGTAATGCTATTCACATCATTTTACATTGAATTGTAAAATATTGATATTGACTGACACTTCGTCATTACCAGAAACAAAGACCTTTATTGATTGTTGCTGAAGATGTTGAAAGTGATGCACTTGCAACTCTCATCCTCAATAAGCTTCGTGCTGGAATCAAGGTCTGTTTTGCCTATATGTAGATTTACTTTTTTTTTTCTTACGTACTTTAAATTTTGTATTCTTAATTTTGCTAATTTGATTTGGTTTTTGTTGTATGGTCTTAGGTATGTGCCATCAAAGCCCCTGGTTTTGGTGAAAACCGGAAGTCTGGTCTACAAGATCTTGCTGTTCTTACAGGAGGTCAAGTAAGTTATCTATTCACAATAAGGTTACTGTTATATTCCCTCCCATCTTATAAACTCGTGAATGATATGTTTTCTCTATATTCAGCTTGTTACCGAAGAACTCGGCATGAATCTTGAGAAAGTGGATTTGGATATATTTGGCTCTTGCAAAAAGGTAACGGTTTAGCTTAATTGTTGTAGTTGTAGCATTTCAATGCATGGTTGAGTTTTGGTACTCTTCAGTGGTTAATTTTCATGCTTGCTTGGTTATTGTAAAAAGATTTTGCTTGAGTGGTATGCATTGGCTCAAAATACATTTCACTAAATCCTTAACATTGTTTGCATGGTAGTATGTATGGTCAAATAATTTAAACTACTTGACTGTGTTTCTTAATGTTTTAGATTACAATTTCCAAAGATGACACTGTCATTCTTGACGGAGCTGGTGATAAGAAAGCTATTGAGGAGAGATGTGAGCAGGTTTGTTCGAATTTCCTATTATATTTGATTTTACCATTTCCATAGAGATATGTTGGATTGTTCATTGATGTTTCTGACTTGTTTGATGTGGTGAATTTTGATTTACAGATTAGGTCGGCTATCGAAAATAGCACTTCAGATTATGACAAGGAAAAATTACAGGAAAGATTAGCCAAGCTTTCTGGAGGTGTTGCCGTGCTTAAGGTATGCTTATTTAAGTTTCCCTTGTCTGCTCATGATCTTTTCCCTGTTAAGCATTGCTACGCTTTTTATGATAAAACTGACATATGAAACTTTGACTTCTGCAGATTGGTGGAGCCAGTGAGGCTGAAGTTGGTGAGAAAAAGGATAGAGTAACAGATGCTTTAAATGCAACCAAGGCAGCTGTAGAAGAGGGCATAGTACCTGGTAAATTATTTAACAGTGGTAGTTGTATGCTTTGTTCTTCTACATTCTCCTATCAATCTGACTGATATATGTATGTTTTGCATAGGTGGTGGTGTTGCTCTTCTTTATGCATCAAATGAGTTAAGTAAACTTCAAACTGCCAACTTCGATCAAAAGATAGGCGTCCAGATTATCCAAAATGCTCTTAAGGTTAGTTACAGGGATCTGCTTAAATAATTGTTCTTCTTTCAGCTACCTTTATTTTAATTTTAGTGGCTCATTCCTTTACTACCTTTATAACAAACAATGCAGACACCTGTGCACACAATTGCATCAAATGCTGGAGTTGAGGGTGCTGTTGTTGTTGGTAAACTATTGGAACAAGATAACCCTGATCTTGGGTATGATGCTGCCAAAGGTCTGTGTTTCTTGTTTTCTTTTTCCTTGTGTTCACTTTCGTTGTAAGATAAAATTTAAGAGTCCCTCATTGGATGAAATATAGATAGAGCCTATCCAAGATCTGTTGAGTCATCTGCTATCGGACCACACAAGTCTCCAAGTGTCCAGTCTTGGGCATATGAGGAAGTGTGTTAAAAGTCTCATATTTGATGATATATGATCTACAAATGTGTTAATAATTAGAAGACAACCTTAACCTTACAAGCCAGTTTTGTAAGGATTGAGTTAGAGCCAACTAAAATTAAAGAGATAATAATTAGTGTGATTAGTGATTTTTGTTAACTATTTTTCCATCTGTTTTGTAATTAGGTGAATATGTTGATATGGTTAAAGCCGGAATTATTGATCCGTTGAAGGTTATTAGAACCGCCTTAGTTGATGCAGCCAGGTAAGATGTTAAGAAATTTGCGTTGGATATGGACATATTGGTAATGTTATATGTAAGCCTGACTTACCACCATTTTTCTGCAGCGTGTCGTCTTTGATGACAACAACTGAAGCTATTGTGTATGAACTCCCAAAAGAAGATAATAGTAGTCCTGCTATGCCTGGTGGAATGGGTGGCATGGGTGGCATGGATTATTAGTGGATGGATTAATTTAGCTGTCTTTCACTGAACCTTGATTAGACATTAGAGAGAGTGGTGTTTCACCACTATTATCATAGTTTTTTTTGGTTATCGCTTATTGACGGAAGGCATTAATGTAATCATAGCAGAGAGATTTGTGATTGTTATTTATTGCAAATGATAAGTTGAGGCATTTGGAACAATTCTTACACTCCAAATTAGTCATAAATTGTCTCCACATTATGATTGTTATTTGTTCTCAATTCTCTTTACTATAAGTTTTTCTAGGTAGGATCCTTATGGTAAGAGCTTTTAAGATTGTCTGGAAGAGTGAATGTAGATGTAGTGTCTCTTAGATGAGTGGTTAAGTTTGGTGATTTTAACTAATTGAAATTTAAGAGCGGTGAAGAGTCTATAATTCACTTGAGCATTTGCTCGGTTAAAGATATAATAATTTATTTGCTCACTTATTCAGTTTAATTTTTCTGAGATTTTTATCAGTGATAATGTTTTTCAGATCTTGATAAAATATTTGTTGCTGCATGCAAGTGCAAACAGATTTCAAATTAAATTAACGTTTAAGTACTTTATTGATCCCTATAGTTTGACCAATTTTTTGCTGAACTCCTTATAGATAAAACATTTTATGAAGTTGCTTATAATTTCAAATTCTTCTAAATCTTTAAATTATACCTTCATATATTAAATTTGGTTTTAACATGCTTGTTGGTGCACAAGGTGTTTTAATTTGGTTTTATCTCGGTTGGTTGGTGCCCAATGTGGTGTCTGAGTTTCGTTCAACTAAAAAAATATTTGTGTTGTTGCCTTGACATGTGAATAAACCTATTGTTAGATTTATTCTAGTCCTAGTGCCACAAAGAAGAATTTTGGTTTAGCAAGTGACACATGTAGACAAAATACAAGATTTTTTTAAAGGGAACATAAGATTTTCCCTTCCTCAAAAAGAACCTGTTAATCTTTACATATACAACTGAATTTTACATATACAACATATACTTCATTGCATGGTTCATCCAAATTTAAGTGAATCGAGCTTGCCTTCCTAGGATTCCTTCTCACTGTCACTGTATATAGGATATGAAATCAAGGCTTCATAATTCCTTGGTTAAAGGTTTGGATTTGGCCAAAACCCAAAGTACAAGGCGATCTTCATACCCCGGTTCACAATATTATTACAAGATTTACATAGATCACATTAAAAAGTTGTCTATTCTCACAGACAGCTTCAACCCAAGTTCCTTGTGGCCCTATTAAGCCATAGACTGAACCAAGATGAAGAATACCAATCACAGGATCATGTCAGTCTTGCATTATAGTATGCACTTCGAAATTCGGGTTGGCGTACAAACGAGTGCAGTGCAGCTAGCATACTGTCAAACTGACATCCATATATCTATCAACTATACTTTGCAAGCCTAACAAACCAATGTCTTTGAAGACCAGTTGCAGAGGATATATCTATTCGCTTTCATAATCATCTATTTCAAGCACACTTGTGAGTGCTGACATCCATGCCTGCAAACCATGGAAAGCGTCCTTTTTCATTGATACTTGTAATTTGTCAACAGCTTGTCTTGATGCTCCATATCTAAGCAAAAGAGTTCTGAGTGATTTAAAACTACGATCATCAAGTTGAATCGAACCTCTTACCATGTCCTTGAAAGTCTCTATCGTTTCCTTAGGTCTCCCAGCAGCAGCATACAGGTCAAGTACATTATTATAACTTAATGAATCTGTCAAGAGTCCTAATTTTCTCATCTGCTTTGCAATTTGAATGGCATCGTCAAACCTTTCAATGTTCTTGTACAAACACAGCATCATCGCGAAGGAGAACTCATTTGCAGTTTCATTATTCTTTAAGGTCTCAAATATCTCTTTTGCTTGGTCAACCATAGATTGTTTAGTATAAAGACCAATCATACAATTTGAAGAATATACTGCAGGACCTTCTTCTGATAATTGAAGCAACTTGTATGTTTCTTGTGCTTCTTTCAGGTAACCAACTTTTGTATACAACTTAATCAAAGAATTATATATAACTGAATTTCCCGGCAAGCCAACTCTTTTCATTTCATCGACATAACTTATGGCTTCTTTAACCCTTCCCACATCAGAAAGAGCATTGATCAATACCCCATAAACTATAACATCAGGCTTCACACCATGTCCAATCATTTCCTTGTACACACCTTCTGCCATTTCCAATTGCCCTAATTTTACAAAACTGGAAATCACAGCACAATATGGGATGCAATTAGTCACTAATCCTGCCACCTGCATTTTTTTCAAATAAGGTTTGGCAATGTATGGCCGGTCAGCACTGGCCAAAATTTGAATGAGAGAACTATAGCTGCATCTATCTGCAGCTACACCGTGTTTATCCATACTATCAAACAATAGACACACTTTATCGTAGCATTTCCCTATACCATAAACTTTAATCATCACATTGAACTCAAGGACACTGAGTTTCTTTCGTTCTTGGCACCAATGAAAGACTTTCTCAGCTTCCAAAATATGACCATGCTCCCCATATGCATCAATGTTGGCAGCATAGCACTCAGGTGTCATATTGCCAGCCATATGAAACCTGTTAAACCATAACAAAGAGCGTTCAATCATTCCTGCTTCAATGTACATCCTAGTCAAAGCAGACTGAGTGAACTGATCAATTTCGAGGCCTTTCTCATCCATCTCTGTAATAAGCTCTTCTGCTTCACAAACCATTTTCCTTATTGAGTATGCATACAAGAGGGTACGGTAACTCACAAGATCAGGCTCGAGACAGACCTCCTTCATTCTCTTAAAATATTTAGTAGCCGTATCAATATCATTGTGCTTAGTATGCAAAGAGATAAGAGTATTATAGGTCCTTGTGTCAGGTGAGCATTGCAGCTCCTCCATTTTCTGCAGAAGTGAACTTACTTCCTCTAACCGTCCATGGTTTCCACAAATGTGAATCATCGTATTGAATGTCACCGTGGTAGGTGGTACACCTTGTTTAAGCATCTTAACAAAAGTCTCAGAAGCTTCTTTAAGCTGACCAGCCTTTCCATATGTATCAATCAAAGTGTTATATGTATGTGACCCCAAAGAGGCATCGGAAAACGATGTCCTCTCGCCTGATTCCGGAGTGGCCATCAAATGATTGTTGTTTGGCATCAAAGGTTCACCTAATGACCACTTTCTGAAAAACTCCTCCGCTTTCTGAAACTCTCCTGCTCTCTTATACAGTTGAACTACAATCACCATAGTGACCTCATCAGGTTCAATTCCATGTTCCAGCATAGTCTCAAGCCAAAAAAGCGCATCTTCTCTAAGTCCAGCTTTGCTATAAACATCAATCAAAGTTCCATATGTAGAATTCGTGGCAACAATCCCTCTAGCATTCATCTGATTCCACAAACCCTCCAAAACCATCCACTTCCGTGCTTTACCAACAATCCTAATCATAATGTTATAATGAATCACATTCAATTCATGAGAGTTATCACTGAACCAATAAAAAATCTCCAAAGCTCTATCCCATTTAAGCTGCTGCTTCAAAATAATACTCCTTTCTTTATTATTAATCTTATTTTCCCATGGTCTTAAAGCCTCCTCGACACCCTGAATTGTATCTAAGTCTTTTAAAATGGAAGGAATGATTCCACCATAACTGACCCATTTTGTCGAACATTTGGTGTGCACACCAATTTTCCTCTTTTGAAAAACTCCATCCTCTGAATTCTTTTCCAGACCCTGTTTCTTCAACTGGGTGTCTTGATATTTTCGAACTTCGTTTCCTTGTCCGCGTTTAACGATGGTGGTTCCGTTGTTGAGAGGGAGTCTCTGTTTTCTAATTGTGTTGGAAAGTAGTTCGGTTTTGTCTGCGTTAGCGTTTCCATTTGCGAATATGGGTGCGTGGGAGTACAAGAGTTGAAGCTTCACAAACATTTGTGCGAGCTTAAAAAAGGAGAGACAGTTCACAGTTTGATTCGGCGTTGAGATGTTTTGTAAATGACAGCATGAAATGAGATACGCTGTTTTTGTTTGGGGACTTCTATTTGAGTTTGAACTGAAACGAAGCTGGCTGACAAAAGAGGTCGCTTTAACGTCATCTTTGTTTTGTAGAGTGTCCAAATTACCCTTTTAGTATAATTGTTAAAAAGTTGATGAAACAAAACAAGGACAAACGTGAAAATCAACTTAAAAGAAGCCATTTACAAGCCTTTGCGCTTGTTAATCTTTAACGGGACTTCCATGCTATGATCATTGATGAATGTTATGTGGTAAATATGGATGGATAGATGAATGTTAAACTAAAAATACTGTTTTATTTTTTATTTTTTTAATGAGAGATTAATTTGAGTTCCGTGTTTTTTTTATGGAGATCAAAATAAATATTCATTATAAAATATAATATTAGTGCAATAAAAAGTATAGAGATAAATCAATTGTATCCGTATATATAGAAAATAGTAATAATATAGAAGTTAGGTTTATTTAATCTCTTTCTTTTTTTTTACATCGAAGGTAATTTGAATTATATTTGCAAATTTGCTTTCCACACCCCTAAAATTTTTTTGAAACCGTAAATACCAAAAATACCCCCTTCACTCCTTATTCAAACCAATCTTCATCTTCACCTAACCTTCTTCATCTTCATTGGTTACGTGAACTGAGTTCACGTATGTACAATTTGACAAAATTTTCATTGGTTACGTGAACTGAGTTCACGTATGTACAATTTGACAAAATTTTCATTGGTTACGTGAACTAAGTTCACGTATGTTCACGTGAATTCAGTTCACTTGTATGCTACGTAAATTGAGTTCACGTAAACCTACGTAATCTCATTTCACGTATTCTATAAAATCAATCAACCTCCATAACCATACGCAATCCTAGTTTACGTATGCCTACGTGAATCTAATTTACGTAAATTGTAAAAATTCTTCATCTTGTTAGCTACGTGAACTCAGTTCACGTGAAGGTACGTGATTTAATTATATATTTTGTGATGAGTTCAATTTAATATCTCATAGGTAAATTTATAATAATATTTATCATATATTTTAATAAATATCTGAACATTTACATATATTTTGTGTGTCTACGAGCAATAACTTTTATGATTGATAACTTATTTCATATTTATTTTTTTTAGGAGTAACTTGGATCGAATATGATAATTATGTCGAAAATTTTATCAACTAAAACTTATCTTGTGTATGGTATTTTAGGAGTAACGTGAATTCAGTTCACTTGTATGCTATGTAAATTGAGTTCACGTAAACCTACGTAATCTCATTTCACGTATTCTATAAAATCAATCAACCTCCATAACCATACGCAATCCTAGTTTACGTATGCCTACGTGAATCTAATTTACGTAAATTGTAAAAATTCTTCATCTTGTTAGCTACGTGAACTCAGTTCACGTGAAGGTACGTGAAATGAGTTCACGTACGATACTCAGATCTAGAAAAAAAATACAGCTTCAAAATCGTTACCTGCTTGTTTAGATTCACGTTAATGATGATGATGATGTTCAAAATGATTGAACTATATTGAACATGAAATGCATCAAAATGATGAAGGTTGAAGTTGGTAGTTAGTGAGATGATGAAGGTTGAAGAAAATTGATGAAGGTTGAAGAAGGTTGATAAAAAGTGTTTTAATTGAAAAAAGAGGGAAGGACATTTTTGATATTTAGGGTTTCAAAAAAAATTTAGGGGTGTGAGAAACAATTTTATTATATTTATCGTGAGATTTTTTTTACAAGTATGACGTTTTAAATAAATGAATAATTAATTATTTAAGTTATAGTTTAATTAATTAAATATTGATACATTTAATTATATATTTTGTGATGAGTTCAATTTAATATCTCATAGGTAAATTTATAATAATATTTATCATATATTTTAATAAATATCTGTACATTTGCATATATTTTGTGTGTCTACGAGCAATAACTTTTATGATTGATAACTTATTTCATATTTTTTTTTTTAGGAGTAACTTGGATTGAATATGATAATTATGTTGAAAATTTTATCAACTAAAACTTATCTTGTGTATGGTATTTTAATTTACGACGTAAAGGCTGGTCCCGTGTAAGATAGTTATTTTGAATTTTTTATTTGTGAAAATTTGTTTCGTGTATGAAAATTAAATCATATTACTTGTAATTTGTTTATGTAAGATGATATTTTGAATTTTTTATCGATGAGAACTTGTCATATATATCGTAGTTCAATTAGGTACAACTTATTTAGTAAATGATCAACCAAATTTTGTTACCGTGTATGATAGTTCAAATAAAAGTTGTCATGTGAATGATAAATCTCATTAATTACATTTTCTCTCGTGTCAGATAATTATTTTGAAACTTTTATCGATGATAATTTGTACAGTATATGATAATTCAATTTTATCGATGACAACTTATTGAAGATGATAAATAAAAAATAATCTCTTATACAATAATTATTTTAATTTTTTTATCGATTAAAATCTATCTAATATATAAAAGTTAAATCATATTACTACTTGTCTCACTTATACTAATTATTTTCAATTTTTTTATTTATAATAACTTATTTGTTATGTGATAATTCAATTCAATTTTATCTGCGAACTTTGAGCAATTATTAAATGAAGTTATATTTGGATACCGAAAGCAGGCAACGTCGCTATTCTGTCTCCCTCTTGGATCGTATTAAGTCGGCTACGCCACCTGCCGGCGGCACTTCTCGCGCTTTATAGGAACTTAAAAGTGGTCACTCCACTCCTCAATCCGATTGTAATAACTTTTTCTCTCTAATTTCGCTCAATCACACAAATATAATCGCGATTCTCTCTCTTTCCATTCCCCAAAACGTGGAGTAGAATGCTCTCTCACGAATGCGATGGTTCCGATTAGGGATTGCTCGGTTCTAGAAGCATTTTTGGATTGAATCGTTAACGGAATTTAATTATTTGACGGTTACAGTTTAGGTTAACGATGTCGTCATCGCAACAAGTTGTTAAGCGTGCTAAATACAAAACCACTGTGAAAGATCCTGGTACATCTGGCGTCCTCAAATTGGTACTCTATCTCTCTTACTCCGAATTTCGTTTTTAATCACATTGCCATTTTTTAAGCTGATTCACGATTTTTCACTCTGCAGACTCAAGAAAAGCTTGTTTTCAAGCCTAATGATCCAACATCAAACAACAGACTCGAAGTTGATTTCAGATTGATTAAAAGTACTTATCACCTTTTGTTTATTTACTTGTTAGTTTTGGTGCTGCTTTTGCACTTGATGATGTAAATTGATTGTAAAGCTCAATGCAGGCTCCTTTAAGGTCTATTTGGGAGTTTAAGAGGGGAGGGGATGGGTTTGGAAAATAGGAGGGAGGAAAGTGAAAGTGAAAGAAAGACAGTCCACCAACTTGAATGGGAGGTTTATTTTTTATTTGTCGTAATACAAAATCTTCCTAGCAGGGGAACTCAAACAATGTATTGTGGAAGAATTTTGGAGGTCTTACATAAATTTTCTAATCATTTTCATCTTTTTATAACAATTTCAAAATAAAAAATATATTTGTCATATGCATCATCTTTTTATTCTCTACAAAAACGCCATCTCAAATAAGATGGAAGATTTCTCTCTCTTCCCTCCCCTCCCTTCCAAACTCCCAAACAGAGCATTATTTGTCTGATAACTATTGAAGGCTGCCAATATGTTCTTATTTGTCTAATTTCTGAATATTATTGATAAGACGTGTTTTTTGCATACTTTGATGTTTTTTCTTATTTTCTGATTGCAAAAATTTAGATCATAAACACACCAAAGAGGGATCAAACAAACCACCGTGGCTTAACCTTGGACATTCTCAGGTTTTTCCTTAGTTTATTTCAACTGTTGCTATTCTTTACTATGTTTATTGAGTTATTTATGTAGCCTGAGTGTTGTGTTTGTTTGATTTTTTAATTATTCTTTTTGTTTGAATACTGCTCAATTGAATTATTGATTTCATTTCATGTACTGTTGGTTCACTAAGTAGTCCAGTGCTTGACGCGAGTAATGTTTCCTCCTTAAAATCAATTTTATAATAATATGGTCTGATGTTCCAGGGAAGTTACATCTTTGAGTTAGAGAACTTTTCAGATCTTCATGTTTGCCGGGAATTAGTCGGTAAGTTTCTAATTTTGGCTACTGCAAAATAAAATAAGATTTTGATGTTTTCTTTTTTCAAATTTTCTTCTGTGGTTTATGTAACTTAGTTGTTCTTGAATCATGATATGCTGGTGCTTTGCTTGATGTGCTATTATGATGTTTGACTGTTTGACCTTTAGGCTTGTGTTTCAGAGTTAGAGTTTATTTCAAAATGTTTTTAATTAATTAAACATACTTAAAAAGATGTTACAAAATTATGAGTTTAGATGTGCCAAGTTATATATTTAGTTCCCGCCTCAATACGTATGCCAGAGCAAAGAGTGATGCGTCGCCAAATAATTTATCTTCTAAAGAATTTGAGCATGTTATCGTTCTTTTTATTGATTTTATAAGGAATTATAATTTGGAATTGGAAAAAAGATGGTATGAACATGAAGTGATATCAAAAGGAGATTCTGAGTTGTCATGTTTTTTCTTATACTCATTTCTGTATTCTATTGTTATTACTTTTATTTTCAGTTGTTTCATTATTGTGTTGTTTGGTATGCTTGAGCAGGTATTGCCCTTAGCAAACATGTAGAACCTCCGAAAGTTGTTTCTGATGAACAGCTTAGCCCTGCCGAAATGACACTTAGGATTAAGCTATTGCAAGAAGATAGGTATCTGGTTTTTACTATGGTACTTCAATTCTTTTAGAAGACAGTATTGTTTACGATTATGATCACGATTCATGTCCAAATTTCTGGCTGCAAACTCCTCTTTGCCTTGAATTGTCCTATTACTTCTAAATCATCCATTTATTTGTAGTTGCTCTGACTCAAAATGCCACTCAGTAGTATTAACTCACGGTCATAATATTTTGAATGTTATGTTTTATTTACTATAAGGTCATCGTAGTTTCAGATATTCCTTGATCGCCTCAATAGTAGTGATTTTGCTAAAGTTCAACTTTTGCAGTAAACTGCAGAAGCTTCATAAGGAACTTGTGGCTAGTGGTAAGCTTACAGAATCAGAATTTTGGGCTACAAAGAAGGTAAAAATATTCTGAATATATTATTATGTAATGTATTGTTGTTGGTATTTATTCGTTGTTTGCTAAGGGAATTTGAATATAAAACTCCACTGAGGCCTTTAAATATTTAATAACGGTAGATTTTTGGTTGATGTTACGATGATTGAATACATTTTATTCATAAAAAACAAAAAGTACAATGTGAAGTATATTGCAAATCAAATATTTGTAAAGTAAACGACATGATCACTTTAAGGGGTTCCTCTAATAGATATGCAAAGAGGTTGGAGAGCTTTGCTCTATTGATGTGTCCATTTTTCTATGCAGGATATCTTACCCTCTGATTCCCTTGTAAATTTCCTCTTCCTTTTGTTGAATTTTTACTCTTATATTTAATTTTTTTTACAGAAATTGCTTGACCAAGATGAAAGCAGAAAGTTAAAACAAAGGATTGGATTTAAAAATTCTTTGATCTTTGACACAAAGCCTACTAGTGATGGTCGGGTATGGTACTACCTCTTCCTCTATTGCATTGTTTTTTTTTATTGCACTCAGATGTGTATCTGCATACTTCTATGTCATCATGAGAACTTTACGAATCTAACTGTCTGTATGTTGCATTGCCATCTATGTAATTATTTAAAGGTTACATTGAATTGAATGTTGTTAAGGAAAAAAAATCTTATTCTCTGTTATAGAGCACAGAACTCAGCTTTTAATGTTTGACAATTCTATGACAAATGGGCTTTGAACCCGATGAGTATGGTTAATTAATCTTGTATTGCAGTTTGCAAAAATTACTTTCGAAAACAAAATCTGTAATACCTGTGTTTGGGAAACTTAGTTACTAAAAAAAGTGATTTAACATAATAAAACAAGCTGATTGTTTTGGAGAAAAGAATATAATACTTATGTTCTTATTAGCAAAACCCAAATTTAGCTAGCTATTACCCTCAAATGTCATTGTGCTTCAATGAAATTAGCAGAACGTTTCAAGATGAAATCTGGTTTGAAAGTGATTGAAGTCTTCAAATTTTGAAAGCCATTTTCTTATATTCTTATTGGATTAAAACTATCATCTAATTAACGGCAAGGACTTCTAAGTCTAATACTGATCGCTAAGTTGTATGCTCTTCTCAAGTGTTTGGAGGAATAAATAAGTTGTAGAGAATACATAGTTTGATTGGGAAAATCAGGCAATGCAAACTATATGCATTGTCTTATATTTAAAAGATTAGTGACTCCACATTCAAATGAAAAAAACATGGCAGTTCTTTACTACTGCTAGTGGTGCACATGCATATCACTAAAAGCGGATGCTTTGTCTTATTATGCATTTTAAAAAATTCCTTGTTCTGTTTACTTGATTCTAAAATCTGAGAACAGGAAATGCTTGTGTATATAGTTTTTAGCTTTTAATGTTCAATTATATAGTAATGCTAATCAATGGCCCCTTTATTTCTTTAATATTTGTACTTCAATTGTTTGTTTTAATATTAAAATTTCTAACCAGATAGGTCTGATATTGGTATTATTTGTTTTCTCATACATTATATACAACAATGATTTTAGTAAAGACGAATAGTATCTTTTGATGCATGTTGCCTAAGTAGTGAAAACTGGAAATACTTTTCTGTTGTTATTTAATTGTTATATTAAAGGTGACCTAATGCTATACAATGTACAACATGGCGGGGTCTAGGAAAGGGGCCATGTAGCCAACCTGGATTTATTTATTTGTCATATTGGGTTCATACTTTTTTAATGCCATGTTTATGATCTTTTAGGAGTACTGGAAGTTTTAGCAGCTTCAGATGGATGCATGCATGCATATATGTAATAACAACTGAGTTATTTTCTCTTGATTTGTTTTTCAGATAAACCAGGTTAAATTTCAGTTGACACCGGAGATAAAATATCAGGCATGCGTCTACATCTAACTCTGCCTTCTTTTAGTTGACTAATGGTTTAAAATTTCTAATGCAACAGATAATGATACTAAATTTCAGGGTACAAATTTTTGATTTAAAAGTGCATTTAGTATCAGCTTATTTGGGAACTAACGGGGGTTGATTTATGCTGTTATGCATAGAAATCCAATGATGATTAGTGGTATATAGACAGCTGTATAAAATAGAAGCTTATGCTAGAACAAAAGTGTTTGTTGCACATGTATCATGATATATGTTTCACATCTTTTCTGTGTGTTTCTCTGTTCTTTTGTTTTCACATGCTTGCACTTAGTTTGTAATGTTGATACTTGATATTAGATGAAGGTGAATTGGAATCAAGAATAATTTTAAGAGGTGGTGATTCAATGCTCCTCTGGCATTGTGATTCCATTTACCTTAGAAGAACACATCCTAGCTTAAATGTTTAAACTGGAGAACATACAGATTACTGAGTAAAACAAGTTTCATGGTCATGTATCTTTGAGTCCACCATACAAAGTAATGGGGCGTAGCGGGAGACATCAGTCATAGAATCTAAGCATGCACAGTAAATTGAGTAGTAACTTTCAACTCATTTTTCAGTATCAACATGATTATTATTTAGCTAATAGCTACAATTACTGCACAAACAACTCTTTTTATTTGGGATGTTACATCTTATGGAATGATCTTTTGGGGATATTATAGATCGTTAGTTTGATGAATATGTTAAGATGGTTCTTCAACCAATGACATACAGTAACAAGGGGCAGGTTAAAATGGACTTCCAAGATTAGTCACTACAATAACTTGTGGTTTCAAAAGGTTTTTTATTTTTTTAAATTGGCTTCACTTTTGAATGCTAAGGAGAATATTGTCTTTTTGGGTGGGAGTCATAGCTCCCTTTTTTGGCGTATGGGTTGGAACTTTTTTTTGGTTTCTATTGTGAATTTTCCCGTATTCTTCTGTCTATGCTTTGTATATCTTATGGATGATTTTATTAGAATATCTTGAGACTGTATTTCTTATAGGCTAAAGTCTTCTGCTAATTGAGGCAGTTACCGTATGATTTCTTTCTTAATTTCATCTCATTCCAAATTTGTAGGTTTGGTCCTGTACTAGTTCATGACCTAATTTCTTCGGTATAAATAGGTGTTGGTTCTGTATATTTTATATCACATCAAATTATTCTAGGTTTCTTTCTTTTATCTTTTCCCCTTCTAAACCCTATAAATTAAATAGATTTTTGATCCTCGTACACATTCCCCCTAAACATTAGCATTGATTTCTTTTCTACTTTAAAGAATTCGTATAGAGTAATTGGCCACCATCAGGGTCGACCTCTAACCCTGTAGAAAATTTTCTTGGTACAATTTAATTCTTTTGGAACAATTTCTCGTTATAATTCATTTGTATTTCTTTCATTTTTTCCAATATTAATTTCTTCTTTCACTTAAAAAATTTACTTGACTACTTCCTTACTATGCATTATTATTGTCTTTCCAGATTTTTGCCCTCAAACCAGCAGTTCACCAGGCATTCCTCAATTTTGTTCCCAATAAGGTAATATAGATGTTTTTAAATGTTTCTTTATCTTATCAGATTTTATATTTATTTATGTAAATAATCTATTACTTTGCAAACTGTATTTTTTATATCTTTTCCATGGCCTTCAAATTCAAGATGAGCGAGGTGGATTTCTGGAACAAATACTTCAAAGCTGAATATATCCATAGTACCAAAAACACTATTGCGGCAGCTGCCGAGGCTGCTGAAGATGAGGATCTTGCTGTTTTTTTGAAAGATGACGAGATATTAGAAAATGAAGCTCGAAAGAAGGTCTTCCTCTTTTTTCTTCTATAATATCATTGAAGATCTTGTGATTGCATTCTCAGTTCCATTTACTTTACTATCTGTTTTTGCAGGTTCGACGGGTTGATCCAACTTTGGACATGGAAGCAGACCAAGGAGATGATTACACTCATCTTCCTGTAGGGTGAATGAAACTATTCCTGTATCTCATATAGGAGGTTCCTTTACAGTGTTTTGTTTTTTTTTTAGAAGTAAAAGTTTCAGTTGCAACTCTTAATCACTGTTTGCACTTTGTACAAAATAGTGCTAGTAACTTTTTCCACACTCTGCTAACCATTTCAGTAAGAGGATAATTGGCAGTCAAATCTGGTAGCATGATATTATTTCAAGGATTTGAAAACATATTTCCCATATATTTTCCTTAAAGTTTCTAAGACTCACAGGAACATAGAAAAGATTGACATTTCACCGTGGCTTACTTGTAGTCTCAAAGTTAAGTTGCTGTAGTTGTGAACTAAAGGAAAGTTATGCTGCTTTAGTTTTGCAGCATAAGATGCTTAGAAAGTGTTTGTTTCAAGATATCTAAACACATTTCTAGAAATATAGGAAAATGGAACATGAACTCCTATGTATGTTACAGTGTTGTTGAATAGCTGCTATTAGCGGAGTTTGAGCAAAACACTATTGTTCTATGATACCTATTTAGTAGAAAATGTTGTCAAATAGCGGCTATATTGACGCAATAGCACTGTTGCATAGCAGAATTTGAACAAACTGCTGTTTTTTGCAATCCGCGGTTGACAACATTGGTATGTTATAAGGTTAAAAATTTGTTCCTGGGTATAAAAGATTCTTAGGAAAAACTTACACATTCACATGGTTTTCACTTTTCATAACAGTAACATTTGTAGCTATAGTTTTGCATAAGGGTAACATTTTGTTGTGTTACTTTGCGGCCATAACCATTCTCCTCCAATTGTCCAAATGCCCTTTGTTCATCAATATTCCATCCCAAATGATCTGTTTGGTGTTCCTCAAGTCATTCTTTCAGCCTCTGGTGAACACTCACAATTGTCAATCTTCCTATTTCTTTGCCCACATGTATCAGTGATGATACAGGTGTGTCAGGAGAAAGAGTAAAAGCCCCAAAATACAATGCTAAAACAAACAAAAATAAATGTGCAAGGATGAACTTACTCATTTATGGATGCCAGTAGCTAGAAAGAGAACCCAGCTGGAAGTTAGGATAGGGTTTCCTCTAATAGAGGACAGATGATTTGAACGACTGCATGTCTAAATGGTGTATACATTTACAGTCGTGTCTTACTTCGGCTAACTCCTAATTTTGGGCTGACCTTTTCCAGACAAATTTACCCTCGTCAGTTCAGTAAATTTTAAAAATTTAAACTCAAATGAACACCATAATTATAGGGAACTCCTTAACAACACAAACTTTTCAAATTCAAATTTTAAAACACATAATATGAATATTAATTGACGCTAAAATTTACTTAAGTTCAGATAATGTAGATATTGTAAAATTGAAACAAACGAATTAAAGTAAAACAGAATAACAGATATCAGACAATAAAATATATATACAACGAAATACAATAGAAAAACGTGCCCATCATTCCACTTGTAGAAATAAATGAAAAGGCTAACATATTAATAGTTTCAACAATATGGATAAGCAGATTCTGAATCCTTTCCAATGTTGTCCTCTAATGTCTTGTTAGATATCATAAAATTTCAACTGTAGTTCATGGCAAATTAATTCACATGACTTCTTTCACTTTCACTCCCTTGGTTTCTTTCAAATTAGGGGATAATTGTAGTTTCAGGTTTTAGGACTTATTGGTTACGAATGACCTTTCTCTACTTCTTATGGTCTTACCCTTGCCTTGATCACTGTTTACGATATTCGGCTAATGGCTATCCTGTAGGAGGTTTCTTATTGAATAAGTGGAGTGATTGATGAGATTTGCTAAGTGAGTTAGTTTGTCTTGGTTGACTTCCCCTTTAGAGGCTCTCTTATCTTTGCTGTAACCTCTGATAAATTTCTTGTTTTGTACTGCATATGGTATGGATTATGAATGAGTTGGGTGCATGTGTCGTATTCATATTCTAGATGAATGCTGCTGATCATTCATTTATTAACAAGGTGTTAAAAGTAGCACAGTTGTCTATCTATATTGTTGGTTCAGAAGTGCTAGGTCTGCACTGAACTTCTGTATTTTAACTCTTTGCTCTATTTGGTGAAAAGGATCATGGGATCTTCCGAGATGGTAGCAAGGAAACAGCCGAAGCTCAAAATACTTTCTATCGGAGAACTTTGTTGCAAGATCTTAACAGACAAAGTGAGGTTGTTCTCGAAGGAAAAACTTTAGGTAATTTTTCTCTCTAATTTGATGATTTATTTTGTTTCATAATTTCAATTCTACATGTATGAAAAAATGGTCTTTTGATTGTAAATTATTAAAGATTATACAAATTTACATTTCATGGTGATTAAATCCTTAATTTCTGATTAATTTGCATTACACATGTAATCATATTGAAGTTGGTTTTTGATAATGTTTTCTATGAAAATGAATAGTTCAAAAAAGAAATGAAGAGAAATTAATTGCTACATACGCTGACTCATTTATTGCACCAGTGCTCTATCTCTTCCATCAGTTCATAGAAATACGATAGAAGGACATTTTTTGGACACTTTTTCCGTTACATCCACTTCTCTACTTTGTGCAACCTTTTAAACTCGTTCCTCCAGGAGATCATTTAGTGGTTGTACAGAATGATGGTTCTAACTGTAAAACATTAGCTTTACTAAGTGTCTTAAATTCCTCTTGTTTCTTTCTGTTGAAACATTTTATTGGCATCGGAGTGTTTCCCGTATATTTGAAATGTATGTTCCAAGCATCAAAATAGTCCCAAATTCAATTGAGAGCAGAATATGCATTCAAATCTGGGTTGGTTCAACATATTTATGTTAGAATTGTCTGGTCTGACGAGTCAGATTTCAAATATAAATGTAGATATGGATATGGAACATCCAAGAACAGTGGCAGAAGTGCTTGCTCGGAGAAAACAGGGTTAGTAAGATTAACATATTTCTTGTCCTTTCCTTTTCATTCATTTTGAGGAAGCTCTTATTTTACACCACTTTACAGAATATGATGGGGTTATAGAGGAGGAGAGACGAAACAAAATTTCTAAGATGACCCAGATTGAGGATCTTCAGGCACAAGATGATCATCATTTTGCACCACTCTGTATCAAGGTCCTACTTTGTCTCAAGAACTAAATGAACTCTTATTTCTAGTGAATAGCGCTAGTTATATATTTTTTACATTATTCAATAATTTTCTTTTTGGATTAAATATTTGTTGTGTTATGACTCTTACTTTCTTGCTCAGGATCCTCGCGACTATTTTGATTCTCAACAAGTTAATGCAGTAAAAACTTTGGATGATTCCCTAGCTGGAAAGGAGCAAATAAGATGCAATTTGGGTTCTGAGGAAGCCTATGGCTCTTTGAGAGAGTCCATATCTAAGATCAAAGCTGTCGGATTAATGGATCCTCTATTGAGTCCTGAGGTTGCTTTGAAGGTGATGACATTTGTATAGAGCTTAGTTTTTTTATAAAAAAAAAAAATCAGTTTTTTAAACAATTAACAAGTTTATACTTTATATAGTGAAATACTCAACGTTGTACTTGAAAAACACATTTTTCTGTTTTGATTCTTTCTGTGTTAATGAAAAATCTGTTATTGAAAATGGAAGTGCTTTAATTTTTCCAGGTCCTTAACGGATTGACCAAAAATATCTCAAGCACCAAATCACATCTTGGGAAAAGTTCTCAGGAGAGTGTCCTTGATATACTTCCCAATACAACTAAGGAGAAACTACTAGATGTGAGTCTACTGCTGTTGTTACTGTGATTTTTGAGAAGGAAAGGAATAAGAATGGACGGAAAGAACAGATGAAGAGCGCTGGGGATAGTCTTATAAGCTTCTATATATATATAGTTTTTTTTTTTTTTTTACAAAAGCTTCTATATATATATCTGTTGAGTTTGAAAGTGACCGATATGTTTCTTTTATTTTTAAGCAGCCGTTTAGCTTTCAGTAATCTAAATATAGTTTTTTGGGTAGTTCTATATGCTTTTCTATGTATAAATTTGATATATTTTAATATTTTAATGCATGCTTCTGTCTTTCCAGCATTGGGTTTGCAGTCAGGAATTGCTGAGGCACTTTTGGTCTTCGTATCCAGTAACAACACAAAACCTTGTTAATAAGGTGAATGTCGAACTTCTTTATTTCAGTAAGATCTTTCAATGCTGATTGTGATGCATGACCTATCTAATATTGCATCACTAAAAAGGTCAAACCCTGAATTATATTTGCAGCGGGGCGTTACTGCTATATGGCATTGGTGGCAATTTGCATTATATTTGCAGTATATTGCACATATTTTGATAGTCATTCGTTGAGAAACTTTCTGAATTGCACTTTATTATATCTGATTGTGTTCACTTGACAATGGATTGCAGACCAGAAGACTGAAAGATGCCATATCACAAATATATTCTAAACTTGAGGTATGTATTTAGCCGAAGCTTCTACTTGTATTCCTCAGTTGAATAATGTTTTGTTCTATTCTGTCATTACATGGATACTGTCATTAGTTTTATTAGTAGTAACTACTGAAGTGTTCATATATTTATTTGCGTAATCCTAGGAAATAAAGGTATCTGCAAAGTCAGACCTGCGGCACCAGGTTTCCCTTGTTGTCCATCCAATGCAGCAGGTGAGCTCCACATATTTTCTTTTGACCGGGTTTCATTTCTTTGTATTTGATCATCCTAAATTGCAGCATGCCTTGCCTCCTAAAATAAATTACTGTGGAAACTATTATTTTAAACCTAAGCAATGAATAAATCGATAGGAGGTACCAGAGGGAACCATCATCACCTAATAGTATAAACGATCTTGTGTGATATGAAGGAGTTGATGCTTTAACATTCACTGGCCACTCATGCAGAATACCTTTTACATGTCATGAGATCGTTTGTTAGATATTAACTGACACCAGTAAAATATTTGTATTGCTTAATTTTACTTTTTTATTGCTTTGTGTAGGTATTTAGACTTTCAATTTCCAAATTGGCCTATATTCACTCAAATGACATAAACCATTTTCAAATTTCTTTGGATCAGTCACTCTCCTTCAAAATGATTTTTATGCCTATAATTTCTGCATAATTTGTGAAAGTGTCTTATGCATGCATTGCTTTTATCAGATGTCATACATTATATAGAAACTGTTGAATTTTCTGTTTTGCAGCATGGCTAAGGTATATCTGCCTTTCGCACGATCACTTTGTCACAACTTTAAAAACTAATTCTCCATAGTTTGAACTTCTATGTATTTTTTTTTAGTTTCCTTTCATCCTTCTAACTTCTGCTGCCTTTAATGCATTTTATTACTGATAATCTGGTTTTGTATATAGCCTAAAGGACACATAAGGGTACAAGAATTATGAAATTTCTCCTAGTATTTTCAAGTGTAGTTTGATCACCATGTATATAATTTTGGCCACAGTTCATTATTTCATGTTACCATTTTCATTGACCTGAAAATTCATAATTCCTCAACTATGTGGGTTTGACTCCTTGTTTTGTGGGATTCATTCCCTCCTATAATATCCAATAATTGTGTGCTGAAAAGAGTGACCTAAATAATGTATTGCCTATTGATAATGTATAGCAATCCAATTTGATGGATGGCTATCCTTTTGTAGTTGATTGTCTCTGATTTTGTGATATCTTTGATGTTTGTTGCATCTTGAGTGCTAAATGAAAAAGACCAATATTATGGTGCAGGCTCTGGATGCTGCCTTGTTACATTTCGATGCTGACATTAGGAAAAGAAATGCAAGAGGGACAAAGCCTAATGGTTATGTTTAGGAGAATGGTACATCTCCGCGCTGCGCACTTCAAGCATCACGCCATAACAATTTATGAATGTATATTCGATCAATTTTGCCGTAACCTCAAAACCGTATTGCTATATCTCTCTCTATACTGTGATATAATGAATTAGTGTTATTAGAGTAAATGAGCAAGAGATTTACTCAATAGTTAGCTTCGGAGAAAGTATTTCGTGTTTATTTTAATCCCTAGGCAGTATAAATGAAGTACGGACAAAAATCTGAGAGCTCAAAAATTTCTGCCTCGGCTCCCCCTGCTTCCCTGTCTTATTATTACCTTATTACAGCTTGTCTTGAAGTGAAACATCAAAAGATAATTGAGTACTAACATGGTTTAATTTGATTGTTTTGTGGACGTTCAAGATGCAAATGATTTTACTGTGTGCTTAGCACCTGTTTATAATTTTGT
This sequence comes from Cicer judaicum, assembly GCA_037974835.1. Classification (NCBI taxonomy): domain Eukaryota; kingdom Viridiplantae; phylum Streptophyta; class Magnoliopsida; order Fabales; family Fabaceae; genus Cicer; species Cicer judaicum. The sequence goes on from JBBPBS010000968.1 coordinate 23,127,962, forward strand.
ATATTTGCACCTGTTTACATCTAATTTTGTTAAATTGTGGTGAAAGTATTTAATCAGATAACTATTGTAAAACAAAGAGTTTAATTGTGTTACATGGTATAAAAGAAGTTTACATTGTCATTTGACAATTATAAAATGTTTCAATTAATTTAAATATCACACATAAGGATGATTTGTGATTTTTTTGGTAATAAAAATAAAATATCTTTTAATATCAATTAAATTTGTATTAATTTGATTTCAATTGTTGTAAAAGTATTAATTATTTTTCTTAATTGTTACTTTATTTGTACCTTAACTCAATTTATTTTTTAATATTCTAAAATTCAAGTATTATGTGGGACTACAAGAACTAGTGAGTGCTCCTTAGGTCATTATATGCTCACGATTCAATTTTTTAATGTGTTTTGTGTTTGGCGGCATGTGATCATGATTGAAAACGAATCTCTTGTCCTAACTCTCCCTCTTCACTCTCCAGTTTTCTATCTTTCTCATGAATTGTTCTTCCTCTTCTCTCTCTAATAATTTTTAAAATAAATTATGAGGGAGATACAAGTTAAGGGAGTGGAGAGGATCGAAGTCATGATATATTTTTTTGTTTGTTTTATTTAGTCTTTTTTACAAGTGAGACGACAAAATGGGTGAGTATTTCGAATATCATTTTTGGTTGGAGAGGATCCAAGTGAAGAGAGTGGAGAGGAAGATTTGATGGAGATGATTCAAGTCATGATATGTTTCTTTTTAATTAGTTTTTTTACGAATGAGATGACAAAACGAGTGAGTGTTTCGTATACATTTTTACTCATTGTTTAATTTTTTAGTGTGTATTTTGTGTGTGAGCATGTGATCATGGTAGAAAATTGATAATCTCTCTTAACTCTTTCGATTTTTTTCATCTTTATATCTCTCTCATTAATTATTCTTCTCTTTCTTACCTTAGAGTGGCGGAGAGGGTGACTTGGTGGGGAATATTTAAGTCAAAATATTTATTTTACAGAGGCGGAGAGGATGACTTTGTGTATTTACTTGTTTTATTTAGTTCATTTTACAAGTGGGATCACAAACACTAGCCAGTGCACCTGAGGCAACTTTATCTCATTGTTTATTTTTTTAGTGTGTATTTTATGCCTAGAAACATGTGACCATGATTGTGGAGAAGATTCAAGTCATCATATGTTCTTTTTTACTTTATTTAGTTATTTTTACAAGTGGCTCATATGTGAGGATGATTCAAAATGGACTCACTCCCCAACTCTCCCTTTACACTTTCTCTACCTTTGTCCATCATCAATTATTATTCACTTTCTTGTTTCTCTCTTTATATATCTATCTATCTCTCTTCCATTTAAAAAAAGTTCATTAGAGTATTATATCTATCTTTCTTAAAGGTTTTACTCTCAAACAGTAAATTATTATATGGAGAAGAGACCTCCTGAAGAGAAATTTTTTTTATGTCAATAGGAAGTCGTTTTTCGGGGAAGCGACCTTCAATGCATTTTTATATCAATAAGAAGTAGTTTCCTAAATATAACAACAATGAAAAACGTATTTGGAGGTCGCTTCTCCGGAAAACGATTTCCTATTACATAAAAAAAATTTCTCTTCAGGAGGTGGCTTCCTCAGAGAACGACTTCTTGTTGAAATAAAAAAATAGGACATTCAAGAAATTGAATTTGAGAGTGAGACATTTAAAAATAAATAAATAAAACAAGAATATATATATATAAAAAACTCTATAATCCTCAAAGCTAAGTTGTTCCGTCTCGAAGACCATTCTTCCTTTTAATGAATTCTCATTTGATAAAAATAAGTGTAACAAGAGTGTTATGAAGTATCTATAATTTTACTAGAAATCTATCGCAAACCTCTTGACTTTTACCTCTCACCGCGTTAAAACACATGAAAATATCATTTTATCCTACTATTTGATAGTCAATTTTTTTTTTTTGAAATTATTAACATTTTGATAATTTTAAAATTTCAAATTTATTTTTAAAACTTATGAAAAAATTGTATTTTAAAATTTTCACATTAATTTAAATTTAAAAAAAAAATTAAAAAAATTGCATTTCGCAAGTTTCACATTCATCTAAAATTTTAAATATTTTTTAAACTTAAAAAAAAAACTGCATTTCAAAAGTTTCACATTGATCCAAAATTTTAATTGGTTTTAAACTTTTGAAGAATTACATTTTAAAAGTTTCACATTTATCAAAAGTTTCATAATTTTATTTGAACTTTTAAAAAAATTGCATTTTGTAAGTTTCACTATTATTCAAAATTTCAATTTTTTTAAACTGTTGAAAAAAAATAATTATATTTCATAAACTTCATATTCATCCAAAATTTCAAGAAAAAATATTAACTTTTTAAAAATAGTACTTCAAAAGTTTCACATTCATTTAATATTTCAATTCTTTTTTAAAATTTTTGTAAAAATTACATTTTGAAAATTTCACATTTATTTAAAATTTTTAAAAAATTTAAATTTTTAAAATCACATTCATTTAATGTTTCATATCTTTTTTTTAAATTTTTATAAAAATTGTATTTTGAAAGTTTCATATTTTTTAATTTTTATAAAAATTATATTTTAAAAGTTTTACATTCATTTAAAATTTTTAAAAATTTAAAAACTTTTGAAAAAATTGAATTATAAAAATTTCACGTTCATTCAAAATTCTGAATATTTTTAAATTTGTGAAAAAATTGTATGTTGAAAATTTCATCTAAAGTTTCGAATTTGTTTTAAACTTTTCAAATATTTTGACTATTAATAAAAAATAAAAATAAAATTATCTTTTTATCTGCTTTGGAAGTAAAAGGTAAAAATGAGAGTGTAGGTTAAGGGTGAACACGAGGCTGGTTCAGTTGAAATCGTCAATCCGACTCAAATCGGAGGTGCCAGGTGGTATACACAAGTCCGTTTCCGTCATTTTCTCCTTCAAATTGGGCGGGTTACAGGTCTCTCATGTCGTGAGTTTATGATTAGGGTGAGATCCCAACTAAGCAATAAAATTCTTCCCAAATTCATATAAAAAAGAAATAAATTAAAAATGACATAGAAGAAGAATAAGAATTTTAAATCTTATATTGGGGTTATTTTTCTCATATATAAATCTAAAATAATAAGAAAGGAAGACAAAAATAAAAAAAAAAGAGCAATTAAGGGACTATAATGTTCATCATCTCACTATGAAAATGCACTAAGTTGTATTTATAATTTTTTAATTGTAAATTTCAATATATTTTAATAGTAAGATGGTGAATATAATTTTATCATATTTGATTTAAAGATGATATATGTAGCTCTTTATCTTTGAGAATATAAAAGGAAAAAAATAATTAATTAAAAAATAGAGGAAAAATAATACTTAAGTTGTAAACGTGATGGGGATTTTATGTTTGCGTGTTTTTCTTTCCAGCAAAATCGATTGTGTAGTGTGTCAGTGTCACAGATAGTTCGTATACCAAAATCAGTTGGATTCGGATATAATGTGATTGACCGTTTAAAACTAATCAAAAGGACCACCTGTTAATCCATTTCCATTAATTAATATTATTAAAAATTTCTTAATATAAATTTTGTTTAGTTTTATATTATAAATTTTACTCCCTAATTTTGATATTAATTAATTCAAAAAAAATTATTAATCATGTGAATATATTTAACATTATTTGTAAATTGTTTAATATTGTGTATCTGTAAATAAGTATTGTTTAATACTGTAAAAATATTTAGACTTAAAAAGACATCCAATTTTATTTTTGTATTTTTAAATGATTATTTTAAATTTTATTTTAGACCTTTAGATTTATTTGACCGGTCTTAACTGAAATAATTATTTAATTGATATCAGCTTAATAAAATAAGAAAAATAATAAATATATGTTAAAATTTGATTTACTTTAAATCAACAACAATTAAATTATTATTTATTAACAAAAAGAAAATATAACAGTCTCAACTATAATGACAAAAAAATTTGTTAAATTACGATAAAATATTGATTTATAGTAGGCCACATAATTCAATCAGAATTTTCCATAAAATAGCATCGCAAGTTTATTTTTTTATGAATTGATATAGCAAAGTTTGATTGTACCCAAAAAACATAGCAAGAACTAGTAAATAAACAGACCCTACGTGAGAGTTGAGACCTCCTATGAGGATTCAAATTGACTAATACTTGAGAGGAAGTATTTATGTGTCAGTGATGTAAGCACTTACGACACCACTATGCGATATAAGTAGATAGATTTAAGAGTTAACGAATGTATATCTAATGAGACCACATTATCTAATTTTATAAAGCATTTACAAAAGAGAAGTGACGCAATTCATTTCAGTTTTTATTCCACTTATATCCTCTCATTTCACTTTTTTTTTTCAATTTTTTTAGTTTAAATTAAAAGTTTATATTATATATATCATCGTAAAAAGTTTAAATGTATTTAATATGTTATTGAACAAATCAAAATTAATGTTTTCTATATTTTTATTGAATAATATTAATTTTTATGAATTTCAATAATATATCAAATAATTTTATATTTGTATAAAATTTTATATATATGATATAAACTTCGAATGTAAATTAAAAGAAATTAAAAATATAATAAATTTTAAAAAATAGAGATGATTGGTTGTGATTTGAGGAAAATAGAAACTCATTTTTTATTGAATGTTAGTGTAAAGTTAATTAATAGTGAGTGACAATGTCATAATATTTTCTAAAATTGAAATACTTTTTATTAAAAATTGATGTCACAATGTTCTTTTGACTTAAATTATAACGTCACGCATGATGGTTGTTAGGTCCTACAACTACTTTATTAACAATTACCAATACATGTTCTATTTGATTTTGAATTTGACTAATTGAACAACCTAAATGACACCATAGATCACCATATATAAAAAGGACAATGTTGGCTTAGGAAAACACAAGCTAGAATGGCAGAGGTGAAACTACATGGATTTTGGTATAGTCCTTTTACTTTAAGGGTAGTATGGACCCTAAATCTAAAGGGTATACCATATGAAAACATAGAGGAAGATCGCTTCAACAAGAGTCCCCAACTTCTTGAATATAACCCAGTACACAAGAAGACTCCAGTGCTAGTTCATGATGGAAAACCCATATGTGAGTCAATGATCATTGTTGAATACATTGATGAGATTTGGCCACAAAACTCATTGCTTCCAGCTGATCCTTATGACAGAGCTCAAGCCCGATTTTGGGTTAAATATATCGATGAAATGGTACAATCTTTCAAAATTTAATCATTATGTGTATGCGTGTGTGTGTGTGTATTTACTTACTTTTCAAGTCACGTTATGTTTATTTCTTAAACATTACTTTCTATGTTCTAACAATCTCATATTGTTTCAAACTTATAGATTTCGACACTTTCATCACTCATTCGTAGCAAAAGTAGTGAAGAGCGAGAGAAGACCAAAGAGAATCTATGGGAACGGCTCGGAGTTGTCGAGGATCAATGTTTGGGAGATGAGAATAAATTTTATGGAGGAGACAACATTAACATTGTAGACATCGCTCTTGGATCTTTTGTCAAATTTATTGAAGTTTTGGAAAATACATTTGAAGTGGAGATTTTGCAAACTGAGAGGTTCCCCCACTTGCATTTATGGTTTAATAATTTCAAGGATGTTCAAGTCATCAAAGAAAATACCCCTCACCAAGAGAAGTGGGTGGCTTTTTTAAAGCCTCTTTTTGAAAAAATCTTGTCATCTTCTTGAGAAAAGTATGGCTTTTATGAATTAATATATATAAGCATTTGTATCTTCATGAGTCATGTGTATTTCTTTATGCTAATAATAGTTGTTTATGTTTTTGTACTTCACTAATAAAAGTTTCAATAATAATTTTTCTTTTAATATTAAGAGTTTGTACCACACCGCTAATAAATTTATAGTTTAGTTGATCACTACCTTGTAGTTTTATGTTTCCACCAAAATAGAAAAAATTATTTACTAATCATTTTCAGTTTAATATTATTAATATATATGTAACTCCTTTCATTTTGTAATTAACGATGACATGTTTATTGTTTAATGTTTTAGTGTGTATTTTGTGTTTGATAACATTTGATCATCATCGAAAATTCTCTTTGTACATTCTCTCATTAATTGTTTTTATTTTTCTTATTTTTGGTCTCTTTTCAATATTTTTTTTATAAATTAATTAGGAGAGAGACAGAGAGGTTGAGAAAGTAGAAAAAGAGATTTGTGGAGTAGACTCAATTATGATTTTTTTTCTTTTCCTTTTCTTTATTTAATCCTTTTTACAAGCGAGACTACAAGTACTAGTTAGTGCTTCTCATATCAATTTATACTAATTGTTTAATCCCCCAACTCTAAATTAGATATCCCCCAACTCTAAATTAGATATCCCCCAACTCTTCCTCTACACTCTCTCTACTTCTCTTTCTTTCTCATCAATTATTCTTTTTTTTTTCTTACTTTTTTATTTTTTATTTTTATCTTCGATATTTTTTTTAAAAACAAATTATGAGATACAAAGTTGGAGAGCCGATCTTTGTGGAGAGGATCTAAATCATAATATGCTTTTTTTGTTTGTTTTGTTTAGTCATTTTTTACAAGCGGAACCACACGTACCAGTGAGTGCTCCTAATGTCACTTAATGCTCACTGTTTAATCTTTTAACATGTATTTTGTGTCTAGCAACATGTGGTCGTGATCATAAATAGATCATCTCCCCCCAACTCTTCATCTACACTCTCTATCTCATCAATTTTTTTTTTCTCTTCCTTGCTTTTTTTCTCTCTTTAATATTTTTTTAAAAATAAATTATAAGAAAAATAGAGAGGTGGAAATGATCCAATTCATGATATGCTATTTTGTTTGTTTTATTTAGTCTTTTTTACAAGTGAGTCCAGAAGCACTAGTGAGCACTCCCAAAGTCAATTTAATCTTTTAGTGTGAATTTTGTGTCTGACAACATGTGATCATGATCGAAAATATATTATCTCTCTAATTCTCCCTCAACCCTCTTAATCTCTCATCAATTATTCTCTTTCTTACTATCTCTCTTGAATATTTTAAAAAAAATAAATAAATTATGAGAGAGATAGAGAGGTGAAGAGAATGGAGAGAGAGACTTAGTAGAGATTTAGGTTGACTCTACTTGTAATTGGACTCAATACAGCTGAGTTGTGAGGTCCATTTTGCCTTTTAATGAATTATCATTTGACAAAAAATAAAAGAGTAACAAGAGTGTTACATACGTACCTATAATTGTAGATCACTTCTTAGTGATGTAACCACTCACGACACCGCTAGTAGAGCAGAAAAAGATGACATTTATGTGAATGAACATGCCCCAAAAAAATAGACGAATAAAAAGGGAATAAAAGGGGTTGTGTATATTGAGTTAAGATTATCTACCTTTCAATTTTCTACTTTTGATAATTTTGTTCATATTTCTCTCATAATCCATCATTATCTCTCATTCAAATAATTTTTATTTATTTAATTTAATTACTAATTTATCCTCTAAATATACTAAAGTTATCAAAGTTACCAACCACCAAAGTTAGAGAATCCATTTCCGTGTATATTTGTGGAGAGAAATTAACCAACAAACAAAGAAAAGAAATTTGTTAAATAATTGTCATTTCATTTAATATAATGGCAAGTCGATAGTTTGAGTTTAATGGATGGATATGTAATTTTATATTAATATATAACAAGATATTTTTTTTCTATGTAAAATTAATTGACATCGACAAATAAGGGTGGGTCTTCTTTGGAGTCTACAGGAGTCATGGTATCTATAAGTTATTATTAATTTTTTTTTTTTAATAAATAGGCCTATTAAATGCACATCATAACCAACATTTTTGTATATGTTAGAGAATTATGATTGAGTATTAGAAAAAGAAAAATAATTAAAAAAATAAAACTTAAAATAATTCTATAAAGAATTGTTATATAATTATATTATGATACACTTTTATATAATTTTATATAATGTTAACTTAACAAATTCTACTTAATCATAAATATTTTTTAAATGTCTCTAACAATTTCTATAAATTGAAAGTGTGTAACAATATTTTCAACTTAAAAGAACAATACAATACACGAAAAAGAAAAATATAATGTAATTAATGAAAGAAAATTATAAGAAAAATAATACAAGTCGTAATCACATTAATTAAACAAAATAAAAAATCATGTAGAAAGTGATAGCGGGCAAGGTGCATAATTCTCATCGAAATCTTCGACATACTTTGTGCTAATTTGAAAATATTTTTGTATCTCCGTGACACTGACTCTAATATAGAATCAAGAATCTCAATTTTAGATATTCAAATACTAAATTTGGACAACAAAACTTAACCATCATAAGATGGAAGTACAAAAAGAATGAGAAATGTCTAATACCATAAGGTAAAAGAACACACAAAAAATTATAATTGTTTTACTATAAATAAGGTAGAAGCACAAAGAGAAAACCAACAATGACTAAAAAATATGAAATCACGTGAAATATATCACTAAAGAAGATAATGGTTAATGAACAATGAAACTTTTAAAAAATTGGATCATAAATCACAAAATATTTTGAATCTTGAATATTAAATATTATACAACCAAGTTGAGAAAGAATGAAGAATCACAAATTTAAATTCAAAACGAAGAAGAAATGACAAAGAAAAACTGAAAAAAGAATTAAAAAAAATTAAAAAAAAATATAATTAAATAATTATTATTGTTCTGATATCATGTTGAGAATCATAGTTGAACTCAAAAAAAAAAAAAATAATTAAAAAGAAAAACAAAACTTAAAACTATTATATAAAGAATTATTATACAATTAAAGTATGATACACTTTTATATAATACTCTTAATATATAATCTAAATAATTTCATATAACCATAAATATTCTGTAACGACATCTAACCGTATATAGTTTATCTGTTTGACAATGTTTATTGAAGATTACAATGTGCAGAGGCAATGTGATATGTTTTGTGACCTAGTGGTAGCAAGTTCGAGTCCTCCTCCTGGTACATGAGTGTAAAACTCAAGCTAAAATTACCTAGAGCAAACAAATCATATGTTAAGATTTATAAAATAGTACCATAGATATTTGTTAAACAATTGACCCCACCCACCCCACCACACTATCCAAGATCCGCCGTTGTCGACAACGTCCTATTTTCTTAGTTTTACTTTTCATACAAAAGTTACGTCACATATGTTCTTTTTGAATTTGACTAGTTGAACAAGCTAAATGACAATAGATCCCCTTAGATAAAAGGACTAGTGTTAGGTTAAGAAATCACAAGCTAGGATGACAGAGGTGAAACTACATGGATTTTGGTTTAGTCCTTTTACTTTAAGGGTAGTATGGACCCTAAATCTAAAGGGTATACCATATGAGAACATAGAAGAAGATCGCTTCAATAAGAGTCCCCAACTTCTTCAATATAACCCAGTACACAAGACGGTTCCGGTGCTAGTTCATGATGGAAAACCCATATGTGAGTCCATGATCATTATTGAATACATCGATGAAATATGGCCACAGAACTCATTGCTTCCTGCTGATCCTTATGACAGAGCTCAAGCCCGATTTTGGGTTAAATATATCGATGAAATGGTATAACTTTTCAAAATTCAATCATCATATATATGTATATATTACTTTTCTAGCTTCTTCCATCTTGATCATGACCAACTGCACTTGCACAATATATGTTCTGCTTATTGTATAGATATGAACTTTAACCAATAGACTTTACCTTGTGTCCTAAACATTACTTTCTATGTTCCAACAATTTCATCTTTGATTCAAACTAACATGAGGATCAATATTTTTAGATTTCGTCACTTTTAGCATTCATGCATAGCAGAAGTGGTGAAGAACGAGAAAAGACCAAAGAGAATATATGGGAACGACTTGGAGTCGTCGAGGAGAAGTGTTTGGGTGATGAGATTAAATTTTATGGAGGAGACAACATTAACATTGTAGACATCGCTCTCGGATCTTTTGTCAAACTTCTTAAGGTTCTAGAAGATACGTTTGAAGTGGAGATTTTGCAAACTGAGAGATTCCCCCACTTATATTTATGGTTTAATAATTTCAAGGATGTTCAAGTCATCAAAGAAAATACCCCTGGCGAAGACAAGTTGGTGGCTTTATTAAAGCCTACTTTTGAAAAAATCTTGGCATCTTCTTGAGAAAAGTATGGCTTTTATGAATTGATATGTAAAACATTTGTAACTTCATGGGTCATATGTGCTACACGGCTAATAAATTTATAAGTTAGTTAATTACTGCATCCTCCTTCTCACATTATAAGTCATTTTAACAATTTCACACAAATTAAAAAATGTAACTAATGTTGTATGGAAAAGAGAAATTAAATATTACTTTGCAAAAGTACCCCCCATTGATTGTATGGAAAACATAAATTAAAAGAAATTGAATATGATAAAATAATAAATAGTAAATGGTATAATAGAAAAAGAAGTATTTATTGTTTATTGGTAATGTAAAATCTATAATTTGGGACAAATATATTTTGTTAAAATAAACTTATAATTTGGAATAGAGGGAGTACCTTGTAATTTTATTTTTCCACCAAAACAGAGGTACTTAGCACCCTAGATTACTTCCCAAGTATAAAAGTTTAATATATATATATATATACAATTTAGATATACCTTTTTTGTTATTAGAAAAAATTTATTTACAAATCATTTCCTGTTTAATATTAATAATATATCTGTTACTCCATTATGTAACTAATGATGTTTTAGCATTTTGATTTTGTTTCAAAACTACTGATGTTTTAAATTTTCAATGTCTAATTAATGTATTTTTTTAATTAGAAATATGTAATTTATCACAAATACTAAGAGACTAAATAAGGATGTTAGAGTACCACTGTATGTTTATTTATTATTTTTTATGTGTGTGCACTAAACTTAAACATCAAGAGTTAAGAAATGGAAGGAGCAGTTGCTAAATAAATGATAAATCACTAGAATATAAGATAGAAAGGGGTAAGAGGGAACTAAACTTTTGCTGAACATCGAATCATACAGTATATTGTGTTGAGATACATCGGATTTCTTAACAATAACACATGCATCAACGGGTAATCAACCCCGGAAGTTGCTCTGAATAGGAGATAAACATATCTCACTGCTCCCAGCCAATTCCTCAAAGTGAGTAATTGCGTCTTCTAATCGAGAAAATTGAGTGGAATACTTGATATGAAGTTCATTGGTTTCAAATGGATTAAGCTGCCACTCTGAAAGACCGTCGCTGATAATCTTCAAACCGCATTTCAGCAATTCCACTCCTTTGCTAATTCCATCTGGAAACTTCCTCTTTCTATTTGATTGGTTTTTGTCATCAACTTCCATGCTATTTAATTGGTTCTTGTCATCAACTTCCATGCTATTTAATTGGTTCTTGTCATCAACTTCCATGCTCTCACATCCCTCTCTCAGTTCGGCATTAACTGAAATGTTATGGATCATCTGTTTTAGTATAAGACCTTCTTTCCTTAGCAGCTCAAGCTGTTCAGGACTTGGTGCAACTGTCAGAAGAGCATTTTGCTTATTAAGAAATGCTTTAAGCTCAGCCATAAATCCCTCCTTACTTGTCTCTGTTCCCGAAACTAAATCATATGAAAGTGCTGCATTCTGTGGAACAAATCTCCATAGCTGAGTGCAGTCTGTGCCAGCAGCAAAATATCCAAATGTGGCTATTGCCAAGTGAGTGAGTGCCCAGTGCCGCTCTGTCAAGATAAAGTGATATAATTCCCATGCAGCACGGCTTTTTTCATCAGAATCGTCACTTTCTGAAAATTCCATGTGAACAAGTCCAGCAAGGAACTGAGCCAAATGTGGCTTGCATTTGTATAAATCGGCCGGAGGCTCAGTGATAAAGATACTTTCAATCTTCATTATTGCCTGTTCAACATCATTTGATATGTATAGATCTTTTAGATATGAAATGATCCCTAGAACTTCTCCGAAAAGCCGAAGAGAATGGTTCTTGATCCTTTTGTCTACAGTACTTTTATAGTTGGAACTAATTGAAACCAAAAACTTCAAGGTCCTTGCATCAATTTCAGGTAGTCGATTCTTGCTGCAGAAAATGGGAACACTATTCTTAAAGTTGGAACCAGTCTGACAATTCTGGTTCAGTGAAAAAATAAAAGGAACCAGGTTAAAATGAATGAAAACCAAATCCGTCGTTAAAACATTCAAATCAGATTAAAACATGCACGTGGGAGATCAAACTCAATTCTGGCTTTTCTTCCAAGATTTAGGAGTCTTTGATATAAAGAAGCAGAATAAATTTATTTCGAACTGGTCATAAGAATTTTGTGAGCATGTTGTAAGTAGACTACAGTTAACATTGACAGTGATCGACAGAAATGAATAGGAAATGAAGTTTATAAATATATATATAGGCTTATAATAATCGATATAACAGAACCAAAATACTTACAATGCTTGCAAAGAAGATTGCAAAGAAGCAGAAAGAATAAAAACTGGAATGCCAAACAAACCAGAGGAGCAGGCCATCAATGATGTTTCGTTAAAGTTGTCAATGAAGTCATAATAATCAGATATAATTCTTTGAATGGAAGTTTTTCTCAACTCATCTGACAGTAAATCAAGCGAAAACCCTTCAATGAACAGAGCCAAACTCAAAATCAATGACGATTGTGATCGCCCATTACCAACAAGAGACATGTAGACCTCGTCAACCACTGATTTTTCACAATAAGTTAGAAGCAAGTAAATTGATCTTGTCAATTTCCTGAAGGAAGACTGAGGAAGGAAAACCGAGTCGCAGGATGCCAGCAGCTTAAGTAATGAACATAGTTTGATAATGATATTATTTGCAATTGGTGTTTCAGCATGTTTCACTAAAAAGCACCAGCACTCCATCACAATCTCCCAACAAAGGAAGTGAGGATGAAAGAAATTCTCTAGTAAGAAGGACTCAAACTCCCCCCAAGCTGTACTTGAAGAGATCACAATCATGAAGGTTTTGAATGCTTGCAACAGGAGAGTAAACACGGGCTGACACACCAGTTCAGCTGTTTTACCACAGCCAGAGAATAAAGGAAGTTGCAAAACAAGCATATGAGAATATATATTTTCCTCAACTAAAATATCCAAAAACCAATTAAGCTTCTGAGTAATCGCTACTTTCACATCTTCATCGAGCTTGAGAGAGTATTTAAGGAAGCTAATAAACAATACAACTCGACCAAATATTAGTACTCTTGATCTGCTTATGCCTTCACAACCACTTGAAAATATTTCATTAACCAATGTTAAGTTACAATCAGCAAAGGTTGGACCATAAAAGCCAGAATGAGAATCTCCTTCATCAATGAATAGCCACTCCACTACCTCAAGCTTCTGTTCCAGTTTTAGTTTATCAGAGTTTAGCAAAGACAACACCATATCCAAGGTAGTTTCCTCCAATAGCTCCGCAATTACTGCAGATGCATATTTCAGAAGAATTTCATTACTTACAAAAATCCAAAAAGACGTGATCATGAGAACACACTGAGTAATCTCCCTGTACACTGTGTAGGTCTGATGAGGATACAGTGAGCATATTTTAACTGCATTAATCAGGTAGAATTTCACTGGCACAAATATCCTTTTAGCTTCAGTAACAGAGATGGTTTCATTCAGTGATGATGACCAAACCTCAGCAGCACATTTCAAAGGCTCGGTTATTAGTGCAAGCAAAGATACCACTATATTTGCTATATTCATTTCTGTAAAATGTCCTCCGCCAATTTGAAGCAAAGAAACAACACCTTTCCAGGAGACACTAAGAATATTGACTGAACTGCCACCATCATTCGCTGCAAGAACACCGATCTGAGACAGCTTTTCTACGGTGTATTTTGTTATGTTGATAGCATGGCAAACATTAATAGGTTTGTCAAGCCTCAAATGGTTTTCATCAGAAGCCTCCCAGTTTATTAATTCAGAACGCACCTTGCATAGTTTTACAACAACATCAATGACCATCTGTGCTACCTTCAATATCTCTGATCCAAATGATTGAATTTTCTGCTTAGGATCAGAAAAGAACCATACTTAGCAACACATACAAAATCTTGCAGTATAAATATGAAATGAATAGGAGAAATTTCATCGATGGCCCATTGTTTATTTGCTTAGGAGAGCTTTCATCGATGGCACATCATTTTTTGCTCTTGCTGGAAATTTATTATCTAATACCAACTACCATAGAGTGTCATGCAACTAAAAATACTGAAATCATTACCTTGGCTTCTGATATAGAATCTTTAGTTAGATTTAACACTTCTACGGTGAAGGTTTCAACATCGTCCATTAATTCCTTGTTAACAATGTCGGTGAATTTCAACAAGGCTGAAAACGTTGATGCAGAAAATCTTAGGATTTCCAAAAGAAGCTGCACAACAAAATATAAATTTTTAGGGTAAAAACTGATGTCACTGAGAAAATTATCAAATGAATGTTTAGACAGAAAAGCAAGCAGATTCCTCAATGATCTTTGTAAAACACAATATGTGGCTTTTTATCAAGAGCAACCAAACTCTTAAAACGAGCACCACCATTAAACAAACCATTCCACATTAGAAAAGTTGGCAATACTTTTGCCATTCTATTCATATTTGTTGAAATTATAGAGCTTTGGTAAAGGAAGAAGGGAAGAAAGAGAATAATGAGGAAACAAATTAAGAAATATAAAGGGATATGTGAACCAATCCTAAGAGTTAATTCCAGATATTCTAAATTAATTTAAGATAGAACCCAAATAGTGTGAGATATCTTCCATATATCCTAACACTTCCAATCAAGCTAAAGCTTTAAGCTTGTTACAGGTAGATCCTTAAAAAGAGATAATATATTATGGGCTCCAAAAAACATGGCTAGAAAAACAACTCAGGAATGTTAGAGAAGTAGGAGAGATGAATAGTGCTAGAAAGACAACTCAAAAAAACAATTGGAATGATCTTAAACCCGGAGAGCTGGCTGGAACTTGCAATGTTGGACAGCATAACCAAGGAAAAAGATACACACAATCTAAAATGATCATCAATGGAAATTTCCTAGCACGAAATCATACATAGCAAGAACTAAAACTTCACAAAATCCACCAACAACAACATTGAATGCTTTAAACTACAAGAAAATTTAGGATACCCAAAAACAAAAGTTGAAACTCAAGCTGACATACATTACAGCCATGGATAAATCATCGTGACATGACTCATAAGTCATAACTTTAAGTAGCATATAAGAAAACCATTGGTATAATCCAAAATGGGAGGTTACATGAATACAACTAATTCATCACTTATATGAAATAACCGAGACATAATACCAATATTATCTTTTCCTTTAACATATTACAATATTGTATGATTATAAGAATAGAAAAAACAGTCAAACGTGATAAAAACATTATCTTCTATTTTCCTATATAGATAAAAAGAAACTTAACTTAATTTACATTTGGCCAGCAAAGGCATCTCTTAAATATATATTTTTTCCCTGGTTTTGGGGAAACTTAGAATATACTCTAATCCACAAGAATTACTTACTTCAAGAATACGAGCTAAGTTTACTTCAGATCATGAATCAAGAGGAAAATATAGAAAAATGATTCAGAGGAAATGTGGAAATACGAATATATATGGCAAAGTACGAAGCTTTTGTGTGTGAATAAGAACCTTTTGAGGACTGTTGTCAATCAGTCAATCCATGAAAATAACTTCTACCTGGTAAAATACAGAGCTGTGTTCGTCTTCTTGAGATTCTTCTGTAGACAAAAGAGTCATCTTTAGATGCTTGCCACACCATATACTAGCCTAATCAACAAGATTATGTTATCAGAAAAGACATCTTCCTGGAAATATTATGAGATAAAAAGTGTGTTGAAGTATATGTGTGGATAAACTATAAAGAGAAAGTCAAAACAACAAATGAGTAAGGAAATACCTTGACTCCAAGAGTGAGAGTTTGAGGTAAACAACTAGGTAGGTTAAAATCTATATATTTTGAAGCGGCTAGTAAAATACTTCTATTTAGCAAGCATTGGGTAACATCCAAACATGTGAAATTTTCCCAATAAGTCAAGCTTGCAGTTAAGGAGAAAGCAACAATGCAGACAAGTAATAGATTATTCAAATGGCATACAAGAATGAAAATATACCATTGTTTAACAATTTGGCACTTCCTAATCAATAAATTTAACCAAGCATCAATCTAAGATTCATATACTGCTAGATTGATAAATTAAAGTTCTAATATACTGGATTTAGGAGAATTGTTCGAGAATTGATCAATATTAACAAACATCAGTCAGTTCTGGTATTTTATGCTCCGATATACTTAGTTTATAAATTTAAGCTTTAATATACTGGATTTGGGAGATTTGCCAGCAAAACAATGACAACTTCCTCGTAACCAAGTTCCAGCTTATTACGCATTTATCATATCCCTTACCCCTCATCAAAATATTAAATACCTAACATGACCGTGCTAGCTTTAAAAACTTGAAGTAGTGAATAAACTAATCAGTCTTGGTTTGGCGTACACTACTTTCAGTGTAATTCACTTTGAAGGAGTTAATTATAAACTTACAAAATATGTTTGGAATAATTCGATTGCAATCTTACGTTTGAGTCTGAACATTTTGTTTCCAAACGTACATTTACAGTTTCTTAAGTGTAAACCAAACATACACTGAGCTCTGCATTTAGGCGTGTTTGTCAAGAGGTACTAACAATAAATACTTTGAAATGAAAAATTATAACAACAAAAAATTAGTTTGAAATTCAAATAACAAAACAAGCATTGAAGAGTATATGAAATGAAGAAAGGATACTACGAGGCAATTCATGACGGAAGCATAATCAGACTCAGATACGTCCTCGATCAAATTTAAATTTCCAAGATCAGTAAATAATTGAACACGGTCCTCAACAACCTGCGACGAATATGAAAGATAAAATTGAGTGAAAATTTTAGAGCCAAACCCTAAAATGTGTGAATAGAATGAGAGAGTAGTTGACTAGATAGTAAAGAGAAACGAAAATGGGAAGTGACTTGCCTCGGAGGATTTAATGGCGGCGAGTATCCTCTGGATATCGATCCTGGAGCTTCCTTCCGCCATTTTCCACCGTCTATCTCTATGCTCTCTTTTTCTTCTATGGATATTTCGAGTTCGATGTTTGAATGGCTTTGTTGTTTCCTTTTCTGGTTTGGCTCCGTGCTTTTTCCCGCTTTTTTTTCCAACGCAAAACTATGGGTGGCAGTGGCCCGGGTCGACCCGAATTAAGCCAATGTAAACAAATTTAAGTATAACAAATTCCACCCCGCTTGTTAAAATTAATTTAATTCAATTCAATGCTAGTGTAAATACTTTTTCCATTTCAATTAATTATAATCATTAAATTATTATTATTCATAATTATATATAAAGTCATTTATATAATTTATTAATTGTATAAATAAAATTAGATTAATATTACATACAAATCAAACTATTTACAAATATCAAATTGACTAAAATATTTCTTATTTTATATCAAATTGTCGGAATATTGTTTTCTTTCTCCTCTTCATTTCTTTTCTTTTTGAATTCTCTTTTTTTTTTTATTGTTGAATTTAAGAATTGGGTTGTTTATTTTAAATTTGTTTGTGTGTATTTTTATTTATTTATTTATTTATTGCATTTAGATTTTGTGTATGTAGATGAGATATATATAAATTTAATTTGTGTATATGCACATGAAACTAGTTCATGTATGTGTTGAAAAACTTAATTACATTAACTTTTACTTATGTACAAATACGTGAATTCGCTTTATGAACATGTACTTTAAAATAGTTCATATATGTATTAGAAATTAAATAAAATGTATCTGAATTGATTTCACTTATATATATATATATATATATATATAAATTAAGTTTATCTATACACGTGGTGGATTGAGTAGATATCCTTTAAAGATTAAAATCCCCACATTATTTTTTTCATATTAGTTTTAATGTGTAAAGAGCATATATCAATATATGATTTTCTACAATTAGACTTATGTCACATTTGAATAGATAATTTATTTATTTTTGAAAAAAATAAACAATTAACTAAATATATATAACAAAAATGATATAAATAATTATATACAAATTGTTTTTAAAATAAAAGATAAAATAAAATTACTAAAGAGTCCAATTTACTAAAAAGAGAAGAGCCCACCCAACAAAACAAAGGTCATGACTATTTGACACTGGGAATGGATTGTCTCCAGTCACATGAGCATCCAATTTATTTCCAGCCTTTGATTTTAAGCCATTTGATTAGTAAAAAGAAAAAGTTGGATTTTAAAGGCGAGGATTTTTCTACTAAAGAAACATGAGAAAAAAAACTGGAGGAATCCATTCCCACACCTGATAATATAACTGTCATTATTTCATGTTTTGGCGTGTTATCATTCCGCGCCATTTTAAGCAAATATTTTTCTCCGACATATCCGTTCGAACCTCCGATCCTCATGGAACGTTTTCCTCTCTCTTTCTCTCTCTCAACGATCGCTTCTCAAACAAACCCTCTCTCTTTCTCTTTCTATCTTCCCAACAAAAACAAAAACTTCAACCCCAATTTTTCTCTTTTGGGTTCTTTCAACCCTACCCCAAAACCTTGCATTCCCAACACAACAATCTTCCCACCTCAATTTCACCTTCCCCTTCAGTTTATGGACACACAACCAGGTACCCTTTTACAAATTACTCCATTTTATTGTTAGTTTAATTCCAAAGGTTTCCCCAATTTTGTTTTTTTTTTCAAAAAAAAAAAAAAACCAAAGGTTCATGCTTTCTCCCTAATTTTATTTTATTGCACCGTTGTTTCGTCCAATTTAATAATTTTCAAAGAAATTGGGTTCCATTTGATTCCACATTATCTCACTTTCGTTAATTATTTGTATATTGTTGCAGAGTTTAAATTCTCAAGCTCCTTTATGGAACTAGGGTGCAAGTTCATTTCCCGGACAGTGCACATAAAAATTAGCATGTGATCATGGTGATATTAATAGCAGCGGCCTGCATTCGTGTTCCAATTGTGATTGTTAATGGACTGATTATGTAGAATTCCTTGGTTCTCCATTTTTTTAATGAAGGGTAAACATAATTATTAAAGTTTCTCCGCTTATTCTAATTTTGTTTTCAGAGGGATTTGGTAATTGTGTCACCTTCAGAATATTGCAATTGAGATTGCCACATACGACATATGCGCAATTATTATCAAATGGTATAGTGTTGGTTTGACAATTATATTTGTGTGGAAAAGTGATAGGATAAAGGCTTTATCTATACGACAAATGCGTAAATTGCAATAGGAGAAAACGGAATTACGGGTTAAATGTGGATAGACATTGAGAATTTTTTAACAGTCTATTGCAAAAGGTGGTTTGGTTGAGCTAAGTGTATAATCTTCCACCATGAATAATGAGGATCCTGGAATTTCAGGCAATCCATACAAAGGTACAGTGAGTGTTGGGTTTAGTGACAGAACGCCTTCTGATAAAGATGATGAAGACAATATATGTCTACAGACTGGTGAAGAATTTTCTGCTGAGTTCTTACGCGATCGGGTTGCTTTAAGGAGATTTCCTGTTATAACTGAGGCAGAGCAGCGCCTGCCAAACAGATTGGACTTCAATATTAATAATATTAATAATAACAACAATTACCAGCTGTTCTATGAGGATCAAAAACATACCCTTGGGCTAGGGAGAATGGATTCTGATAGTAATTTGGATTTGTCAGAGATTGCTTTAGCTAGAGGCTATGTTGCTGAAGTTGACAACAGGGCTTATCATAATAATTTGAGCAGATACCAGTTTGAACACGGTGGTATGAGACAAGCATCGAGTGCGTTTTCCAGACAATTATCAAGTAAGTTTTCCGATGGATGTGATCAACTTGCCTCAGGACTAAATTCGCCTTCCATTTATGCAGCCGAGTCTCCTCATTCATGCCATCCTTATGGGTCGGTGTTCTCAGAAGGCTCCTTCTACAAGAAGATAAAGTTTCTATGTAGTTTTGGAGGTCGAATACTGCCAAGGCCAAATGATGGGAAGCTCAGATATGTTGGTGGAGAGACACGGATTATATCAATCAGGAAGAACATCACACACGAGGAACTTACGAGGAAGACTTCTGATATTTGCAATCAAACCCACATTATCAAATACCAGCTTCCCGGAGAGGATCTCGATGCTCTTATTTCTGTTTGTTCTGACGAGGATCTTCATCATATGATTGAAGAGTATGAAGAGCTTGAAAGAGCTGGAGGCTCTCAAAGACTTAGGATTTTTCTCGTACCTTCAAATGAATCTGAGAGTCCAAGTTCTAATGAATCAAGAGTCAATCAGCCAAGTGACGCTGATTATCACTATGTTGTTGCTGTTAATGGTATGCTGGATCCAAGTCCGCGCAAGAATCCTAGCGCACCAAGCTTGGTCAGCCATACAATCCAGTTTGCAAATAACTCCGATTACAACAATCCACATTTCCACAGGGAATCATCGACATCTGTACTTTCTTCAGAGATAAAGGATTTCAACCCAACATCTTCAAATTCAGCTGGCATAATGTCAAAACCAGGTCCATTTTTAACAGCACTGAATGTACAAGGCAGGTCATATAATCAAACGCCTCCATCTCCCATTTGTGTACATCCTAAAGATCCAAAAACGTCTAATGTGCAGTTATTTACGGATCATCAACCATATAATGTTGTTAATGAAAGCATGATCCCCTTTGTCATGGAAAAAATTCCACACGACAACTCTTTGTATGTTGACAGTACCAGTTATGTTGATCCCATCGCATATTATAACAATCTTCCCCAAGGGCCTTCATGTGTGAACTACCATCCTAGTAATCAATATACATTGGAGTCCGAACAAATCAGGAAGTCTAATGCTGATTTCCATTTTCATAGACGAAACAATAGTAAAGAATTTGTCTCTCCTGCAATTTGTAATCAAACTGATATGATATTCGAGAGACCTTTAGTTAACAATGAAGGTTCATATCATTTTAACAAGATTCTCTCTCATCCTCATGATTCGTCAAGTATATTCTCAGTGGCTGATGATAGGGATGTATCTCAGTACAGAATGTTACATGCACTTTCCGACTCAACACTTCTGGAGAACAGTGAGAACTACAGAGGTCACTTGCAATTTCCGCTTAATGTTGAGAGAGACAAATTGTCGTCACTGGAAACTTCAAGTTCTTTGGAAGAATGTTCAATACAGCCAGGAGAGGTAAGTGACGGGAAAGAGTGCACGGCTTTGCATCAAAACTTGTCCGCGTTTGGAATGACCGATGGTTTCCAGAGATTGTCAGATATCCATAAAGATAACTTACAATGTGCAGATCAAAGCACTGATTGGTTTGATGAAAAAGTTGGAGCTATGCCACAACATTTACAGTACATCTACTACCAGCACGGTACTTGCTCATCTTCGCCAGATTTACAAAACAGTGAATACAATATATCTGCCGCACCATTTGTCTCTTCACAGTCCACCAGAAGCATGACAGAGCAAGCACACGGTATACCATTTGACACAATTGCTTCCGAGTTTTCTGTGAGAAGCCAAAATTCATCAATGGATCACCAATATGCAGTGTCGGAGACAAAAGACGGACAACCACCTCCCTCTGGCTCTCTTGAGTCTGTACTACCTATCTCTGTAAGTATATAACCTTTAATTTATCAAATCAATTATGTGCTTGCATGTATGAATCATAGTATTTTTTATTTATTTTTGTAACTCAGTATCCAGATATGGTTTCTTCTACACTAAGAGAGGTTGTTGTCCGTGTTGATGATCCTCCATACTACCAGAATCAAGAGGAAGAAAATGTAGTCACCGGCGAACAATGTTATGAATACATTGATGAATTTTGCATCAACAAGCCAGAATCAGCCGCAGTTTTCGATGAGCCAATTGATTGTATTACTTCAGGTATCCAGTCATGTTTACGAGTTGTATCAAATACAGAGGAAGAGGATGGAGTTGAATCTGCATCTCCTGAAAAAGAAGGGGCAGTGTGTGTTAATCCTGAATATGAAAGTAAGGTGAGAATCTAAAGATGAAACTGCTGTGTGTGGTTCATGATAACTGATTTATATAACTGATTTATATAACTGACTTGAGGCTCTTGTCTACAATGATAGCTTGCAAAAGCTGATAATGGAAACTTCTATAACCCTATTGGTGCTTCGGAAACTTCTGAAACAGAGCATGAACTTTATGGTTTACAGGTACTAAAGCTCTACATTTTGGTATATTCATGCATATTGGCATTTCCTTCCTTTAAGTTGTTTTAGTAGGAAGATTAAAATAAGCAGATCAAAACCAACAAGTATCCATGTTTAATCCAAATGCTTCATGTGTAAAAATACAGATTATTGAGAATGGTGATCTCGAAGAACTACAAGAGTTAGGATCTGGAACCTTCGGAACTGTTTTTCATGGCAAATGGAGGGGAACAGATGTTGCAATTAAGAGAATAAAGAGTAGTTGTTTCGCTGGTAGACTGTCAGAGCAAGAGCGGTTGGTAAGTCTCCATAAAGTATAAGCAAACTGAATTTGGTAGTATCTGTTATTTAGTTTCACTTTCAAACTTATATTATAAAATTACTTGTCAAAAGTTATGCATAGTAAAGTGCTTTCATTGACTTGGAAAATCTCATTTTTACCAGCCATTAACATAAAATTATCTTTAAAATATCTTGTTTGATGACGTTTCTTAGTTATATGCTTATTGTGTTTGTTTCTTAGACCAAAGATTTTTGGAGAGAGGCAAAGATTCTATCAGCACTTCACCATCCAAATGTGGTGGCATTTTACGGGGTAGTTCCCGATGGCCCAGGGGGAACATTGGCAACCGTAACAGAATACATGGTGCATGGATCACTGAGGAATGTTCTTTTGAAGAAGGAGAGGTAAGTTAACTCTCACATATATAAGTTAGAAACTGTTAATTAATTTGAATTTATCACTCTTACTAAGATATACTTGCAGAGTGCTTGACCGTCGTAAAAGGATCATGATTGCAATGGATGCAGCCTTTGGCATGGAATATTTGCATTTGAAAAATATTGTTCATTTTGATTTGAAGTGTGATAATTTACTTGTCAATTTGGGTGATCCTGAACGGCCTGTATGTAAGGTACTTTGCAGCAGAAACAAGATTTTTTTTTCTCTTCTGACTTATGAGCCTTTAAATACATCATGCTCGTAAACATCTGATGACATGTGAAATAACAAGAAAAATACACAATTATTCTAATCATTTATTTATTTTTTAACTTAATTCTTCAAAAATATTTCTCAACTATTGATACAAAGTTAACCCAGTTGTTATCCTGCTTGCATACCATCAGGATTTACTTTTTTTCTTTCATTTTTTCATTTATTTGTTTGAAGAAATTTATTGGACTGATCTCTTTTTTCTAAATCTGATCTATAGGTTGGAGATTTTGGTCTATCGAGAATTAAACGCAACACACTTGTTTCGGGTGGTGTCAGAGGGACTCTTCCATGGATGGCTCCGGAATTACTGGATGGTAACAGTTGTAGAGTATCTGAGAAGGTTAGGAACTTCGTCTTTCTCTATATCTTTTCATTAATTTTGACCATGCACTTTCTAGTGGATGGAGCAAGTACTTTCGTGGAGAATGTAATATTGAGCTGTCTTTTTTTTGTCATCTTTAGGTCGATATTTTCTCATTTGGCATCGCAATGTGGGAAATCTTAACTGGGGAAGAACCTTATGCTAACATGCACTGTGGTGCCATCATAGGTAAGTTTTTGTCACGTGTAATTCCAAACTATACCATCCATCATAGTTTTTTTCCCGATCCATTAGAGACCTGTCTTTTTGTCATGAATGTGGAAGTCACTAATTAGATGCTTCTGTTGTATATTTTGGAAAAACATCTTAAGTGAACTTGTCAATAAACTGAAACAATAACAATGTATCCACCCTGATATTTTTGCAGGTGGGTAAAGATTAAGATTTACTTTGAATTAAATCAACTATGGATATTATCATACTTATTCGCTTTAGAGACAAGTTAACTTTAGAGGAGCCTTATCCTTTACAATTTAGTCTTGGAAAACCTAATGTTTATTGCAGGGTCCCTCCCTGCAAATATAATACAATTTTGATTTTCCAAACATCCTTTTGGAAAAACAAAAAGTTAACAAATTTATTTGATACATTCGACGGATTGACTTCAAATTTGTAAAACACTAGGACATGTAATTCTTTTATTTTTTGGAATCTTCTTTTTACAAAACTTAGTTAATTTGATCGGTAGTTATTTATATGTATTTATTATATATGTATTGTTACTGTTAATAAATCATAACTATTATATCATTGAAAACATTTGACTTTAATCATAATTACTTATGAAGCCACACATATGAATGGTTGTGATTGTCAACATTGTAACACTTTTTACATTCTATGAAAATGATGAATCTCTACTTGTATACTTATATGTGTAATGCTACTTGTGCATATCTAGCTTAAGTGTGGCAATGTATTGCAAATAATCAAATGACCATACCACTTCATCTCAAAACCTTAGTATTTTTATCACTAACATAATTTTGTTTGAATTCTAATAATGAGTTTGTTTACTACTAATTATGTAATGAAGGAGGTATTGTCAATAATACGCTCAGGCCATCTATTCCGAAGCGCTGCGATTCAGAGTGGAAAAAGTTGATGGAAGAGTGTTGGAGCCCTGATCCTGCAGCCAGGCCATCCTTCACAGAAGTTAAAAACAGATTGCGCAACATGTCAGCTGCATTGCAGAGAAAGAGACCTACTATTGGGAATCGGTGAAAACTTACATTTCTTGTAAATGAATGCAAATATGAAAGGAAGATGGAATGGGTTGTTGTTTCAGTTGGTTAGCATTGTTTGTATAGAAGCCATAGTGTAGACGTATTATATGCTGAAAATAAGTAAAAGCCATTTATAAACTCCACAGCTTCATTGCACGCTCGTTTATTTAAGATTTTTAAAAAATTATTTTTACTTTATATTTTTTAAAATGATTTTATGATAACTTATTTAAAAATAATAGTTTTTTTAAACTCATTTGTTATCAATTAAAAAAAATAATTTTTCCGTTCAATAACTTAAATATTCTGATATTTTTATATGATAATTTTTAAAAAAAAATACATTATTATTAAAAAAATGATTTATATGAAAAATTTCTCAAACTAGTTTTTCATTTTAATTGACATATTTATTTCTTATTTTTCAACTATACAAATTTAAACTTTGAAAGAAAGAAAAAAAGTGCTATCCTCTCCCTATCTTATCTATGTCCTAAATCAAATTTATTTTGCAGGTAATATCATACTTATTATCTATCTCATGTACTAGTTATATTTAGCCATAAACATAGGTATTTGTATCTCCAAAGATGACTTTACACTAACTTTAATAAAAACTCATTTTTTTACCAAAATCTATTTAGGATTAGAGATGACTAATTATAATTTAAATTTTCACATTATTGTATATTGTATCAAGAGAGAACAATTGTCCCATTTTTTTAATCAACAAGGAAAATGAGGGTAGTTGAATTAAAATTTATTCTATTATTATACATATTATGACATTTTTTATTTTCTGTGAAAGTAAAATAGAAAAAATATTACTAAAAAAGATAGATCAACTATATCAAACGTGTTTGTATTATTTAGATGATGCTCAAAATAAAAAAAAAAAATAATTCAAATATAAAACATATAATTTTCTTTCTTTTAAAGTTATAAATAAAATATCATCTTAATTTTATAAATTAAATAAAATTACATGTAACATTAACCTTCATTTTTTTTTATCATTGGAGTTGATGTAAACTATCTTAGTAAATATTATAAATTCCATAATATTGTTTTCGATTTCTACTTATTAAAAAGGATTAAAATATTTTTAATTTCTATACAATTTTAAAATTTCATATTTACTCTCTAATTTTTTTCTATAACTTTTAATGTTCGAAATATTTTTCAAAACAACACTTTTAATCTTTGTTATTAAATTCTAACATCGAAAGTATATATGACACTTGTTACATGGACTTTTTTATTAAAGTGAAATTTTCAGATTTATGGACCCAAATATTTATTAATTTAATTAAACTTAATAATAATAATAATAATAATAATAATAATAATAATAATTATTATTATTATTATTAGGATTTAGGGTTTTTAAGATTAAAAATTGATCAAAGCTCCCAATTCAATTGCATAAACATGGTCTCTAGAAGAACACCCAATAATACAATACATGATTCTGACAGTGATGCAACTAAATTTAAAGAATTCAAAGATTAAAATTGATCCTCTCATTTTTGTGCTACTCTCATCTCAACACATTATTTTGGCGCGTAGTAAAATTGAGTTTTGAATTTCCCCGTTCCGGCGATGAAGTTTCGCGAGTGTGACACACACTCGCATTGATCTTCTTGAATCTTACTTTATTTGAAAACAAACACCACTCGGCATTTCAATCAAATCCTCACTCACTCACTCACTCACTCACTCACTCACTCAGTGCAATGAACTCAAAAAAGAAATCGACACCGATTAGGGTTTTCGGACAGCGATCCATTACTTCAACCTTTCGCACTCTCCCACCTAGTTCGTAAGTAATCTCTATCCCATTCTTTACCTTCTGCATGAATCTCACTATAACATTCACACTCTTGCTGCAACCAGCTCTCGTGATTCCGAAGCAACTGCGATAAATCAACCACCGCTAAAGACCCAACCCGCGCATCTCTCGCTTTCGCACTTCCTCGACCGCAAACTGCAAAAACCTTCTACACTTCCTCAAACAGTTCCGGTAATTTTATTTCATTTTTTATTTTATTTTATGATTCCATTTCGTTTTTAAAATCTGTAGACATGGCTGAACAGTGAACATAGTTTATTAGTTATTGCTATTATAGATACAGAAAACTCTTTATTTTGGATGTCGATGTAAAATTAATTTACACTGATAATACATATTTTATTTTGTCTTTCTGAAATTGTATAGGTTAATTCTTTTTTAAAAGGCAGTGTCTTGATTTATTCGTTGTTCACTTCAAAAGCACATGTTTCTTTTTGTTTTATTGATGAAGTTTTCCCGATATTTTTTTAATAGGGGAAGTTGACGCCTTTTAAATCACCTCTGGGTTTGAGGATACCAACCATTGAGCAGCAGGTTGGAAGTGTCAAGCAAGTTGAAGAAGAGAGAAAGGCTGCAACCACTGATGATAAGGTGATTTTTGAAATGTTCAAGCATACAGACGAAGAGGGAAAAAGTGACTTTGTTATTCCATTCGATGTTGATGAATTAGAACATTCAGTGACAGATAATGTTCAAGAGTCAAGGAAAAGGAAAAATCCATTTGAAGGTTTGCATTCCTATCCCAATGAATTTGATCCCGGGGTTCTTCAAATTAACCATCTAGTATTTACCAGTACTTTATGTTATTTATTATTCTTACTAGAAAGTTGAAACCATTAATTACAGTAATGATCCAATTAAACTATCATTGCCTACGCGTGAGATTCTTTGCCTTATTTATTGATTTCATGTCATAGAAAGATCTGTGTTTCAGTGTATTTTTCTTGAAATTCTTGTGACAAGCAATTTATACTCACAACCTCTTTAAGTCCATTTATGAAGGTCAAGGAACATTATATCTTTGATTTCATCCCTTGACCCCATTTTTCATATGCTTCTTTAGGGAACTTCACTATAGGGCATTGTTTTAGATTTTTGAATTTGTTCAGCCTGACATTTGAGTTTGGTGACAAGTGTGAGTCTTGCACTGTGCCTAGGGTTTTATGGTTTTATCGATTATTTTTAGAATGGTTAGGAACCTTCTTTTTGAATGAATATTTGTCAATTATACATTATTCAGAGGAAGACTAGCGAAATGTCTCTACTGGGTACAGGGACATAACAGCTATATAGTGATTGTGATTGAGAAATTAAGATGGAGTTGCCTAATGCTAAAACAACTTTTTTTCTGGTTCTAGCTTGGTGTCCTCACTCGATAACCTACTGAGATGGATAACTTATGGTCAAACCAATAGGATAGGCTGAGCATACCTTTATAAATTTTAGTTTGGGATTAAGACACCCAGAACTGCAGTATGGGATTGCACACTTGTTTCTTTGGGCTGTGGTTGCAGGCATCATTTTGAGCATAACTATTACATGATGGTAGTTATCACCCAGAAGAATCCACTGATATAGGATATTTGATGTGAATGTGATAGAATACATGAAGTCATCTTATACGGAGGGTTGAGATTGAATGGACAGAAGTAGTAAGAACAAGACAACAGATACTACCTTTCTCTGCCTGCAGCTTTTTAATAGACCACTAACATAAAGATGACTAAAAGGTTTAAAATGGAACAATCAAATACTTGTTGAACTCTGCATCCTCTTTGTTCTGTATGTTAATAGGTGGAAATGAGAATCAAACTGTTCGAAAGCATGTGGTAGTTCTTGGAGGTGAATCAAGATTGAAGCCAAAAAAGCAGATAAAAAATGACTCCAGCAACATAAAGCAAAAACCTTATAATCACTGTATGGTTTACATGTACTATTGTATTGTATACATATATTTTGTTATAGTGGGCGCATTTGAAAATTTTGATTGACATTACTATTTAAATTTTTGATGAGCAGATGCAAATGGTCGAGGCTGGTGGGACCATGACATGGAAGGTGTTGATAATGAGGAAGTGGGGTTCAGTGAAGTATGGGAGGGGGTGGGATCCACCACGCTTGGAGGTATAGCAGATTGGCATTGATGTTAATATTATATGTTTGTTTCTCACAAACGTTTGTACTGTGACTTAATTAGCTTTGAGATCAATAGCTGCATACACTCGTTTGTTCTGTGTAGAAGAGAAAGTCCCTAAAAGTGTGTAGATTCTTAATTCACTTTAATCTATTTATTTTACTCCAAATCACATGTTGAAAGTCTTACTTGTCTTCGAAGTTCAATAATCTAAATGGTTGAAATGATTTTCAAAATAATCTAATTTACCACTGATTATCAATGGTGCCATGCGATTTCCCTTGGTCCAAATTGAATCCTAACACAGTTAGGGGAATTGTACATAACTTTTGCGATAATGTGTTCCATATAATGGTTGCACAATTATATATATGTTGTTGGGCTTAAGTAAAACATTAGATTTGATGTAGGAATAAGGCTTTCCCTATTTTGATTCTTACATCCTAACTTTTTTTTCATAAAACATAATTTTAGAAAACGTTTAATTTGTTCAAAATAGATGTTTAATAGATAAAATATTATTACTATTCATTGTGATGTTTTTATAAAGGGAAATTGTATTTATCTCCTACGAGATCACCTTAAATACAATTCCTCTAGTTTAAAAAAAAACACTCACTGACAAAAATTAAATCAATTTTTTTTGCCACGTTTATATTTATTCATGTTATTTACTATATGACACAATTAAAGTTTTACTTTAATTTATAAATAATTTATAAAAATACGACTGTATGATTATATTTTAACGTCTTTTTTAATAAATGATGGATAAAGTTTGAAAAAGTGACACAACAAATGTCATTAATAATTTTTTTAGTGAGAATATAAAGCGAATATTTTTTTAAAACTAAAGGAAGTGTTACTGTCATTTAAAATGATCTTTTCATGAGGTATGTGATTTTGTTTTTCTATAAACAATTTGGTTTCATATAAAAAAATATTAAAGTAATTTAATAAATAAAAAATTAAGGTAAACTTTGTTGGTACCTATAATTTTGTTGTATATTAATACTCTATAGATAAAATTAATTGAATATTTAAATTTAATTAAAAATAATTAAATATGAAAACTAACGTAATATTAAATGATCATATGTTTGATATCATGTCTTACTAAATTTAAAAATATTGGAGTCTTTTTTTTATATGTTGTGAGATAATAAAAGAAGTGGTGGTCCGTAAGTCTAACTCTACTAAAATGGTTACATTGATTTGGTACTTTTGAGATTTTGTAATTGCTCACCGAATTTTAGATGATGTTTAATATTCAGTAGAAAAAAAAAGTGGAAAAGAAACCGAACCGAAAATACGGACAGCCCGTACGCAATGGCGGGTTAGGTAATTATGACACGTATGCCACGGACACCCACAAATTCAATCAACCCGTGATAACACCAACGCTCCAGATACTTACATATACCGGGGGAAAAATCCAAACCAACGGTGGAGATGCATTCCTAATAATAAGATATAAAAAACTGAGTGTACACAGTAATAAATCACCAAACAAGTCCAAGGTTACGACCACGACCCTCTTCATTGTCGTTCACTGGAATCCAACCTGGATTTTCACATCACCCTCAATCGTTGATTCCTTCCATTTCGGAAAATTGCGCATTAAAAAACACATCTCACATAACAAAAACCTTTTATTTATTTTTTAATTATTTATTTTCAATCTTTTCAGTACCACCCGAATAAATATTCAGTTACCAAAAAAACAAAAGAAGAAAATCTCTGGGTTTTAAAGTCCAGAGAAAAACGATAAGTCGTATTGGTGTTTTGATAAATCCATCAAAAGAGGGGAATTTTGGTTTCCAAAAACCTCGTTCCCCTCTCAAAAAAAATAAAAATAAAAAACGATGATGCAGAAATTGAGTTTGACGCCTTCTCATGGATTTCCTTCAGAGCTTGTTTTTCAGCAAGAATTGGTCATGAAGGTGAAAATTTTGTTTGTAATTTTTCTGATTCAAGTTATTTGAAGTTTGAATTAACGTGTTTGCTGATTCAATTTGAATTTTTTGTTTATGATGATAGGGTTCTCAACAATTGGTGCCTTGTCTTGTACCAAAACCTGAAATTATTAAATATCAGTGTCCTAATCTGAGGTTAAATTCGTCTGAGGAATCAAGAATGACTCCTAAAGAGTGGTTCCATTCTAATCGGTTTGTCAATGTTGAATTTTCAGCTCTAAGGCCAATGGTTATTGATGTACAAGGTGTGTATGTTGTGTATTTGATTATTCAATGTTTTATAATTTTATTTTATTTGCTCTTTTCCATGTATTAGTATTATTAGTAGAATACTTGAAAGCTATGTTGTTTGTATTTAGGGATTATAACTAATAGCTAATAATCCTGCAAAACTTGGTATAAAGTGGCTTGTATTTTGAGGACTGGTTCCTTGGCTCAACATGTGTTCCCCCACCTGGAAATCATGCAGTGGAGCAACCGGACAAGGAATTTTCAAGGCGTTCCCTAGAGCATGGATCAATATATGTATTATAAATCAGTAGTTATATCATATATTATAACTAAGTTTGTGCAAGTGTGAGGAACTGGGTTTGTTGAGATTAGGGTGCGAGTGTTAAGATTTGAAAAATGAAGACTACTACTTGTAATCCTCATGGATCTTAGTGAACTCTTATGTTTTTTTGGTGGATGTAAACCTACAGTTTGCCAGAGGTCAAAGTATATACTCCCTTTGTCCCAAATTATAAGCACCTATTGATAAAAACGTTTGTCCCTAATTATAAGCTCTCTTTTAATTTACTAGATTTTTCAAACATGCCCCTTATTAATTATACCACTTTATCATGAAATATGAAAAGACAAATTGAATACATTTATATACAAAGGACATTTTAGGAATATCAACACATAAAAAAGACACATTTAATTCACTTTATATACTTTTTTCAATAAGTGTGAAAATACAAAAGGTGCTTATACATAGGAACAAAGGAAGTATATTTTTATGTACAATATGGTACTAAGAGTATCTCTATATCAGTCAAGGTGCTGGTGACATGCTTGAAATTTAAGAGGAACAGGTCGAGGATTGTCTGCAAGGACTTTTTTTGTTGCTCTTTATAAGGAATCTACTCAACTAGTCTTTAAGCACCAAGGTATCTCCTCAGGAAGGGATGATTACCAAGCAAGAGTATTAGTTAGAGGGATTCAAAACTTTCCTTATGGATCATTGGATGCACACCTGTTTAAAATAATTTCTTCATTATGTTTTACTTTTTGCAACATATACCATCATGTAAACGGCTTTTGGTTGTTTCTTGTTCATTTAGGATGCATCTTTCTTTCTTATGTTTTTTTTAATGGCAAAATGTTGCCAATTACCAAAAGATTATGGTGGTAATACCTTAGATTGGTTTTCTCTCTTAGATATGTTGTGTTGTTATTTGCTAAAGTATTGTGAGTAATTAAAAAGATGATAGTAGGTTTGATTATTGACCCTCTATATTTACTAGGAGCGTTAGATGTGAGTGTCTAAGATGACTCATGCTGCTAAATCCTTTGTTTTATTGTTGTGTCTTACTCTAAGTAATTTCACTTATCTTTTTGTTGCAGCAACTTGTCCAAGCACAGTACTTTCCAGCTTTGGCATTGTTGATAAATGCACTGAGGGTGATAAAATTTTGCATTGCATCACATCTGAGACTGCTGAAGCAGGTATAGGTGGAGTTCGTAAAGATTTGTTGTCTGACTTGATGGATTTGCAATTGTCAGGCATTAATATGCCTCAAATGCCATTGCCACCTCTTATCTATCCAAATAGGACATTCAACATCTCGAAGCCTTTGCTTGATATTTTTCAAGATTCAGCCCTTAGTTCAAAAATTACAGTTCATCCAGATGGTCAAGTCACATTTATGGGTACAGAAATTGAGATGAAAGATTTTCTTGCAGTAATTGCTGAGTCATATTTATCAGAACACAAACATAAGGGTGAAAAACAGTGTATGCTTGTTCCACACTTCAGTAGGTATGTACATGTAGACCGGTTTAAGCTTCATTTGATCGCATGAAATCCTATCTGTTTGGGTTACTTTGAATTGTTACTTTTTAATAGTAGAATATAATAATAAGCGGCTTCTTTGTTAAGACTGTTAATGTATTGATCAACATCAGATTTAATCACATTTTCAACATCAAATTTAATAACATGGCTAAATATGTTTCTTTTCTAGTGCATTGTTGGATATTGGAGGCTCTGCAACCTGCATGATAAAGCTATAAGTCTTTAACATTGTTGACTCTACTGTATTGCATTCATCACAATTAGTTGAAGAATTGTATCGATAAATGTGCAAGCATTACTTCCTTCATGTTACTTCTGTCTTGGCGAGACTTGGGAGTGCTGTTTTAGTTTGGGTCCTTCGGATAATCTCATTTAAGATAGCTGAAAATTTGGTCATTGGGACACAAAACTTCCTTTTTTACCTGGTCCCTCCATGTGCATGCGACTCTGCTTTTCTTATTTGAATTTTTATACTAATTTATTGAATAATTTATCTAATTTTGCAGTAAATACAAAAATCAGAATGCGTATATGATAAGTTTAACTACGATAAGTTAATATTAAGTTAAAATCAATGGCTTGACTTGTTCTTGCATTGTGATTCCTTGCCTAACTGAAGTTACGCATATATGCTTCAGTTATAGATTATAACCATACTTTTTTATTCCCCATATTCAATATTCTATTTTTGCTTGTTATGTATCAAGCAACTGACTTTTGCTGATAATCTACAGGGACAGGCTGAATATAAATGAAGTAGCGGCCAGAAGTCATACTTCCACATTGGAAGTTCACTCTACTCTGACAGTTCCTTTAAAAAGTCGCGAGAAAGTCAAAGCCAAGCCGTCACAAAAAAAGAACAAGAAAGTAGCCAGGGAGAGGGATCTCTTCAAGAAGAACTACATTCATGCATGTGAGAGCCTTCTGTTCTTGATGGCTGATAAGAGACATCATCGCGAAACGGCAATTCTTTCACTGAAGAAATCTGGCCCGGAGCTTCCTGAGCTTCTCACACAATTTTCTACTGGCATTGCTGGTACCGGCCTTGCTGTCCTGCTATCTGTGATGTGCAAGCTAGCTTGTGGAAGGGTTCCTTTTTGTGCGTCTAAGGTCTTCAACACAGGTTTGGGTTTTGGGCTTGTTTGGCTTTCTTGGGGAGTAAATAAACTGAGGGATACAATTGTTAACATAAGCAAGAATTCTGGAAAGATGAGAGGATTGAAAGATGAGGAAATGATTCAAAAGGTTGACACAAGCCTAAAAGAAGTTTACTTTAGAGCTGCAGCATTGCTAGTAGTGGCAGTGTTAAGGCTCGCTTAAGCATCGTCCCCGAAGACACGATCACACGCAATTTGAAGTGCTGTAAGTGCCACAGGCTCACAAGTAATTGGTTAATGCAATAACCGTTGTATCTGATTTGTTGGATGTCGAGCTCTATGGTTGCTGAAGTGATAACCAAGCATAGAGTAATCTTGGTTTCAAAACAACTGAGGAAGCACAAGCTCATGGTTGTTTGATTTGATCATCACTATGGTATGGTTATTACTTGTTAAGTAGTTTCAATAGTCCAAGCAAGTAATGTCATCATTTGCTTTGCATTATTGTGATAGATAAATTGTAAAGTCTTAGGTAGAATTTTGCAATGAAATGTACTGACTGATTTTGTGAAGATGTTATCAGGCTTTCCTTTTCCTCTTAAGTTAGGTATCTGTGCGACCAAAGGTTACATATCTTTGCATTGATTACCACTGAAATCATATTTTGCAAAAGTCATATTTGTTAAATATGTGCATAGTTAAATGATGGATTACATGCAGAAACATAATTTCTGCAATGGCCTATACTAATGATAAACTGAATAAGCGTGATTTAGTGATTTTTACTCTGAGAGAAAACATCATGTAAAGACTAAGAGGTGCATCGAGGTATGCTGTAATGCCAGTGCCACTAATTTTTATCAGAGCTAGCAGTAATGTATAAGGTTTTCACTCTACCAACCAACCCCTGGACTTTTAGTAAAGCAAGTGGAGAAATCTATTCTACTCTTTTATAAGGGGATCCAATAGTTGCCGTAGCTAATATAATTAGGAATTTGCTTTTCAGAAGAACAAACCAAATTTGAAGTTTTCTATTTATTAAAAAACAATTTTGAATGTGAATAGGAATTGCATTATTTTCAATTTATGATTGAATTATTTATTTATGTCATCTCTCAGTATGTCCAGTTCTAGTGGAGTCTACATAATTTATTTATGAATTTTTTATTTGTTTAGTATTGAATCCCTTACATCATCATTCTATAAAATAAATTGTTTTTAAAAACAATTCATTCTATAATAAAAAAAAAATTTAAAATTATGTTGAAAATATATTGAAACTTATGTAAACACCATAATTCTTATGGTTTTCATGTTCAAATTCTATTTGAAAAGTTGGAAAATCATTAAAGGTCTTAATCATTGAATCATAATTAA
Organism: Cicer judaicum; assembly: GCA_037974835.1. Lineage (NCBI taxonomy): Eukaryota > Viridiplantae > Streptophyta > Magnoliopsida > Fabales > Fabaceae > Cicer > Cicer judaicum. Next base: position 23,163,458 of record JBBPBS010000968.1, read on the forward strand.
ATTTTATAGTATTAAGTTGTTTACAGATATTTAATTGTTGGGTACTTTCAAGATTTCATTTTTACATTTAATTGTTAGCATTTATCTTTTCTTAATTGTTTTCTTAATGTATAACATGAATTCAAGTGACTCCCTGAACAACTTAATATTAATGCGTAATAATCCACATTTTCAAATAAATTAGTGTAAAAAATAGTAACCCTTTCTTTTCAACCTTAGTTCTTTTATTTTTATTGTATAAAATTTATGTGAGTGATTCTTACAAAAAAGTGAGTGTAAAACAAGTTTTTGAAAAAAAACAGCATTGAAAGCAAATATAATACGATTGTATAATGTGGTTTTCATAGAAGCTATCACTCTTAGCTTATATCCTATTGTCTTGATTGACACAGAATTGAATGACTATTAGATTATTTTTCACACTTCAAAACCCTCGCTAAACCTTCACGTTTCTTGCGTTTGCTTGCGTATCATCTTTTTCGCGCCATTTTCCTCCCCCTTCGCCTTTCGTCTTCACTCTTAGGTATTACCTCTTATGATTTTATCCATCCATCCATCCATCTCTTTTCTCCCTACGTTACGTTGCTTTTCTTGTTTTTGAGTTGTTTATGTTTCTTTATTGTTTACCTTTCATCTGTTTTTATTTTTTATTTTGTGAATCATCTTTTTATCTTAAGCTTTTTGGAACACTATTTTTTATGTTTCTTTATATTTTATACTTTTGATGTTTTCTTTTTAACGGCCAATGTATGTCACTACTGTTAGAATTATGCTGAGATGAGAATCAAACCTTTTAACTTTTTAGCTCATCCACATTAATCACTAAACCAACCTTGTATCCCGTGATGCTTTTGATGTTAATATAAGCAAAAAGAGTAATAAAAAAGTTGATGTATCTAGTCTTAATCAGAAAGTGATTTTCAGCCTGTGAAAATTGAAAAATTCACAATCTCCCTTTCCAAGTTGATAGTAAAGGCCATTCATTTGGTATATTTGTTCCATACTAGATGTTGGTACTTGTAGCATTTAGAAAATTAAGTTTGTTTGGTTTTTGAATGGTAGCTTCTAGAGCCAAATGATGAAAATTGCTAGTTTCCCTTGAGATTGACCTTATTTGGGTTGTTTCCAAGTATTTAATTAGCTTAAGTATTGACCCTTTTTTATGAGTTTTTTGTGGAAAGATCTTTTTTATGAGCTTTTTGAGCAACTCGTCCTGCTGTGGTTTCTGATCCTGCTTGGGATTCTTTACTTTTCAGCACAACTGATAGATGCAGCAAAGTTACTCTTACAATTTCTGGAAGAGTTGTTTCTGAAACCCAATTAAGTGCGAGTTGACGGGTTTAAGAGGTATAATAGTTGAAGAAAGAGTATGTAATAGACTTCAATTTCTGACGAGCACGGATAATCTCTTCTTTTATAAGGATGTATCTTATCTCATTTTAACCCATGTTTTGCAATTTTCTTTTTAGGTAGAGCAACATTATCTTAAAGAGAGTGATGCTATCATTGCTATTAAGGAAAAAAAGATAAGCAATGGTTATGGTGATTCCTGGACACAATATTCTTCGTTAGTATTATCCAGTTGTAAAGGTTCCTTTGTATCTGGTATGTAGTTTGTCTCTGTTCCTCTAGTGCAGTTTTTGTTGTTACTGATTATCAGGATGAGTCGGATGCTTGCTTCTTAAAGTCAATATCCAAGCTTATCAACTAAACCCCCTCTGGAGCCAAAAAAAGGAAAATGATAGTAATAAATAAGACATTATTGCTTGTCGCACTCCTGTTTTTTTAAAGTCAATGTCTTTTTAAATGTAAATAATTAATTTATTTGCAAGAAACTCATCGTTCATTTTATTTATTAGGATTGTCTTGACAATTTTTATTTTTTATAAAACTCTCTCTGTAGACGCGATATATAGAGTAGAAGTGTCAAAACAAGATTAATAAATTTTGCAATTGAGTGATAACTTTTTTAATATTTTGTTTTTACTAATTTTTTACACAAACTTATTTGGAGTAGTTAAATATATATATTAGAGTAATTAAATATAAAAATATAACAACTCATTAAAAAAATTAAAAAAATGGGGTAGCGAAGGCTACCTGGTGCAAACAAGTACCTTCACCTCTGGCACTGAGCTGCTCATTTTGTCATGAAATCATATATTCATATGCTTGGAGTTAAGAGAATTGAACGGTTACTTCCGGTTGGAACTTCCTTGACTGTTGTGGTGAGGTAATCTAATTAGTTTCAAGAATATAATTTGTTTTTTCCTCAATAAAATTTCATTATAGTTTGTATTTGGAGTGGCGCTAAGTAGATTGCATATGGTGCAAGATATCATATAACAGATAACTTGCTGGAACAATAGTTCATTAAACATGTGCTGCTGTGATTTATACCCATGGTGTAAATTTTAGATAGAAAAAGCTTCTTGGATATTTGATCAGTTGATATGCTCAAGTAAAATGAATTCCACATTATGAGTATAATCAAATTCTGATCATAACCATTGCTGTTTTTCTCAAATGAAAAGCATTAAATTACAGCATATGATATTATAATTATAAGTTTTGGTTCAAAAGCAAGACTGCAGTTTCTATTTTTCTTATGAGGCCTTACTTCCTATTTTCATTTTATCAACTCTGGTTAATATTAATCTTTTGCCTTTCCAAACCCCTTTTTTTACAAGAATATTTTTTAAACTGTATGATCAGGCCACTAAAGATGATATCGGGACCATTCGAATGCAGCAACTTCTTGAAGGGCCATTTTATGTCGCTCGCCAAACCATCAATGAATACATTTCAAAACTCACGAATTGTGCAAAGTTGTTTTACTGCATAGTTGCTTATTGTGTGTTTTGGTCTATAAGAATTTTTTATTGATTAAAATTTCTTATTAGGTGGTGTAAGTATGCTTCTGTGGGCCTGACAGTGTTTGGTGCGTTGCAGTGAATTGTGAAAAAGGTACAATCCACTGGGTTATTTCCTTCTCATTAGCAGTGACAAATAGAATCTTATTGAATGCTTTTCAATTAGCCAAGCATGTTACTTCTATGTTTTTAATAGACAAATTAGTTGTAACAAAATGCTTATACTCACGATCTTTGGTTGAGGGAAGTTTACGGAATGAGTTTTCTAGAATAAGGCTCTAAGTTTAAAGGTTGGTTTCTGCTAAATTCTCTTGCTAATGTTCTGCTTCTCCCTTATGTTTCTTATTGTTCACTTTGTTTTTTATTAATTTTTTCACCAGATTCACCGGTTGAATAGTAGATTGTCTTTGGGTTTCTAAATTTGCTCATGACTTATTTTTAGTAAGCTTTTGTTTGATTGGCTAGTATTTTTTGACTTTAATATGATGCGATGTATAGATAAGAGTTGTCTTTCACTTTTACACATTATGGATATTGATGTATGTCTTTGACATGTGGTTGATGTTTTTAATGTTATTAGAAAAACAGGATATTTTGCAGAATTTTCTATAGTTACTAGGGATTAGGCTGCTAAAGGGTAGAGAAAGACGGATCAATTTAGATAATCAAGTCGTAATTATTGTCTAAATTTTATCCTACGACGTGTTGGTGTATTTATAATAATCATTATGAAGTTAATAATCTATTTTAAACATGAGAATATATGTCTTAACTTCTATAATATATTGACGAATTAAAATTACATAATTCAGTTTTTATTTATAATTTGTATTCTTGTTAGTTTATGTGGTATGAGATTTAGCATGACAACAATATATCTTACTCTTTTAGTACATAAAAAATAGTAATTATTTTCGTAGGTTAAACAAAATAGATCAACTCTCAAATCTAATAAAACTCTCAAATCTAATAAAAAATAACTCGTAAAACGTTTTACCATTTCTAATAGTTACTTTTCATTTTAGTAATATGTACTATATAATCTCATATATAAACAAAAGAATTCAACTTTGTAGCCTAAAATTTTAACAAATAATAACGAATTTTATTTAATGATATCATTTGTTAAAATATCTTCAATTAATTTAGAATTTAATATTTCGATAATATTTTATTCACATGATACAAATTCTAATGAAAGTTAGTTTTAGAGAATGCAATTATCTTTCTGATTGTATGATGAAAATTAAATGATACTAACAAATTTTTTTAGTCTGAGATAATTTATATAGTGATAATATACTAGTACACGTAATAGTTTACATTTAAAATGAAAATGAAAATTAATGTTTTCTTGTCATTTTTTATTCTTGTAATTTATAAAAAAAAATCTTCTGATAATTTATAATATTTATTCTTCTTATTCTTGTAATCATGTTTTGTTTTTCGTCCATACTATGTAACAACTGTCTAATAGATGCTAGCGCAATAACTCAATACAATATTACTATATTAGCATGCCGTGTGGCTATATATATTTTCCATGTCATCTAAATTGGATTGAAAAATGATTTCATAGACTAAAAGAGAATTTTGAATTACAAGAATGAATATATAAAAAATAATTAAGTGACTAAACCTAGAACATGACCGTATTACATAACCAATAACATGAATTATCCATAATTTTTAATAAAGTACATTTCTTTTATAGGTATGTTTCACAATGACTAATCTCTTTGGATAATTTGTTAAAGATTCAACATAAATTTACCTTTTTCACTTAAGTCTTTTATTTTATTTTTTAATTTTTTTATGTTTGAGTCACTTATTACTTATACCAAATACAAATACATATTGATTAAAATAATTCTCTTTATATATATATATATATATATATATATATATATATGTGTAATTTTCTTTATAATTTTTTCTTTTTATTCTTTTAATCATATTTTGTTTTTTGTTCATACCACATCACACCTGCCCAATAGATGCTAGTGCATGCCGTGTAGCTATATATGTTTTCCATGTCATCTAAATTTGATAGAAAAAGGGTTTTTATCGTAATATTTCTTTTCTTAAATTATAATATCAAAATGTTCTACTTTCAAAAAAATAATACTAAAATGTCCTACTTTTTATCCTTAGTTGTTCATTGCAACCTAGGGATGCGATCTGGTGAAGGCAAAATTTTCTCACGTTAGTTGATGGTCGCATCCTGGAGATGCGACCTTGTACTATATTTTAATTTTTTTTTTCTTGTTGTATTTGTTTTGGGTAAATTATATTTATTATTATTAAATAATTTAAAAATAATTTAAACATTAAAAAATACAAAATATTATTATCAATAATAAAAATAATTAATTTAATAATATTATATAACTTTTAATAATTATAATAATAAAAAGAATAATAATTTTAATTTTAATACTAATAATAAAAAGAAAATTCTATTAATAAAATTACATTAAATTAAAAGAAAAAATACATTAAAAAAAATACTACAAATAAAAAAAAATACTTCAAATAAAAATTAATTATTTTTATCTAAATGACCTCCAATTTCACATCTACGCGGTTGTCGTCTATCAATTACATAATCATGCTCATGGTTGATTTGTTGAAGTAGGACCACTTTCAAATGTAATGTATAATTCAATGGTGCCAAGTTGTGACTATTGTGCATAAACATCAAACATGAGTTGAACATTTTCGTCATCACAAACTTTCATCAATTTAAATATGTTTGTATTTTCACCAAAGAAGACAAAGTGTCAATAAACTATATTAGTTATCGTCACGTTGTCGTCGAACTGTAACTTTTTCTTAATGACATTCTTTAGACGAACAAGGTTCTTGCTAGAATGTACTTTGAACGCCTTTTTGTAATCACTTACAAATGTTTTTCCTTCAACTCCATTGACAATTGAACCATTGTAATAAACAATACAAATGACTTGTTGAGAAGCCATGATTATATAATTGATAGAATGTATGATGATAGACGAATTCGATGACGGCGTAGATGTAGAACTGAAGGTCATTTGGATGAAAATAATTAATTTTTATTTGATGTATTTTTTTTATTTGTAGTTTTTTTTTCTTTTTTTAATATATTTTTTTCTTTTAATTTAATGTATTTTTATTTTATTTTATTAATATAATTTTCTTTTTATTATTATTATTAAAATTATTATTATTATTCTTTTTATTATTATAATTATTAAAAGTTATATAATATTATTAAATTAATTATTTTTATTATTGATAATAATATTTTGTATTTTTTAATATTTTAATTATTTTTAAATTATTTAATAATATTAAATATAATTTACCCAATGACAAATACAAATATAATTTACCCCACCATGCGACTATTGAAAAAAATTTATCTTCACCACATCATCTACATGTTAAAATGAATAACTACCGGAACTAAAAAGTAGAATATTTTAATATTATTATTTGAAAGTGGAGTATTTTAATATTATAATTTAAAAAAAAAGGATATCAGATCAAAAACCCCTTTTAAGATATAATTATTATTAAAAATAAATATTTAAAAAATAAAAAATAAAAAATATATTAAAAAAAGTTGGAGGATAGAGAGGACCCGCAAAGACGGAGACAAGTACAGGTAGAGGTAGGGTCAGACATAACAAACACATTATCCTCTTTGCCCTTTCATTTCATTTCATTTCCTTCACTTTACTTCTTGCATCAAATTCCTTCACTTTCCTCCTAAATCTTATTTTCTTTTCCCTCCTTCTAAATAATTAAACAAATTATTATTATTATTGTGGCAACCTAAAAACCTTTTTGTTTTCCTCGTTTTCAATTCGAAAAATGACTCTTTGAACTTAGTGTTTGAAGATGGCGATGGTTCCTTGGCGTGGCATCAGTTGCTGTTTGAGTGCTGCTGCTCTTTACCTTCTCGGTAGAGCCAGCGGAAGGTATCATCACAATACCGTTACTTTTTAACATTCGATCTTTTCTTCTTTTTAATTTAAATAATAATCATTTTTTTTTTGTAGGGATGTTGAAATTCTTAAATCCGTTAACCGGGTCAGTCAGCTGAGGGAGCTTGGTTAGAGTTCTATTCTTCATTATTGATTTTGTTTTTTTTCCTATGCTTTTTTGTGTAAATTGAGTTATGTTGTTTTGAATAATATGATACCAGTTTTTTTTTTTCTTTGATGATGTCTTGTATTGTTATTTGGTATTTGCAATTAAAGTTATTGGTTAAACTGTGCTCATTCAATTTGTAGCTTAATTGGATACAAGTTGTTGTTTGAACCGGTAGAATTTTGGTAAGTTTGTTTGGTTTTTGAATGGTAGTATAAGTTGATTTGTGGTGGCAAATGTTGGTGGTATCTGGCTGGAAAGTGCTGGCTGTCCTTCACATTGACCTTATTTGTGTTGGTTGGCGATATTCAATTGGCATAAATATTGATCCTTCTTAATAAGTAGAGATTAGATGCACTTTCACTATGTTATAGATAACTACCTTGTTATTAATGATGCAATGGGATTGTGCTGTTGTGGTTTCTGACCACGCTTGCATTTCTTCTCTTTTCAGCACAACTGTTGGATGAGGAAATATTACCTTTGGTTGTTGCAATTTCCGGAAGAGTTGGTTCTGAAACCCCAATTAACTGCGAGTTCAGTGGTTTAAGAGGTGTAATAGTTGAAGAAACAGTATGTAGACTTACATTTTGGAAGAGTGTCAATAATCTCTTCTTTTATAAGGATGTTGCTTATCTCATTTGAGCTCTTTACAACTAATACTGTACTGGTTTTACAATTTTCTTTTTAGGCAGAGCAACATTTTCTCAAACACAATGATGCTGGTTCCTGGATACAAGATTCTGCATTAATGTTATCCATGAGTAAAGAGGTTCCTTGGTACCTGGTGAGTAGTTTGTCTCTTTTCTTCTAGTGTAGTTGTTGTTGTTACTGTTGGTTATCAGATTGATGGGATGCTTGCTTCTTAAAGTCAACATTTAAGCTTCTTAACTGAACACTCCCCTCCTGTAGCCAAAAAAGGAACATAATAATAAATAAAATATTTTGACCGAAAATGTATTCTATGAGTGAAAAACTAAATTCACTTGAAATAATTATTTAAGATAACAATTCCTTCGATTGCATGTGTTAGGATGATGGGACTGATCGTGTGCGTGTAGTTGGAGCTCGGGGTGCCACTGGTTTTGTATTACCTGTTGGGAGTGAGGCATTTGAAGAGTCGGGTCGATCACTTGTACGTGGAACATTGGATTATCTCCAAGGTCTAAAGGTAGGAGTATTAGTACTTGGCAGCACATCATCCAATCCCTGATGCCTTCTTCCTCCCTGCACCAAATAAACAAAATTGAAGCACTGAGATGCTTATTTTGTCAACTGACATAATTGAAATGATATTTTCAGATGCTTGGAGTTAAGAGAATAGAACGGGTACTTCCAGTTGGAACTTCCTTGACTGTTGTTGGTGAGGTAATCTAATTAGTTTCGCAGTTTCTCCAGAATTTCATTATAATTAGTTGCAGACTTGATAGGTAATGGTATAAGATATAACTGGTTACATGCTGGAACAATAATTCCAATAAACATATCCTTCTGTAATATATATCTCATGGTGTAAATTTTAGATGGGAAGGGCTTCTTGTATTGATTATTTTTTACGTGTAAGTAAAATAAACTCCGCATTATGAGTTATCAAACTCTTTTCATAATGATTGCTGTTTCTCACAAATTGAAATGCATTACAGCATATGGTATTATGATTGAAGTCTTTGTTCCAAAGAAAAGGTCTTCAGGGACTGTTATATATTTTAATACGAGGTCTTACTTCCTGTATTCAATTTATCAACTTTGGTGTGTTTGTGTCTATTAATATTAATTCTTTGATTTCAAACTTCTTTTAAAAAATAATAACTTTTAAAGTGTATCAGGCTGCTAGAGATGATGTTGGAACCGTTCGAGTTCAGCGACCTTCCAAAGGGCCATTTTACGTCTCTCCCAAAACAATTGATGAACTCATTGCAAATCTTGGGAAATGGGCGAGGTTGCTTTAATTTATATCTTATTGTATGTTTTTGCCTACAGGATTTTTTTTATTGACTAAACTTTTTTATTAGGTGGTATAAGTGTGCTTCTCTGGGCTTGACAGTGTTAGGTGCTTATCTGATAGCTAATCATGCTATTCGGTACATCTTGGAAAAACGGCGTCGCAGTGAATTGCAAAAAAGGTATGCATCACTACCGACAAACTGGATACTATCAAGTGCTTTTCAATTAGGAAGGCAATTATACAATGTTGTTATGAACAAGAGTTCACCCCTAAAGTTTAAGTGGAAATATACCCTATAATGGTTTTAAATTGCAGTTGTGGTTATGCTGCAAACATTTATATTGCAGCAAAATGTAGACAAGTACAGCCAATGCGGCCGCCCTTGCGTTGTGATGCCGTTGATTCCGCTCCATTTAACAATGCCTTGCATCTTTAATAATCTGAACAATTCCATGCAGGGTTCTCGCTGCAGCTGCTAAGAGATCTGGACAAGATAATGGAGGTATATTACAATGGTTTATGGTTCTGCAATATTTATGTTTACAATGGCTGTTTCAATAACTACCTGAAATTTATGATTCTGTCTCAGGTGAAAAGGCTGACAGTTTAACAGATGGTGCTAAAAGGGAACGTGCAATGCCAGATTTGTGTGTAATTTGCCTTGAGCAGGAATACAATTCCGTTTTTGTTCCGTAAGCTTTCAATCCTATCCTCTACATACTGTATGTCATGCTATTATAGGAAGCAGTGGCACTGACAGTTACAAGCATGCTTCTGTATATGTGAATCTTTGCCCCAATTTTCCATTTTCTTTATTTTTTCCATTGATATTAAATATCCCATTACTATTTCTTCATAATGACATTTATTGACTATTATCAAACATGAATAAAAATTGCTTATCCATTGTAAACGTTGATGCACGGATACTTCACTTGTCTCGTCATATCCGTGTCAGATACTTTCTGATACGCCTCTTTTTTTGCATATATTTTTAAGTGCAAGCTTCTTCAACTCCATGTTCAAGCATCGACTTGATATTAGCACATCTACCCCACTCATCTGCCTTTATTTTTCAACGACATGTTTCAAATTTCAATAGTATATAGAAAGGTTTAATAAATAGTATTATTTTTCTTAAGTTTTATATTATTTTCTTCTATTTTACATTATTTTAATATTTATATTATATTTATTAATATTTTGGGAAATTTTAATATTTATATATATGTATCATAAACGTATTGTATCTTCTATTTTGTAAGAAACAATGTATCATCGTATCAGATACGTATATCGTATCTGTCCAACATAGATTGTAAACGACTAAAAACAACGTCATGCAGCCTATGTTGCCATAAATGTCTATTAGCTATATTTCAATCTTAATACCAGTCTGTTTACATGCAAAAAAAATGTCCAACTTTGCAGGAAACATATCTGTCGATTGAAACTTTAATTCCTATGGGAACTGAGCTGAACTTTGTTACTTGTATTGTATGCAGATACTTGCTAACATACAAACATGCCTGCTATAACCACTTAAAACTGAGATGTTCAAAGCCCCTATAGTAGAACTATATATTAAATTTTACTTTCCAAGTTTAAGTCCCTAACATCTATGTTGTGATGTCAGGTGTGGGCATATGTGCTGCTGTACAGCTTGCTCTTCGCACTTAACCAGTTGTCCTCTTTGCCGGAGACAGATAGAGAAGGCTGTAAAGACTTTCCGTCATTGAGTGTGAGCATACATAAACCCACATGAGAATGAAGAATCATACTTTAAGAATCCCACAGTAGCAATTTGCTCAATGGTGATTATATCATTTATACAACTTTTTATCCATCAACATCTTTGTCTGTGTCTTGAAACCAAAGACTTTTAAAATAAGCATCAAGATAGTGACTAATTGTTGGTTCTTTTGGCATCTAAAATTGTAAATATTTATTATCTGGACTAGTTTCACGTTACTCCAACTTATTGCCAAGTGCTATTTTAATAGTTATTTTTTTTCCCTCACTTTTTATTGACTGTTCTATCACATGATATGATGCATGTTAGCAAACACAGTTGGTTAGTCTGATCAAAGATTTATTGTTTGCACTTCACTCCTTAATATAAGGATGCAGTTGATGATACTGGATTATTTCTTCAATTCTTTGTACTTGCTATTTTGGACAATTGGTCTATTCCTCATAAATAGAGCACATATCTTAGTTGTTAATTAGGTAGCTACATCTTGAAGTCGGGGAGATAATTGATTTGGCGAGTTGATCACATGCATATATTTGTGTAATTGTATTGTTTGGTGGAACAACTCATGAAAATAACTTTTTTGTAAGTTATTTTTAGTTTATAGAAACAACAACCTGGATTGAACTTATTCTGAGTTGTTTGTACTCACTCAAACACAAGCACCTCCGAATTTGTCCATTATCACTGGTCATAAATTTGAGCAAATTTTAATACGACCCACGGTATACAGTAGAACTTACCTCTATCTAAAATATAGCTGGACTTCTTTCTCAAATCAAATATTTTACATTTTCCATTCTCAAAAATAATTCGTAACTTGCAGTATCATTTACTTTTTCCACATATAATAACAAAAAAATTATTCCTTTCCACCGTTACTTAGAAAAATTGGGATATATTCCAAATTGATATTTTGTGATTAGTTTTGTCCAAATTAGGATATATTCTAATATATGATTTAAGACAAATTCTAATATGGGAGTGCTTTGCTTTAGCACTCTAATTATTAATATTCTTTCTCTCTTTCTTTAATGGGCTTAATAAATTAAAATTCCCTTCTGCCTTGACCCATCAAATTGTAAGATAATCAGCTACATCATATTACAAGTGCCATCAAGATGTCGTAGCATTTCATCGTTTTTGTGCATCATTGATTGATCCATCACTAAAAAAATTGTACATCGTTAATAGTGATAATATGTCGAGTTAAGAGACACTAAAAGAGTATTAAGAAGGAGGTTCTGAGTTTATATCATAAAATCAACATACTTAATTTTAACATCGGCTAAAAATCATCTTTTTTATTTGTAAGGTCTAATTTGATTGACATTGTTAGATTGAGTATTTAATGTGATTTATTTTGAATTTGGACATGCTATTACAAAAATCACTCGTTATTTTATTCCCATGTAAAGTTGTAAAGCCAAACCTAAAAAGTGTTTGAAAAATAGTCTTTCAACTCTCTATGTTACTATCACCACCGCAAACTTATCAAGTACCATCCATCGCGTATCACAAACCAATTAATCTAAAAAATAAACCAAAAACATATTAGGGAATAACACCGTGAAATAAAAATAGATTTGAGGCGTGTGAAGAAACGCTCTCTTCAAAGATTTATTCGCCCAAATCAAAAGTATAAGATGACAATTTTCAAAATTCAACGAACTCTACTGAAAAGATCTCAGGTAATAAAACAAAAAAGAAATTATGTCTTATTAATTCATATAAAAGAAGAAGAATAGAAGCTTTTGTTTGTAGTAAACAATATAATACAATTTGGGATGATCAAAATGAATCTCAATCTCATATGTCTTACCCTTGCCAAAACACTACATGTGGTATATATAGATAAACTTCGAGAATTATATATATAACACACTATACGTATTAATGATATGCTTTCAATAGGAATAAAAACAACGGTTATAAAATGACGACTAAGTCGTGACCATAGCAATCAAATTAATTTTCTATTAATCAAAATAATTCAATTTAATTAACACTGAAAATACTTTTGAAATATAATAAAATTTCCAACAAGATCCTTTAATCACAATATTTCGAAGACTCAAAAAGTATGAAGAAGCATCTAAAAGAAAAATCATAAGTGTTTTAAAGACTTAGGCCATTATTACAATACGGAAATCAATTTTACAAACTTTGATCATATGAAAATTTTATTTAAATTTTTGGCTAATTATTATGGACTATTTTTCTTTCTTCTTTTGGTATTTCATTGATGTTGTTTTTCACCAAAACCAACAAGCCCTTATTCTTAACTTGATAATAAATAAGACATCACGTTGCTTGTGTTTGAAGCCTAAGTAATACGAGATTCTTGCAACTTTTGGATTTGTTTGACTTAGTCTTTGCTGAATCCTATACCATCCATGATCACCTTTGAAAAGCCCTCATGTCAAGTTTCAGATGTGCTAAACAAGTTAGTGTGATTGTTTTATTCGTTTGTTTAAGAGATCTAATTGGAAATTTTGGAGACATGAAAGTGGGAATTGATCCTTGCCATGAAAATTAAGAAAAAGCAACCTCGTTAGTGGCTGTTAGGAATCTTATCCATATGAAATTTATTTTTCAGTGATTCATTTATATATATATATATATATATATATATATATATATATCTGTATTTATTTTAAAACAGATTTTGCAAACAGCAATTTTAAGTTTTATTTTTCAGTGTTACATTTAAAAAATTTGTCTCTCAAATTATTTGTCACTTTAAAATACCAACATTTATCAACTATTTCACACTTCATTTAATTACTATTACTTCCAACTACTCTAATTAATATGAATATCTTCGGCTATACACATTATTTATTTATAGAATCCAATATAACTAATTGTTTTCTTAATACGCGTATTATAATGTGACATATGGTACTTTAAGAACATTGGTTAAGGAGTAAATAAAAGAAAAGTCTGTCTTTGAGAATACAAAGCAAAACTTGTTAGTGTAATAAATACTTAGTTTTCTCATACAAACTTACTACATTTGATTCTTTAACCAATATCATAACAGCAATTGTTAGGATTCTCCTTTCAAACTATCCTTGTCTTTCCATCTTCCCTTTTCACACTTTGATAAACACTTATATAACATTTAAACAATCTTCTGCAGCTCTTGCACATAATCTTCTTCTTAACTTTAGCCACTTTTGAGAACACAATTCTATGGAAAACAACAACGGTTCATCAAGTTCTTCTGTGTGCACCAAAATCCGTCAAGCCTTTACAACCAACCCTGCTATCCGCGCCATCCAACGCATCTCGAGCTTCAATCAAGAACATAAACATGTCACCAATGTTTCAAATTCTCCATCATCAACCCCTTCTAAGACTAGTAGTGTCAAAACCAAACCACATCAGAAGGCTCAAATAGAAACATCATCAGAAGCAATCCCTATCAAGTTTGATTATTCAAAACCTACATACAAAGAGAATGGAAACTCATCAACAGTTTCAAGTGTAGCAAAGGGTGCTTCAACTCATGTTGGAAATTCAGAAAGAGCAACAAAAGTTTCTGCCCAGGGTGAACTAACTCAACCACAACATGTTCCTCCCATGCAAAGGAAACCAACAACAAAAGCAGTGGTACAAAATGGTAGTAATCAACAAGGTCAGGAATCAATGGATATTAATGACACTTTCAGAGAGTTCATTCAACGAGCTAAGAAAAAAATCCGAACTGTGTCGAACATTGGTCGCGATCAGAACAACAACCCTGCAGCTGCACCAGATCATGATGTGCACCATGCTGCTGCTGCTACTGGCAAAAATGAAGACCATTTTCAGGACTTTATTCAACGAGCTAGGAAGAAGATTAGAGCAACAACCACTGTTGGAAAGACTGGTTCCATGAGAAGAAATTAAGAATATGATTATCGAAATTGGAAGTATCAGAAAAAGAATGTGGATTAGTATGCTGGTATTGGTAAAGTATTGTATTCTGTAACTATTATTATCTAATCTAGGTAGCTGAGTGCAGATAAAAATAAGGTCATAGCCTATCATGGTTTGTAAGTCCAATATTTATTTCATATGTCTTTGTGCTAAATTAATAGTCGTGAACTAATGGATTGTGAAATTTTATGCACACAATATGTCATGTTATTATTGAACTGGCTAATTCTACCAAGAATTACTACTAGTGACTTGATCCCATGTGACAACATCTCATGTTCTTGTATGCATGACCATTTAGATACTATAAGAACAATCAATTGTTATTAGAGCGATGAAATTCAATGTCTACAAAGAGTTATTAAGCAGAGTAACTCTAACAAGAATTACTTCAGAACTCAAAAGTAAGTTGATCTCCAATATATATTTATATTTATAGGCAACATCTTAATCTAATATTTATCTGTTATATAGATGCTAATTTCATCGGCACATCTCTGTTTGTCTTTTTGCTCATCATGATCTCATCTCTTTTCAATAGTTAGCACAAAACTAAGGATCTTAAGTAGAAAACTTTTCTAGGATGTTAGGTAATAATTTGGTGAGCAGAATTATTACTTCCTAGTGTTTCTATTGGGTAGAAAGAACTTTTCCTCATGCAACAGTATATAATGTGATAATTGTTGGTTTAGGTGTCCGTTTTTCATCAGGATTCACAAAAGAGTTGATCACTGATATCTTGCAATTTCATGTGTAACAACTAACAAGAGAAGATGAAGCAAACAAGTTAATGGCAGCATTTTGAGGACAAGGTGTTCCCTCTTCTCTCACAGTTGTTTGAACTTCTATACAGGCTTGAATGACCTTGTAGGTTCTTTTATGCAGATTTTATGAATGGTTTTGGATGAGTCATTGTGGTAGTATAACCACCATGCTATAGAGTAATTATTTCCACACATACTTAACTTTTTACACAATATGCAGGAATCATTCATTTTCATGTTCTTGAAAATTACAAAGGATTTGTTGATGACAAGTGTATCGATGGTGTAACTCACGTGGTTGAGATGGGACACCTAAAGGAGTTTGAAAAGGATTTAGATTGTCTACCTTTGACTTCTCTATTTTTCTCTCTATATCTCTCTATATTTTGTTTTCTCTTTCATGATTCTCTTTCTATTATAAACATTACACTCTCTTATTTTATCACAAAATTTGCCTAAAGTTACTCTACATTTAACAACTCAAAGGTAGAGAATCCAAATCCGTTTGAAAAGGGGGTTCAAGGTTCAAACTCTAACTAACATAACATATTAAAAAGAGTTTAATTGTTATGCATTGTCGGTGTAAAAAAATTTAAATTGTCAACACATCACCATTTATGAGGATGACTTTAGAGGTAATTTTGATAAAAAGTGAAATATTTATAATGATTTAAAGAATGTTTGACTGACACTGTAAAAACTTTTGACACTGACGGTATATATAAATTACATTCTATTATTAAATAACATTTGTCAATAGAAAAACAGGTGGTCCTTTTGATAACGTATAAAACTTTATACCATCTAAGGTCTATGTTTTTAGTACAGTACAGCATGGAAGACAGTCACATTGTTCATAAAAAATATCAAACAATCATTCTTATTTGTATCCCTGAACGAGGCCTGTCCATATTATATGATCCTAAGCAAGAGTACTTAGCAAGCAAGTACACATACTTGGAACGAAGGTTCTCATTTTCCCTGATCTGTACTCCACCAACGACCCACAAAAGAACTCCATGGAGAAGGCATCAGAATCCAATGTATCTTCATTGTAACAATATTGTGCTCGCTCCAAGAGGCAAATAAGCTCAAAAACATTTGTTAGAGCCAAAACTAACAGAATGGTGTGCTATTGCAGAGATTAGGTGATACAAAATTGAAGCTGGACTTTTTCTCAAAGCACTATATAGAAAGTTAGAAGTAGAATTCAAAGGAGATGTTTAAATTCTGATTAAATATGTCAAATCTCTCAGTGATCCCAAAAGGATTTGAAAGAAGCAACTTAGTGAGTCGATAAAAGCCAAGATATTTATGCATCAGAGAAATACAAAGACAATTTCACATTGCAGAGTTCAAATATCTATATGAGTGCGTATACACACACTAGAACTTTTGTGCACGCCATGCACAAACTGCCATTGTATTTACATTGCTTAATATTTGAATGTTAAATGTCTTGAAAATAGATATAGATAATTCGTCGCCTTCAAGTTTCAATACAATTAATAATATTCTTTCTAACATCAAAATTGTTCTTAACATATCTATTTATATATCTATTTAAATGGTAAAAGAAATAGCTAAATATATGCCAAAGCAATCCACTTCTTTCAACAAGTAAAAACTACAATTGCCATGTCCCAAAGTAGTGGTTGATCTATGTCTTTATGATGATGGTTGATCATTCATAAGGTGTTGTGCCTGTAAACAGAATACATGGTAAAAAAGATTGGTTACTTCATATTAATGTTTGACCATATTACCACAAAATAAAGAAGCAATACCTGTAAAAGTTCACAACAGGAAATATTGTGGTTTATGACTTGAGGATAATATGGATCCTACAAAACAAATATACTACATCAGCTATTTCTGCAATTTAAATATTCAAATAAAAAAAAGGAGCACCAGGTTATATATTTTCATCACCTGGCTTACATCACCAAGATGTTCTTCATTTTCAGTTTCTTGAACTCTAGGTCTACACAAGCCCTGCCATAAAAAATTCAAAATCAGACATTTATGTTAGAATATTGTTAGAATATATATATATATATATATATATATATATGTGTGTGTGTGTGTATTTAGAGTTTAACTAGAGAAAATAAATTTGCAAATCTAAAGATCACCTCTTCTTGACTTTGATCATTTGTATTTTCCTGGTTGTTCTCTTGAGATCGCTTTATTGCAAGCTTCTTCTTCAAAATTTGATCAACTTTAGAGATCTTCCTTTTCGAAGGAGGAAGTCCATTACTTTGAGTGACTGTTGGACCAAGAATTCTAGTCACATGATTTGGAATTGAACTATGTTCTCCTGTGATCTTGGAGGATGGCTCTTTACAAGTCAACACATTTTTCAAGTCTTTGATCCAATTCATCACTTTCAGTAAATCATCTTCAGAATTTATCCTTGTAGAAGCAACTTCATAAAAGGCATCACATGCTTTATTAACACGCTGTAGTTCTTCGAAACCACATTTAATCAGGGTATATCTCCGCTTTACGTACTTCCTCCACCGTGACAAAATATAATAAGGTGGCACTGAATCTGTTTTGCCAATGAGCTTAAGCACACAAAGGATGTGTCTACATAAAATTCCTTTAAACTCAAATAAGCAACATGTGCACTGCAATGTAAATTCTTTTTCATTGAATGATACCTTAAACACCATGTCTTTAATTTTCTCATATACTTTCTTATTTTCCGTAACAGAGAATATTGAATTCAATTCCTCCACTCTCTCAAAGCAAGTATTACAATACATCATTGAAGCAACCTCTACTTGAAATTCTTTGAATTTTGCATTGGTAAATGCTTTCTGGAATTGGAACTCAAAGCCAAAATAACTTACGCAAGCAATTATTGTGTTAAACGAATCGTAATCAGCCATGCTTTCTTTTTCAATTTTATCGTTCAATACATCATCATATTGTTCAACAAATTGCTTCAATGTTGTCTTTGAGTTTACATACCCATCAAAATACGAGTTTATACTTTCACTCCATTGTGTAGTTGACATTCCAGCCCAAAATGTATCTTTCACATATACGGGAATCCAACGATGTCGCTCATCAAATAACCCTTTCAACCATTCATTATCATTTAGTTTATATTGTTCTATCATATTTCCCCATCTCTCCATGAAATCACTTTTGCTCAAAGAATCATATACCACGTCATGTAAAAGTGTTTTGATAGACTCAAAATAAGAATGTCTAGCCAACTTTTCTGGAACCTTTTTCATTATATGACACAAACACCATCGATGACGAGCTTTTGGAAACACAACCTCAATTGCATTTTTCATTTCTTTGTCCTCGTCAGTAATTATGGCATTTGGTGCGTGTCCAAACATACATTCTAACCATCTCGTGAACAACCAAGTAAAAGTTTCGGTATCCTCATTTGACAGTATTGCACACCCCAACAAAATAGACTGACCATGATGATTTACTCCAACTAAAGGGGTCAATGGCATGTCGTATTTATTCGTTAAATAAGTGGTGTCGAAAGTTATGACATCACCAAAACATTCATATGCGGCCCTACTCCTTGCATCTGCCCAAAATACATTTCGTAAATGCCTTCTATCATCAAGATCCATTGCATAATAAAATTGACTATTTTGCTTTTGCATTCTAACAAAAAAGTTTTGAATTGCTTCAACATCTCCTCTCCCAAGTTTTAGCCGCCTTACTTTATGTACATAGTTTCTACAATCTTTTTCACCAAAAATGAGATTCTCACACCCATTAGATTCAACAGTCACAGATTGAAGATTTCTGCCTCCACTGACCACAACTTGATCATTAACTTCTAAACTCTTTTTAATGAGAGGCCCTGAACTATCGTCGCACCTAAAATACCGTCCTTTGGTTTGACCTAGTTCATGATTATGTTCAAGGACAACTCTTGAAACAGTAATTGTTCCATCTAAAGCTATACATGCATTCAGTCTAGCCCTACACTCTGTTTTTGAGGTAAGATGTGGTCTCTTCTTCGAAGTGCTCACATACTTTCTTGCACAACTACATGCTAGAGTAAAATATTTCCTTCCATCATCTCCATTTTTTGAACTTATTTTTCCAATTCCAAAACCCATACGTTTCGCATAATTCGTGTAATACTTGGTAACTTCTTCTTCAGAGGAAAATGTCATACCAGTCCTAGGTTCTTCATCTTCACAAGCAACAATTGCATCTAAAATATCATCACGTTTTTTATTTCCTTCATTTATCTCCTCTTTATCAGAAGGTGCAACTATTTCTTCCACTAATGCAACAAATTTCCACAAAAAAAAACTGAAATTAATCAAATAAAAATAAAAGTAATAATAATAACAATCAATGTACAATTTTTTTCTTTCTTATGAAATGAAAAAACATTAAATACATAGGAAAAAATACTTACTTATTTAAAGCGAACACATGAGTCTAAGAGAAATTAGGGCTCGGCGATGATTTGAAGAGATGTTAAGTGGTTATGGTTTCAACAGCTTCTTCAAATGCTACGGTGATATTTACGGCAACTGGTTGTTCTGATGATTATACGGTTATGGAATGATGAAGCGATGAAAACGGTGCAATTTGCAGAAATGGTGAAGAAGAGTTTCGTAGCAGGAGTAGGAGAGAAGATGGGTTCGTATGTTGCGATTTACCGATTCGTGCAATTCGTGCTATTTACGGCTCTTTGATTGTTTTGTCGAAGTATAGTTATGTTTCAAGGCCCGTGAAAGCATGGCTACCAGTTTGTGGGCCGAATTTCGGCCCGGTTTTTTGTAATGGTTGGTTTCCTTTGGGCCTTGGCCGATTTTTCTCCAATACTGAAGCTTCTGAAAAAATAGTACTACATATTTATTTGGTGATTTTTTCAATGTTCAAGGGCACTGTTAAAATATCTGAAAGTATAAACTTTATCTTACTTTTTACAACTTGGAAATATAGTTGTTTTGAATATGACGTTTCTATTTTTAAATAATTTAGCAAACATCATAAAGACACTTACTTTCGATACCAAGCAACACATTTGAGTAGGTTAAAATTAAGGAATAGATTTTCATCAACAAGGTACTTTGTTTTGCAGGGATTACACACTAGTACATTGGGTGGAAATAATATTCGGATTAATAGGTTAAGCGGGTGAAAAATAAAAGTTTATATAGGTTTACAATGTCGGGGTCAGATAAATAATTTGGATCCATCAGTACTTGAATTCGGCTAAATTATATTATTATTTTTATATTATATATTAATATATAAAATTAAAATACACACAGTAGCACTACTATTCACTTTCACTTTCAATACTAATATAAAAATACATTCAGGTCTCACAAACACAAAGCCACAACTTGTTCAAGGCAAAATTCTTTTTAAAAGCCCAATAACAAACGACCTTAGCAGCCCAGCCCAATTAACAGTGACTTGACTAAAAAGCAAAGCAAAAAAAGGCTCCATAATTGTATTAAAAAAAATAAAGCAAAAAAGTCCAATAAAGTTCAATCTATTTTTGCTGACCCACACACAACCATACTCGATGTATCCAAATCCGACGTATCCAAATTAAAAAATGGATGAAATTAGGCTAATAAATTTCACCAGTGAATTAGGCCGGTTTCACATTTTTACCTGAATCCATCGAAAATCGTCCGATGTCCACCGTCGATACCTATATAAATTTTAAATATTTTTCCATAAAAAACAAAGCTTCAAACATTTTACTTTGTATTATTATTCATCATTGATTATATGTAGAAGAAATTAATTTAATTGTTAAAATTAAAATTTTGATTTGATAATTTTCCATTAGTTTCTAAATCATGTCTATCATTAACATGTTATTGACTTTTTTTATCATTAACATTATTTTCAAAATATAGATGAAGAATATTTCAACTATCAATTCTATTGTAATATTTTTATTTTTCTGAAAAATACCGTCTACAAAATTTTGGTTATTTGGATGACGGAAAAGGATTTGTACATCAGAGGATAAAAATAAAATCATTCAACATAAAAAAATCAATGGAAATGCAACATCTGAATAAACACACAAACACTTGACATATGCAACAAAAACAAAAGGTAGAAAATACAACGGTAAATTTGGTCACTCAATTATCATTCATGGTAGCTTATCGAATCCTTCAATTACAACCCATTTCAATATAACTTTTTTTGGGTGAAGAAACAAACTCAATTATCATTCAAATTCACCACATTACATTAAGAACGCAGGCTTGACTCATAATTCCTTAGAAATTGATATTTATTGTATATCAATTAATAAATATCAATATTGTTAAATTGAATATTTTATTTTAAATTTAAACTCAAAAATTCACAATTGCAGGTGTTATGTTAATTATAATATATTTATCATTTCTTTTAAAATAGAAAAAAATATTTTCATTTATTTAAATTAATATAAATTATATTGATTGAGAATAATATAACTTTAAGTCACAAATAAAAAATAACGTATTTATGAATAAATTCCTAACACTAAAATTAATAGCATAAAAAGACAAAATGCTACAAATATGTCACAAACTTTACAAATATAGGAATCTGCAACATTGAAGAAGTAGTTAATTATATTTACACTAAATAAAAGTTAACATATCAATTTCAAATAAACAAACACGGCAATAAAAACGTCACACAAAGACGACGAACAAAATAACGCAATATTAACACCCTAAAATTAAATTTAAAAAAATCAAATATATAAATAAAAATTATTTAAATAAAAAAAAACAAAACAATTTCGAGAATATCTCAAAATCAAAAAATTGATCTTCAATCACGTCTCTTTTACAAAGAAAAGAGGGAGCCGGCAACGCTATGCTCTCACTTGTAATTAGTTGCTTTTGCAACCCATCTAAATTTCTAAACGTTTAGATAAATTAATATGGTTAAACATTAAGATAAAGAAAACTCATAAAAAATATAGCATATGAATCGATTTCTATATCCTAAAACATTCAACTCATATGCCATTTAATCCAGATTCAACTAATAAGGATCCTTCTCCAACTTTCATTACACCAAACAAATCAATCCAACAATTAATATCATTTTAGACTTTAGTGTAATAATCATTTTCATAGTTTCTTTCTAACAGAGGTATCATATTCGAAATATAGATTTTAATCGTAATTTAAACTCGAATTTACTGTTTAAATAGAAATTTAATATCTTCCGTTGAACTCAATTTAGTTGACTATAGTATAATATTTTTTTAAATGTTAAAAAAACATAATGTACAATAACTTTTATTAAATAATTTAACAATTTTGAAGACCTAAAACAATTATTAAATGAGACTCTTTTTAAATATAAATAATAATATAAAAATGAGAAATCTTATAATAAAAAAATATTGAATTATGCGCATATATCACAAATAAGATTTAATGTGACTTTGTTCATCAAAATTATTTTAATGTATATTCTTTAAATTGTTAAAAAAACAACATAAAAATAGTATAAACAAAAGACCCAAAAAAACTTACACTTTATCAACTATGTTAACATATCATTATAAATAAATTTGTAACATAATTAATATTTCCACTTTTTACAATAAGTGTCATTTAAAAAATAAATTGTTTAAAAATGATTGTCGTTTTCAATTTTCATACAAATTTAATTATTATTTATTCCAATTGGACCCTACAATTATTAGTATGTGCCTTACTTCCAAAACAATGTTGATTCAATGGTAAAACCATCAAAGCAGTCGCTTTAAGTCCAAAAAAAATGAATTTTTACTTAATAAAAAAAGCTTCCAAAAATATCTTGTACTTGGTAGAAAAGACTTTCGATTTTAATACTTTCAAATTTAAAACTAATGAAATTTTATCTAAAATTAATATTATTTCAAAAGATATTAAATTAATTGATTGAATTATCAATTGAAAAAAATATTATATAAAATTGACTATATTAATTTAATATATAATTTTTTATTCTAAAATATCTAAAGTTTAAATTTTCATAAATATTTTTAAAAATTTACTGACATACATAGACTCTAAAACCTTTCATATTAAAATGTGTTTTAGGTATTCATATGTCTTGAGTTGGTGGTGTTCCAAAACATCAATTTCACTTTACAATTGTGATAGTAAAATTTAATTAATAATTAATGGATAATAATAATTTAAATAAAATAATTATTTTATTTTTTCTAATAATTATATATTTTTTAATATTTATACAAAAACTTTAAATTACATTAATTTTAAAATATAAAGAGTAATAATATAAACTATTTTGTTTGGATGTATTTTTCGTTTGTTAAATAAAAATACTATTTATGGTTTAAAACTCATGTTTTAATGGTTATGGCATTGGGTGACCCTAGACAATGGGAGAGTTTGTTAGGGACATAGGGTGACCACCCTAATGTCTATAACAGTTTTTTAAAAATAAAAATAACTTATAAAATAATTAAAAAAAAATACTAATTAAAAAAATACACTACATTTTTCGATTTAAAATTTAAGAGATATAAAAATTAAATTAATTATTTAATAAATTCAAAAATAAATTATATCAATTAAATTAAATTGGTTTTCTATGTTCGAGTTTAATCTGAGTCTAACTAAATAAATTAAATATCTGTAAATTTGAGTATAATTTTATTTCATTTAAAATCAATTACCGATATTTGAATAAGATCATTAAACTATATTATTAATATTATTTTAAATATATTTTATATTTAAAGGAAATCTTTAATCATTTACAAATTATTTTTCTCATTATATATAAAAATAAATGTTTACATAATTGTTTTAATAATATAAAAAATATAGTATTTTGAAAATTAAATTTTTTAAATTTTCAAATAAATATACTAATTTTTATTAATGTTAATCTAATTAAACTGAACTAAATTAACATATTATTTATAAATTATAATTTAATTGTCATAGAAATAAAAATGCAACCCAACTAACAATTTTTTTGTTTAGATTTTTTTTCCTCTATAAATATACAAACCAAATTCTTTGCAAATTTTTAGGTGTGTTTACATCCTAAGTTTATAAACTAAAATATTATATTTAATTTATTAATTAAAATTTTAAAAATTAAACAGATATTTATTGAAACTCAGCCAATTACCATAACGATCCTTGGCAAAATGAGTTCCTACTTTTCGGTGTATATATCGTTTTATTTTTGTTTGTTTCTCTCCGCTTTGTTTGGCTACCATGCAGTTAAGGGAAAGTTCTCTAGAAATAAGAATCTTCCAAAGTTTCTTCCCACTTAAATAAATGAATGGTTATGATAAACTAATAAGTCATATTTTCGTGCACTTGCAATGTTCATCCCAAAAGTATGAATGGTTGCTTCTACCTTTATTTCGGTACAAACTACCTATCTTATATGGTCCATACAAGAATTTTGAACCATATACTATTTCTTTGGGTTGTATATTTGATTCTCTATCCCCACGATAAAGCTCCTAAAGAAGTTGGCACAAGCATATTAAAAGTATGTGCATGCGTGGAGGGGAATGATTCGTGCATGGATGATATTTATCTTATTAATTTCGTTATGCCTTCTTGCTAAAGTTTTAACTGAGAATTTATGCGCTGTTTGGTATTCACAAAAGATAAAGGAAAAGAACTATTTCTTTTTACTCAAGAAAAAAGTAGTTGGAAAGGAGGGATTCCTTCTAAATTTTTTAAAATATAAAATAACATGAAACACTTTTATTTTATTTTAAATATTATATTAAAGTTAATCTAATTCTTTATTTTGTCAAATTAATAAATGTTCATTGATCTGATATCCAATAAAAGGTAGTTATTTGGAAAAAAAAATGAAATTAGTTAAATGTTTATTGTGATTAACGATATAAGATTGGTAGTTTGTACCGACATAAATGTAGCTAGTTAAATGCATTTGTGATCACTAATTTCTATTTGTTTAGTTTTCTTCCTCATCAAATTGCTTGCATTTTTGTGATAAACAAGAAAAAATATCTTCTGCACACAAATGGTGCCTCATTGATATTTTATAAGTGTTTCGTTTAGTTTTAAATAAAAATATTATCTCGTGTCTTTGTATTTGACAATAAAAATATTTATTTTGTTTTTTAATATTTATATAAATTAAATATTTGTCATGCATTTTTTTTTATATATCAATATAAATTATTTGTTTCATAATTTTTTATATATTTTACTTACAAGTTTTTGCCTCATTTTTTTATTCATCCTTTATAAATATTATTTTGGATTTTTTAATATTTATTAATGATAAATATTTATTCCACATTTTTTATATATGAATTGTAAATATTTCTTACATGATTTTTTATATTTATGATTAATAAATATTTACTTCGTATTTTTCATACATCAA